>OY723409.1:17918029-19148022 GCA_963210345.1 Inga oerstediana
AAAGCTTGAAAAAGGTAAGGGAGATGATCTCAAATGCTCAAACTCATTTCTCTAAAGTTGTTCCTTGAGTAAAGAGCTTCATTTTTATGGTTGTAGTATGTCCATTGGTTTTGGTTTATGACTCCAAAGAATTGTGAAAGTTGGAGGATCAAGAAGTCCTTTTGAAAAAGTTGAAGAGGTAGGTGAAACCTATCTATCCATTTAAGTTTTGATCCATTTGGATTAGTTTTGAATTTCTGGGAATTTATTGCCTATTTTCAAAAATAAGAGCCATTGGACATTTGGTATGTTATTGGTATGGAAATGGTATGTGTGGAATGTATATAGCTAGATAGATTTGATTGGGGATTGAATGATTGAGTTTAGTGATTTTGGAAATTTAGTGTTTAATGTTGCCTAAGACCAAAGCATGATAATGGAGTAGAAATTTGGTTGTTTTAATGGTTTCATTGGATTCCTTGAGTGATTTCGTGTGGGGATAGCTTTGGTTGAAGTTTTGGGTTATTTAGAAACTCTTGGGAAAATTCTAGTGAATGCTGTCATTGTTTCTGCGTTTTCTAGTTTCTGATGCATATCACTCGAGTGAGTCAGTGAAATTCTTCATTTTCCCTTCAGTTTCTGCAGTGCACTTCTATGAAATGGGCAAGGGTGTTGCCTCACTTGCGAGTATGGTGGGTTCTCACTTGAGTGCTGGTGTATTTGACACCTAGAACTTGCCTCTCTAATTAACACTCACGGTTAATGAGCAAGAGTGCGTTCTGGCACTCGTGAGAATTCAGTCTCCACCCGAGTGAGAAGTCTCATGCTCGAGTGCTTCTTCCCTCTGAAAACTCCCATTGCTCTCGGGTTCTCACTTCCTGGGCTTCACTCTCTAGTGCTCGAGTGAAGCAATGAAAAATATCAGTGTTGGTGCTTCCAAAAGGGGATCTTTGGGGTAGCTCCTCCAACCCTTTAGGGCTTTTATTAGATGCATATATGAGTACTTAAGAGACAATAATGATAACCAATTTAAGTATTATGAATGTATTGAGTATTGGACTAAGTGATAACGTATTATCCTTAATTATGACTTTAGGATTTGATATTTGTCCGGAGAGTAGAAGGCCCGTGCCTGCTCAAGAACAGAAAGACCAAGGTAGTAACACTTTATCCTATATCATGTGTAATGTATTGCTTGTTAGTATTAATCATTAAATACAGATACAGTAAGGGAACGTGGCGTAAGCCCGATCTCGAATACAGATACAGTTGAGAGGACATGGCGTAAGCCCGACCTTGTATACAGTGAAGGGGATGTGGCAGTGTGCCAGGCCTTGAATATTGATTGTTGCATTGTGATGTATGCTTACTTGATTTGTTTAATTATGCATCATATACGTAAACTATTGCTACTGGGATTCTTTAGAATCTCACTCTTTCCAAATAACATTTTTAGATAGGGCAAGTGGATCGAGAAGCAAGCAAGTGAACAAGGATGACTAGGACTGCCGGCGATAGTCTTAGTTAGATACTCTTAGTTTTATTTTGGACTGGTTATCATTGTAGACGAATGTATATATTGAATAGATCATAGTATTATAGTTTTGTGTAATCCCCGGTATGGATACTGAGATGGGCAATAATGCCCTAAACAATATTTTTGGATTAATGTTATTATCCCAGGTAAATGTCGGGAATTGTGGTTATACTCTGATATTGTATTTGTGACAAACCAGACAGGCCAATTGTTTTTATTGAAAAATGAATGGAGATCATATTGTACAAGTGTTGCAAAAAATTTTTAATTATCCCGGATCTCTTATTTAATTATTAAACGTGTTTAAAGCCTAATCTCGGCCTTGATAGTGGCGGGGCTTACACCTACTTGTATGCCTTCTTATGTTTTTTGCCTGCCACTTAACTAAGGACATTTTCATCTTTTGATCACAATTTTAAATCCCAGATTCCTACTGAGATTCTAACCTGGGATTTCAACAATTGGCAGCACCATTTTGTCTTTTCCCAATTTTATTTGTATTTTTTTAGAAATTTTCCTAAAATGGAATCCTGTGCTCATAACTTTTTTCTTATTTGATTGGGATATAATTTATTTTTAAGGCTTCCAAAATAAGTTATTTTTGCCTTTATTAACAAGTATGTTTTTCACGATTCAAGTTTAAATTTGTGTTTTCTTTAAAGGGAGGTGTTACCACTTCAACCAAAAGTTTATTAGTTATGTACTCACAACTTTGAGAATGATTTATTTTATGAAATAAGTGAGAGACACATAAATTCGAAGCATAGAAAATATCTATGTTTGTGCCCTTTTGGAAAAACTTTTCTTACACATTTACTTCATATATGTAAAATCACTTAATATAAATTAATTGACCAATTAATTCTATTAATGGTAAATAATTGGTTTTGTGCTTTACGTAAATATGTAAAATAAAATTGACGAGTAGAATGTAAAATAATTTTTTCAAGTTAATATAAAGCACCCTAAATATGATAACAAATTAAACTTACTACACATCGGGATAAGTTACATTGGATATGAAATACCTACCTCCTGTCTTTTTTATAAGGTACAAATCAACGAATTGCTTTGTTTAAAAAATATGTTAAAATTAAGTAAAAAATAAAAAATATGAAAACATGTGCCTTTTGTTATTGCTGTCTCAAGCTTCTCGTCTACAACTCATCAAGTCGGTGCTCTCTTCTCTAGAACTGCATATCATGTCTTGCATTCCTCTCCTTAAATATATTTGTGATAAGATAGATTCTAGATGTATTAACTTCTTCTGGCGAACTTTCAGGGATAAGAAGAAAATACATCTGACCAACAAAAACACACTATTTTGACCAACTGAAAAAGGAGGTCTCAAGCTTAGGCTAGTTGCTACAATTAACAAAGCTCTTGTTGCAAAACGGGAGAGGGGAGTCTCCATTGATTTTCCTCTCCATTTACTCTCCATTAGGTGTATTTACCATTAGATCAACTGTCAATGGTTGAGATTTACTATGGTAGATTTTTATTATAATGATATTATTTATATATTATTAAATTTCAACCATTGAAAGTTAATCTAATGGTAGATACCCTCAATTGAGAGTAAATAGAGAGGAAAATCAATGGAGATGCCCCTCTCTCTTGCAAAACATATTTGGTGAATTGCCACCTCATCACCATCCTCCTTGATCGCAAATGCCCTCAAGGTTAAATATGTTACACTGACTTCACAGCTCATTTTAAAAACTTCTACAATTCCTCTTAGTTATGAAAAGGAGAAATGTCACATGTTCATCTTATTATGGACAATCTAAAATAGAGCATCGGAGATAGAACCTTGATTCCTCTAAACCACCTTTGATGGTGGCCTATGCAATCGGGATTAGAAGAAGAAGCTCAAAGCCTTTTTGTTTCTAATCTCCTAATGCATAATCCTTCTGGGAACTCTCTCCCATCATGGAATTATGATATCATGTCCTCTTTCTATGCTCTTGAAATTGACCGTGAGATCATCAAATTGCTCTTGAAGTTAGCTTTTGTAATGACCCAATTTGAGATTAAAGGGTAATTATGTTAACAGTTATGTAATTATCGCTGAATTCAATGTGAATGTGTTTTAATCAATGCCTAAGCCCAATATTTATGTTTATGTGTGGATTAATGTTTAAATGGGTTGGAATATAGGGGAGGGCGCATAGTGATGTTATTGGAATGATATAAATGAGGTTGGAAGTGATTTGAGTGAAATTGTTATAATCAGGGGCAAAATGGTAAAATTGGAAAGTTACCGACCAATTGGTCAGTTACCGGAGAGAAAAACTCATAGGTAATTGAAATCAATGGTTATGATTGAATGAGTAAGAGGCGGAATCCTATGTTTATAAGCTTATGTGAGCTCATGGAAAGGGAAATAGGATGATGACACATGGCAATTTGAGGGCCATAGGCTTGGTCAACTTGTCAAACTTTTTCCTTCTCTCTTCCCTCTTCCAAAAGTCGGCAAAGAGGCCTCCCAAGCCCAAAAAAAAAAATTTGACCTCCTTCATCATCATCCTCACCAACTCATCTCATCTCTTTCTCTCCTCCATTATCGACCAAGCTAAGCAAGAAAGAGAAAGGAAGAGCTTGAATTCTAGGTGAGAAATTGTCCCTAAATGCTCAACTCACCCTCATTAATATTGTTTATGGTGACAAGAGCTTTATTCCTATGGTTTCAGATTTTTGAATAGTGGTGTTTGAGAACTTGAGAAAAACTGAAAGTTGGGGAAACAAAGAACTAGCTTTGGGAAGAAGTTGATGTGAGTATTTGAAACATTTTGGTGTATTCATTGTGACCATTGGTTGAGTCTTGGGAATTTGTGATTTTACCCTAATTTTTGGTAAATTTCAAAATGTATGGATAGGCTAGTGTATTATGGTAAAATTGATGTCATAGTGTGTCTTTGTGCCATTGAAATTGATTTGGAATTTTGGTTTGGAAAGGTTTGCAATGTGGTGACTTGATTATGTTTTTATGTGACATGTTGTGGTTATTGAGTAACATGTCAATGGGAATAGAATTTGGTTGTTTTGATGGTTTCAATGGATTCCTTGTGCAAAATTGTAAAGGAATGGTGTTTAGTTTGAAATTTGGAACCATTGGAAGCCAATTGGAAAATTGGTTAAGTCTGGAAATTTGCTAGGTTTAAAATGTTATGCAGGGACCTAACTTTGCATGCTCTTTTGACCTAGAAAATGGTGTCTAAATGATTTGAAATTTTTCAGGATTGTATTTCATGTTGCAAGCTTTCCATCCATATAAAGTATGAGTCATTCTGAGTTTTGTGTACAAAGTTATGAGGGTTTGAAAATTAGCCAGGAGTCAAGGTCATAGGTTGGCCGTGACCCAAAACCTTCTGACTATCTACTGGCTGCGGCCCAAAAGTTTCTGACATGACTCTGGCCGTGGCCCAAGGGTGGGCTGGCCGCGGCCAACCCTTTGAAAAAATGATTTTTTGAGTTTTAAAAAATGGTCTTTGAGCAATCTTTCCATAATCTTTTAGGCATGTATCTAAGCCTCTAATAGCCACCTAAGGAGTTCAAATGATAACCAACTTTAAGTGTTTGGAAGTTAGAAATTGGAATAGAGTCTTAATCCGTCGCTCTTGACATTGGTTTACAGGATTTGACATTTGCTATACTCGTGAGCCAACTGTGCTAGAGAACGTCAGGAAAGGATAAGGTAGTGACTCTTTTTTCTTATACTATGTATAAAGCGTTGTATGTATGTTTATCATGTATATTGTGATGCTTTGAGAATACAGTGAAAGCTAGCATAGTGATTATAGCATAAGTTGTTGCATTGAGATCGTAGCGGAAGCTGACGCATAGTGTTTACAGCCATGAGGGCTGTCATATGTGGCGTGAGCCATATATCATTGTGATTGTAACGCCCCAAAATTCAATTAAGGGCTAATGATAATTGTTGAGGATAATTATCGGATTAAAGTGGAAAAATTATGGGTTTTGGTGGCAATATTAATTAGTATGCCATGATTAGTGGAAATTGAAAGAAGGGAATTGTTGGGCAATTAGTTAGTGATTAATAGAGAAATTAATTATTAGCTAAGAGGAAATTGAGAAGTATAATTAAAATGGCTAATGGAGGGATTAAAGTGGCTAATTGGTGACTCATTGGATGAGGGCCAATAGAAAAGTGACATATGGCAAGTTGGTAAAGTGAGAGAGCATGGGAAAAGTCAACATCTCATATTTAAAGTGAGGTCATCTTCACTCGAGTGAGATAGTGAAAAATGTCAGTTTGGAGCTTCCAAAAGGGGATCTTTGGGGATAGTCTTCCAACCCCTTAGAGCTATTGATAGAGGTGTTCATGGGTATTTAAAGAGTAATAATGATAAACAAATTAAGTATTGATAAGTCATTGAGAATTGGAATAGAGAATTGATACTTTGTCACTCCTTATAAATATAGGACACGACATTTGCCCTACTTGGGAGTAAGCAGTACCAGAGCGTGCTCGGAAGGAACGAGCAGGTAGTGACTTTTCTCTCGTGTTGTGTATGATGTATGGTATGCATGATTGATCATTGTGTTTGTGAAATGTGAATGAAAATGTGCCATGGTCCATTGCAGCACGAGCACGTCAGCGGGAGCCGTCATAGGAGGTTGATGCTTATCACACCTACCTCAGCCGTTGAACTGCTGTTGTAATAGATATAGATCTTTGAGAAACTGCTTTGTGAATCCGACCAATATGGTTGTGTATTGTAAAATGCTTTATATGAATCCCAGCTGTAGTGAAATATATTATTGTGAACTGTGTTGTGGTGCAATACAGCATGAACAAAAGTAAGGGTGACACGAGTTATACCTGCATTTGCCGTTGTAACTACCGTTGTAGTTGCTATGTGTGGGTTATGATTACTTTCATGCCTTATTATTATGCATACTATGAGTGATTTGTTACTACGGGGATTCTTTAGAATCTCACTCTCCCAAAACAACTTTTAGACAGGGCTGATGGGTCAAAAGGAAAGCGGGTGACGAAGAACTGGTAGAGCTCCAGATCGAGAGTTTTATTTTGATTAATGGTTATCATGTATAAAATCATTTGGATATTTTAGGCTAAATAGTTGTGCATATTTGATGGATAGCATAGTTTTGTGTAATCCCCTAGTAAAAGGGAAAGAGATTATGGGCATTGTTGTTTTGTAAGACCCTTTACTGATTAATGGAACTTGAGTATGTCAAGAATTTATGCTGTACTCTGATATGTATGAATGCAATCAACTTGTACAGGCCATTTTGTATTTGTAATGTGAATATGAGACCTTGTGAGCAGGTTCTTGAAAAGTTTTTATAGACTCTGATTTTAGGAAGTTTGATTTTGTTTAAGTCCCAAATCAGCTAAGGTCTCTAATTTCACTTAATTACTTGATTATAAACGTAATCTCGGCCTATGGTGCGAAGGGGGTTACAATGATGCTGCTTAACATGATCGTATATGCTATCTGTTTATACACTGTATGAGTGACTTGTTACTACTGGGATTCTCTTGAATCTCATTCTTTCCATTGACTAACATTTCAGACAGGACAAGTGGCTCCAAGGAGAAGCGAACCACCAGGAGCGGCTAGGACTTAGTAGAGATGTTTAGTTTGAACTATTGGTTATCTATTTTGGAACGGGATTACTGTATATTATTCTTGGATGTGAATAACATTTTGTATATGGTGGTGTAATCCCCTAAATGGGAATTGAAACCCTTAGTATAACCTTCAGTATTAAACTCGAAGTTGCCAGAAATTTTGTTGTATACTCTGATATGTATAAATGTGATATAACTGCACAGGGTAATTATATTCGAAACGTGAATTTGAGACCAGGATAAGGCGAAAAGTTTTGAAAGAATTTGTGAAAACCCTCTCGTAAGGAAGGGATTGTAAATGACTTTTGATGATTATTAGTCTCTATTTCATTTTAATTATGAATTTTGAATTATAATTACAGTTTTTAAGGCAAGGGGTTACAGCTTTCCTAGCAAAGACTTCCAAGAATTCTCATTACATGGAGCTGATCAACTTTGGATCTGGACCTCGAGAAAGAACATCGATCAACTTTGATATAAAGATACTTCAAGACTCACCTATGGTGGTCTCTTGGCACATGGGATCGCTTTTTTCCTCCTTCAACGCAATGTTAGTAGAACTTTTCTCTTTTTGTGATTACTTTTTCAGATCTTGTAGTATGCTGAACTTATCTATGTACATATAAGCTTATTATCTCTTAATCTACTGATCATTTTGTCAAAAAGATGTACCTTTTCTTATTAAATATGTCTTTATTTATAATAGTGTAAGTGAGAGAGAGAAACGATGAGGAAAATGATGAGAGAAAATAGAGGCATTTAATGTTATGAGTAAAATTGGCAAAAATATATTTAATGTTCAAAGTTCAAACAATTTCAAACGGTATATTATAAGGAGGATTGTCCTAATTTAAAAGTATTATTTTCTCCCCTTTCAAAAAAGGTTAATGTACATGTTTGGTTTTTTATGCTTGTACTATGTTTCATTTTTTACTATGTAATGAAATGCTAACAAAGCATACCTACATTTTGATTCTTTAATTCTTTTTTTATATTTTAAAATAAAAATAAACATGAAAAAGGCAAAAACACACCTTTTCACCTTCTTCAGCAACACATTTGCTCTTCTAGCCTAAACCCATCTGTGACTTTATCTAACCCTTCCATTTCTCCTTTACCTGTAGCAATTGGATCCTTCGAGGACTTGAAAGGACAAGAGCAGGAGATAATTAATAGTATATATAAAAAGAAGGGTTACGGTGCAAATTTGCCTTGAAAGTTTTTGCTAAGCAGTAATGTTGTCTCGAAAGTTTTTTTAGGATCAATACACCCTGGATGTTATAAAAATAAGGAAAATAATGAGATGAGATGAGGGCATGAAGAAATACAAGAGAGAATTAGAGAGAAAGAGGGAGTAATATTTTATTTATTTGAATGCTTACAATGTATATCACAAAGCCTCTATTTATAGGCCTCTAATGACAACTAAGAGTTATATAGAATAAATACAAAATGAATTCTCATAAGTGCACAATATGTAACCTTTGAGTTATGGGAATAAAAACTCCTAAAGACTATTCATTATAGAAGTTATAGAGTAGGATATGGAAGGTCAAGAGTTGGAAGTTTATAGACATCCACATCATCTAGTATTTTTACAACATCAGAAGTTTTAAAACGTAGTAATTTTATCTCATATTATTAAAAAAATTGACGCTGCGTTGACTATTAATAAAAGGGCAATCCATTGCTTCATTTTAACAATTCCAAGGCAATATTAAACTTTAAAAAAAAACTTCTAGGACAATACCACTCCTCAGCGAAAACTTCAGAACCAAATTTGCACCTTAACCCTAAAAAGGGGGGAAAATCACATATATATGCTTCTTAGCTGCTATAGTTGAGGAGTGGTGTATTTCCAAGATTCTATTTTGATAGTTTTCTAGTGTGACGATGAGAGGCCAGGATAAATGGGCATTTCTTTTATCTCAGTTTCGCAGGGTACTATTGTTTATGAGAAATAAAAAAATTAGTCTTTGATCGATTGAATTGCAAGTTAAATATACAAGCACATATAACTTTTGGGAAAGTTTTGATCTAAGCAATAATGGACCAGTGTCTATGGGTAGGAATGGTTTTGGATTGTATTGCCCTTCTTTTATTATTTATGGAATATAAGGTGATTTAGCTAGGTTTTCTTTCACAGTAATTGTTGCTCTCATTATTTTCTTGGAATATACTTTTAAGACTTAATGCCTGTTTTGGTTAGCAATAGCAGATGTTGCGTTTTTTCAATCTAACTTTTGAAAACTTGGGCTTTGTTTGTTTGGGGTTTTTTTAGGGGAGGTGAGGTTAGGTGACGGTTAGAGATTAAAAACCCTTGTTTATTTTGGAAGGAGGGAAGGTGAGGTTAGGTGATGATTGGTGTAATTCCTTATTCTCGTACTCGATAGGATGAGCTTGTACACAATAAGTTCGAACTACTTTCGTAAAATCATTTTAAATTCCCAATCTCAAGACAGGATTCAAACCTGTAGTTAAGTGGGTTTTTCAACATATTTCAAAATCTTACGAAAGCGTCTTATAGCAGTTCACAAATTCATTGTCACTCATCGATTCTCATCTTAACTCAATTCAATCAGAGTGATTCGCTACTCATTCTTAACTCATTCATTTAGCCTTGATTACAAATATTCATCAATCATGGCATGTTTATACAACAATGAAAACATGCAATAATTTATACATAACAAACTATCACATGTAAATCTTCAATTTGCCATCGCCCTTCTTTCTTGCATATCTTCATGCACTCCTCTATCGTGTTCACATACCTATATGGTTGGGTAGGGGGAGTGAGATTCAAGAGAATCCCAGTAGCAAACTGTAACCCCCTTCCAACCAAGGCCGAGATTAAGTTCATAAATATATGATTATGTGGAATTAGAGACCATAAACTGATTTGGGACTAATTAAAATTAAACTTCCCAAAACGGGGTTTACAAAAACCTTTATAAACTTGTTCAACAATGGTCTCATATTCACACTTCAAATTAACAATTGGCCTATACAATTCGATTACATTTATAAATATCATAGTACAATGTAAATTCCTGACACACTCGGGTTCTGTTAAACAACTAAAGGGTTTACAAGGTAAGAATGCCCATAATTAGTTTCCCAAATCAGGGGATTACACAAATATTATCCAACATCTCCAAAATATACATGTAATTCCCAACAAAATATCCAAATAATTTACATAATGATAACTAGTTATCCAAAATATAAACTCCTAGCCGGAGCTCTATCCGCCCTTCGTCACCTGCTTCTCTTTAAATCCACCAGCCCTGTCTAAAATTTGTTTGGGAGAGTGAGATTCTAAGAAATCTCCATAGTGTCAAATCACTCATAGTATGCATAACCACAAAGCATGGAAGCAAATCATTACACAACACATAGCAACTACAACGGCAGTTACAGAGGCAAGGACAGGTATGACTTGTGTCACCCTTACATTTGCTCACACTGTATTGCACATTCACATGTTCATATAACATATATCACCACAGCTAGGATTCATATAAAATATTTCACATACACACAGCCACACTAGGGGGATAATCAAACAGGAATTCACAATTTCACAACGTAGCCTCGACAATTACAACTGTAGATACAACGGCAGGGGTAGGTGTGATAACCATCACCCCTACGACTGCTCACGCTGAACTGCTCGCACTGTAATGCCTTACGGCCAATAACACATACACATGTTCACAATGGCCTCATGCCAAAGGTTTTCTCAACAAAACAATGATAAGTCATACATACCAAACATCATGCACAACATAAGAGAAAAGTCACTACCTTAGTCCTTCCGTGCGTGCTCTGGCACTGATCTCTCCCAAATAGGGCAAATATCAACTCCTATAATTCATAATTAGGGATGAAGTGTTATTCTCTATACCAATACTCAAATGACTTCATATCACTTAAATTGGTTATCATTTATGTTCTTTAGGAAGCTACGAATGCCTTTAACAAAAGCCCTAAAGGGTTGGAAGAACTTCCCAAATATCCCCTTTTAGAAGCACAAGCACTGGTTTTCCACTGTTGCACTCGAGTGAAGAAGACCCCACTCGAGTGATGATGGACTTTCACTTGAGTCCTGGAAGCAGCACTCGAGTGATAGCCAAATGCTCATTCGAGTTCTAGGAAGTGAGGTGTAGAAAGTGCTCACCTGAGAGCAGAAAGGAACGACAGAAACTAGAATTGCTCGCCACAGTCTAACATAAACCAAATCACTCGAGTGGTATAGCCTAATGTTTACCCGAGTTCCACAAAGTGAGGGTCAGGAAGTGCTTACCCGAGAGCACAAGCAACTTTCAAAAGGGAACATCACTCGAGTAGGGCTCTTTGCACTTGAGTGATGGCTGAACACCCGCGAGTGCTGAGTCACACTCTTGAAACTTGGCCGCAAGTGACAACCCGAGACACAAGCTCATAGTGTCAAATACACCTTCACTCGAATGAGAAAAGGTTCACTTGAGTGATAACCCGCGACACTCGCAAGTGAGGAAACACGCTTGCCTTTTACACAAATATGCGATCAAAAACACAGAAGGAAAAATGAGAATACAAGGCTGCACTCGAGTGACACCCTGGAGCACTCAAGTGAGGCTTATCATAAGCCAAAAACGCAGCAGAGTTGACAGCACTTTTCAAATATTGCCCAAGTGATTCCAATGATCCCAAATACCAAACCAAAGCTACTCCCACATAAAATTGCACAATGAATCCAATGGAACCATCAAAACTACCAAATTCCTATTCCATTATCATGCTTTGGTTTTAGAGCACATCCAACACCAAAATCCCAAAATCACCAAACTTAACATTTTAACCTCAAACTCATTTCTATCTATTCCAACATAAACCAAAACACCATTTCCATAACCATATCATGCCAAACTACCAATGACCCCAATTTTCAAAAATAAGGCCAAAAATTCTAGAAATTCCAAACTTAATCATTTGGCACAAAACATAGATAGAAAGGTTTGTTTCACTTACCTCTTCAACTTTTTCAAAGAGGTTCCTTGATTCTCAAATCTCTAAATTTTCTTGAGATCTCAAATCAACACCAATGAACAATCTATAACCATAGAAATAAAGCTCTCAATCCAAGGAACAACATTAAAGAAATGAGTCTTGGCATTTGAGGTCACTAGCATACCTTAAATCAAGCTTTTCTTCTTCCGCCTTAAGCTTCCAGGGCTGACGAAAAGGAAAGAGAAAATGAGAGAGATGAGTGATAAAGAAGATGGTGGAATGGTGATTTTCCCTTTGCCCATACCTCCTCCACCGAATTAGAGTGAAGAAGAGAGAGAAAATAATTTTTAAAATCCCTCTTTAACTTTTCTTTGCCCCCTCTCATCACAATGACTTGCCACTTGTCAGATTTTTATTGGCTCTCATAAAGCAAGTGACTAATTTAGTTATTCTAACCACTCCATTAGCCATTTAGTCACACATCTCATTTCTTTGTAGTTAGCAATTAATTTCCTCTTTAATCACTGACTAATTAACCGACAATTTCCATTCTCTCTATTTTTCCCAGATTTTGGCACATTTACTGAAATTGCCACAAAACACGGAATAATTCAATCTTTAAATCATAATTAATTCTCAATAATTATCATTAACCCTTAATCAAAATTTGGGGCATTACACGAACAATGCTAATAAATGCATACAAGAAAGGCTTTATGCATGACATACTTGCTTACATAAACTCATGCCAACATAATGACATGTGCATGCTCAATGCTTTACAATACGCTTATGGCCATAGCATAAGTACAAACAGAGATTTACTAATTCACATATGCTTCATATAATTCATCAAAGAAATTAACACATCAATACACAAGCATATATATCAAGTTATGCAAATTAGGAAAGTTCCCTACCTCTTGTCTTTGAGTCCTCCTCCTATACCTTTTCTTCTAACCATTGTAGCTTCTTGGAAATTCTTCCATTTCCTCTTCCTTGACCTCTCATGGCCTTAGATACCCAATCACATCATTAGAGACATGATAGAGAGTCATTGGAAGTTTATATTAGTGTCTAAGAAGTTAGGGAGGCTTAACAATTCAATGTTTCTAGGAAAAATATGAAATGTTGGAAGTTGGGGTCTTGGCTGTCAACACCCGTTTCCATTTCGATATTCGAAGAGTAATAAAGATGGAATTCCATGGGCATACAGAAAAGTATAATTATACTGATAAAAATATTCATTTACAATCCCAACATCGTTCGTCAATGAAAAACAGAAAATACAGTAGAAACTTAATATTTACAGAATTTTCCAAAATATCTAAACATAAACTAATTATAACCACTATCTTGTCTTCGCCTTGAGACACGTGCCAATTATTTCCCGACGTCTAATATAAGTTGTACTTTTCCACTTCTAATCCTTTATTAATTCACTTAAACATATATTAATCATGATTCAAAGAAATTTAGACAGCATAACCCCTGAGGGTTATAGTTTTTCCAACTTTTCAACTTAACAAAGAAACTTGAAAAGTCAAGAAACAATAACAACAACAACACCACAAGAAAGCAAGTTCATGAAGTTACCCTCTTTGGCTTCTTGGTTTCCTCTTACTCTAGGCTCCTCCTCCCTCTCTTCTTGATCTAAAAGTATGTCTTCACCACCATGGATTCATGAGAAACAAGAGTTAAGAGAAGGATTCTAAGGAAATGCTATAAGAGAAACCAAAGAAACCACCCTTACCTTAGCCTCTTCTTCTTCCTTCTCTCAAATTCTCCAAGGTTCTCCAAGCTCTCACTCTCTCTCTCTCTCTCTTTGCGTATGACTTGGACGAAATGTGTGCATGAAAGGGGAAGAGAAGTGTGTTTATTAATTTAAGTCTTCTTGCCTTTTAGCCCTTGATCTCATCAAGGGACCATAATGTGACACTTGTCACAAGCATACATCCACCCATACCTCCTTCCTATTCACCCATGATTACTCCATTTAATTCCCATTGACATTGTACAAATTTCTCTCTCTTGGTTAGGCAAAAATCCGTCCCCCCTCTCCTCTTACAAGACAAGTTCTCTTCCATGCAATAATGTTTTTCCCTTCCTTTACTCAAGCTATTCCCATCATGCACTTCACCATACTTCCATATTGTGTACACTCCACCTTTGTCATCATTGAAATGTTCATGTAGCATAGCCATCATGACTTTATTCATGTAGCATGTGATCATGAAATTGAATTTTTCCCTTATCTTCATGGTTGGACAAAATTAGAAAGGAGAAGAGAAGAAAAATTGCTTTTCACTAATTCGATAATTCACCTAATTGAATTATGTATAATTCACCCTAATTTCACAATTCTTGATTTATTCCATCAAGAATAATCCAATTGTATATTTTTCTTTATTTTCCTTGATTAATTGAAACTAACTTCAATTAACTAGAAAAATAATTAATCTTGGGTTAAATTGACAAAATTGTGATTTTTCGATCACCTTTGTAAATTAATTCAATTCTTGAATTAATTTGCCCATTTCCTTATGAATATGAGTATTTCAAAATTCAGAACATCCAAATTCATGAATATTCACTATTTTAATGAATTTCTCAATTAATTATAATATATTTTTTGTGAATTTAAAATTTGGGGTTTTTTAGTTCTCCCCCACTTAATAAAATTTCTTCCCCGAAATTTGCTACGCTTATACATTCTTAACTCCGGGTAACGCTTCTTCATACTTTCTTTTGTTTCCCATGTAGCCTCTCTGGGTGATAATGTAACCCCCTCCGTAATTATATCCGAAATACGTGATTAAAATGACATAAAGACCAATAATAATCAAAACTCATTTACATTCCCATCCTTAAGATAGGGTTTTCACAAATTTCTTTCACAAACACTTTAACCTAGTCTCACAATCATATTTTGAATACAATTACCTCGTGAAGATAAATCACATTCATATGAATATTAGAGTGCACAATAATAATACCGGCAATTCCGAGTTCACACCTTCACTAAAGATACGTAGGGCACAATTGCCCATTACAATTCCTCAATGGGGATTACACAAATCCATCTCCAAGACATAACCAAATAACCCAATATACATCCAAGCACATATACATCCAATATCCAATTATACATAATCCCAACTACCATGATAACCAACTACCAAAATGACAACCCGAAGGAGTCCTCATCGCCCTTAGATGCTTGCTCCATCCTCGTTCTACCTTCCCTGTCTAAAATGTTGGTAGGGGAGGGTGAGATTCTAGAGAATCCTCGTAGGAAACAGATACCAATATGCATGTAAGATAAGTGTTTAATGCATGACATGCTTGCATCATAATAACTCGTGCTCACATAATGATATATCCGCATGCTCAATGTTTCAACAACATACTCATAGCCATAGCATAAATAGAAATAGAGCTTCAATCATTCATATATGTTTCACATAATCAAGAAAAGCAATAACATGCATCAATACACAAACACAAATATCAATACATGCAGGAGAGGTAAGTTCCCTACACTTATTCTTTCCATGTACGCTCCAGCATCGGCTACTCGCGATCTGAGCGGATATCAAACCATAATCAGGGTGAATACCCAACCCTATAACCAAATTAAGGACATAGGATCATTCTCTTTTCCAAATTCTCATTTTCATAACACTTAAAGTTGGTTACCATTCATGACCTTTAGGTGGCTAATCAAAGCCTAAACACATACCTAAAGGCTTGGGAAACACTTGACCAAATGTCACCTTTTAAAAGTCTAAAATGCTGATTTTTTGGGGTTGGCCGCAGCCAGCCTCCCCATGGGCCGCGGCCAATGGATGCACAGAAGGTCTTGGGCTGCGGTTCATAACCTCTGGCCGCGGCCAAGAAAATTCTGTTTCCTGGCTGAACTTCCAAAAATCATAACTAATTCTAGAAAAATAAAAATGAGATGATTCTAAAGCAAAATGAAAGGTATTTAAGTCCTATTTATATGAAAAATATTTACTATTACTGAAAATCACCACAAAATTCCAGAATTAGACAAAACTCCACACTGCCCCAAAACAGAGTTCAGTTTCAATTCCAAACTTTGGGCAACCATAACTCCCAGTACACAAAACGAAATGAATACTTTATATGTCCATTTTGAAGCTTGGGATGTGAACTTTAATACTAGAAAGTTTCATAATTTTTAGACACCATTTAGTCATTTAAAACGTTCATGCAAACTGACTGCCCAGAACAGAGTTTACACTTGACATATTTCCAATTTTCTACCAAAGTGTCCAATGGCTCCAAAATTAACAATCAAGCCTATTTCCACATAAATTTTCACAAGGAACACAATGGTAACCTCAAAATGACCAAAATCAAAACCCAATTACATGCCCTGTTTTTGCCCAATGCACAAAACCAACACAAAGTTTCCAAACTTCACCTTTAAGCTTCAATTCAATTCTATTCATTCAAAACACTAAACAAGGCACTAATTCCATGACAACAACATGTTATACTCCCCAAGACCCTAAATCACAAAAACTAGGGCTAAAATTCCAGAAATTCAAGGCCTAACCAATGGCGACAAAACCTATATGAGAAGGTTTGTCTTACTCACCTCTACAACTTTCCCCAAAGGAGTTCCTTGATTCACCCAAGTCCATAATTTCGTGAGAGCTCAAACACCACCAAATGATAAATCTAAAACCATGAAATTGAAGCTCTCAACACAAGGAACAACTTTATAGAAGAGCATTTTTCCATTAGAAGCCATTAAGAGGGTCAAAATGGCTTACCTTTATCAAGATTTCTTCCCCTTTCTTAAGCAGCCATGGAGGACGAAAATATGGAGAGAGGAGAGAGATATGAGAGGTGAAGATGATGAAGAATGACAAAAAAATTTGCCCCCCATGCCCCTTTGGACGAAAATGAGAGGAAAGAGGGAAGAGAAATTGATAAAATATTTCTTATTTGACTTTTCCAAAGCCCTCTCTCTTGACCTCATCTTGACAAGTGTCTACTTCTCATTGGTTTTCATAGAATAAGTAACCAATTAGTTACTCTAACCACTTCGTTAGCCATTTAGTTACATATCTCATTTCTCCTTAGTTAGTAATTAATTTCTCCATTAATCACTAACTTATGGCCATTCTTTTAATTTCTCACTGATTATGGCATATTAATTAATATTGCAACCAAAACATATAATTATTCCACTTTAATTTGATAATTATCCTCAATAATTATCATTAGCCCTTAATTGAAATTTGGGGCGTTACAGATAACCCTTTCCAAATGACTTAACGAATAGGATGCTCTTGGTTCTGAGTTATTTTTCCTACCGATCAATGATTCAGTCAGGCATGACTTCGTAAGTCAAATCTTCACGCATTTCCACATCCTCGTACTCTATTATGTGCTCTGGATCAGGTTGATACTTTTTCATATGAGAAACATGGAAAACATCGTGTAGCCTGCTCAGACTTGGTGGCAAAGCAATATGGTACACTACAAGCCCAATCTTCTCTAAGATCTCGAACGAACAAGTGTATCTTGATTATGTCTTCTTTGCTTTCAATGCCCTGCCAATACCCGTAACATGTGATACTTTCATGAATATGTGGTCACTGACTTCAAATTCCAGAGGTTTTCGCCTCTTATCTACATAACTTTTTTATTATCTCTAAGCAGCTAGCAATCTCTGCTTGATCAACTTTATCTACTCCGTTGTCTGATCAACAAGATCTGGCCCTAGCAATTCCCTCTCAGACAACTTAGTCCAGCATACAGGAGATTGACACTTCCTCCCATAGAGTGCCTTATACGGAGCCATCTGGATGCTCGAATGATAACTGTTGTTACTGCTGATCAAAATCTACTGATACAAACTAAGATCCCTAAAATTCCTCGATTGGATTTTTACTCATAATTCATCATATCATCTACATTATTTTCCAGGCTCAATGCGTCAATTGTAATACCCCGAATTTTGAGATTTGAGGCTAAAGAATAAGCCTGAAATAAGTGGACTGCTAAGCCCTGGTTTAGGAAGATCCTAAATTTTGATTATGGGTTAAGGACTCCAAAAGTGGAGGTGATTATTGATAAATAAACCCTTTTGGAGAATATGATGTGATTTGGCACTCGAATGTGATTCGTATCTATTGTGAGCAGCGCTGAAACCCCGTATTTAAGCTCAATTATGGATTAACATCTAAATTGAGTTAAAATATAGGGAGGGCGCATAAGGTGGTGTAAATGAATAAGAAAATGAGTTTGGTGGTGATTCAATGTGAATTGTCGTAATCAAGGGCAAAATGGTAAAGTTACCGACCAATTGATCGATTACCGAAGAGGAAGCTCCTTAGTAACTCAAAGATCAATGGTTGAGATTGATTTATGTACAAATTAAGGGGTGGAATCAAGTGTATGTGTGTGTATGTGAGCTCATGGAAGATGGATTAGGTGTGCTACACATGGCACTTTTTAGACCCTTGGATCTTGGTCAAAAGTTCAACACTCTTTCTTTCTTCTCTCTCCCTTATTTGGACATTTTGGGGGCCAAGAATCTGCCCACCTTCATCCTCATCATCTCTCATCTCTCTCTCTTGTTCCTCCATTGTCGTCCATGAGAGGGAGGAAAGAGGAAGAAGGAAGTCAAGGTATGGTGCTCTATTTATCTTCTAATGCTCAAATACCCTTTTATAATATTGTTCATAGTTATGAGAACTTCATTGCTATGGTTTTAGATTTGTGAAAAGGGGTATTTGAGAGCTTGAGAAAAAGTGGAAAGATGAAGAATGAAGAAATTGGTTTGGGAAAGAGGAAGAGGTGAGTATTTGCTATCTTTTGACCTAAGTTTTGTGGTTTTTAGTTAAGTAGTATGATTTATGAATTTTGTCCTAATTTTTGTGGTATTTTCATATGGCATGTAATTGGATGAATTACATGTTGATTTGTGGTGAAAATGATGTCATGTTGTGTTTTGATGTCATTAAAAGTGATTTGAGAATGTGAAATGGGAAGAGTTGCAATGTGGTGTTTGTGTTGTGATTTGTGTGACATGTTGTGGAAATATGTCAATATGATTTGAATTTGGTTTATTTGGTGTTTCCAATGGATTCCTTGTGGAAATTATGTGGGAATAGTATTTGATGTGAAATTGGGAACTATTGGTGCAAAACTGGAAATGTTGTCCATTGAAAGTCTGTTCTGGGCAGTCTGGTTGTGTGGACATTTTGACTAGGCAAATGAGGTATAAAAATTATGAAAATTTCCAGTCTTAAAATTCACATCCCAATCTTCAAAATGGACATATAAATTGTGTCATTTCATTTTGTGAGCTAGGATTTATAGTGTTCCAAAGTTTGGGATTGAAATTGAACTATGTTTTGGAGCAGTGTTGAGTTTTGGGTAATTCGGGAATTTTGTGGTGATTTCTAGTAATGGTCCATATTTTTTATATAAAGAGGACTTAAATAGCTTTCATTTGGTTTTGGAATCACCGCATTTCAATTTTTCTGTGACTAATATTTTTTGAAGTTCAGCCAAGAAACAGGATTTTCTTAGCAGCGGCCAGAGATTATGGACCGCGCCCAAATGTTTTTGACTGCGGCCAGTGGATTCTTGGGCCACGCCAACCCTCAAAAATGACATTTTAGGCTTCCAAAGATGGTCTTTAGTTAAGTGTTTTCCCAAGTCTTTGGGCATATGTTTAGGCTTTGATTAGCCACCTAAAGGTCATGAATGGTAACCAACTTTAAGTGTAATAAAAGTAAAGACTTGGAATAGAGAATAAACCTATGTCCTTGCTTTGGTTATAGGGTTGATGTTCACCCTGATCGTGGTTCGATATTCATCTGATCATGAGTAAGCTGTGCTAGAGCACACGTGGAAGAACAAGTGTAGGGAACTTACCTCTCTTGCATGTATTTAATATTTGTGTTTGTGTATTGATGCTTGTTATTGCTTTGCTTGATTATATGAAACATATATGAATAATCGAAGCTCTATTTCTATTTATACTATGGCCATGAGTATGTTTTTGAAACATTGAGCATGCAGATATGTCATTGTGTGAGCATGAATTTATGTAAGGCAAGCATGTCATGCATTAAACACTTATTGTGCATGCATATTGGTATTGTTTTCCTACTAGAATTCTCTCGAATCTCACCCTTCCCTACCAATATTTTAGACAGGACAGGAGGCTCGAGGAGGGAGCAAGCAACCAAGGGCTACTAAGGTTCCTATTAAAGTATAGTTTTGGTAGTTGGTTATCATAGATGTTGGGATGACTGTATTTGGTTGTGGATATGTATTTGAGATGACATTGTGTAATCCCCTATTTGAGAATTTGTATACCCTTTTAATAAAGGTATGACCCGGGATTGCCAGGAATTATGTCATGCACTCTAATATTTATATGAATGTGATTTAGCTTCGCATAGCTATTGTATTCGAAATATGAATCTGAGACCAAGTGAATTGGATTTCAAAAGGTATTTGTGACACCCTATTTCGAAAAGTATGGGATTTTAAATGAGTTTTGAATACCGTTGGTCTATAATTCATTTTAATTACGTATTTCGGATATAATTACAGAGCGGGTTACATCAATGACAACATTAGCCCGTCCTGGACAACATTTACATCCAGGTCTTAATCTTTCAACAACTCTATCCACTTACATTGTATCATCTTTCACTCTTTTTGGTCATACACACATTTCAAACTTTGTGGTCGCAGTACAATTCCACAATTATGCCATAAAGGCAACGTTTCCAAATTCAAAGCAAACATTATTACCATCTACTCAAAATTATGGATGGGATAGTTCAATTCCTGAAGCTTCAGCTAACATGATGCATACACCCTCACTCGGCTTGCATCAATTCTCATCTCAATCTATGCCTATTTGCATCTGGTACTCAATTCCCTTCCCAATCCATGCCATCTGGCATTAGTGGAAGACAACAAAGGTCCACTATGGATCTGGGATTATCATCATTGGTACTTTAATAAATTTTTATCATCAGCTCTTTGAAGCTCCTCTCATGATCGTTATCCCATGCATAATGTTAAGTTCTGGGAAATTTTGATATAAACATTTCATCTTTTTATTGTCACACCCGTGGCCCTCCTCGGCCTCATAGCCGAGTCCTTAGGACGTGGCATTCTAGTCTCGTCGGGTAGGGTGGACTCAGCATCCTTTTTATTGTCACACCTGTGGCCCTTCTTGACCTCATACCTGAGTCCATTGGGCCCCTACAGGAAACCCACAAGACATGGCCCTCGGCCTCGTCAAGTAGGGCTGTGACTCAGCATCCTTTTTATTGTCATACCCGTGGACCTTCTTGACCTCGTACCTGAGTCCATTGGGCCCCTACAGGAAACCCGCAAGACATGGTCCTCGGCCTCGTTAGGTAGGGCTGTGACTCAGGACACTGTGTATCACAACCACAGTTTCCGACCTTCTTAGTTCAGTACTACTTTCACTTTACCAGGGTTCATCAGGATCCCTTGCCATGAGACTACTTGGACCAGACATGTTACCTCTAAAAGCCATACTCACATTTACTCAACTTGGCATAGAGTTATTTTCCCCTCACCATGTTCAATTCTATTCATAATTATTACTCACGTGTCATTTTACTCCGTGAGTTCACCAATAGGTCATCAACCAACCAGATTTCGCAGATTACCGCTAAGCTATGCAGCCATGCAACAATAGACAATCAAGTTCACTAGTGATTCAGGTCCCTTGGCATTCATTATGTCATTCATACATACATCGACTGTGACAATCCTGACACCCGTGGGTGTAAGCACATTCTACTCGTATTGGAATCTACGCATACTTGCTAATTCTACTACCCTTTCTAAGATAGCCCATTCATATACTCCGAAACAAATTCCAGAGAAATCGTCAGCCAACCCGGCTGTCAAAACACTCTTCCCTACTACCATTTATCAAATTATAATATCTCGAACAATTTAGGTCATATTGAATGCCTACGGAGTCAATTCGACTACTAAGTTTGATTCTCCGATATAGTTCTCTCAATCACGACTCAACCTCAATTTCATAGAGGTTCAAAATCATTTCACCTCAATTATGGCCATTGTCCACCCATATCATTCGGAAGGACCTTGGAATTTACTAATCACTGTCTTATCTTTTATTTTCTCTATTCTGTTTGCATTGAGGACTAGCTTCCCCAATTTAAGCAAATATCAAACATTACTAGGGAGTATATGTATCGAAAAGTAATTAAACTCAAACCATTCATTGAGTTGTTATTAAAAGAAATCATACCTTGGATAAGTTCAGGGGATTTTCTAGCCTCCACCTGAATAATCGCATGAGCCCCGCTATAGGCTCCGAGTCTAGACTCCTCTAGTTATTGCTTCTGTGGGCAATCTCTAACAAGATGTCCTAGTTCCCGACACATATAACATATCTGACTAGTTGGATCTCATCCAATTGAACTGTATCTACTTGACGCATCTCCGATTGATTTACCAGAATTATATGGCTTGCGACATTGCCAACATTTTCTACTCTTAGCGAAATTCTGACCTCCGTGGCCTTCAGCCTGCTCCAGCCTTTTATAATTCCCTTCAAACAATTCACCTTAATTCTTGCATTTTTGTGTGGAACTACCATTACCAGACTCATTCTTGTAGTTGTCACTTCTGTCGGGGTGCAAGCTCAACAAGTCTTTCTCGGTAAGTCGACATTCTTCAACTGCCTTGGCGAACACTATAAAGTGTTTAGAAATCAATTTCTTTCTCAGTTCTAGCTTCAACCCTTGTATCAATATATTAGAGCTCCACTCCTTGTCATCCCGATGTCTTAGGTACGAGGAATAACAAGACAATCGAACATAACGTGCCAGGTACTCATCAAAGCTCTTTTCATTATCCTGTCGTATGTTGAGGAATTCCTCTTCTTTCGCTAACTTGTTTGGTTGAGAGAAATATCTTTCATCAAATTTCCCCTCGAACAATTCCCATGTTGCTGGAATATTCCATACCTGTAGAGTCAACGCTGTATTCCTCCACCATATATCCGCTACTCCTTCTAGTTTGCGAGCGGCTAGCTGAACTTTAATATTATCGGTGTACATCAGCCTTGTGAAAATTTGCTCCAGTGTGGATAACCATTCTTCTTGCAAAGGATCCAATCTCCCTCGGAAGGTAGGATGTTGTTGTTTCTCAAATCGTTTCACCCATGTTTAGAAGACATTCATTTCATAAATGAATGCGTCTGGCAACTCCTGATGAAGTTGCGTGATGAACTAATCTATGTGCCTTTCAAGATGTTCTAATCTTCCCTGTCTCCGTCGTAACTCACGCAGCTCATTTCTTCGATCATATATCACAAGTTGTTGTCTTGCCATCTTGTTCCGAATTTAGTGTGTAGAGTCAAAACTAACCTCCCAATTTGGGTCATAATCTCCTTCCTTTGTATGCATCATTTTGATACCTCATATTATCAGAAGTGTTACTATTGGTGTTCTGATATCGTCATTGCGTGTATCGATTCTTTTATCCAGCGCACTAGTCTTACCGATACCGTTGACTAGTAGGCACTGGTACCTCCTTCATTTATGCTGATTCCATTGTCCTATGATACTGTTGACACTACTATGATACCACTAGTACTCTCCTGACACCACTATCACAAGTGCGGCTATCGTTGCCATATGCACTGGAACCACCAATACCATCAACTGGGTACTGTTACTGCCTTTACATTTACTGATACTACTACTTCCTAATACTACTGATACCACTGATATCATCCTGATACCACTGATACCATCCTGATTCCATCGATACCATACTAATATCATTTCCAGGTGCACTAGTACCATCGATACTACAATCTGGGAATTGATATCACCTCTGAGTACTCTGATACCCCATTCCCTGATATCGCCGTTACCGTCTCGATACCGCTCCATCACGACCCTGCTCCCCTAGTATCCTTGTCTCTACACCGTCAATGAATGCTAAGTACCGGCCTCTCGAGGTATCGTGCTCCTGTAGTGCCCTGGGATAATTGGGCTTGAGAAGATAGGACAATTCCATGTCCGGCTGTAGGTTGTACGGCACTTGTACTGGCTCTGTCTGAGACTCACGGTCACTCGCCTTATCCAACGGAATCTCCTCCGGTTCGTAGTCAGAATCCCACTCTGGGTACTCCTCTGGTGCATCTCCGATTTCACCAACCTCTGTCACTCTTGGGGATGCCGGACTCAGCTCTGGACCGTACACGGGCAGCCTTGACATGCTCTACCATGCTGTGTACCTCATGCAAATACCATCGTACTCAAAATAATCAATCATCGGCCATCGGTCAAGAACACGTTGGTTCATCGTCGTCTCGCTCAAACTATCTACGATCACGATCATCAGCTCACTCAGACCATCCATAAATAGTTTGATCGCCATGCAAACAAAACCTTATCAATATATATTTCTGATAATGCCAGAACCGCTTATTAGCTCTGATACCAAAAATGTCAACACCCGTTTCCATTTATTTATTCGAAGAGAAATAAAGACGAAATTCCATGGGCATACAGAAAAGTACAATTATACTGATAAAAATATTCGTTTATAATCCCAACGTCGTTCGTCAACGGAAAACAAAAAATACTGCGGAACCTTAATATTTACAGAATTTTCCAAAATATCTAAACATAAACTAATTATAACCACTATCTTGTCCTCGCCTTGAGACACGTGCCAATTATTTCCCGGCATCTTCGCCCTTGCCTTTCGTACCACTGGCACCCACTGAGATGTTTGCTTAAAAATAGGGTGAAATTTCGAAGAATCCCAGTAGAAACATGCTATCATTCATAGAAAATACGAAAAATAAGTATGACATGCGCCAAGGTATGCACCAATTAATGAACAATATAAATATTTCATCATCATGTATACATGAGTAGGGCCCAACCCCACAATCTGCACCGGTTGGTCTTCCGCCAACTCCCAGTGTAATGCACACCGTCACTAACAGCCCCTCTCTAGGCAATTCATGTTAATTAATAAAGTGCATTTACAAACAATGGCATCCACACAATCATATAACTATGGCATAATGTATGAAGGATAATGTTCCTACCTCAACGCTTTATAACTCTATGTTTAGATGTGTCTCGTAAAACGTGTCGTATCTGTCCTCAGACTCGGTCCTAAAATATTAAATGTACAAAAAATAGGTCAAAACCTATCCAAGTATCATTTTAGACTCTTCCATAGTGTTTCTTGTCGTTATATTAGTCTATGATAAAAATTTACCAAAATGCCCCCAGGACCCCAGCCCGGCCTCGCCGTACCCGGCCCGATGGCACGTTTTCCCAAAATTTTGACCAAGGCTATTCTGACTTATTTTCGCCCAAGGAATCCATTTCTGGGCTCAAAATTACCAAATTTATTGTCAAATTATGAAAATACCCTTGACAGCCCCTATTTAGGGATTTCAGTGGCCTTTTCGTAATTATGCTTTTTCGGCGGCCTCTACCGAAAAAGTGCCCAACAGTAACCCCACCTATTTTTTCCCACTGAATCCAATGAAACCATTTATTTCATGAAAATCCAACTCCTGCCCCTTGGAACAGTGCTGGCCAAAATATTGAAGAAAAATGAAAAAAGAAGTAGTTTTGTGTTTTAGCTTCCAAAACTTGTACTTTTCCACTTCTAATCCTTTATTAATTCATTTAAACACTTATTAAACATGATTCAAAGAAATTTAGGCAGGATAACCCCTTAGGGCTATAGCTTTTCCAACTTTTCAACTTAACAAAGAAACTTGAAAAGTCAAGAAACAACAACAACAACAACAACACCACAAGAAAGCAAGTTCATGAAGTTACTCTCTTTAGCTTCTTGGTTTCCTCTTACTCTAGGCTCCTCCTCCCTCTCTTCTTGATCTAAAAGTATGTCTTCACCACCATGGATTCATGAGAAACAAGAGTTAAGAGAAGGATTCTAAGGAAATGCTATAAGAGAAACCAAAGAAACCACCCTTACCTTAGCCTCTTCTTCTTCCTTCTCTCAAATTCTCCAAGGTTCTCCAAGCTCTCACTCTCTCTCTCTCTCTCTTTGCGTATGACTTGGACGAAATGTGTGCATGAAAGGGGAAGAGAAGTGTGTTTATTAATTTAAGTCTTCTTGCCTTTTAGCCCTTGATCTCATCAAGGGACCATAATGTGACACTTGTCACAAGCATACATCCACCCATACCTCCTTCCTATTCACCCATGATTACTCCATTTAATTCCCATTGACATTGTACAAATTTCTCTCTCTTGGTTAGGCAAAAATCCGTCCCCCCCTCTCCTCTTACAAGACAAGCAAGTTCTCTTCCATGCAATAATGTTTTTTCCTTCCTTTACTCAAGCTATTCCCATCATGCACTTCACCATACTTCCATATTGTGTACACTCCACCTTTGTCATCATTGAAATGTTCATGTAGAATAGCCATCATGACTTTATTCATGTAGCATGTGATCATGAAATTGAATTTTTCCCTTATCGTCATGGTTGGACAAAATTAGAAAAGAGAAGAGAAGAAAAATTGCTTTTCACTAATTCGATAATTCACCTAATTGAATTATGTATAATTCCCCCTAATTTCACAATTCTTGATTTATTCCATCAAGAATAATCCAATTGTACATTTTTCTTTATTTTCCTTGATTAATTGAAACTAACTTCAATTAATTAGAAAAATAATTAATCTTGGGTTAAATTGACAAAATTGTGATTTTTCGATCACCTTTGTATTGCCCATTTCCTTATGAATATGAATATTTCAAAATTCACAAGATCCAAATTCATGAATATTCACTATTTTATTGAATTTCTCAATTAATTATAATATATTTTTGGTGAATATAAAATTTGGGGTATTACATTGGCCCAGGCCAAAAATCCTTTGGCCGCGGCCAAGAGAGGTTAGAAACTTTTTAGCTGGGGCCAAAAACCTTTAGCCTCGACCAAAAACAGGTCAGAAAGCTTTTAGGCCGTGGCCAAGCAATTCTTCTGGCCGCAGCCAAGAAATCCTCTGTTTTTTGCTCAACTTCCCAAAAGCATAACTAAATCCACAAATATCGAAATGGAGTGGTTCAAAGTTCTATAGAAAGCTCTTTAAGTCCTTTATATAGAAAAATACGAACCAGTACCATCTACATCCATTAAATTATAGAATAACATAACTTCTCACACTGTTCCAGAATCCAATCCAAAAGCAGACCACAACTTCAAAAATCCATGACTTTCAATCCACTAGTCCAAATTGCTTATAATACCTATCAAATTAAAGCCCATGATGTATACTTTAATCTTGGAAATTTTCATAACATTTGGACTAGGTTTGATTAATCAAAAGTTCACCACAAACAAACTGCCTCCCAGAAACTTCAATCCAACAATCAACAGTTTTGCAATTCCACTATTAAACATGTCTAATATCATCACTAATCCTCATAGATAATCATTTTCATGATTAAAACAACATATAGCTCTAAAACCATAGCTTGGATGAAATCATAGGGCAGCCCAAGAAATGCTCAAAGCTCAACAAAACCGTAAATCAATTTGTTCAAATCGAAGCTTGTACGTACCTTTACTCGATTCTACAACTGGTTCTTGATTTTGGCAGCACTTCCCCTAGGTAGAAGGTTCCAAACACCTTTGATCAAGAATCCAAAACCATAGAAAGGAAGCTCTCATCGAGTAGAGCAATGTTAGAGAAGACTCTGGAAGCTGGAAACGCTGAATCGGGGGTGAAACCGGCTCCGGAACTCAAAAATTTCCACTATTTCTTCTTTCTCTTTCCTCTTCCATTTTCCAACTATTTTTCCCTCTATTTCAGGTGCTAAATGAAATATGAGGAGGATAGAGGGAGTTCTTGGTCTTTATCTTCACTTAACCAAATGCTTAGCCCACAATTTGCCAAGTGTCACAATCATGTAGCTCCTTGAAAAGCAAGTGGTTAATTACTCAGCTATGGTTGGTTTACTTGAGTTAAACTTTCTTCCTCCCTACTTCAGCCAACATTTATTCCAATTAAAGGGAAAAATAAATGGCTTCTTGCTTTATTGGTCAAATGACCATTTTGCCCTTACATTTATTTCCATTTTCGTACTAGCTGGAAAATTGGATAGAATTTTCATCAAACTTTGAAAATTCATATCTTTATTTATAGAGGTTGAATTGGTGTGATTCCAAAGGCTATATGATCCTTATTAAGTCTGTTTTTAAGAAAAAAATATAGCCTTTAGTGAACTAGAAGCTCTTCAGAATTATTGTTTTTGGACGCTGCCACTGAAAATCGCCAGTATCACTAGGCTAACTTCAAAAATACATAACTCTTTGTGTACAACTCCAAATGACCTATATGATATATCAAATTAAAGCTTGACAAGTCTACTTTCATAGTAAAAAATATCATAGGCATTAGACATCATTTGCCTATTTAAAAATTTCACACAACAAGACTATTACGCAGGAAAACTCAATGGTAGCAAATTCAAATGTTTTCAATTTATGTTCTAAACATACTCATGTTGTGTGTTACCACCAATTGCCTTGTTTTATTATTTTATTCCCTTAAATGCCATAAAGATATACGGAATATTAGGGAATATCATTATGCCCTATTCGGACACTTGCTTAACCGGTGCTTAACAGTCTACTGAATTCAGGCTTATTCTCAAACCTCTAATCCTAAAATTTGGGATATTATAGTTGGAGATAAAAAAACACCTTGTTTAGTTGGAAGGAGGGGGTGAGGGGTTGGAAAAAATTTTGTCCTGTAGTGCTCCCCTCCCCTCCCCTCTCAACCCTACAAATTTAGGGTTTTTTTGAGATAAGAGAACTTTTGTGTCTCATCCTAACTAAATTACCCATACCAATTTTGTGATATTCCATGCTTACCCCTATGAAGTAAAACCCCCCCTTTTCCCTCTTTGCTCTCTCTCTCTCTACTCTCTCCTTGGCTTCTCTACTTCGCTCCTCCCCTCCTCCAGCCACCGCCACCTTCATTCAGGTAACTAAAGGGTACCCAAATGATAGTTCCGTTTTCACAGTGGCATTGAAGGCATGCATTAGTTTACTCGATATGAAAATAGGGAAGGAGATTTAGAGCAGAGCTATGGATTTTGGGTATGGAAACAATGTCTTTGTTGGGTGTTCTATGTTGAGAATGTATGTAAAGTATAGAAAGATGGATGAAGCATTGGAATTGTTTGATAAAATGCCAATGAAGGATATTGGATGGCTATGATATTTGGTTAGGCTCAGTATGGAAGAGCAATGGAAGCTCTTGATGTTTACAGAAAAATGCAAAAAAGAGGGAATGGATAGAGATGGGGTTGCCATGCTAGGGTTAGTTTAAGCTATTGCAAATCTAGGCGACTCTAGATTAGGTCTCTCAATGCACATGTATGTTTAAAAAATGAATATTGCCATTAATTTATTGAAGGTAATAAATTTCAAATGAGCAAGTTGAGAAGTATCATTTTTTTAGATAAGCAATAGATTTTAACAAACATATTTAAATTGACCTGGTAGCATGTCAAAATTAATAAAATATTTATGATATAAAAATTGCAAAAGAAGAAGAAAAATATATAGATAAAGAGAAAAAGGTATATTTGTCAATTTATAATTAGCTCCATTCACCTACCCTCTTGAACCAAATAAGAAACCAAACCTCTCATCCCCTCTTCTTGAAACATAACCTCCCCTCCCCTCACTTTAGGGTTTGTTTGGTTCAACGGAAGGGAAGGGATGGGAGGGATTTTAATGGAAGGGGGAAGGGAGGGAGAGGATTTTAATATCACCTATCCTCCTCTCCGTTGAATCAAACACACCCTTAAAGTTAGGGTAGAAGTTAAATAGTGTAATGTGACTTATGTTTGGATTAGCGGTGGTAGAAGTGACTTTTTTCAAAATAAAATTTTTTTAGATGATTATTTGAAACGCAATTCTAGATGAAAAATGATTGGAAAGGATATGAATCTTATTAAATAAAACATATAGGATTTTTTTCCTAATTAATGTAGTTTGTGTTTTCCCTATTATTTCTCAAACAAATCACCAGATCTAAATTTTTTAATATAATTTATACTTGCATATTTAATTAAAAACAAAATTTGATTTTGATCAGTCAAATATAAAAAATAAATTGAAAATAAAATGTTACTACATTTATTAATTAGCAAATGGGATCGGTTAGGTAATTTTTTTGGGAAGATACTGTTAATGATAAAATGATACCATCAGTGATAAAAATAATACTGACTTCCTTTGCGTACATGATGAACAAATGAATAATGTCTGCCTTCATTTTTGTGTCCAAAAGATGATGACCTGTTAGGGAGAAGATGGGCATATCAGAATTTTTAATGCCGCATCGTGCTACAACGTTGAAAAAAGCAACAAATAGTTGCTCTCATGACCTCATTTTTGTTTTGGAATTGGCTTTTTTTAATTAAAATTATTTAATTTTTTGGTTTCTAAAATGCAAGACATCTTTCCAAAATTGGATATTTCGGAAAGAGATTTTGCATTTGAATCAACTCTTTCAATCTTGAATGGCTAAAATCGTTTATTATGATTTCGAGCAAGATGCTATGGTGAAATCAATAGACACATTGCTCTTAGGAAGCAATACTAGAAAGTGATTTCTATTTCCCCTTCAAGTTTACCTACTATGGTACCAGCATGAATATGATCTCCACTAGACAAACGTAACGCTTTTGCTAGTACATGAAAATGCATACCATGATTCTTTTGTCTATCAATAACTGCATGCATTACACGATGGATATGAAGAAGTAGACCATTATCTCGGCAATAACGAGCCAATTAAGCTAGTATTTGTGGAGAAAAGGCCATTCAACAAGGAGATTCAGAAATTACGGAGCTTAGTTTGATCAAGCCGCTGAGTATTGTAAACAAGCTATAGCCCTTACCCCAAGTAATTATATTGAAGCACAAAATTGGTTGAAGATCACAGGGTGTTTTGCTAAGCTTTTTGAAATAAATAAAACATTTAGAGTTTTTGGAACTACAATTGGTATCATTATTACATTAGCTAAAACTTATATGTTCTTGTTCCTTTCTATCACAACAAGATGGACCGTATAAAAACATTCCTCCTTTCAGAAAAGGAGCTTTTCAAGTTGAAAAGGTGGCTTTTCCCCTTCTTACAGTGATCCCAAATAGGCCCCTAAAGGACGGGTTCTACCTTACTGGGTTGAGTCTCACGGCGCAGGGATGAGCCTCTTGGATAAAACCTAGAACAATTGTCATTCCGTTTTCATAGCAGTTTTATTTTTTTTAATTTGCACAGATTAAAATATAAAAATAATATGTTGAAAATATTAAAATTTAAAGCTTTTAATTATACCGCCATCATTTAAGTTTGCTGAGTCAGCAATTTCCATTAAGTAAGACTAACAACGTTAAGATTGAAGGACTAAAAATACACTTTATAAAGTTAAAGGGACTAAAATATAACATGATGTAAACATAAAGAACCAAACGCATACTTTAGGGCCCGTTTGGTTCAAGTGCATTACATGCCTGTAATGGTAATCATGATTACATTACTAAGATAAGAGTGTTTGGTTGTTCTTTAGTATAGTAATAGGGTTTACCATGGTAATGTTGATTACCAAAAAATTGGTAATCCTCATTCATACCTCTCCCCCTATGAATACTCATTACCACCCCATTGCATAGTTGAAAAAGTCCAATTCACCCTTTATTTCATTTGTCTTTTTTTCTCTTGCCTCATTTCACTTGTCACACCATGCCAACTTTGCCACCACCACTACCTCCTCCTCCACCATTGTCGTTGACACCCCCCCCTGGCCACCACTGACACCGCCGTCACCTCTACCATTGTGGTCGCCGCCACTAACTCCTCCTCCTCCTCCACCCCACCACCATCACGTCCACCGTTGCCATTGCCACTAACTCCACCATTGTCGTAATCGCCACCACTACCTCCTCCTCCACCGTTGTCACCTCATCATTACCATTGCTGCTACTTCCTCCTCCTCCACCACAGCTATCGTCACTGCCGCCACTACCTGTAACGCCCCAAATTTCAATTAAGGGCTATGATGATTATTGAGGATAATTATTGAAATTAAAGTGGAATAATTATGTGTTTTCTGGTAATATTAATTAATATGCCATGATTAGTGGAAATTGAAAGAATGAAATTGTTGGGCCATTAGTTAGTGATTAATAGAGAAATTAATTACTAACTAAGAAAAATGAGAAATGTGATTATATGGCTAATGGAGGGATTAGAGAAGCTAATTGGTTGTTCACCTTATGGGAGCAAATGATAGTATGACATATGTCAAAGAGAGAGGAAAGGTGAGATAGGAGAAAAGTCAAATGGAATTTTTAAAATATTTCTCTCTCTTCCCTCCTATTTTTCGCTGACATGAGAGGTATGGGGGGAGTAGAGTGATCATTCTTTCTTCATCTTCACTCATCTCTCTCACTCTTCCGGCGCCATTGGAGACCAAAGAGGAAGGAAGAAAAGCTTGAGAAAATGTAAGGAAAATGACCTCAAATGCTTAAACTCTCTTCTCTAAAGTTGATCCTTAGAGTGAGAGCTTCATTTTGATGTTTATAGTGTGCCTATTGGTGTTGGTTTGTGCCCACATGAAATTTTGGAAGTTGGGGAATCAAGGAGTGTCTTTGAGAAAGTTAAAGAAGTGAGTGAAACAAGTATTTCCATCTATGTTTTATGTCATTTGATGAAGTTTGGAATTTTTGGTATTTACGGTCTTAAATTTGAAAATGAGTGTCATTGGGTATTTGGTATGCTTTTTGTAACACCCCAATTTTCGATTAAAGGCTAATGGTAATTATTGAGGATAATTATCGAATTAAAGTGGAATAATTATGGGTTTGGTGGCTATATTAATTAATATGCCATGATTAGTGGAAATCGAAAGAATGAAATTGTTGGACAATTAGTTAGTGATTAATAGAGAAATTAATTACTAGCTAAGAGGAAAATGAGAAGTGTGATTAAAATGGTTAATGGAGTGATTAAATGGCTTATTGGTGACTATTTTGAGTGAGAGCCAATAGGCTTGTGATATGTGGCAAACTTATATGAGGATTAGTGGTTGAGGAGAAAAGTCAAATGGGATATAATATTTTATTTTTCTCTCTCTTTCCTCCTCACTTTTCGCTGGACAACATGGAGGGAGTATCATTATTGTTCTCTTCTCCTTCACTCACCTCTCTCCATCTCTCTCTCCATCTCTCTCTTCTCTCTCTTGTGCAGCCATTGTTGGCCAAGAAAGTGAAAGTGAAAGCTTGCATTTAAGGTGAGTAAATGACCTCTAATGCCAAAACTTCCTTCTATAAAGTTGTTCCTTGGAGTGAGAGCTTCAATTTGATGGTTGTAGTTTTTTCATTGGTGGTGATTTGAGGAATCACGAAAATGTACAAGTTGGAGAATCATGAAGTGCCTTTGGGAAAGTTGTTGAGGTAAGTGAAAGCTTCAATTTCATATAAATTTTGTGGCCATTGGTTAGGCCTTGAATTTCTGGAATTTTAGCCCTAATTTTCGTGATTTAGGGTCATGGGGAGTATGGTATGTTGTTGCTATGGAAATGGTGCCTTGTTTGGTGTTTTGAATTGATAGAATTGCATTGAAGCTTAAATGTGAAGTTTGGCACCTTTTGTGTTGGTTTTGTGCTTTGGTCAAAACAGGGCATGTTGATAGGTTGTGATTTTAGTCATTTTGAGGTTACCATTGTGTTCCTTGTGAAAATTTATGTGGGAATAGGTTTGGTTAATGATTTTGGAGTCATTGGACACTTTGGTAGAAAAGTTGGAAAATCTGTCTTATGTGAACTCTGTCTGGGCAGTCAGTTTGCACGAACGTTTTGAATGACCAAATGGTGTTGGAAAATTCTGAAACTTTCCAGTCTTAAATTTCACATCCCAAGATTCAAAATGGACATATACTTTGTGTCATTTCGTTTGGTATACTAGGAGTTATGACTGTCCAAAGTATGATGTTAAATCTGGGATCAATTCTGAAGCAAGGTGGACATTTCTTAAATTCTGTATTTGTGTGGTGATTTCCAGTATTTGTCCATATTTTTCTAGTAAAGAGGACTTAAATATCTTTCAATGGGCTTTGGGATCATCTCATTTCTATTTTTCTAGAATTAATTATGAATTTTCAAAGTTACCTTGGCTGCAGCAGAAAATCTTGGCTGCAGCGCAAAAGTTTCTGTGCACGTTTTGGCCGCAGCCAGAAATTCTTGGCTGCAGCCAAAAACCTTCTGTGCGTGTTTTGGCTGCAGCCAACCCCCATTTTCATCATTTTGGGATTTTTAAAGGTGATTTCCAACCTAGTACTTCCCAATCCTTTAGGCTTTCATTGACCTTATTATAGCCACTTAAAGGTCATGAATGGTAACCAACTTTAAGTGTTATGAAAATGAGAATTTGGAAAAGAGAATGATCCTATGTCCTTGATTTGGTTATAGGGTTGGGTATTCGCCCTGATCATGGTTTGATATCCGCTCGGATCGTGAGTAGCCGATGCTGGAGCATACGTGGAAAGAAAAAGGGTAGGGAACTTACCTCTCATGCATGTATTGATATTTGTGTTTGTGTATTGATGCATGTTATTGCTTTGCTTGATTATGTGAAACATATATGAATGATTGAAGCTCTGTTTCTATTTATGCTATGGCCATGAGTATGTTGTTGAAACATTGAGCATGCGGATATATCATTATGTGAGCACGAGTTATTGTGAAGCAAGCATGTCATGCATTAAACACTTATCTTGCATGCATATTGGTATTTGTTTCCTACTGGGATTCTCTAGAATCTCACCCTCCCCTACCAACATTTTAGGCAGGACAAGTGGCTCGAGGAAGGAGCAAGTGACTAGGGGCGGCGAGAATCCCTTATGGGCATTTGGATTTGGTAGTTGGTTATTGTTATATGCTGGGATAATTGTATATGTTCGGATGATAGATTAGAATGAAAAATTGGATATTGGATGTATATGTGCTTGGATGTCTATTGGGTTATTTGGTTATGTATTGGAGATGGATTTGTGTAATCCCCGTTGAGGAATTGTAAAGGGCGTATTGCCGTATAAATCTTTAGTGAAGGTATGAATCCGGGTTTGCCGGTATTATTATTGTGCACTCTAATATTTATATAAATGTGATTTATCTTCACGAATTAATTGTATTCGAAATATGAATGTGAGACCAGGTTAAAGTGTTTGTGAAATGTATTTGTGAAAATCCTATCTTAAGGATGGGAATGTAAATGAATTTTGATTATTATTGGTTTCTATTTCATTTTTAATCACGTGTTTCGGATATAATTACGGAGGGGGTTACACTTTTGGCATGAAATTGGTATCTTGAAAGGTATTTTGGATAGATAAAATTGATTGGTGGTTAAATTGTGAAGTTTAGATGATTTTGGAATTTTGATGTTTGTGTTGCCCAAAACCAAAGCATGATAATGGAGTAGGATTTTGGTAATTCTAATGATTCCATTGAATTCCTTGGGTGTTTTTGTGTGAGAGTAGCTTTGGTTGAGGTTTTGGGTCTATTGGAAACTCTTGGGAAGCTTTTGGAAAATACTGTCAAGTTTTCTGCGTTTTCTGGTTTCTGATGCGTATCACTCGAGTGATATAGGGCTCACTCGAGTACGGGATGAACATCACTCAAGTGAGGATGAGTTCACTCGAGTATGATAGTGTAATTTCCTTTTCTGCTTCAGTTTCTGTGTTGCACCTCTGTGTGTAGAGGCAAGAGTGTTGCCTCACTTGCAAGTGTTGTGGGTTCTCACTCGAGTGAGCATCCTCTCACTCGAGTACGGGTGTATTTGACACCATGAACTCTCGTCTCGGGTTGTCACTCGTGTCCAAGATTCAAGAGTGCGCTTTAACACTTACGAGTGTTAAGCTGTCACTCGAGTACTAGAGTTTCCACTCGAGTGCTTCTTTTCTCTAAAAGTTTCTTGTGCTCTCGGGCAAACACTTTCTGTCCTCACTTTCTAGCGCTTGAGTGTAGACCATACCATCACTCAAGTGAGGCCTTCTTCACTCGAGTGTTCGTACCAACACTCGAGTGTAGTATTGAAAAAATCAGTTTTTATGCTTCCAAAAAGGGGATCTTTAGGATAGTTCTTCCAACCCTTTAGGAGTTTTGTTAGGGGTATTTAATGACTCTAAAAGAACAATAATGATAACCAAATTAAGTGTTAAGAAGTAATTGAGTATTGGATAGAATAATACTTCGTCACTTATTATGAATTATAGGATACGACATTTGCCCTACTTGGGAGGGACCAGTGCTAGAGCTTGCATGGAAGGAACGAGCAGGTATTGACTTTTCTCTCGCGTTGTGTATGATGTCTGGTATGCATGATTGATCATTATGTTTGTGAAATGTGAATGAAAATGTGCCATGGTCCATTGCAGCGTGAGTACTTCAACGAGAGCCGTCATAGGGGGTTGATGCTTATCACACCTACCCCGACCGTTGAACTGCCATTGTAATAGACATGGATCTTTGAGAAAATGCTTTGTGAATTCAGCCAGTGTGGCTGTGTATGGTAAAATGATTTATATGAATCCAAGCTGTGGTGAAATATATTGTTGTAAAATGTGTTATGGTACGATACAGCGTGAGCAAACGTAAGGGTGACACGAGTCATACCTGCCCTTGCCGCTGTAACTGCCGTTGTAGTTGTTATATGTGGGTTATGATTGCTTTCATGCCTTATTATTATGCATATTATGAGTGATTTGTTACTATGGGGATTCTTTAGAATCTCACTCTCCCAAAACAACTTTTAGATAGGGCCGAAGGATCAAAACGAAAGCGGGTGACGAAGAGCAAGTAGAGCTCTGGATCGGAGTTTTATTTTGGGAATATTTGGTTATCATATTTGTAATTTTTGGATATATTCTTGGGATTTGAATGTATATATTTGTGTTATAGTTTGTGTAATCCCCAAGAAAAAGGGAAAGAGATTATGGCATTTATGCCTTGTGTAAACCCTTATTTCAATTAATGGAATCCGAGTGTATCGGGAATTTATGCTGTACTCTGATATGTATAAATGAAATTAACCTGTATAGGCCAATTGTGTATTTGTAATGTGAATATGAGACCTTTGTGAACATGTTTTAGAAAAGTTTTTATAGACTTTGATTTTGGGAAGTTTGATTTTTTTTAAGTCCCAAATCATCTATAAACTTAATATCGGCCTATGGTTGGAAGGGGGTTACACTACCTCCTCCTCTATCGCCACCGCTGCCATTTCCACCGTTGCCGCCGTCGCCATCACTACCTCCTCTTCCTCGGCCGTTGTCACCCCATTATTACTGCCACCGTCGCCACTACCACCTCCTCCACCACCACCGTCGTCGCCATCCCTGCTGCCGCTACTTCCAACTCCGCTATTGCCTCCACTGTTGCCACTACCTCCTCCTCCACTGTCGCAGCCGCCACCTCCACCATTGCCGTCATCACCACTACTATCTCCTCCTCCACCGTTGTAGCTGTCACCACCTACCACCACCTCCACTGTTATTGTTGCTTCCACCACCACAACCATCAACAACAGATGATCCTCGGTGAGATAGCGTGACGATTATTATGAGGCAACACAATGACTCTTAACTATTTTTTGTACAAAGATTATATTAAGGGTAAAATAGATTTTGTGTAATATATTAATTTTAAATAATTATTAAAAAAATAACCCATTAAACCTTGTTTAAAAATCAAACAAAACACTGACCCTGTAATTAATATTGCATTGCATTACCATTACATTGCATTGCATTGCAGGGTACAATAGGATCGAATCAAACGGACCCTTAGTCTTAGACATAAAGTATTACTTCCTTCACTCCCTGCATGTTGGAGCTAGCTAGAAGACTTTTTAAAAGGGCAATTCAAACAAACATTTTTAATTATAATTTTTTAAGGGTGATGGCAAAAGGATTTCACTTAGGGAAAATTCCAGAAAAAGACATCCGAAATAGGGAAATCCCTAATCAGTGCTGCGAATTCCAAAATTCTGGATCAGTCCACTATCAGTACGGATGAACAGTGTGGGGGCGCCAAAAGACGATTTTGCCCTTCAGTCCTCATTCTCGCCACTTCAGAATAACAACACGCTCCTCTTAATTAACAACTCCGAATTCTTGATTAACAACTCCAGTTTCATCTTTTTACTTTCACAATAACAACATCGGTCTTGTTATTAACAACTCTGGATTCTTGATTAACAACTCCGCTTTATTCTTCTACATATTCGCATCTCAAAAATACAGTGTTGTTAATGTAAAATACGGTATTGTTAATAAAGAAAGAGGTGTTGCTATTGGCCCTGAAACTTAAATTACGAAGTTGTGAAATAAGAAATGGGAGTTATTAATGTAGAATATGGTGTTGTTAATAACAAGACCGGTGTTGTTATTGTGAAAGTAAAAAGATGAAACTGAAATTGTTAATCAAAAATACGGAGTTGTTAATTAAGAGTCGTGTTTTGTTAATAAAGAAAGAGGTGTTGTTATTGGCCCGAAACTTAAATTACGAAGTTGTGAAACAAGAAATGGGAGTTGCTAATCAAGAATCCGGAGTTGTTAATTAAGAGCAGCGTGTTGTTATCCTGAAGTGGCGAAAATGAGGACTGAAGGGTAAAATCGTCTTTTGGCGCCCCCCGCATTGTTCATCCGTACTGACAGCGTACTAATCCAGAAATTTGAAATTCACAACATTGATTAGGGATTTCCCTATTTCGGATGTATTTTTTTGGAATTTTCCCTTTCACTTATATAAATGATTAAAGAGGTATTTTTTTTTAAATAAACCAACATATACTTTCTGTATAAATAACTAACTAAATTAATTTTTTTAATCTTTTAAAATCAGTTCTCTAAACTCCTAAATTTAAAATATGAATTAATTTTTTGTAAAAATGTTTTTTTTTTAAACTCTAGTGATGAAGATCCTTGTTTCTACTTATGTTTCTTCCTGCATAAAGGGGTCAAACTTAGACTTCTCCAACTTGTATGTATACTGCTCTTCTATGATTACTCTTGGTATTAATATTGCCTCTGGCGGGGAAAAAACGAAAAGAAAAGGAAACACTTCATAAAATGTTAACAATTTTTTTGCGGGTGTTTATGTAAGAAGAAAATTATCTCATTGCCCCCCCAATTTATATTTAATTAATGTGAATCCAATAGTTTTTTTTTTTTTTTTTCCTGTTAGAATTTAGGTGGCATCTCCCATTTGATAGTTAGAGACTAGTTCTCCTAAAGATTACCAAACCGAGCGTCACCTCTCCCAACACTTTTTAATTATAGCAAAAACTATTTATTCAAATGCCTGTGAAATTGATTATTGGGATAAAAAAGGAGATAATATTGGCTCTCCCCACAATAGTCAAGAGTAAAGTGCACCATTATACATTTTATGGAACTAAAATCAAATTTAAGCAAAATTTTAGAGTTCCATAACAAAGCACTGACCATTTTTTATTTTCTTTTTTTTTTCAATTTTTCAAGTTACAAAGAAAACATTAACATAATAATTAAATTAAAAACAATATCATATACCTAAACTGTAATACATGAGTAAAAAATAAATTATCAAATTATTAAATAAAAATGAAATTAAAATAGAAAAAGTAATATATTGGTAAGTAAAGAAAAATTCCAAAGAAAGAAATATTAAAAGTAAAAATATAATAGTAGTATAAAGAAATTATATATTTTTAATCACTTTCATTATTTTATATTTAGAGAAAAATTAAAATAGGCCAAACACATACTGTATATCATTACTACTTCCAATGCTTGGGAAAAAGAAACAGGAGCAAAGGAAATCGTCAAACACTAAAAGTCTAAGTGCTCGTTTGAGATAACTTATTTTTAAGTAATAAGTGCTTATAAATCATGATTCACAGTATACGAGATAAATATGTGAGAGGAGTTTTGTCTCGACTTACGTAATAAGTGCTTATTGTCCAAAAATAAGCCCAACCAAACACACACATAAGCTATTCCCAAAAATTGTGTTAGAGGCCTTAACAGAGGAAGAAGGAAAGCATGTCATGTCTAAACCTACACTCTCATTTTTCTCTGTTTCATTAGTACGGATTTTTATCTTTCTGGCTCTTTCATATATCACCCCATTCTCATCTTCGACTAACTGCTCCCTCTGGTTTTAGCATCAATGCACAGGGCATTTTCTCCTGCCCGTGAGCTTCTCTGTTCATCTATCTATGGCTAAAGACAACAGCAGTTTTTATGATAATTTTTTTTCTTTCTTTTTCCTAGTTTTCTTCCTCCTCTTTAAATCTATAGTTTTCTTTTTCGTTTCATTTTGTCCTATTTTCCCCTCTCACTTTCTTCTTCTTCTTCTCCGATCATCCAGTTTCCTTCAAGCCGCTCCGATTCCTGACTTAAATCGAAATCCCAACTCAAAAGCCGATTCTAAACAGCTCAAACCAGTTCAACTCCTCAAACGGTCCAAAGCCTTAAACCAAGCCGGTAAAGACAATAGTAGTTTTTATGATAATTTTTTCCTAGTTTTATTCCTCCTCTTCAAATCTATAGTTTTCTTTTTCTTTTCATTTTTTCCATCCTATTTTCCCCTCTTCTTCCCCTTCAATTTCTTCTTCTCCGATCATCCAGTTTCCTTCAAGCCGCTCCGATTCCCGGCTTATATCTAGCTCCCGGTTTTCCCGACTTATATCTAGCTCCCAGCTCAAAAACCAGTTCCAAACAACTCAAACCAACTCAACCCCTCAGACGGTCCAAAGCCTTGAACCAAACCAGTAAAGAGTCCGGGTTATGGCTGGCCCGACCCAACTGTTCGGCCCAAGTTTCAAATCATTGGTTGACGGCTTCAAATTAATTACTACCTCCAGTCTTTAATATAAGATCTCGCTTATCTTATATTAAAGACCGAAAGTAATATACATTTGAAAGCTGCACACGACTATCACTATTCATTCTCATCCAAAATTAAGAATACTGAATCTTAGTTATAGAAATGGAATATTTTCAAGCCCTATGATTAACAAATATCTTCAATAGAATTCTATCAAGTATTTGTTATGATGCATGAACTTGACTCTAGTCAATCAGTTAATCATATGATATTTAACAGAAAATTGGGACAAACACATGGAACTTCTATAGGAGAATCTCAAAATTACTAGCCTGTTGAGTGTTGTTATTGTTTATCTGCAAATGGTAGAAAGTTCCTTCAGCCTAGCAAAATCCAAGCAACCGCCGACTTACGAGGTTCTCATTAAACGAAATTTCAATTCAGAGGAACACAATTCTGATACACAAATATACAAGCATGTGGCACAGCATAGCAAAATATAAGCAACTGCCATGACGCACGATCTCTCAGTGTGAACCCCCACTTGTGCAAGAGCCACATTACTTACAAGATATAAACGTCACAACTTACTGAACCCCACTAAAAATCCTATCTTTCTAGGGTTTAAATCAAATTTACATAGACTAGAGCTGAAAGAAGAAGGAAAGAAGCAAAATTGTATAGGGGGGCAACTACCTACAACCGAAGAATAGTACGAAGAGTGTCACACAGGTTTTGAATGGTCTGCTGCTCTTGGGATGCCTGCATCTCCTGCAGCGGCATATCTTCATAACACCTAATAAAGAATGAATATTGATGTCAAAAGGGGTAATCACAAGCAGACAGAAACAGAATCGTACATCCTTTCTAGATTAATTAAATAAGGCGTCAGAATCCCTCATTGTTGCCACTTTTTTTTTGGGGTCCCTCGTTACCCAAAAAAGAGCTATATGATATAACCAGATACAAAAAGAGGCGCTATAATATGTGCTTCTTGATGTAAGCATACAGAAATAAAAGACCACGCAGATCATTGATTTAGTCCCTGCTTGAAGAAAACCAGATTAGGGATTTTCTTAATATTTCTTAACCCTTAATTTCTTTATCAGCAAATACTATCCAAAGAGATGGAAAAGCTAGTCACATGCTAGTTGCTCAGTTTGGGGATTGTAGTCAAAGAATCAAGAATAATAAAACATAAATCAAAACGATAATTTAAATCCTTAAGAAATAGGAACAGCAAATAACAGAATTAAATGAATAGAAAATTGTCAGATTATGAACTTTATGGGATACTCCTCCGTTTCTTAATATAAGATATATTTACCTAATTTGATTAGATTAAGGAAGTTGGTTAAGTTAGTTAATATGACATTTTTTAAAACACCATAATTACCTTCCTTAATTCCCTCAATCCCTCTCTTCCTTAATTATTGTCAAGAGAGCATAATTAGAAGTAAATTAGGAAAAGACTGACAAATATGAAAACTGTCTTATATTTAAGATTAAGATCAACTCTCCAAATATGTCTTAAATTAAGGACCGGAGGGAGTAGCATATTAGGCCTACACACATCACCCACACTGCTCAACCAGGCGACTATAGTTTCTGTCACATCAAGTGGCAGATCATTGCCATGTGCAAGTGCAACTTGAAGAAAAGAACATACATCTTGTGGTAAGCTAGAGCCTGGGCCAAATTCAGCAGAGTAGAACTTGATGTCAGTCTCTGGTAAATGCTTGGAGGAACAGGCATCTGCTGCATGTCAATTAGAATACCATTATGAATGACTGTTCCAGACCTGAGCATGCACAATCATGGTAACATGCAAGTTTGCATATACATGTGCGCGCCCCTACCTCAATCTGCCCTCTGCGACCCCTTTTGGACTGTCCATCACCACTAAAAAGCTCATGCAATGCTTCTACTGTAGCAGTTCCAGTATTATCTTGTTGCATGCCACCAAGCACATTGTCCGATAGGAGAGCAATAGGTGATATATCTGTTGCCCTTAAGAATGGAATGGGCACTGTATTACCAGCTGCATAAATTGACCAAAGCTGCAAATGGGAAAAATGTTTTAACAGGACATCACTCTGTAGACTGGAGTAACGAGAGATAAATATGAAAGCCCCAAAAGAGTAGGGGAAGATAACACAGTTGTACTAGACATGCCAAGCCACTGTCCACGGACCTTGTCATTATTATTATTCTTTTATTAAAGGCTCTGACCATCTTCATTTAAAAAATGGCAGATATTGTCTTGGACTCTATGGGATCGAACTACAGGACTTGCCTTATTTTACACTATATATAGTACTGCCATTTAATGATAAAAGTACTTTTGCCAGAAAAAATAAAATAAAAGCAAAACAGTGGTAGGAAAATAGAGAAACCTTGAATGGTGCGATTTACCAACACTAGGCAATGTTTACTTGTATAACACCCAAATCTATAGCATGCTTCTACAACGAGTATGAGAATGTTGTGTTCTATGACTAAAATATAAACTGAAATACAATGTTACCTTATCCTGTAAAGCAAATGCTTTTCTGCTGACTGTTTCATTCTTCAATGTACCATTCCTTCTATCACTGCTGACTCCAACTGGGGCTTGAAAATCACCTCTTGCTTGGTGTTTCAGCTCAGCCGATTCATTAACAGGAGATAAAGATGATTTTATGGTATCTGTATGAGCACCCAAACCCCCAACAGCGGCATCACTTGAGATAGCGATTTTTGGACTCGCGACCCTAACAAGTTATCCAGAGTAATAAGGCACCATTCAGGAAATTTAAATGAAAATGAATAGAATGGGAGGAGGAGGTAAAGAAGAAATGCTATAAAAGGTATAAGATGTATATTTAACAAGTTCTGCACATGTTAATAAAATTAAGGGTAAGAATCATAGAGGCAACTTTCTTGACAAGACATGCAAATTCACAAAATGGCTAGTATTTCTTTACCATGTATAAAATATTTGCCATTTCTTTAATTTTGGGAAGGGGACAATGATGTGGTTCTGTAATTCTTGACAGAACCGTGTAGAAGAAATAGGAAATATAGGTAGAAAGAGAAGGGAAGAAGAGAGATGAGAGGAGAGAATCTAGATAGAAGGGAGAGAAGGGAACCGAGAGAGAGAGAGAAAAGAGAGATACAAGAGATTCTAAATATTCTGTGACTTTGGATTAATCACAAACACAACTCAACTACAATGAGTATCCTCTAGGCTTTATATAGGCAGCCTAGATAGCCCATGCCAATGCCGCCCTATTCCTTAATGAGGCGCATGAGCCTATTGCCTTATTCATTAATGGCAATTATGTAATTATCCCCTAATTCTAATTAAATCCCTAACTAAACTAAATCCCTAACTATATAACTGGGGATTAGGGATTTACATTACATATTCATATCAATACCCCCTCCTAAAAACATCCTTGCCCTCAAGGATGATTGACAACAAAAACACAAATCTGACACCAAAAACTGAGCCCTGAAATTCTGAAAATCTTCTTGTGAAACAGTGTAGGAATCGCTGTCTTCAATGCTGCTACATACAAGTACAATTCACTTGTTGGATGCTGAACCAAATGGAAATAATGGGTCTAAACACAGAACCTTGCACTAAACCAGAGCCTTGCAGCATTTTCACTAATTTTCCCTTGAACCAACTGGTAACCAAGCTTCTTGCAGGAGAATATTGAAGGAGAAAAGCCCACTTGTGATACAAAATCGTAGGTCCATTAGGAAAACAGCATTGTAGAAATACCTTTGGGCCTAATTCTTGAAATATAAAGCCCATATGCCCATAATCTTCAAAAGTTTTCTGCCCTTCCAAGACCATGCAAACCAGCTGTAAACCTTTATTTTCAGCAGGTTGAACAGTGCTGAAAACAGAGTAAATGGTAACCAGCTGTTTTGTTGACTTTTTAAAAGGAGAAACATATAGCCACCACGTACATTCCATACTCAGTTCAACTGTTCCTAAAGCATGCATTTCATCCCTTTTCGCTGGTGAAGAGCTCATATACGAAGAAACAGTCGGTGACAGCACCAAATATGAAGCTGTCTTGTGCGACTCACCCAAAAAAATTTCTCCGAAGTTGAGCCTTGATGACCCACTCCTTAAAGATGGCTTCTTGAAACTCGACCATGTGTCTTCGAACGTCCGCTTGTGTATATCGGCCATGTCTAATAACTCTTTGGCGTCTAGCACCTCAATGCATTCTTGGGTAGAGTCCGAACAAAACTCACCACCTTCTTGAGTGACTGAAGCATCTTTATCAGCAAAACGGTCTTGTGTTGATTGTAAGGGAGACACTTCTTGGGTCTCATTCTTCTTGTTCTGCCACTGCAAGATTAATTCTTGCATTCTTGCTATTTTCCTGGCTTCAATCAAGGTTCTTGGATTCAAAATTCTTACCGGACCAACTAATTCTTTCTTTAATGATGAAATATAGATGTCCACAAGGTAATCTTCAGGCAGATCCAATTTGGCAGAAAGGAAATCGAAAGAAGCATTGAAATCAGATAAAGAACCTGTTTGGCGCAAATGGGTCAGATCACTCATGGGGGTTTCAAATGGAGGTCCAAATGTGTCTTGCAGCAAAACTGCATACTCATCCCAAGGTAAACAATTCCTCAGCCGACGCTCCAAGGCTCTAGGCCATTGGAATGATTTGTCATTAAGGTGCAAAGAGGCCATTTTCACCTTACTTTCTTCCGGGGTCTCATCCAAATCAAAGTGGCGTTCACATTTCAGGAACCAAGTCAGAATATCCTCACCATTGTATCGAGGGAAGTCCATTTTTGTAAACTGAGTAGGTTTGTGATAATGCTGGCCGCCACCTCTTCTATCATTATTCCGGTTAGGAGGCAGTCTTTCCCCATTCCTAGGGTCATTCTGGTTTATCAAGATTCCTTCTTGAACATCACGGCGCAAGGCTTCCATGGAGGCAGTGAATCCAGCTGTGAGTTCTTGAATGCTGGCAATAACCGCTGCCATTTGTTGCTCCAAGGTGTGAATTCGTTGATCCTGCATTCTATTTCTGTTTCTTTCTTAATTTCTTGTCTCTACCATGCAGCAAGAAGAGTATGGCAGAGGATCTTGATCTCTGATACCACTGATGTGGTTCTATAATTCTTGACAGAACCGTGTAGAAGAAATAGGAAATATAGGTAGAAAGAGAAGGGAAGAAGAGAGATGAGAGGAGAGAATCTAGACAGAAGGGAACCGAGAGAGAGAGAGAGAAGAGAGACATAAGAGTTTCTGAATATTCTCTGACTTTGGATTAATCACAAACACAACTCAACTACAATGAGTATCCTCTAGGCTTTATATAGGCAGCCTAGATAGCCCATGCCAATGCCGCCCTATTCCTTAATGAGGCGCATGAGCCTATTGTCTTATTCATTAATGGCAATTATGTAATTATCCCCTAATTCTAATTAAATCCCTAACTATATAATTGGGGATTAGGGATTTATATTACATATTTATATCAGACAAACTAGAATATCAGCAATTAATAGAGAAGTACCGAGTATCAGCCAATCTGCCTCCTGTTCCACTAATGAAAAAAGCATAGGAATCTGCATTATCTGCACCCTGTGATCTAACTGCTGCCATATCAACCTCATCTCCATGGAATACTACAGTGCCAAAGTTACCTGTTAAACAATCCGCATGAATTGCACTATCAGTTTAGTGCAAAAACGTGTTCAAATTTACCAGCAAAACTTGAAATCCAGATCCATTTCTTCCTCTCTTATCATACTTATGCATACATCGTAACTTTAGGATATAATCAATATTCAATGAGTAGTAGGTCATGCTACAAATAAGAGCGAGAAACACAAACCTTCACACAGTTCCATACTTTCCAACCTATTCAGCTTCCTCAGAGTTTCATCTGAAGGTTGACCACCTGCCCCTTGAACCCCAATGTTAAGAGGTCTTGATGGTACAGTGTCTCCATAGTCATCGTTCAGCTTTTGCTCATTTGACTGCTACATGAGTTACACATAAAATACCTTTCTTTCCTTTTCATATTTTCCCCTCAGACAAGGGAGATGGGATAAATGAGTTTATGTGCCTGTGCATGAGTGTTGAAAGAAGCTGATGAAACTCTAGTCATACCTGATCTTCTAATGCAGCTGGGGCAATAGTTTGTGCTTGCAAAGCCATCGATTTCCTGATTTGCCTTGCCTTCTCAATTTTTGGCATCATTGCTGTTGATCCAGTTTTCCATTTGTCAAAGAATTTGTGCTGGGACATTGAAAAACTTGAACTCAATGACAGTGCAACAACCAAACAAAATATGCATACACAATGGCATAAACCTATTAATTTAAAAATTAATAAAGGCACTCTTCAGAAGTTAGGAACTTAAAATAGCCATCCATTATATGAAGTTGCCAGTGCATGCCTGCTCAGACGTAGAGGAAGAAAATACCAGTGGGAAAAACTTACTTTATAAGTGAATTTATCAAAGGAAGACTATTCAACTTCTGTATATGAGTAGTTTGAAATTACAAGAAAATCATTGCCTTGTCTTGCATTTGACAAAAAATATTTTGAGGCATAACTTGACCAAAAAACCTTCAGTCAAAGAATTACTTGAAAACACATGAGTTTGGGAAATTATAAGCCACAACTATTAAGGATCATTAGGCAGTTATTTTCTGCTAATACTACCACTAAAAAAATGTCAACTGTTTATTAAAGGAGAGGCAAGGTAAAGAGTGAGAAAAACAGCATGAGGACATATATATAGTGAGAACAGAGATTATGAGAGTAAACCTATAAGGATTAAAGGCTAATTCTTTGTATGATCATAAAAAGGAATGGGAGTCATTTTCAAATCATTCATTAAATCCCATTATCAATATTGTCTCATAAGTACCAAAAAATGAATTTCACAGCTCTTTACTGAGCACATTTAAAAATCTTTAATCCCTGTCAGGTTTTTGTTTTATAAAGAGAAAAGGGGCGTACAAAGAAGGAGGTTAATAACTTAATATATGTTATCCTCATCAAAATATTGGCAAAAATAAGTCATCAATGCAATGAAGCCCTCCAATCCCTCTCTACCTTCCATGTTCCCATTTGTCATCCTCCCTAGAATTCAAAGTTTACAAAAGGAATGAATGTCGTCTCCTTTTATTTCCCTCTTTACTTCTTTCCTTTCCCAATTCCTTTTAACTTGCAAGCAAAGCTCTGAATAGTTCATGTCCTCTAACCAGCAGTCGATTTCATATAATGTTCAGATTTCATATCAAAAGAAATGTTACTAAGCATACCTTTAACATCTCTGATGCGGTAGGGCGCAATCGAGGTTCCTTAGTAAGGCACTTAGCAACAAAGTCGTGAAAATGTAGAGACCTACAAAAGAAAACCATAAAATTTGTACGTCCTCATACAAAGATATCAACTTAACATAAATGAAACAGATCAAACAGAACTGAAGATCAGGACGTACACAATAGTACATTAAAAGTAACTTAAACTAGTACATGTGAGCTGGGTAACATCATTTTGCATTTAACCTATCAGTTGATAAGAAAGCATATACTGATTTAGGATTGAATCATGATTTCTTGTATTTCAATTCTCCCCGTGAAATGCTGTTCATTCTAGAACAATTGGATAGAGCTGGGGATATGGGCTGGTACAGAAAATGGGTTGAGTTGGACCAGCCCATTTTCTGATACTCCATGGATACCAATCCAAAAAATAAATAAACTAGAAGAAAAAGGAAAAGCAACCATGTCATAAACGTCTGTCTATTTCCCCACTGATATTACTAATGATGCTAGTACATTTCTAGCAGAAAACACTACAGCTACTGCACTTGACTCGTTTAGAACCATAAGATCTCAAAACCAGGCAGCACCTCTTGGTTTACCTCCGACAAGAATTCCTAAGATGCCAATGACCGAACCAACAAACCACTTTTTTTTCCCAAAACTACCTCCAAACTAGAGATGTCCAAAACAATTTGCAAAACACTAAAGTATTCGGATAAGTTATCATATAATGCTCTTCAAAAAAAAGGAACAGTGCCTCTAAGCAACAGAAGATGAGCCTTACAATCTCATTCCTATTTCATTGAAGTATTTTGTTTTCACAAATTTATTACTTAAGTATCCTAGTGAAACCAAACTTTTATCTTAACAACCGCCAAAGAAAAAATATACATAATAAAGATTAATTAAGTTAGTAATTTGGCAGCATATAAATTTATTTATTACATAATATCAATATTCAAATTATTTAGTCACAGTTATGACGTATAGTATATCCTAATTAAATTGAAATAAAATTTTCCTCCCATATACTTCAATGTGTTCTATTACTAAAAATTTAACAATAACTAATCAAACAGACTTTGAGCCCTTTACAGCACAGAAAATTGTAACAAACAATCAAATGTAGCATTAAGATTGTATACATAGTATAACCGCACAAGTTCTTTTTAACATAAAGTAATGCACCAAAATTGATCTTATACCTGGTACTTTTTGGGGGGAAGATATGCATAACACTTTCAAAACCAATGTGCAAAATACCATGTAACATAGGAAGATCAAGATGAACACTGTGACATTCTGAAGTGAACTAAACCTCACTTTGGAACTCAAATTACATATGTATAGCTTATGGTGACATAAGCAAATCTTTAAACATCCTTTAGAATGTAACACTGGCTAGTTAAACCACCAAGAATGCGACTAACATAGATTCTCCCATGGTATGCTAATTAAGGATACGGTGACAGAATTTATTAAACCTAGGTAAAAGGACTAGTTGTGCAAATTCTAATCCAAATTCAAGACTTGTGTATAGTCAAATTCTACCAGCAAAACAATGTACAAAACCATCAAATACGAAGCCCAGCGTAACAAAGTTTGTGGGATTAGGGAGACTATCAAACTCAAACAGAGAGATAAATTTTCATCAACCATGATACCAGGTAGCCAAACAACTACCACTTAAAACTCATCCCTTCATGTAGCAACAAAGAGCTGGATTTAAAGACAAACCATTTTTCTTTATCCTCAAGCATTGGTGCCGGTTCAATGGATATCATAAACAAAACCTATAAAAAGGAACAGAATATCTCAGATACTTCACCAAATACCATAAAAAATGGACATATAAGTTGCCTTGCAAAATGTTACATAAGCAAGTTGAGCACCAAAGATCAGAAATATTAGTGTAATGATTTGATAGCTAACTCATAAAACCATGTTTCTTGTACCATGGATCAAAATCTTCCATTCTTACTGAAGACGCAAGGCAACCAAATATTTTGAAGGTTATGCAAGAGAAAAACTTGCAAGGTGCCACTGATGAAAAATAATCATAGCAGAACAGGAAAAAAAGCAGGTATAATGATTCTATTCACACTTGACAAGAAAAAACAAATCACCAAAATTGCTTGCACGGTAGTTCTTGAAAAAAAATGTCACATCTAAGGACAATAAACAACAACACTCCAGTTACTTAATATAATTTACAACAACCAACAACAGTAGCAACTAGCAAGTACAAGCTTCAGTATTTACAAAGTAGAAGCAACTGCATGAATTCTGTAATACATTCTCTCTAACCCTTAATCCGTCCGTTGTCACTCCTATTCACCTCATACTTGCTTTCCCCTTTCTCCCACTCCAAATTTTCCCCACTTCATAACTAATACCGTTCAATGGATGAAATCATCATGACTTCATAAAAATGTAAATATATACTATAGTTAAATATCATTAATAAGGATGGGGAAAACGGAACAGTATGCACGCACGCACGCATAAATACATATATTATATATAACAAAAGCGTAGATTTCTTAAGTTGAAGACTAACCCTCATTGGGTGGACGGCTGATCTTGGAGGAAGGCCCTGAAAATTACAGTAAATACTTTTATCCAAAGAAGCATAAGACTTATAAAACTCTCCCATCTGGAATTAACATCAAGAATCATAATACCTAACATTCAAATGCCACCAGATCAATTGAGCTAATATCATAAATAACACTATACGGAAAATTAGTCAACGAAACAAAATGTATTACTCATTGACGCAGATAAGCTTATAAACTTTCCTCCAAGAAGGACTTTCAGCACAATGGAATGTAAAATATGCAAAGATGATATTGGATACTTGAACGTCAGGAAAAAATTTGCAATAAAGAAACCTGTTCTTATATTTACCTTAGAAACACCACCCATTATAATTGTTAGAAGTCAGAAGGGATTTCGGTGCAAGCCTGACATTTTTGACTTGCACCGAAATCTCTCTTCCATTTCCTTCAATCTCTCCGCTGTCTCTGTTTCTTTCCCACATTGTTTCCCCTTCTGTACTTCTATAAATACCATTCGTACATCTAGTTTTTTATATCAATGAATAAAACATGAGCTCTTAAGCTCATATGGTATCAGAGCCAACCTTAAAAGGTCTGGCGGACAAAGAGATAGCAACGACAGAGAGGGACGAGAGAGGGTGCAGAAACAGGGGACGGACGATGTGCTCTGATCTCTCAAATGGCAGCGCGTTAGAGCACACTGCCCGCCCAGAAGGAAGCAGTAGGTGCCGATCGGCACATCCTTGGAGGATCGCGGCGTTCTGAGCAGCGCGTGGACCCCACGCGCAGACAGACTCACCGACGGGTGAACCCCATGCGCCGTCGTTTGCAACAGCTCCGGCGACCATTTTTTCAGCCAGAATGGATCCTTCTAAATTCCCTCCTCATTTTGGCTCTTTTCCTACAATCTCGGAGCCACTTCAATAGCACTAATGACCAGTACAAATCCCGAAACTCAGGATGCATCTCCATCTCATTCCTCTACTACTAGCAAAACGGTGACGGCCCCAGAACTTTCCGATAGTCAAATTATGGCTATTAACCTAGGTTCAATGGACGGAATTACCTCCAATGGTCTCAAACCGTGTTAAGGTATCTTCATGGCAAGCGAAAAGAGAAGTATATCAATGGAGTAGCACCTCAGCCTGCCCCTGATGCCACTCATTTTGATACATGGTTTGCTAAGAACAATCAAGTTATGAGTTGGTTGTGCAATTCCATGACTGATGATATCAGCGAAGGATATCTCCTCGCAACAACTGCAAAAGAAATCTGGGATGAGGTAAAACAAACTTACTCTTCCCTTGATAACACTGCTGCTTTAATCTACCTGAAACGACAACTTTGAGATCTGAGACAAGGTAACTCAACAGTTACCGATTATTATAAAGCGTTGCATAAACTATGGCAACAACAAGATCTCTTTGAATCACTTCCATGGGAGACTACCAAAGATGCCCAATTATATAAGAAGACAGTCGAAGAAGGACGAATATATGACTTCCTCCTAGGACTCAATGACTCATTTGAAGAAATAAGAGGCCATATCATGGGCATGAAACCCTTACCACATCTGTTTGAAGTAGTCAACCATGTGCAATTCAAAGAAAGCAAAAAGCTCTTGAATCAAGGTAGCTTAAGCTCGATTGAAAGGTCAGCCCTGGCAGCAAACCAAGGTAGCTCAAACTCAATTGAAAGGTCAGCTCTGATAGCAAAACGACCACAAGACGAACGGAGAAATAAATGGTGTAATTATGGCAAGAAGAAGGACCACACCAAAGAAGAATGCTGGAAACTTCATGGAAAACCAGGAGTTAACAAACAAAGCCATATCTCTGCTACTGAGCCAGAAACTGAAGATAACGATTCCTTGACTAAAGAGGAACTACGGATGTTTCTTAGAATGCTAGACAGACAGAATAAGTCTAATTCTACGTCCGGCACCAACCTTGTACAATCAGGTAACTCTATTTTAGCTCTAAATACTGCACGAGCTAATAAGAATGCTTGGATTATTGATTCAGGAGCAACTAATCACATGGCTGGTAATCGTACATTGTTTACAACTCTTAATCTGATTCATGAGAATCTTAGAGTAAAAGTTGCTAACGGCCTATACTAAAGTTGAAGGAATAAGCACAGTCATACTCTCTAATATCCTGAAAATTCATAATGTTCTATTTGTGCCTGCACTCACTGTCAATCTTGTATCTGAGTCAATTAACCAAAGGTCAATAGTATCGAGTCATTTTTGATAACGATGTCTGTACTATTCAGGATTTAAAATCGAGGAAGAAGATTGAAACTTCTAAAGAATGGGATGGATTGTTCTACCTTGAAGATTCAAACCTGAAATCAGGAGATGCAAAGAAAGCAAGAAGAGCACTGGTCAGCCCCAACTCACAAAATCATAATATACACTTGTGGCACTGTCGATCAGGCCACCCCAGTTTTGATTATATGAAGCATTTGTTTTCAAATTTATTCAATAACAATTCTGTTCCTTTTCATTGTGAAACTTGCCAAATTGCAAAACAAACGAGAACCTCTTATCCCAAACAACCATACAAACCTTCCTCACCATTCACACTAATCCATAGTGATATTTGGGGTCCTACACGAATAAAAACACTCACCAATGTCAGATGGTTTGTTACTTTCATAGATGACCACACCAGAACCACATGGGTTTATTTAATGAAAGATAAATCTGAAGTAGCCAAAATCTTTCAAAACTTCTGCATCTTTGTGCGCACCCAATTTAATATTTCCGTTAAGGTACTACGAAGTGACAATGCCAAGGAATACATGACCAACATCTTTCAAGAATTTCTTGACCAACAAGGAATTCATCACCAAACCTCTTGTCCATACACTCCTCAACAAAATGGAGTAGCTGAGCGAAAGAACCGTCACCTGTTGGAAGTAACTCGAACCTTATCATGGAATGAAATGTTCCCACCATCTTCTGGGGCGATGCCGTACTCACAGCAGCTTATCTCATCAACCGCTTGCCTTCCAAAGTACTCAAATACAATACCCCTATCCAAAAACTCCTAGAATACTTTCCCAATTGCTCAATCATCACCTCATTGCCTCCTAAGGTATTTGGTTGTGTTGACTTTGTCCACAAAAATGATGGCAACAAACTTGGTACTCGAGCTGACAAATGTCTCTTTCTTGGCTACTTCCCTACTCAAAAAGGGTACAAATGCTATTGTCCTACTTCCAAGAAGCTTATTATCTCCAGAGATACAGTCTTCTCGGAAGAAGAAGCATATTATCCGAAATTACCCATTCAGGGGGAGAATACTGACAGTGAATGGCTAATCCCAAATGCAGAACACTTACCACCATCATCATCACAACTCATACCTGTCAATGACTCTTTACCTCTCACAAGCCAACCTAGTCCTCTCACAAGCCAACCTAGTCCTACCCAACATAATCCTGAAATTGAACGAAGTTCATCTCAACCTCCCTTATTGAATGAACTGGAAACAAATGTTGAAATTAATTCAGGAGTGGATGCAGAATCACTACAAGAGGAAGAATCCAGACTACAAGATGAATCAAACACGGGTAGAACTATCTCTCCCATTCGAAGGAATGACCATGACTCTAATCCGGTATTAAATCCTGAAGAACTGGGTTGGCCTATTTGTAGAATCCCATATAATCCCATGATTATAGGGATTAATTAAATTCAAGATTATAGCAGATAATTAGGATTATTAGTTTAGATTTATTTCCTGATTATATAGTGATTTAATATTATCTTATCCGGATCTTATCATAACGATCTGATTCTCTCTTCATGTATATATGTACCTATTCCCTCTCTGAATAATACACAACAATTATTTCATTCATCTGATTTACCTTCATGGTATCAGAGCGTTGAAGGAAATAATCAGCGTATTTTTCTGGCAATGGTACCCCCAATTCTGTCGAGTATCGCAGTCAACCGAGACGCTACTAGCAACGTCGGATTCTGTCAAGCATCGCCGTCGAAGCTCCCTGTAATCATCGACCTCCTCGCCGCTCACCGTCCGATCACACTGTCGACCACTAACTCCTGCTTCCTGTGATCGCTGCCTGGTCGTCTATCACCGTCAGGCTCTACCTGTGAGCACAATGCCATCCTCCGTCAGTGTCATCAACGAGCATCGCCGACTTCACCCAAGCCGGCCTCTCCACCATTCGCCGTCTGCCATCAATCCGCTCGGTCGAGTTCCTCGAATAGGCAGAGTCGTCGTCTGCCATCGGTCAGCTCGATCAAGTTCTTCGAATAGGCAGAGTCGTCCGTCAGCTTATTAATTGCTCGAGGACCATTCTGGCATTTTCAATATTCGAAGGACTAATCTGCAATTTGCTTATTAAGGACCAATTTGTCATTTTTAATATTCGAAGCACCATTCTGTCATTTTGACAATTCGGAGGACCATTCTGTCATTTTCAATATTCGGAGGACCAACCTGTCATTTTGGAAATTCGAAGGACTGAACTGGTCATTTCTGAAATTTGAACTAGTTTGATTGCTCTATTTAATTCCAACAGTATGTCATCTGAAGGATCTTCCTTTGTTTCACGGTCTAACGACATCTCTACTGTCCTTATTGTCTCTGAGAAACTTACTAGTGACAATTACCGAGAATGGTCTCAATCCATGATCCTCGCTCTCGATGGAAGAGACAAACTTGAATATATCACTGGTGAAGCAAAGAGGCCCCCTGAATCAGAAACCAGGGCATTTCGAGTTTGGAAGTCTGAGAATGCTTTGGTATCATCCTGGCTAATTAATGCAATGTCTTCATCAATTAAAAAGAGTTTCATGTATCTTCCTTCAGCTCGAGAGATTTGGGAGGCCCTTCGAGAGACATATAGTACTGTTGGGAACCGGTCCCGCATATTTGATGTTAAGAAAAAGTTGTGGCACTTGAAACAAGAACTCATGTCACTGGATGAGTATTATCTCGAAAAGTCTGCTCTTTGGCAAGAGTTTGATGCCCTAAAGAACAAAACTCATCATTGTCGAGCTGATGCTTCAGAAGATCGCAAAGAGAAAGAAGAAGAAAGAGTATATGAACTGTTGACCGGTCTTAATGTGATTTATGATGATGTTCGGGCTCGAATTCTTAGTCAAGAACCCTTGCCTTCTGTGCGCGAAGTCTACTCCATGCTACGCAATGAAGAAGATAGGTGAAAATCAATGCTTCAGAATACTTCCGCTGCTACTCCTGCACCTCTTGAGGCCTCAGCTCTTACTATTCGATCCACGGAATCAAAAAGCTCCAAAGGTCGACCATTTTGTGATCATTGTAAGAAACGGGCATACGAAAGATACTTGTTGGGACCTCCATGGTAAACCTGCTGATTGGAAACCCAAAAAAGGGAGAGGAAGAGGCCATGTGGCTAAAGCTTCAAAAGGTGAGACATCCCAAAGTGATCAACTGAGCAAGATCATGGAAATGCTTGCAGCTCTTCAAACTACAAAATAGCCTATTGCCACTGTAGTAAGAAGAGGTAATTTCTTGCAAGCCTTGGCTATAGTAACAGGACTGTGTGCAGGTAATTGCTGGATTGTTGACTCAGGTGCCTCGGATCACATGACTGACAATAAGACTCTCTTCTCATCCTATACTCCTATTTCTAAGGGAATGACTGTACGGATTGCTGATAACTCCGAAACTATTGTGACTGGAATTGGATCTGTTAAAATTTCTGCTACACTTACTTTGCATTCTGTATTACATGTTCCAAAGTTAAAGTGTAACTTACTATCAGTAAGTCAATTAGCAAATGATGAACGATGTCATGCTAACTTCTTTGCTAATTACTGTCTTTTTCAGGATCTGCTGACGGGGACGATGATTGGGAGTGCGAAGGAGCATGATGGTCTCTACTACCTTGATGACAGTGATAGTCGTAGGATTAAGTCTTGCAATAATGTGTCTCTCCCTAGGACTAGTGACTTTGAGTTATGGCACAAACGTTTAGGTCATCCAAATTTCAATTATATGTTTCACATGTTTCCGTCTCTTATCTCTAATAAAAAAGCATTTGATTTTCATTGTGATTCATGTGAAAAAGCTAAGCATTATCGGACTTCATTTTCAAAACACCCATATCAAGCATCTAAGCCTTTTTCCTTAGTCCATAGTGATTTATGGGGACCATCACGCACACCAAACAGATCAAACTCCAAATGGTTCATCACATTTATCGATGACCATACACGGGTCAGTTGGGTTTACCTTTTAAAAGATAAAACAGAGGTGTACCAAACCTTCCTTAACTTCCATAATATGATTCAGACCCAATTCCAAACCCAAATCCATATCCTACACACTGACAATGGGACTGAATACTTCAATCAGGCCCTGTCCACCTTCCTAACTGAAAATGGCATTGTTCACAAAAGCACTTGTCCCAATACACCCCAACAAAATGGCATAGCCGAACGGAAAAATCGTCATATTCTCAAGACAGCCAGAGCCATTTTGTTTAGTAGTAATGTTCCTAAGTATCATTGGGACGATGTTGTCCTCACTGCCACCTTCCTCATTAACTGAATGCCAAGCCGACCACTGTCTTACAAAACACCACTTCAGCTCCTGCATAAATATTATAACCTACCATACCTCGAAAACACACTGCCACTCAGGGTGTTTGGATGCACATCCTATGTCCATCTCCATCACACCAACAAACTTGATCCCAAAGCCCTTCGATGTATCTTCCTTGGCTACTCAAATTCTCAAAAAGGATATAAGTGTTATGACCCGGTTTCCAAACGTCTCCTCACTACCTGTGATGTCACCTTCCATGAGAACACTCATTATTCCCTGTCTGCAATTCAGGGGGAGAGAGATAGGGAATTCCAGACACAAACACCAGAAGATGACCTGACCTTTACGGTTTATACGCCTACCCAATTAGAACCTAATCCCGATACCTTTAATAACCTTGATAACCTTGATATCTCGGATGATCCGGTTCCAGGGGGAGACACAAACAAGTGGGGTAAAACCTACATACGACGTCACAAAAGAGGTAATAAGCCATCAGCTATTTAGCACTCACCAAGAGTCAGAACCGGAGGCAGGTCAAGAGGAAACAGTGATAACAGAGGAGTCTGACCTTGATCTTCCCATTGCAGTAAGAAAGAAGCCCAGATCTTGTACCCGACATCCCATTGAAAGGTTTGTTTCTTATAAGGCCTTGTCATCCAAATACAAGGCATTTGCCTCTCATCTGGATAGTATCAGGGTACTAGACACAATTGACGAAGCCATGGCTATAACTGAATGGCGGCAAGCTGTGCTGGAGGAAATGGAAGCCCTTAAGCGTAATAAGACATGGGATGTAGTGGATCTACCACAAGGGAAGAAGCCTATTGGATGTAAATGGGTATTCACTCCTAAATATAAAGCAGATGGAACTCTTGAGAAATATAAAGCTAGATTAGTTGCAAAAGGTTTCACGCAAGTATATGGGGAAGATTACACTGAAACATTTGCACCAGTGGCCAAGCTGAATACAATTAGAATGATCTTATCTATTGCAGTCAACCTAGATTGGGATCTACACCAACTAGATGTAAAGAATGCCTTCCTCAACGGAGAACTCAAGGAAGAGGTGTATATGAAATTACCTCCAAGGTTCCCGGGGAAGAAAGCCAATCAAGTCTGCAAGCTCAAGAGATCACTATATGGGTTGAAGCAATCTCCGCGTGCTTGGTTTGATAGATTTACTCGGGTCCTTAAGCGACATGGATACACTCAAGGGCAGAGCGACCATACTTTGTTCTTTAAACATCATAAGGGTAAGATGGTTGTTCTAGCAGTATATGTTGATGATATAGTCCTTACTGGAGATGATGAGGTAGAAATCAATCAAATCAAGGGAGCTCTTGCACGAGAATTCCAAATCAAAGACCTTGGAGAGATGAAGTACTTTCTTGGGATGGAAGTTGCTCGGTCAAAAAGAGGAATCTATATTTCCCAAAGAAAGTATATACTGGATCTTCTAAAGGAAACAGGAATGACAGGTTGCAAACCTAGTGACACACCTATTCGGGTTGATAAAATAAATGAAGAAGCAGATCTTGGAAAAGCTGTGGATATAGGAAATTATCAGCGAATAGTGGGCAAACTAATATACTTGTCTCATACCAGACCAGACATCGCATTTGCTGTTAGTATGGTCAGTCAACACTCTCATGATCCTAAACAGAAACATCTGAATGAAGTATACCGGATCCTTCGTTATTTAAAGGGATCTCCGGGGCGTGGCTTACTGTTCAAGAAGACTGATAAACGAATAGTAGAATTGTTTACAGATGCTGATTGGGCAAGTGATCAAGATGACAGGAAATCTACGTCTGGATACTGTACATATGTGTGGGGTAACTTGGTCACATGGAGGAGTAAAAAGCAAAGTGTAGTTGCAAGAAGCAGTGCTGAGGCTGAATACCGAGCTGTAGCACTTGGAATTTGTGAAGGCATATGGATAAAGCGTGTTCTCGAAGACTTAAGGGTATGCATAAATCTGCCAATCAAGATCTATTGTGATAACATGGCTGCAATTAATATTGCCCACAATCCGATTCAATATGACAGAACCAAGCATGTTGAGATAGACAGACATTTCATAAAAGAGAAGGTTGATGAAGGAATTGTTGATCTGCGATACATACCGTCTAAGGAACAAACCGCAGACATCCTTACTAAAGGACTACCCAGGGACAAGTTTGAGTATCTTATTGGCAAGTTGAACATGATAGATATCTATAGTCCAACTTGAGGGGGAGTGTAGAATCCCATATAATCCCATGATTATAGGGATTAATTAAATTCAAGATTATAGCAGATAATTAGGATTATTAGTTTAGATTTATTTCCTGATTATATAGTGATTTAATATTATCTTATCCGGATCTTATCATAACGATCCGATTCTCTCTTCATGTATATATGTACCTATTCCCTCTCTGAATAATACACAACAATTATTTCATTCATCTGATTTACCTTCACTATTGCATTAAGAAAAGGGGTAAGATTGTGTACTCAACATCCAATTCAACGTTTTGTTTCATATGGTAATCTGTCTGCAAAAATGCAAAGCTTTGTTGCGAACAGTGCACAAATAAAAATTCCATACACGTTTCAACAAGCTATGACTTATCAAAATTGGAAACGAGCTGCAAAAGAAGAATTGAGAGCACTTCAGGAAAATAAAACATGAGAGATTACAACTCTTCCTGAAGGAAAGAAACCAGTAGGATGCAAGTGGATATTTACCCCTAAATTCAATCCTGACGGCACAATCAACAAATACAAGGCTAGACTTGTTGCAAAAGGATATACGCAGACATATGGAATTGATTATCAGGAGACGTTTGCTCCAATAGCGAAACTTAATACCATCCAAGTGCTACTATCAATCGCAGCTAACTTGGATTGGTCATTGCATCAACTGGACGTGAAAAATGCATTTCTGAATGGGAACTTAGAGGAAGAAGTATATATGGAGATTCCAGATGGAATTTCAGCTCCTAACAACTCTGTGTGTAAACTCAACAAATCACTGTACGGGCTCAAACAATCACCTAGGGCGTGGTTTGGCAGATTTACCAAAACTATGAAAAGACTTGGGTACACTCAGGGACAAGCAGATGGCACATTGTTCATTAAACGTGATAATGACAAAGTCACTATCTTGATTGTCTATGTGGATGACATAATCATTACAGGAAACGACAAAGGATCCATTGCTCAACTAAAACAAGATTTGTCAACTGAGTTCCAGGTGAAAGATCTTGGACAAATGAGGTACTTTTTGGACATGGAAATGGCAAGAACTCAAAAGGGCATCAATGTATCTCAGCGGAAGTATACCCTAGATTTGTTGCATGAAACAGGAATGTTAGGGGCAAAACCTGAAGGAACACCAATAGAAGAAGGTTGTCACCTAAGAATCAAACCAAATGATGTCCCAGTCAATCCAGAACGATATAGAAGACTTGTTGGGAAACTCATATACTTGACTCACACACGTCCAGATATTAGTCATGCAGTTGGAACAGCAAGTCAATTCATGCATCAACTACAGGAAGAACACATGGCAGCTTTGTACATAATCCTAAGCTATTTAAAGCCTAATCCTGGAAGAGGGATCTTCTTCAAGAAAGGCACTATCAGAGATATTAAAATCTACACTAATGCAAACCATGCAAGAAACAGGGAAACTAGAAGGTCAATCTCAGGATATTGCACATGTGTGGGGAAATCTGGTTGCATGGAGAAGCAAGAAACAGACTGTGGTGTCAACAAGCAGTGCAAAAGCAGAACTGAGAGCTGTTAACAATGGAGTACGTGAAGGACTTTGGATTATCAGATTACTTAAGGAATTAGGAATTCCACATGAGGGACCATTGCAAGTGTGGTGTGACAACAAAGCCAGTATTGAAATGGTAAAAAAACCCAGTCAATCATGATAGAACAAAACATGTTGAGATAGACAGACATTTCATTAAAGAAAAGATTGAAGCAGGTATCATGAGATTGTCCCACATATGATCTGATGACCAAATTGCGGATATTATGACAAAACCACTAAGCAGAGCCAAGTTTGAAGGATTTAGGTGCAAGCTGGGAATGATCGATATATATTCTCCAGCTTGAGGGGGAGTGTTAGAAGTTAGAAGGGATTTCGGTGCAAGCCTGACATTTTTTACTTGCACCGAAATCTCTCTTCCATTTCCTTCAATCTCTCCGCTGTCTCTGTTTCTTTCCCGTGTTGTTCCCCTTCTGTACTTCTATAAATACCATTTGTACATCTAGTTTTTTATATCAATGAATAAAACATGAGCTCTTAAGCTCATAATAATGAATAAATTAAATTGCAAACACTCTATAGAGCAACAAGTAATCCACACTTGGTCTAAGTAACTGTATGATAGGACTGCCTGAAATTAGAAAAACAAATAATGGAAATACCTCTGCCATTTCAATTGCAGACACACCAAGAGCCCACACGTCTACCTGAATAAACAAATATATGAAATACAGTACTTTATAAAATGTATTATATTGTCAATAATAAAAAAAAAAGCAACTAAAATTCCACCCATCTATGACAACTATTACACTGTAAATGGATATAGGAATGAATTAAAAGATCATTAATGCTTTAGCCATTTTAATAATCTACGTTAACTCTATCTAAATCCCTTAAAGGATAAAATGAAATAAATTAAAAACAAATATGACTTGATAAAGATAATTTGAGAGATAAAATACTAGATAACGCCATGGCATCTATTTATTTATCATCATGTGTTCAAAGAGTTAAAATTGCAAGACTAGTTTTTTCTTTTTTTCTCGGAAGTCCATGAGGTAGCAGAGAAAAAGATCCAAGATTATGAAAGAAAAAGAAGCTGCAGAAAAGTGAAGAGGGGAAATCAGACTTAAAGTACCTTCCCATCATAGCGACTTTCCTGAATAACTTCGGGAGCCATCCAATGAGGCGTTCCAATGAACTATAAACCCATTAAAAAGAATCCTTCAAATCTCCGTTCATGCTAAGAAAATAAATAATAATCAACCACATGATATTAAAATCACATTGAGCCTTAACAGAAGTCACATGCCATAATCATTCACTGGGAGCAAGTACTTTGTAACAAGTGCATGTGGCTTGCAAGCAGCAAATAGTTATGTCGACTGGAAAAATCAAGTTAAATTACAAAAACAAATCGTGACAACTGCATCATCACTTATAATTGTACATGACCAAAAGACCGGCTGAACTTGTCAGAACTGATAAATCTACCTGTAGCCTTAGCTGATTCCCGTTAATGATATTGCTGGCAGAAATGCCACACATCACTTTAATTAGAATCATCTTAGTGATAATAAAGAAACGTTCATGAGTATTCACTTGGCAGCCTAAATTCCTCAGTAGATGAGAAACCTGTTCGCCCAAGCCTTGAGCAGGAGAAGCCATTTACTTTTCAGTAAAAATACTTTTTCGTGTGTTTCAAGGTGTTTGCCCCTGCTTTTGTAAAAATAAATCATTTATAGGAGATAGCAGGAGCGGTTTTTATCTTCTGGGAAGCAAGAAACTAGAGCATCTCCTTAAAGTAAGAAGCTGAAAATTGTTTTCGAAGACAACACATCCTCACTTAAAATCACTAATTACCATAATTTCCTAAAAACTGTTTACTCATTTTCACTCCATCTTTGCTGTACCCATTTTCACACCATCTTCTCTGTAATGACAATGCAATGCCATCAAAATAGTAAAGAGATAAGAAAGAAATCTATCTTTTTTCCTTTTACACCATATTTTGATACATCTATTTCAATTACAAGTATATACAATATACACTATACATATCTATATTGATTCACATATTTATATATTCATAGTAATTTTTAATGCGTTTTTTGTGCAACACCATTTGGGAAAAATAGTTTGGACATAGGCAACAACCTGCATTCTACAACCGTTCTCTTAATTAAAATTGACATTTAGCACAAGGTTTGGCCAGTACATGGTTTGTTCACCCTTCAAACCCAAGGGACTTCCACGTCATGACCATTTTCAAGATATTAAAGAAAGTATTAGTGAGCATTCACTCATCAGCATAAGCTTTCTTGAATTCAGAACCATATCATCACAAGACCATTTGACAAGCATAATAGATTGGAATGAAAATGAAAAGGAAGGTGATAAAAGTGAGATAGACAAGAAAGATGTTGTAAATTAAAAATGATACATGTGTCCTTGGGTAAAGAACCAATAAAAAGGGTGAAGTAGAGATAACAAAATACGTATTACACATCTCTTTTTTGTATGCGATAGTAAGAGAATTCATTTCCACCACTCTAACCAAACGGAAGAGTTTAGAAATGCAATATGGCCATAGCAACACTCTCAACTTCAGTATGCAAATAAAAAAAAATGCCCATGTGCATACTTAACAGAAATAATAGTTTTGCAAATTAAGTACCGTGTTTCGCTTTGACATGGTCCTGGTAAGCTGTGCAGCAACTCCAAAATCCCCTGCTCACATCGCCAAAGAGCTTTTCTTAAACAGCCAGTTGATAGAAGTCAAAGAATTCTAATGCATTAGATATAAATTTCAATTTCAGTTAACAACACATAAAGATAATTGGGGCAAACAAGGGAAGGAGAGAAAAGCACCAGAGTTCTGATAGAGGTGTGTTATATGAATCTTGGATTTTAGGAATTAGGGTAGAATAGAGGAGAAATCAGAGGGTTGAAGAAGGAGAATTAGAGAGATTAGAGAGGGAATAGGAAACCGAGAGGGACTGAATAATACTTCAGGCTTTGTTAACTTGTCAAAACTGATCACAATGAATATCCCCTGCCATATATATAGGCTTTGGGACAGAAACAGAAACAGACAGAACCGGTAACGGAAACAGACAGAACCGGTAACAGAAGATAACAGAAACAGAAGGAAAAGGATTAACCTATTAACCTACCCAACTAACCTAATTAACTTTTAGGAAAATTAATATTACAATATCATATCAATACCCCCCCCTTTTAAACATCCTTGACCTCAAGGATTAGGAACCACAAACGTAGGATACTGTTGTTGGAAGGAATGAAGGGCCATCCAAGAGGCTTCTTCATCAGGTAATCCCCTCCATTGAACCAATACCTCAGTGATCATCCTTTTACGACGCTTTTTAACCCGTCGATTCAGAATGCTTTCTGGTTCCATAGCTGGTGGTAACTCCGGAAATTCAATAGGGGGGTGTCTAGGCCTCACTGTAGGATCCGGACATAGTCTCAATAGAGAAACATGAAAGGTAGAATGAATTCTGGATTCTGGAGGTAAAGCTAGCTTGTATGCAACAGCCCCAACCTTCTTTACCACTTGATAAGGACCATAGAATCTAGGAGCCAACTTTTGAGAGGCCCTTGTTGCTGTAGAGATTTGCCTATAAGGTTTAAGTTTCAAGAAAACCCACTGCCCAACCTGAAACTCTCGATCTGACCTATGCAGATCAGCCCGCTGTTTCATCAGATTTGCTGCTCGGTGCAAATGGTGTTTCAAAAGTGCTAGAACTTCCTCTCTAGCCATGAAACTACGATCCACTAACTCCAATACTGAATTATGGGGTAAATAAGGAGTATGTAGTGGGGGTTGCTGCCCATAAAGCAACTCATATGGTGTAGCCTTAGTGGCAGTGTGATAGGTTGTATTATACCACCATTCTGCATGTGAAATCCACCTAGCCCAATCCTTAGGTTTCTCCCAACACATACACCACAAATATGTCTCCAAACACCTATTAAGCACTTCCGATTGCCCATCCGTTTGAGGATGATAGGCTGTAGAGAGCTTTTGATTCACCCCCAACACACGAAGAAACTCCTTCCAGAAGTTACTAACAAAGAGTGGATCACGATCACTCACAATTTCAGCTGGCGCCCCATGGAGTTTGTAAATCTGATCCATAAAGTGTTGAGCTAAGGTAGACGCTGAAAAAGGATGAGCAAGGGCTATAAAATGGGCATACTTACTCATTCGATCTATAACTACCCATATAGTATCTTTTCCTTGAGATTTTGGAAGACCCTCAATGAAATCCATAGTAATTGACTCCCACACCCTACTAGGTATAGGCAAAGGCTGCAACAATCCGGGAGAAGCTACCGTTTCATACTTACACCTAGAGCATGTGTCACACCTTTTGACATACTCCACAACATCATTTATTAACTTTTTCCACCAAAAAAGACCTTTAATACGACGATAAGTAGCTTGGATACCCGAATGTCCCCCTTGAGGGCTTGAATGCATCCACTCAAGAATATGCAACCGAAGGGCGTCTACCTTGCCTACAACCAATTTACCTTTTCTTCGTAAAAGGAGACCATCCCACATGAAGTGACTCCACACTCCTTCACTTTGTTGTACCTTCTCAAGCAAAGAACGAGTGAATTCATCCCTTACCCAACTATCCTTGATTTGCTGCAACATTTGTGGTGAAGTGGTGTCGTAAGTCATTTGCATCAATTGTTGCTTAGGGAGACGAGATAGCGCATCAGCTACCGAGTTATTCACTCCCTTCTTATACACTATGTCGTAGTCGAAACCAGCCAATTTGGACACCCAAAACATTTGGAAAGGAGTTTTAAGCTGCTGCCCCAACAGAAATTTGAGACTTTGCTGATCTGTACGAATGAGAAACCGTCCTCTCTCAAGATATTGGTGCCAATGCAACACCGCTAATACTACCGCCATCAACTCCTTCTCATAAATCGACAGATTATGATGTCTTGGGGCGAGTCCTTTACTAAAGAACGCAAGTGGTTGCCCTTGCTGCATTAACACAGCACCAATTCCCACTCCACACGCATCAGACTCCACCACAAACTCCTTGGTAAAATCAGGAAGAGCAAGAACCGGGGCTGAAACTAGTGCACCCTTGAGGCGTTGGATGGCCTCAGTAGCAGAATCATACCACTCAAAGGCATTCTTCCTCAATAGCAGAGTTAAGGGCCTAGCAATTATACCATAGCGCTTGATAAAACGCCGGTAGTAGCCAGCTAACCCCAAAAATGCCCTCAACTGCTTGACGGTTGTTGGTTGAGGCCAATCAGCAACCGCTTGGATCTTCTTAGGGTCCGTTGCTACTACCCCATCTCCTAAAATATGCCCAAGATACTCCACATTTGTAGTAGCAAAGGTGCACTTGCTTTCCTTCACAAAGTAGTGATGGTGCTGCAACGTTTGCAAAGCAATCCTCAAGTGCTCTTGATGATCTACTAGTGTAGGGCTATAAATCAGTATATCATCAAAGAAGACTAGTATAAATTGTCTAAGAAAAGGACGAAAGATATCATTCATAGCCCCCTGAAAAGTTGCTGGCGCATTCGTAAGGCCAAATGGCATTACAAGCCACTCATAGTGTCCGGAGTGAGTCTTGAATGCGGTTTTGTAAGCATCCTCAGGTACCATCCGAATTTGATGATAACCGGCCCTTAGATCAAGCTTCGTGAACCATCTAGCCTTGCCCAATTCATCAAACAAGTCCTCAATGAGAGGAATAGGATATTGATTCTTAATTGTTTTCTTGTTTAACTCTCTATAATCCACACACATGTGCCAAGACCCATCCTTCTTTTTGACCAGGACTATAGGAGCTGAAAATGGGGAACAACTCTCTTGTACAACCCCCGTTTCGAGTAATTCAGCTACCAACTTCTCAATGACATCTTTTTGCGCTGCCGGGTATCGATATGGCTTTAGAGAAATAGGATGTGTGCCCTCTTCTAAGACAATGGGGTGATTATGGCCCTCCCGCAAAGGTGGGAGACCATTTGGCTCATCAAATACAGCTTGAAAAGTCCCCAAAACACCTTGAATTTCCGCTGGTAGGTTAGAATCAGTGGACTTAATGGCAAAGCAACTCACCTTGTCATCTTGAACCTCAACCAACTGCATCAAGTATAATTGTTCATCTTTGAGGCAGCTGGCTTCCACTCTCTTAGGGACGTGAGCCTGCAATCTCACTAACTGGGTATCCTTCCAAAAATACATTGATAATGACTCATAGTCCCAAAAAGCATTCTTTATGCTTTTAAGCCATTGCAACCCCAGCACCATATCATAAGTATGTAATTCAATAATTCGCAGGTCACATATGAATTCTAATCCCTGCATTTTCCATCGGAACCCATGCCAAACACCATGAACTCTTAGCTTCCCACCCCCTGCTACCTCAACATGAGATGGAGGTGTTTCCTGAATCTGCCATCCAAGTGTAATGGCTGTGTCGAAATTTAAGAAATCATGGGTGCTGCCACTATCTATCAAAATTTGTAAAGGAAGCTTCCCGACAGCACCCAAAACTCTCATAGATTCAGCCTGGTCTGTCCCTTCAATGGCGTACAACGAAATGTTAGGTGGCTCTGTTTCTTCAACTCCCTCGGCCTTAGGGACTTCAGACCCCGTATCAGTACCAGTGCTGTCATCATCCAACAGGACCAAATGAAGTTGCATTTTCTGTCTTTGGGGGCACTTATGATCCCTTGAAAATGGCCCATGGCAGAAGAAGCACAGATTTCTGGCGCGGTGATCAGCTTCCTCTTCGGCGGTCAGTGCCTTCACTGGGCGAGAGATTGCTTTTTGGACGAAACCGGAATTTTGATAAGCTTGGGGGGTTTTCTGGTCTTTTCGGTAGGACCCATTAGAGAAAGAAGAGTTCTTAGTGAGTGTCGACGTGTTAGCCACCGAATTTGACCAAGAATTCGATATATTCTGCTTCTGAAACTTGTCGGCATTTGGTTTCTGAGTTCTGCGATTGACCGCGATTTCTTGGGTCCGCGCGAGACGTCGGGCTTCTTGCAACGTTCTGGGATTGAAGAGACGCACCGAATCCGCGATCTCATCCTTCAGCGCCCCCATGTATGCGTCAACAAGATACGTCTCCGAGAGGTCGAGCTTCGCTGTGATTTGATCGAATCTTGTATTAAAATCAGCCACCGTTCCCGTCTGCCGCAAGTGCGTGAAGTCGGTCATTGGTGTCTCATAAGGCTGACCGAAGGTGTCTACTAGCAACGCCGAATATGCTGCCCACGTCGGCGGTTGTCGCCAGCGCCGCTCCACCGCGCGATGCCATTGAAACCGCTCGTCGTCCAAATGCATAGAAGCCATAGTGACTTTGGAAGCCTCCGGTGTCTCGTCAATTTCAAAAAACCGATCAACCTTTGCCAACCAGGTATCCATATCTTGCCCAGTGTATCTGGGAAACTCCATTTTAGTAAATTGGGTGGGTCGCTGGTATGGTGGTTGCCCATTTCTTCCCCTTTCTTGAAATTCTGGTACCCTCGGTGGACCATGTTGGGTCAGCCGTTGCATTGCTGCAGCCAAGGTTCGGATTTCGTGGGTCATGTCTTGAAGATTCTCTTGCATCCCACGTTGTTCTTGAGTAATGGTATGCAAGTTATCTTGCATGCCAAGTTGAACCGTCTGTAGCTCCTCTCGATAGCCTTGGACTGAGTCATGCAGTGTCCCAATCGAAGATTCAAGGGAGCCCACCCGCTGGTCTAGAACGTGTGTCTTGTCTTCCATCAGTCTTGCACTTTCTTGCTGTCGAGTCTTCACCATGCACTTCAGTTGTGATGAACCGATAATCACAGGCTGAGGGTCGTGGGCTCTGATACCACTGATAGAGGTGTGTTATATGAATCTTGGATTTTAGGAATTAGGGTAGAATAGAGGAGAAATCAGAGGGTTGAAGAAGGAGAATTAGAGAGATTAGAGAGGGAATAGGAAACCGAGAGGGACTGAATAATACTTCAGGCTTTGTTAACTTGTCAAAACTGATCACAATGAATATCCCCTGCCATATATATAGGCTTTGGGACAGAAACAGAAACAGACAGAACCGGTAACGGAAACAGACAGAACCGGTAACAGAAGATAACAGAAACAGAAGGAAAAGGATTAACCTATTAACCTACCCAACTAACCTAATTAACTTTTAGGAAAATTAATATTACAATATCATATCAAGTTCATGCACTACTTTTCATACAATCCTTTCTTACAATCTCTTCCAATATTTCTAATCATTACCAAGAATAATTACTATAGTCAATTTTAAATGTGAAAAAACCTAGTTCATCAATGAAGTACTGCAGCACTTGTTAGATAGGCCTTTAAGAAATGATGGTTTTCACTTTAAGCTAGGAACAGCTCCCACAGAGGACATAATGGTAAGATACAAACACAGACTGAACTTAATCAAACATGGAAGAACTTGCATCAAAAGAGAGAATACATGAATGTACGGGGACTTAAAATAAGAAAGATGGAATCCTTGGGCATATCATCAGCACAAGTAAATAATACCACATGCAAGAATGACTAAGAATAATTCCATGCCATGAATACCAACTAGATCCTTCAATAGTTTCTAGAATAGTCCAACTACAGATAATTTTTTATTAAAAAAATCTTCGCATTGGAATCGCTCACTCATAGCGCGAAAGCCTCTACTCCCTAGAGGTATCTTAAAGAACACTCCAATAAATATGGTAGTTGTTTCTAGTAGCCCATCTCACACTAGAAGCAATATCATGGCTCAATATAAATATTCAAGGATAATGAATGACCTAAAGTGCAAGCTGAGCAAATGTGCAACCTAGAGTGCAATAAAACAATAATATCACCGGCAATAAAATATTAGAATTAAGTGAGGATCACTAAATAAGCTCAAGACTTCAGAAGATCTTACAGAATTCACATAGCACACTTTACCTAGCTTGACATCTCCTTGTTCAGTTAATAAGATATTCCCACCTTTAATGTCCCTATGGACTTTGAAAATGGAGTGCAAATACTCAAGTCCCTACGCAGAGTGAGGAAATAAAGAGAAAAAATACAATAAATAAAAAATAACCAAGAAAACAACTGAGATATATAGTACACTGGGTGGTGCCAAAGCCTATAAGAACCTTGTTTTACAAATCTAAAGCACAGGCATCAAATTTAAATCAAGCAAACTACAGGGTCGCAGAGGATAAAGGGTAAATCAATAAGTAGTTTATGATTGATAAATGCATATTTGACCTGCTCAATCTAGAATACCTTCAGTGCTTCTCTACAGATATATGCTATCTGAACCTCATCCAGTGGCTCCTCAGTCACATTCATCAGGTCAGCAACACTACCACCGCCACAGTATTCCATAACTATCTGCCAAAAAACAAATAATGAAAAGCCCTCACTTTAACGAGCATATGCAGGCACACCATTACTTAAATGAAATTATAACCTTTAAAGAGCTCCACTATAGTTCTACATATGAATGGTGACCTAAGTTTAGAGAGGAGAAATGCTTCTATTTTCCTTCTTTTTGTTTAATGCCTTCTTACCCAAAGATACTCTTCTCCCTGATAGCTTCCAAGGTAGCGGACCACGTTTGGATGATTACATTGCTGCAACATCTCAATTTCACCACGGATTTCCTCGTACCCCTCCTCCTAAGCACAGGAAGCTTTAAGTTTGTTTACAAAGTTTAAACTCACTCCAATTGTTGTATACATGGTTAGAGGAAAAACAAGTGAACGGAAAAGAAGAGAAACTTACCCCTTCAGAAAGGGAAATGACTTTGATAGCGACAAGCTCGGAGGTTTTTAAATCCCTAGCTTTGTAAACAGACCCGTAAGATCCCTTCCCTGACATTTTCCAGAAAAAGACCGACTTTAGGATTGAAATGTATCAAGCATGGAGAAACAAGAATAGGATAGATAGAAGTGTAAGGAAAATCGAAGCTAAAAATATAAATAAATGAATGAATGCAGGCAAAGATGCTAGGAATGAATTAAAATAGCTACCCACCAAGTTCATTGAGCAATTCGTACTTAGTTGTAGGATCCTCTCTGGTGACGCTTTCCGGGATCGAACTCGATGAAACTTTCGTCCCTATTGACTGCCTACCCTCGTCGTTCTGCAAGGGTCCACTTCCCCGCCTCTGTTTCCCAAAGCCCAGCTCACCCGATGCCTGCATACTCGCCACCGCTCTTTCCATTGTCGAGCCAGTACTAGTTCCGCCACCACCAGCACCGCCACTTGTCCTACGCACCACGGTTCCACTGACCGGCTCTCTCTCACTAGACCTAGCCGTTTTACGAACGACGAAAGTTGAAAACCCCTCGTCACCATCATCATCTTCATCATCCTCATCACCCAGTCCCGCCATTGGACTTGCCTGCGTCAAAGGAGACTTCCCAGACTTCCAGGTCGAACCCATGGGCGACGAAGAAGACCGATTTCTCTCCCGAGCTCGATCGGTCTTGACGATCATGGTGCCAAAATCGCCAGCATCGTCGTCAGGATCGTCTTCGTAGTCCATCGAGGCTCCACCACCGAAGTCCTTGGGCAGGCGCTTGAGAAGAGGAGGGAGGGAGGAGTAGTCGTCGTCGTCGCCTTCATGGCCATTGTCTTTGTAGACCATCGTCGCATATGGATCATCCTCGGTCCCCGAGCCTCTGACATTCCGTCCGCTCCGGCTTTGCTCTCGCTTATCGTAGCTGTTGCCACCGTTGTCGTCGTCGTCGTCGTCGTGCACGACGACGGTGGAATACAGCCCAGACTTGGGTCTGGCCTTCCGGGTTCGGGCAGAGAAAGTGCTCTGATCCATTTCACAGCAACGTGCAGTGAATGAATCAGCTGGCCACAGCTGGAGTTCGCAGAATTATAGCATATCCCAATAACCAGATGATGGAATTTTTCTATTCTTTTCTTTCCTTTTTTTTTTTTTTTTTGGGAGAATGGTTAAAAATGATCTTATGGATAACTTATTTATTAAATGGAACCTGGCAAGATATCTTATACATGAAGGGAAGATATCTGCACATGGAGGGAAGATATATGCATACGTATAGGGAAGAATTTTACACATAGGGAAGATCATCTGTACACCAGAGAAGATATTCTGCACACGTGGAAAATAATCTACACGTAAAGATCCTTTTTGTCAAATAAGTTGCCAATAAGAGATTTTTTCACAATTTTCCTTTTTTTTTTTTTTGGCTAGAACCAAGGTGGAAAAGCAAATTTGATAGTAAAAGAAATATTGATTCCCGTTTTTAATTTTCTAAATCAATGTTTATAATTTATTTTTTAAGAAAATTTAAAGACTTAATTCTCATTGATTCAAATTATTAAATAAAAAAATTGTTACCATCTGGTCGGGACTAATGTGATTTTATTAATCCTCAATTATACTTCCTCTTGTGGCTAACATAAGCAACAAAATAGGAAAATATTTTGTTACAAAATATGATCAAATATTACAGACTTTCGTAAATATGTAATGTGACGTTTGTAAAAATACTCCTTTTAATTGGGGAAAATTCCTTTAGGGCCCGTTTGGTACGTTGGAATTGATTTTAATGGAAATGGATATGGATATGGATATGGAAATGGAAATGGTGTCTAAAAGTATGTTTGGTATGTCATGGAAATGAGATCTAATTTTTGTATAAAAATACCAAAATATCCTTCAATTTTTTATTTTTTTATTTTTTTTTTTGAAGGTAGTGGAGGGTAATAGATGGAAATGATCACATAGAATTATAAATCCTAGCTTTTGAGATGGAATTTATTTGATGGAATTGGGCTTAATTGAATTCCACATGGAATTCAATTTCAAGGACAATTCCATCATACCAAACATGTTATCAGTAGGAATTCATTTTCAATTCCAATTCCATCTCCTCAATTCCACTGTACCAAACAGGCCCTTAAAAGTTAACTGAAATATTGTCATAATAAATGAGTTACATGCAACTTGTTATCTTTTTTTATATGGGGTATTGTCATTACATGTTGTTCACTTATTATAAGACTTATAAGTGATTAAATTGCTGATTTGAAATGGCTCAATAATCCTCTCAAAAAAGGTAAAGAGAAATAAAAGACATTGCATTGCATTGTGTTTAAGCAAAGGCTTTTTTTAAAAAAAAGAAAAAAGCAAAGCTTATTTCTTCTTATAGAAACTCTTTTAGCCTTGCAATGGGTAGCTTCTCAGTATCCAATAATGGTGCAGGAATTAAGGAGTCAGGATTTGTGGTCAAATAGGTATTCTGTTCACTTAAATGCACAGGAAGAACAATGTGAAGGTTGCTGGTCAACTTGGAATAGGAGGAAAATGTTTAACAGGGAAACTTTTTGTTTAATCTTTATAGAACAAGGTTCTATCATCTTAGAAGAGATAAAGTTTGAACAAGGTCCACTGCTTCAGGAGGTATTTGGTTAAGGGAAGCAAGTTATGTTGATTATGTAATTATCTTTAATATATATATATATATATATAAAAAGAGACAAACTATTTATCGATCTTTTCCTAATTTACCCTCATTGATGTTCTCTCAATAATAATCAATGAAGAGAGAGGAGATGGAATTAATGTAAATAATTAGGGCGCTTTATAAATATAAGCCATATTAACTAACTTCCATAATCTAATCAAATTAAATAAATATATCTTATATTAAAGATAAGAAAAGTATTAATAAACTAGGGATATTGACTAACTTAATGGAACCAAAGAACAAACAACTCCAAACAGTGAAGGACCATAAAAGAGGAGAGTGATATGATATCCCCCAAAATTCCGATATGTTGTAATCCTCATTCATATGTCCCAACAGTGTAATCATGATCTATCTATTTAAAGGAATCAGCATTAAAAAAATGTAATCACCTTTACATTACATATTACTCAGCCTTTTACAACAAGATTACATCTGAATCAGCCATAAGCGCACAAATGAAAACCTTAAGACAAAATGTTACGTGACTTCAAGTAAGTCATTCCTGTTTAGTCAAATGCCTAAAGCACATGAGAACTTTTATTCCTTCTCAAGCAAATGAAGTTAAAAACTTTCAACCCCACTTCTTCAATTTTTTAAAATCTAAGTCATAAAAATTTTCCTTCCGGCCCTTCCCCTCCAAATCCCTCATACCAAACAGCCCCTAAAGCACATGAGAACTTTTGTTCCTTCTCTGGCAAATTAAGTTACCATATAAACCTTTGGATTCCAGGCTCATGATCCCAACTGAATGGCCTGAACAAAAACATCACGAGAGTGAAAACATTTACACAAATATATAGCATCCCTGTGAGACACCAACGTCCACTTTCATTATTATTACTGTGAAGCACCAAGAATAAGAATGGTATGGTGTAGTATCGGAACTCTATCAGAGGAGCCGGTACAAGAACGGCAGCGACAGCCACAAAGTATGCTAATAACCATATTTTATTACGAAATTTCCCTGTTTAGCAGAAGATGATAATTAGTTAAATAAGTATAAAACCTTATGAGTAAATGAAACTCAAGAGAATGCTTGCTGCTATGGATTTGAGCTAACCCAAGGTATGAATAATGGAAAGCCATGACCAGGTATAGAGAGGGACCAGAAGGTATTTAATTGACCAGTGAGCCATGATGATCTTCCTCCAGAGATAGAAAGGGTAGTGCCGATTGTCAGCGAGAAGGTATGGATGAGCAACACTGCATTAATCAACTAACAGTGATTGTAAGAAAATGAGAGTAGAAGAGTAGAACAGTCCAACAATGGATCAAAATTAATGAAGCTGAGTTTATTTTCATCTGAGTGAGCTTCTGATAAACCAGTTTTGCTCCATATATATACACAGTCGTAATCCAAAAATCTCATTGCATGTTAATCATTCTCATATCCTTGAGTCACTGACAAAAGGATTACTGTGTAGCAAGTTTGTTGCTTTAGAGATTAACTCCTAATATATTAAATAATTTTCAAGGAGTAAACCTGAATAGCCACCCACAACAGTTCATAATTTCACCAGAGCATGCACATGGCTCCTAATAATCAAAACACACGTTAAATTTTATGTTCTAAATATGTAATCACTTATCTGAACTAACCTGAAAAAGTGTACAGAGGCAAAGCCAACGGTCAGGGCCATGAACCCCAGAAAGAAACCAAAGGTCATATTTTTCCTAAAGTGCCTGAACAGGTCTACAGCATGGGTGACAGAGAAGTGCATAGGAGCGGAAGCCATTACAGAAACCAGACTGAAATAAAGTATCTGAGCAAAATGCGGGGTAACGGCATGAGCCTCTTTTGCACCTGAAGTGTCAGAAGGATAAGTGAAAATAGGAACTTTGGTGGCCCAAAAATTTACAAGGGATAATAATAACAGAAGGAATCCTACCCAGAACAATACTCCCATTCCATAGGACAAACAAAACAAAGGCAACCAATACCACCACGAAGGGGCTAAATGAGATCAAAAGTTCCCACTTCATGTGCCATAACGTTAAAAGGATTGCCCAGATATCCTCAAGTAAGCCTGCAAAAAGAAATCAGAAATATAGAGAGTGAGATGGGAATAACTTTTCTGCAGCCACCAAGTTCCAGTGCTACTTGCTCATGAGCACATAAAAAGCAAGGTGGTTTTACTAAACAAGTAAATAGTAAACCTGAAGAGGAAGGAGAAGATGCATGTGTATTGGCCAAAGAACTCTTGACAGTGTCCATTGCTTTAACATTCCTTCGCTTTCTCAGATTTAAACCCACTGTACTAGTATTGCTCTCACATGCCAAACTAGGTTTGTTGATAGACACATCTGACTCTGCTGTTATTGCACTTTTCTTTCCACGGGTTATGGCAATGTCTATGATCTGAGTACATGCGACAAAAAGCACCCATATAATATTTGTTTGTCGAATAACAACTGAAATGGCTCCAGTCTGCATGTATAAAATTGGATTAGATGCTATTACTGTAAAATTTAGCATTTAAATGCAAACTATGTGTATAATGCACCCATAATAATTGTTTCTATATCAATTTTTTGAAAAAATATGAGATATCTATAAATATAATCATTAACTACATAGCTAAAAGGAAAAACAAAGAGCCATATCAAAAGAACTCTCCCGTGTCAAAGAAATTGTCAAGAATTGTCACTTTTAATCACATAAGCATCAAAAGTAGCATACAACAGTGTCCAATAGCCAAGTAAAATAACCAACACTTAAATGTTTATGATATCCAACCAAAGAGGCACGAAAGAAAAAGAAACATGGGGATTCATTTGAACCAAGCTTAGTCATCAAAATAAGGATAAATATTTGACTTCACATAGTACCATGTAAAAATGCATGCTCAAGGAATGATGGTAGGCATCTTTGTTGAAAATCACTACATTAAAAATGCATGCTCAAGCGAATGATGCAGAATACTAGGAAGGAGGAACTCTGGGATGAAAATATTACATCCACCAAAACAAATCAAACAAATTTCATTATGGACAGATAGTTTACAGAATAGACTCCTAAAAATACCTTACCAATGCACTAAGCCGGTAATTTTTTTTCAAACATGCAAGATACATAGCCAGCACTGCAGTTACAGATGCAACATCTGTATAATAGAGAAAAGTGAAGAACCAGTGGAGGGGATATAAGGATAGAACCACTGCTTGAAGCATCGCCTTTTTATCTTCAAGTGTTGGCTTCAAGTTTTTATTTATGTCATAAACAATTATGCTGCATATGACTGCTAAGACACAGTTGAATGATCGAAGAATTGCAGTGGAGCACAAATCCGCAAATGATGAAACAGCTTGCACAGAGTAAAAGCCTGGAAACAAAGAAGCAACATGTGCAAGTGAAAGACAGTACCTGCAAAGTTTTAATATTTCAAAGATCAACCTTGGTATTTAGATTATCCTCTTTTGATAATATGTTTTGAGTCATTAAAAAATATTTGCCTAAGTGGCACTATTCGGGTTCCTAAGACATGATAAGCACTAATATAGTATTTATACAAATAACCATGATTTTCTAATGCTATTTGACAAAATTGAAAGGATGCAATGACATAAATAAACAAAACTTTTAATAATTTATGGCTCAACTTATGCTATATATGCATACACAATTATTTTAGAAAACAACAGCGTTGCACAAATTTAATGACATCTGTTCCACAATTACACGTCTTAATGACTTAAAAGATCATAGCACTACAGTCTAAACACAAAATAGGAGGAAAAATCTCTGATTGCATTAATTTTATCAATGCTATCCTTCCAGACTAAGTGGAACCACTTAAAGTCAGTATAGTAAGGAAGTAATTTTTTTAGTATTCTCCATTTCTCCATCATTTTATTCAGTCAACCAGATCAATCAAGTATAGTATTAAATGTCTATTCAAATGAATGTAACCAAAAAAAATGTCTATTCAAATGTACAGGGCAACAAGCATCAAGTTTCCAAGAACATACAGGCCAGGAGGCGTTGTAATCATAGGATCCCAACTTCCAAAATCTCCCTTGCAATATTTCTGAGCCTGTGGTATATGAAATATCTCATCCTACAAAACAAGAGTATCAGTCACACTGAAAGACAAGCAAATTTCCTCAAATCATTCACAGGCATCCACAATTATTCATCCCTCCCAGTTTCAAAAAATTTGCATACCATATATGGCTCAGGAACAATGTGATTGACGAGTATGGAGATAGGAATAACCCACAAGCTCACAATCAATGCAAGAGTTATTTTTCCCATTTCTTCCTCTGTGTGACAGCAATATGAAACTATGGTCCTAGAGACTCAAGACCAAAAGGTTATATCGCTGTCAGAGCAACTACAGATAAATTCTTTTCTTAATGGGGGCCAGGGGTTCTCCTTCAGGGTAACATCACCGAAGGGCCTCTTTAAGATGAATCGTTAGACTGGCGCGAATCCAGGAAAAGCAACAGTGTATAGCATCCAAGAGAAGTGGATATGAAGTGAAGGGAAATTTTTTCTTGCAACAGCAAAATTGCATGACCTAAACCAGGAAACAGTGAAGTTATTGATATATCGACTAGTTAGATTGGAAGGAAAAAGTGATTATACAGGTCTTCTTTTTAAATAAAAGTAAAAGAAAGTTACTAGGAAACTTCATAAGTGACGGGTAATTAACCCTAAGGAGTCAATTTTGTGCTAAACGGTACTGCATGTGCTATTTTTAATCAATATTTGATCAACAATCAATTGTAAATTGTAATATTATCCCAATATAGTAACAGCAACAAGAAGAAAAATATTATAGAAGAAATAATATCATGCAAAAGCCCACGTGATATAATAAAGAGAGTCTAATTTTCATTTCATAGCCAAACTGCTAAACAAATGTGGTTGCCTTCGTTCCTTCGTAATAAGCTGAAACCTATGGAATACTTCTCAATGATATGGTCTAAGAGTTAATAAAATGCAAGTTTGCACAACATGGAAATATATTACTGTATGAGGGCCACGGGCTTCCAATCTATATATATTATTAAAGTAATATATTTCTATGCTGTGCAAGCTTGCATTTGAGTAACTCTTAAGACCATGTTGAGAAGCAATGTCAAGTGTAGCTTTTATCCTACATACATCAACCTTGTCCTCAATCACTTGTTCTATTTTCTTAAACAAATATGGTTTGAACCCATTCTCAATGGCCAAACTTCCTTCTTCCACAAGCTTTAATAAGCATCCAACCAAGAGCTCATCCTCCATAGGAGTCCATAAGTGAAGATTTCATGCCATAATCTTGCATAATAAACAATACAATAAAAGCAGCCACATTAACGCCATTGCATATTGAACCTGAGCATAGAGAGATAGATTTAAAGGCATCAAAAAACAGAGGACAATAAATTCCGATGAATTAGTGACTTGTGGAGTGGTATGATACGTATCCAGTAATTATAAACCTTCATAGCCCATAAATATTGCACACTTCATTGAACTATTTATAGAATTAAATGATGAATTATATTTTGCATTTATATTCTGTTTTAAACCTAAATGGACCAACTAATTAGTTTAGCCCGAGAAGTGGTGAATTGGTGAAAAAATTTCACAAAGCCAATCACTTTGTAAAAAAATTAGTAAGTTAAAAAATGGCCATGCGTACGTTGCAAAACAATGGCCATGTTTAGCCCGAAAATTGGTGAATGATTATACCGCAGACCACAATGTGTCACTCTGGAGTCTAGAGAAAATGAAGGTACAGGAACAACACAGAAAAAAGGAAAAAGAAAAAGAAATAGAAGAAGCGTAGCTCGTCTCAGCTACCCAGAAATTTCAGAAGGAAAAACAAGAAATCCAAAGAGAGGATTCACGACATAGTCAGGTTATGAGACAAAGGGTAATTCCGAAATAAATATAGAAACTTACAGGTTCTTCGCAAAGAATAAGAGAAGTGTCCGATGGCGGAGACTTGCATTTGCAGCTCACCGTCGTCTCAGTTCAGATAGGCGAACAGAATAGACAAAGCCAAGAGAGGCCGCTGCAGGAGGGGAAGACGAACTGCCCAGGAAATCTAAACATTTATTCCACGTCTGCTTGGATTGCGAGAAAAGTAAGAAGAAAATAGGGAAAAAGAATATTACGTTTAAAAACTTTCGATTTTTTTTTTTTTTGAGTTTTCTCCCTTAATTTTTTTCCTTCTAATTTTTTCTCAATCCAAATATAAGGTTAGTGAGAAGGGATGTGAATCAATTGCTTTTATGAAAGTCAAATGCATTAATAACTAAAAATTGTATAATTTAACATTTGATAAAAATTTTATAAAAGAGTACATTTAGTTTCAACATTAAGGTAATATTTTAAAAATTAATGTAGATTGTGCCTTTGAGAAAAATGAGAACATGGCTGCTGTATCCTCTGTGGTACGAGACTCAAATGGGTTCTTGTTGGATGGCGATACTCGTTTGATAGAGGTCCCATCTTTATTCTTCTTGATGGAATCTTTTTTTTTTTTTTTTTTTTGGTACAAATGAGGGACAAGCCCTAAATGAAATACAATTAATTAAGAGGGGAACTAATTCCCATACACTCTTGGAGTAGTAAGATCCTCAAATGTGAAGAACACGAGTTATGAAGAACAAACCGTGAGAGGCCGTCTTTTATAAGTCGATCCAATGTTGCAAGTTATTATATGCCGACCCATTAGGTTTGGGCCAAAAAGACTTGTATTAATATGGGTTGACATTTTAGCCAACCTAACTCATAACCTCTATGATGGTGGATTAGCCCACCCAACCCGTTTTCTTTTCCATTTTTTTTAAAAATTTTTTATACCAAGTTTTCAATTTTTTTTAAACAATATACTGAAATATTTTTTCTACAAAGCTAAACTATAAAAAAAAAAATTAAGACTAAAGTATATATTTGATCTTTTATATTTGCATTAAAGTTCATTTTAGTCTCTTAAGTTTAAAAAGTATATTTTTAGTCTTCCAATCCTAATGCCGTTAGTCTAATATAACAAGATATGCTGACTCATCAAATTATATTACTTTAATTCCTATTAGCTGCCACATCAACTCAAATTTTTCTTAACAAATTCATATTTTAATTAAAATAATAATACTAATGAGTAACTAAGGTTTGAACTCTGAGGGATAACATGACACGACATTTAGCAATTTTTTTTAAAAAAACAAAATGAGCTAACCCGCCAACCTGTCGGTTAACCCATTGCGGGTTAGACCCATATGGGTTCGGACCAAAAATACTCGTATCAAAATGGTCCTTGTTTTTTACAACTCAACCCACCAAGTTTTCCTAGTTGAGCGGGCTTAAGCCACAAGGTTAAACCCGTATTACCGGCTTTAGTTGCAAGCTATGCATTACCTCTAAAATAATGAACTTGATGAAGTCATCATAGAGTTGGATAATCTGCATTTGATTCAATGAATAAATGGGGCTGCTAAGCCTAGATTAGCATGACAGTTGTTGAAAATATCCTTTTCATAAGGAACTCATATAAAATCCTATGGTATAGATGGATTCTAAGAGAGGCTAATGGAATTACTGATTGGGTAGCTCGAACTTTGTTGTAAGGATCATGCCCATCAGATTGGGTTTTTCAACCTCCTCACCAACTACAATTGATGCTGAATAGAGATATGGAGTCTGTTGCTGAAAGTTCGAGTGTTGGCTGAATAGTGTTTTATTGTTACTTTACTTTGTTGAATTTTTATTTAGTGTTCTATATGTATGTTGTGCTTGAACTTGTGTTTTTTTTGTAGTTGATGTATCAGATGAAATGGAATTTATGATTTCTAGAGAAAGAAAAGGAAGAAATTTTTTTCCAGGGTTATCTAACTCGGACCGGCCCGATCGAACCGGACAGGAAACCGGCGACCCGGCCTCTAAACCAGTCCAGTTCGGTGACCCGGTCTAGGTCAGATTTTTAAATTTTTTTTTTTAAAAAAAAAATTCTTTTAAAATTACATATTATAAGTCTAAAATATTTCATTTCTCACCGGTTTGGTCCTAGTTTAGCTCCGGTTTGACTCCGGTCTGACCCACTGACCCTTGACCTAGTACCCCGACCGGTTCACTGACGGGTCCGGATTTAATTACCTTGATCTTTTCTTAGTTGTCTCTAATAGAAGAATATATGTGTTTGGGGGAAAAAAGACTACACAGATGTACACTAAATATTTTTGCATATGTGATCGATCCTTTTTATCCAATAGTTGTTGAATCTTCTGAAATTAATTTTAAAATTCATTATCTCTTAATCAACTTTGCTCATTCTTGAATAAACCATAATTGATGGCAAAAAAATTACAGCAATTCTCTATTTTTTTTATGGGAATTTTTTTTTTTTAATGGGAGACAGCAATTCTATTTTGAAATTTCAACCAAACATACAAAACAGAAAGATGGAATCATGCAAGACCTATTACTTTCCCTACAGTCGATTTTGCCCTTCAATGAACTGAATCATAGGTTCAAACCAAATTAGCTTTAATTTTTTTTAAAAAAAAAAACCCTCTCAATTTTAATAGCTTGTCAACCACTCACAAAATAAGTCCTACATGCTCAAACAGCTTATAAATATTTTCACTACACATATAAATAATTTTGTACAGATACATGCATATAACAAGTTATTTTAGACAGAGACTGAAAACTCTGTTCATAACAATTCTTAACAACACAAGTGTTATGAACATTAACTTAAACACACTTAATAACTCTTCATCACTAATAATAATCACTCAGAATCAGAATCATCTTCACTCTCATAACCCTCAAAAGTTCACTAATTGGAGTTGCTGTTCTTCTTCTTCATCAGCACCTTTCTCTCCCACCACCATCTGCAACACCTTCTTCTTCTGTTCAACATCAATATCAAGCGGTGAAGAAGAAGCTTCTTCTACTGCTTTTTTAGCATCTAGAACCTTCAAACAAGCCTTCATCCACACATGTAAAGCAGTTCCCAGGCTAACCCAATTTATGGCCTTACCAATCTCAGAATCATAAGCATTCCCAGAAAATCCCCAGCTTAAAAGCATCACATTCCCATTATAGAAAAACACACTAAACATCTCCAAAACTTGCACAAATATCTGTTTCCCAGAAACTGATGGTATGATCATAGGATGTTCAAATATATCAGTAAATTTCTCTAACTTTGACAGAAGTGGCCAATACCCAGATAATCCCTTGTTCTGTTTCACCCATTCATGGAACTTGTGAAGCAGTTTCATGATGAGCCAGTGGACAAATCCAATGACAAGGTTAATGAGACAACTTTTGAGGAAATCTAGGTTGAAATCTAGGACTGTGTCAGAGTACCAGTCAATGGAGGATCTGGTGATGCCCCAGTAGACCAATGAGGGAAGGCCAATGCCGACACAGAGACCGAGATGGGCATGGATTTCGAGGGCGAATTTGAAGTATAAACTTATGGGAAGTGAGAGACCCCATGACCATGGCTCTTGTGTGAAGGCATTGGAGAAACTGGATGAGCCTTGGTTGAGGAAAACTAGGATGGCTATGTGTAGAAACTGTAAGAGTTTGTCGAAGTCACTGTTTTTGGTTGGAGGAGACATTGCAAATTAATTGTGTGTGTGTGTGTGTGTGTGTGTTGTGGATTTCTGATATGGTGGATGATTGCCTTCTGCAACTTATTGTTCTGCAGAAAACGAAGGATCAATATATATATATATATAGATATAATAGAACTCTTGAGAAGCTTCCCAGAAATTTCCCTCATTTGAACCCAGTGAAACACATGGAGTGAAGTACTTGATATCCTGCAGATTTTGTCCATCTTTATTATGTTGTTCAAGTTTTAGTTCTTGTTTTTTTGTTTCTCCGTTTGTAGTACTGTACGTGTGTTAGAAACTTCAAATATCTGTCTGAAATTTAAGCAATTGGATGGGTATGGGGAAGCTTCTGAGGAAGAAAACAAAATGAAACGCTTGTTGTGCTTCCATTATTGTTGGGAATACAAAAGTTAAATAGGTTAAAGTTGGTTGCACATGAAGGTATTCATTCAACTTTGCGTAGCTCGTTATGGTATGGAAAAGGGGGCCCGCATTCCATGCCCTCGTCATACTAATAGCCACATAATTTTTTATCATTGTGATGAGATCTCAACCATTGAGTTTTGAAATGGTTGAGAAAATAATGTTAATTTTGGATATTATTCAACACACAGTCTTTTAATGAAATTTTCCTGTCCTCTGTTCTTTCAAAAATTAAAGACTAAACTGAATTATAATTTTAAGAAAAATATGATGGGTGTTTGGGGATCACTTCAAAAAAATCAGTTTTTTTTATCTTACAATACAAAACTCGTTTCACATATTTACTTATTATAGCTTTTCACTGAAGTGTAAAAAATATGGCTTATTTTCTCAAGTGCATTCCGGATCCATTTTGAATTTCACTTGTTTTAAGTTGCCCACAGCCCACTTTTAGTTAGGTTGTAAAATGTAACAAATATATTTGTTATTATCAAAGAACAAAAGACCGGATCAAGCAATAAACTGGTCATGGAACAGGTTTAAGGATTAATGGATCAATCGAGGTATAACCGATGGGTGGACCGGTCATATTAAAATATTACAATTTATTAGTGGCAATATATATATATTCATATATTTTTAAACTTCTATAGATAAAATTAATTGATTATGTTGGATTTGATTACTTGAATCATATCAAATTAATTGACTAAAATATTATATATTGTATACATACAATATATAATTTTTCTTATTTTTTTTATTTTTATTTTTTTAAATTTTTGTGGCCTTGAAATTAAAATTTGTCCTTATAATTTATTAAAATATTATATATTATATGTATATCGGTCTAGATCTATGGTTTTCTTTCTTTTCCAGCCTCTTTGTTGAACCAGATCTCTCTTTTTTCAAAAAAAAAAAAAAAAGAACAAACCATTTGACCCGTTCAAACGGTTTTGACCAGTTCAACCCTCCCCCGGTTCAGCATCAAACCAAACCTAATAACACACCGGTTCACCGGTTTTCCAGTTGAATTGGCCGATCCGGTCCCGTTTTTTGTTTAATGGTTATTACTCCCTTCCTTTAATTTGAAGCCCACAAATTAGGTAATTAATTTATAAAGATTCAGAAAATTAGTTACATTAATTATTTATAAAAAATGTGTTTGTTTCTCTAATGTGTATAGGAAGATTTTAGGAAAAAAATAAGTTTATGAGATAATATAGATCGAGATCTTACATTTAGTACCAAACAAATCTCTCTACCAAATCTTATATTAAGAATCAGATGGAGTACTATTTAATAATATTTGATTTTACTACATTTTTAAGAACATGAGATATCTGGAAAAAAATAACAACATAAGGGATATATTTCAAATATAAAATGACTTGACTTTATTTTATTTATTCTAGATACCAAACAATCAAAGTTGAATTGAGTACTTTACTTACCGAAGTTAATGAGAAAGTAACTGCAATAAACTGTTGATCCCAATTCACCCAATCCTTTTTCTTTCAGTGAAAGAGGGAAAGTAACATCAATTTGGATGAACGGATGATGTCAAATTACCAAAATGATTCAACAGAGGGGACTTTCTCTGCTGGCACGTGCGAGATTAAAGGCTAATGCTTCAACTTTACTTTCACTATCCAAACAATTGAAATATGATTGAATTTAATTGAATCTTATATGATCGCATTTCTCAAGCCCAAAAGCTAGTTAAATTGTGATAATTTATTAGGTTAAAGTCCAATTTTATTCTAGGAGCAGTCACGTAGAAGCAATGTTGCTCTAAAAGTTTTATTGGGTTTAATTTCACTTAGAATTTTCCAAATTGTAGTGATGACGTCCCGGTCGTTATCCAGGTTAATTTTGACTGTTAATTGATCAAATATAATGAGCTATCAACAAGTTGACTGCCATGCACGTCATTTTGTTTTAAGTTTAAGTTTAAGTTTGCATTGAAAGTTTTCACTTAAAAGCACTGGGTATTTGAAAATTTTCAAATCATAGCAATTTCACCTTAACTGTTATCCAAGTTAAATTTGACGGTTAGTTTATCAAATATATTGATAAGACAAATCCACATACCATCTACTTCTTCTTTTTTTTTAGTTAGATTTATAAACAAGGATTTTTTTTAAAAAAAAAATATCCATCCTATATGAAGGATTGAGAAAATCAAAGGGCGGAAGCATCTTATACAATGAAAGCGAAAATCGAAGAGATACTTACATATCTCAAAGTTGCTAAGGTACAATGGTTAAGGGTTTATGGCTACCTTATTCTCGGCAATCTCCCTCAATGCATCCTACATCGAGTAATTGAATCTTCTTCCTCACTTCATTATTCTCTCACAAACATGAGCTTCTTGTCCATTTTTTTTTTGATAGAAAAAGGAGAAAAGACATAGCCCTACCGGCTCTGTTCTACTAACTCATTACAAATATATTGGTTCACAACATCTTCCATGATCAGACTTTTGACTTCATCAGGTTCTCTGTCAAACACAAGAAAATCCACCGTCATATTCCATGCTCTTTTTGCCAAGTAATCCGCCACCCTATTCGCCTCCCTACAACAATGTAAGATCTCCACCTCCCAGTCACGTTCCAGTATCGATTGAATTTCTAAGATTAAAGTAGCATCATGATGTTCCTCGGGAATCATTCCTTGAATAAGATCCAGTACTTCGCTGCAGTCACTCTCAACAATAATATGCCTAAATCCTCCTTCCCAAGCTAATTTCATACCCCACAAAATTCCCCAGGCCTCTGCTGTGATAACCGATCCGCTTCCAATCCTAAACATAAACGCTTGAATAAATCCATTTTTTTCATCCCTTATCAGCCCACCACAGGTACAGCATCCCGTCGCTTCATTCCTGGAACCATCTGTATTAATTTTAACCATCCCAGCAGGTGGAGGCCGCCAACCCCTTCTTGTTCCGGTATAAGACTTGGGTTGCATATGGGTAGACATACCCCAAGACAGCACGGAACCAGTACGTGCCAGTAACTCCTGCTTACTCCATTGTTTGTTGTTGAAGATACGATCATTCCTTGCCAACCAAATATGCCTGCATAGGACCGTAAACCAATGTCGAAACTCGTAGCCATACACATGATCACGACTGCGTAAACACCATGTTAACCAAATGTTTTTATCAGTTGAGCCAAAGAAATGCCGATGCCATGAACTAGGTAATGACTCACTCCATATATCTTTAACCATCACACAATCTCGAAGTACATGCATAATTGATTCAATCTTGTCTTGACAAATAGGGCACATCTCATTTGTGTGGATTCCCCGTTGAGCTCGTGCCAAATTAGTCAGTAAACGACCATGAGCGCATAACTACAAAAACATTCTATAACGTTGAGGAACCTTCAACTTCCATATAAGCCTCCATCCGAACAAAGAACTGTTTTCGCCTTGCCCAGCTATCCTCTTGTACGCGGCTTTTAGTGCAAATTTACCATCGAGATGTCCATCTCCAAATAGGAAAATCACCACTAGTATTGTGGTTAATATTCACTCTTTGGATTGCAACCACAATATCTTTTGGTAACAAATGCCCAAACTTATCTAGATCCCATTGACCCGATGGAGTAATACAGTCGGCCGCCTTCCATTCCCTTATTTCATCTGTTAATGGTTGAAGTGTCAAACTCTCCAATCTGTCAAAATGGGGAACCCATAGATCATGCCAAAAAGACACCGAAGTTCCATCAGTAATCTTCCAAGCAATACTATCAGTTACACTTTCCCAATTTTGTCTAATCCCCTTCCATGTGCTTGATTCTGACCTTCTTTTTTCTACTTTTGGCACCAAATCACTACCCGTCTTGTACTTCTCCCGAAGAAAACGAACCCACAATGCATCTCGTTTGTGTATCAAGCTCCATTCCAATTTCGTCATGTAGGCCTGATTCTGAATCCTTACCTGTCTTAAGCCTAGTCCACCATCATTCTTCCGAGAACAAACACGACTCCAAGCAACCAAGTGTGGCTTACGACTCGTGGATGTACTTCCCCAAAGAAATTGCCTGCATTTTTTGTCTATCTCATCACAAGTACCCAATGGGAGGGGTATAGTTTGCATTGCATAGGATGGCATAGCCGACATGACTGACGATACAAGAGTATGTCTAGCTGCCATCGATAACATGTTTGGTTTCCAGCTTGCTAGTCGAACATTCATCTTATCAAGAATAAATCTGTATGAGGACTTAGTACTTCGCCCATGCAAAATTGGCATTCCTAAATATTTTCCCAGGTTGGAAGACAGGGAAAAATTCAAGAACTCACTAATGTCCTTTCTTCTCATATTACCCACATTCTTGGAGAAGTAAATGTGTGATTTTGCATTATTTACTTTCTGACCAGAAATATCACAGAAATCATCCAGTATGGCTTTCACCACCCCGGCTTGATCCATATTTGCTTCTGCAAACAGAATAAGGTCATCAGCGAAAAAGACATGAGAAATAGCCGTACCTTGCCTGAACAGCTTAAAAGGTTTCCAATCTCCATCAACCTCTTCTTTTTCACTGTTGTTCACTCTATTAGCTCAGCATTTTTTGCAAACTAACGATCAAATTTAACTTAGATATTAGCTAAGGCGATATTGTTATGATTTAGGAAATTCTGGGGTAATATTGAACTCTAAAAACTTCTAGGATAACGATGTTTTTAAGTGAAAACTTCAAAAGCAAATTTGCACATCAACAAAAATGATGTAGTTGATACATGAACTTGTCAGTTGAATATATTTATTCAACTAACAATCAAACTTAATCTGGATGACGGCTGGTTTAAACTTGAGTACAAATCAAACTTGATATTTCTTTTTTTTTTTTCTTTATCCATCCAGACCTAAACTTATTTGTACCTTGAGTTAGCACATGTATTTTTTTAAACACAAAACTATTCTCTTATTGAATGCAATCCTATTTGAGTCACTGTCAGTCACTTAATGGGGCCACCTCTCCTAGAGGTTAGACTTGGGTTCACCACGTTGTGAGGAACTAACCCATTCAGTAGATTCAACTGCCATTTGTACATGTCTTTTAACAAGAACTAGTAAATTACATGACATCCATTGCCTGGATTTCGTTCAATGCTCTGAGCACCACATAACTTACCTTGTTGCTACAAGGAGGTTCATGCTATTTAATTTTAATTTTAATTTTTATGGTTGAAATTTAAAACGTTTAAAGTATAATTTTCTAAACATTGGATTATATTAACAGTTATTTAAAACAGTATGTTCTTGTTTTTTCCTATTAGAGAAAATCATAATCATATTATGAGGGACTAATCCTTTCCAGACAAAACACTCATTGGTATATAAAAACATTTCAAGCAAACGAATCTCAGCCTCGTAGATCTTAGAAATTTTTCGAGTGAATCAGTCGAATTTTGAAAGATTCAAGAATTCTGTAAGAATGAACAATTTTCGCTTGCTAAGTATGGGTCCGAAGACCATACCTAAATTTTGAACCCTTGAGAAGGAAGCTGAGAGCAAAGTAACAGAAAGATATCTGCCAACATATATAAGCCAAAAGCAAATATGCACTTGAATAAAGTTAAGATATTGCTTCTGAGACAGACAGTCTATAATAGACATCCTGAGCATTTAAAATATAGTATCCCCAATTTTGAAACCATCTGAAAAAATTAAAGCAAGATAGTATAAAAATATCTGCCGAAAGATAAAAATCAAAAGCAAATGTGCACCAAGTTAAAATATTGCCTCTGACAGACAGTTCTGCAATAGACATCTTGTGCATTAATATATACTGTCCCTAATTTGGAACCCATTAGGAGAAATTAGATCAAGATAACGGGGGGGAAAAAAATAGAAGCAGATATGCACTGGAAAGTTAAAATATTGCTTCTGACAGAGTTCAGTATTAGACATTTTGTGCATTTAAAATATAGTATTGATTGAAATCTCCCAGCAACCACAACCTATATTACATTAATACATCATATGTTTCACAATGTTTCCAAGGTTTGAATTCGAAAAGAAGGCACTCTCCGTGCAAAGACCCTGCACAAATGAGATATCATTTTCCTTCACCAGGCCCTCCTCCAAACAGGTAGCCCAAAGAAGAGCCACCACCAGGTGCAGCATGGACTTTGGTTGAGGGTCGGTCCTGCAGCAGAAATGAAGAAAGAAACTTACAACTAAACATTATTTTAGAGGGAAAAAGAACCAAATTCTAACCATGTGGATGACAAACTGAATGATACAAATTTAGAATTTTCAAAGAACAACCTATGAAATAAAAGAAAGCCCCAGCAACAAGTTATTCATCCACATGTCTATATTATATATATGAATCAGACCTCATAGTTTTCTTGGCATATGAACGATTATTGATGGAGAACCCGATCAAAATCAGATCATTACATGAATAGGTCAACACAAATCAACCAAGAGTTTAGTCCACATCGTTATTTTTGTTTCCCCAAAATTTTGTGCTAAAACATTACAACCAGCGGTAATGACTAATTGAAATTCGTCTTAAATGCCACAAACTTAGAACTCACCAAGGAATAAAAACCATCTATGTGACTATGATGTCACTGTAATGTAGTAAAAGCTAACAGCAGATGTAACAGAATCTAAAGTTAACATGCATTTGGATAGTCATATGTCTCCAAAATAACCTTTTTTGTGTCCATAACATTGTAATTAGTGCTGCTCATGACATTGTAAATCACTTCTGACATAAATTTATAACAATGACACTGAAATTAGGAAGAAAGCAAAACAAATATAAGCACAAATAATACCGTGATAAAGTTGCCAGTGTTCTGGCCATCAGCAGAGTTACTATGAATTCCAGCAGGAATCTGCTTGGTCACATCTACTGGTTGAGGTTTTGAAGGAGTCTTAATTACAGGTGCTTCAGCTTGAGCATTACTTCTTGCTGGTTTTGGAGCCTCACCATCTCCAAAAAGATATCCCAATGAACTTTGTCCACCACCACTGCTAACTCCACGACCCATGCTCTTAACCTGCTTTTGAAGGTCAAAAAATTGCCCAAAAGAATATTAATAAATATAGTAATTGGTAACCCAGTGACAATAAGCCATAGATAAAGTAATCAAGATGCAATGTTGCATGCAATTAACTTGTCCCCCAGACTTTGTCGTCACTGCCATCTTTTACTACGTAGTTTGTCACAATGGGCTGTTCCTTGTCTTCTATGACAATACAAAGTAACATTCAATCCAAAATTTGGTTTACAGATCAAGATAAAAAGGAAATAAAACCAGGGAAAGTAAGCATTTCCTTCATCATTTAAGTCCCCTCCTCTCATAAACATACTTTTAGCAGCCAAAATCTGAAAATAATCCCCTGCGACAAATCAAGCAATCACATATACAGCTTGAGAAGACAATGGCATAACACCCGCTAAAATATCAACTAATTCCACATGAGATAAAACATTTTCATCCACTTAACATACAAAAACCCATAAATCAATCTAAATGCAAAGATACAGCAGGCGGAAAGCGAAGCGAGATAATGAAAGAAGCTACAGTGTCACCACCCACTAAACAAATAACATTCAAAAGTAATCAAAATGTCAGAACGGATCCAGATAAAAAACGTAAAAGCACATTGCAGATCACGGAAACAAGGAAAGTTTCGTCAAAATTAAACCAAACAGAAACCAATAAGAAGAAGAAGAAGGAACCGAAATCAGTGACAGAAAACGATTTCAAGCCCAAAATTCAACGACTAGAAGCTTAATTGAAGCACAGATCTGAGAATCGGAAGAAGAGAGAAGAGATTAGAGAGGTTACCGCCGGTGGAATCAGATCTGGAGGGAAGCAAGAGAAACACAAAAGCACAGAGAGCGACACAGTGCATTAAAATGCGGCCATTATAAATAGTTGGGGGGGGGGGGGGGGTGACTATATCGTTATTATGAGTAGAAAATTTATTATTAGTAATTAATTGAAAATCCATAATAACTTTTCCATATATTTTCTCTTCATTAAATAGGAGCAAGTGAAAAAACAAAGTGTTTATTGTTCTTACAAATGACCTTGTAATATATTGGTATGAAACTTCTTTCTATAACTGAGAGGTGTTTAATCCGTTTTAAATTTCACATTGTTTATCCTTGATTTTTTTTTTCAGTCTGTTCTTGTCTATATATATGTGTGTAGATATATGTTTTTCATCCTTTAAAAGATAAACTTCTTGCTCATGTCTTGCACATGGATCATTTCAACACTTGTTTCCATTTAGATAATCGAACAGTAATAAAGACGGAATTCGATGGGCATACAGAAAAATACAATTATACTGATAAAAATATTTATTTACAATCCCACGTCGTTCGACAACGAAACACAGAAAATACAACGGAAACTTTAATATTTACAGAATTTTCCAAAATATCTAAACATAAACTGATTATAACCACTATCTTGTCCTAGCCTCGAGACACGTGCCAATTATTTCCCGACGTCTACGCCCTTGCCTTTCGATCCACTGACACCTGCTGAAATGTTTATTTAAAACTTGAGTGAGATTCTGAAGAATCTCAGTAGAAACATACTATCGTTCATAGAAAATGTGAAAAGTAAATATGACATGCGCCAAGGTATGCACCAATTAATGAACAATATAAACACATCATCGTCATGTATACATGAGTAGGGTCCAGCCCCACAATCTACATCGGTTGGACTTCTGTCAACTCCCAGTGTAAGTGCACCTTTGGCACTAAATTCCCCTCTCTAGGCAAATCGTGTTGATTAATAAAGTGCATTTACCAACAATAACATCTACACAATCATATAATTATAACATAATGTATGAAGGATAATGTTCCTACCTCGAAACTTTATAAACCCATATTTAGATGTGTCTCCAAATACGTGTCGTGTCCGGCCTCCAACTCGGTCCTAAAATATTAAATATACAAGAAATATGTCATAACCTATCCAAGTATCATTTTAGACTCTTCCATAGTATTTCTTGTGGTTATATTAGTCTATGGTGAAAATTTACCAAAATGCCCCCGAGATCCCGACCCTACCCCGCCTGATGGTACGTTTTCCCAAGACCAGGGCTATTCTGACTTATTTTCACCCAAGAAATCCATTTCCGGGATCGAAATCACCAAATTCACTGTCAATTTACAAAAATACCCTTGACAGCCCCAATTTAGGGATTTCAGAGGCATTTTCGTAATTAGGCTTTTTCGACCTCTACCGAAAAAGTGTCCAACTGTAACCTCACCTATTTTTGCCCACTGAATCCAATGGAATCATTTATTTCATGAAAATCCAACTCCTACCCTTTGAAATAGTGCTAGCCAAAATATTTCAAGAAAAATGGAAAAATGTAGTTTTGTGTTTTAGCTTTCAAAACTTGTACTTTTCCACTTCTAATCCTTTATTAACTTATTTAAACACAACTTAATCATGATTTAAAGAAATTTGGGCAGCATAACCCCTTAGGGTTATAGCTTTCCCAATTTTCAACTCAACCAAGAAGCTTGAAAAGTTAAGAAATATCAATAATAACAACACCACAACCACAAGAGAGCAAATTTATGAAGTTACCCTCTTGCTTCCAATCTTAGCACCTTAACTCCTTCTCTTCCTTGGTCTCAAAGTGTGTCTTAAGTCTCTTTTTCTTCTTCTCTCTAGCTTCTTCAAAATGCTCTCTCTCTCCCCCCTTGGAGTTGGCCGAATATGCATATGAAAAGGGAGAGGATGTTGTTTCATTAATTTGCTCTTCTTTCCTCTTGGCCATTGATCTCATCAAGGGTTGAGTGGGCAACACTTGTCTTGCACCATACCTTCCTTCATGTTTTCACCATACCTCTCCACTTTATGCCATACCTCTTTCATCATCGACTTTAATTGGAATTAGACTAGATTTTCCCCTTGTCTTGTTACAAAAACCGTCCCCCCTCCTCCTTACTCTAACCAAGCCCATTTATTCTCCCAACTAACCAAATTAGCACTTAACTTTATGTAGCATTTTAACATGTGCTCTTGGAATTTAATTTTCTCCCTTATTTTCATGTGTTGGGCGAAATTATGGAAGAGAAAGGGAATAATATGTATTTCATTAATTCCATAATTCAATTAAATAAATTATGTAAAATTCCCTCTAATTTCAAAACTCTTGATTTATTCCATCAAGAATAATCCAATTATATATTTTCCTTTATTTTCCTTGATTGATTGAAACTAACTTCAATTAATTAGAAAAATAATTAATCTTGGGTTAAATTGGCAAAATTGTGATTTTTCGATCACTTTTGTAATTTAATTCAATTCTTGAATTAATTTGCTCATTTCCTTATAAATATGAATATTTCAAAATTCACAAGATCCAAATTCATGAATATTCACCATTTTATTAAATTTCTCAATTAATTACAATATATTTTTTATGAATATAAAAATTGGGGTGTTACAGATCACTAACTTTTTATTTGTTGCTCGACATGGTTTTCATCCTACTGCTGATTGTAGGCTATTGTATCCTTTTAATTAACTTCAAAGTGTTGGAGTTTTTAATTTGGCTGTGGGTTATAGTGATTATAGCAATAGTGTTTGTAGTATCTTTTATGTTCAGTATTGTTAATTCTCTTAGATGTTAGATGCTAGTGTCTGGTATATGTTGTCTTGTCTGTGTTATATTCATGTACTTCTTTTATGTTTTGTACTAATGCTTTATAGGTATTAATATATCTGATCATTTTATACAAAAAATGAATTTTATTATTTATGTCTTATATAGATATATAGAAATAATATATATTGGTATAAATTTCATATACATTTGTTGTTTCATATAATTTTAAAAGTAATGAAACTAAAAAAATAAAAATAAAAATTATAATTGCCATGAATGGTTAGAAATTATCTCTCAAACTGATTGTAGTTTGTAACACCCCAAATTTTATTCACCAAGAGTATATTGTGATTATTTTATATATTCAATAAAATGGTGAATATTTAAGGCCAAAGGAATTAAATATTGAAAATTGAAAGTTGAATGGTGTTTTTAGAAAAATCGCCTGCGAGGCAGTGAGTTTGTATATGATTTTGGAAGACCAAATGATGAGAAAAAATTATGAAATTTTATAGAGTGAAATTAAACATCCTAAGCTTTAATTTGATAGGTCATACGAATCAATTGAAGCTATGTACAAAAAGATATGAATTTTTGAATTTAGTCCAGACAATCTGGAAAGTCTCTATAGCAGCGGTCAAAGAAATGAAATCTGAATTTGATATATTTCCAGATGGCTAAAGTCTATATTTTTTCTTGAAACTAGACTCAATAAGGTTTCCATAACCTTTGTAATCACTCCAAAACAATGTCTACAAAATTAATTATAATTTTTCAAAGTTAGGGTAGAAAATATGCCAGAATTGACATTATTTTGAAAATTGAAAATAAAATATGTTAGAAATTGATTAATGGAATTAAAATGCCAAGTGTCATGATCATATAAGGAGGGATTAAATTATAATGGATTTGTATGAGTACATGTCAAATTGCATTAAAATAATGCTACATGGACAAATAATGATGAAATGGTATGTTACCTTGAGTGCAATAATTGCTTTTATTGGAAGAGTAATGGTTTAGTTGGAGCAAGAGGAAGGGGGGACACGTTTTTTTAAAAGCTAACCAAGGGAGAAGGCTAGTTCAATGTTAAGGGAAGTCAAAGGGAGCAATTATGAAGGGAGTATGGGTGGAGGTATGGTTGGAGACAAGTGTCACCATAATACCCCTTGATGAAATCAATGGTGTAGGATGAAGGGAGCAAATATTATGAAGCCATTTTCCTTTCCTTTTCCCTTGTGTATTCGGCCAACTCAGAGAGAGAGAGAGAGAGATAGAGAGAGAGAGAGAGAGAGCTTAAAGCACTTTGAAGAATTAGAGAGAAGGAGGAGGAAGATTAAGGTAAGTGTTGACTCTTAAAGCTTTTTCTTGTAAGCATGCATGAAAAATCTTTCTCTAAACTCTTGTTCCTCATGAATCCATGGCGGTGAAGACACACTTTGAGATCAAGAAGAAAGGGAGGAGGAGCCTAAAGTAAGAGATATCAAGAAGCCTAAGAGGTAACTACACCAAACTCAAATCTATATTTGTATGAAATTGGTTTTAAAGTTTGTTGTTAGTTTGGTGATTTTTGGTTGAGTTGTAAAATTGGAAAAGTCATAACCCTAAGGGGTTATACTACCCCAATTTCTTTGAATTATGATTAAGAAGTGTTTAAATGAGTTAATAAAGGATTAGAAGTGGAAAAGTACAAATTTTGGAAGCTAAAACACAAAAGGACAATTTTTCCATTTTCTTTCAATATTTCGGCCAGCACTGTTTCAGGGGGTAGGAGCTGGATTTTTATGAAATAAATGGTTCTATTAGATTCAGTGGACAAAAGTATGTGGGGTTACAGTTGGTCACTATTTTGGAAAAGGCTGAAAAAACATAATTACGAAAATGCCCCTAAAACCCTAAATATGGGCTGTCAAGGGTATTTTCATAATTTGACAGTGAATTTGGTGATTTTGAGCCCTGAAATGATTCCCTGGGTGAAAATACATCAGAATAGCCCTAGTCGAAATTTTGGAAAAATGTGCCATCTGGCCGGGTACGGCAGGGCCGGGCCGGGGTCCCGGGGCATTTTGGTAAATTTTCACCATAGACTAATATAACCATAAGGAACACTATGGAAGAGTCTAAAATGATACTCGGATAGGTTATGACCTATTTCTTGTATATTTAATATTTTAGGACCGAGTAGGAGACCGGACACGACACGTTTTTCGAGGCACATCTAAAAAGGGGTTTATAAAGCTTTGAGGTAGGAACATTATCCTTCATACATCATGCCATAGTTATATGCTTGTGTGGATGCCAATGTTTGTAAATGCACTTTATTAATTAACATGAATTGCTTAGAGAGAGGTAGTTAGTGCCGTTGTGCACTTGCACTGGGAGTTGGCAGAAGATCAATCGGTGTAGATTGTGGGGCTGGGCCCTACTCATGTATACATGATGATTATGTGTTTATATTGTTTATTAATTAGTGCATACATTGACGCATATCATATTTACTTTTCACATTTTCAATGAATGATTGCATGTTTCTACTGGGATTCTTCAGAATCTCACCCTATTTTTAAATAAACATCTCAGTGGGTGCCAATGGATGGAAAGGCAAAGGCGTAGATGCTGGAAAATAATTGGTACGTGTCTCAAGGCGAGGACAAGATAGTAGTTATAATTAGTTTATGTTTAGATATTTTGAAGATTCTAAAAATATTAACGTTTTGCTGTATTTTCTGTATTTCGTTAACTAACGATGTGGGATTGTAAACGAATATTTTTATTAGTATAATTGTACTTTTTTGTATGCTCATTGAACTCCGTCTTTATTACTCTTCAATTATCGAAATAGAAACGGGTGTTGACATAGTTTTTCATGTTTGTATTTTACCTCTTCCGTCTTTAATATAAAATATATTTACCTAATTTGATTTGATTAATGAAGTTAATTAAGTTAGTTAATATGACATGTATTTTCTAAAATACCTTAGTCATTTTCCTTGCATTCACTCTCCTCTTTGATTGTTGAACAAAATACAAATGTTTTAATTATAAGAGCCAAAATCAGCTATTTATAATTTTTTTCCATTAAATACTTTTTTTTTGCCAGAATTTTTCCATTAAATACTTCTCTAACATTGATATTCATTATATAATATTATTGTAATCGCCATCAAGAATTATCTTTTCAACCAAAATTAGTTTTTTTGGCAATTAGATGTGGTGAATTAATAATTACGTTAATCACATGCTTAGAAAGAAAATTAAAATGTACACCAACAAAAAAAATAAAATAAAATGTTGTCATATCTATAAGTTATTGATTTAGTTATCGCTTTGTTTTCTTTTAGTTGAGTGGATTCCTTTAGACATTGACATCTTAAGATTAATCATAAAATTGTGATCTTAATGTTTGAAATATTAAATAGTTCAATTCGAATTATAATAATTAGTCTATTGACAATTCTAAATAAGATAATGATGATTAGGCATTTAGGTGCAACTTACTTCATTTTCAACTTTATAGTGAGTACCAATACCACTGATACCAAAACTAAAAAATCATAAACAAATAGCATATCTAATAAAAAATAATAAAATTAATTAATGTCTTATATAATACACACACACACACACAATTAAATTAAATATATCAAATTTTTGTCCAATAAAAGAGACTTTGCATTTGCAACCAAACCATACATGCTGTATTTGTTCGTTTTATTTTAATATTAAGAACAATTTATTCATTTTGACTTTGCACAAATTTAAATAATTAAACGTTTTAGTTGAGACAAACTCAATAATTTGTATAGCTTCCATTTTTATATTACAATAACAGTTGTGTGACAATTATCTCCACCTAATATGTGTGACAGAAATGGAATATTAATTATAAATTAAGCTTATATTTTAGTCTCATAGTCATACTTTAATGAAAAGAATAATATATTATTTTAGTATATATGTGTCATAAATCTTATCATATTTGACAACATAGAGATATGATATGATATTTCTTTTTTTAAAAAAATTGTTTCCCTTTATGATAAAGACAGCATATCTAAGTATAAAATTAAATATTTAAAATACCTTTCTGGGCATTTCGGTTATGATAATCAAGAGAGGACAATATTTTGATTCTTCTCATACACAGCTTATGATGAGGCAAGAAAATCATAATGATTAATTCAATCACAACTATCAACAAATTTTTTTTTAAAAATATATTATTTTTTATTCTTCAAATTAATCATAATTGTTAATAATTTTTAAATATTTTCGAATAAAATAACACATTTTTATAAGTCTTATAAAATAGGGAAAATTCTAAATAAATACCAAGGTTATTAAACCCAGATCAGCCACTGAACTAGCTAGGGTATTGGGTCAAGGGTCAGTGTGTCAAACCGAAGTCAAACCTATAACACCCCAAATTTTATTCACCAAAATGTATTATAATTATTTGGAAATATTCAACAAAAAGGTGAATATTCATGAATTTAAAATTTATGAAGTTTGTAAATTTTCAATTTCATGAGAATTGTGCTAGAGTAAATTGTGGAATTAATTTTGGGTAATTTAAAAAGCTCAATATTGACGCCCAAAAATAGATAAATAGCAAAGAAAAATATTTAGTCTAATAATAAATGGAAATTGGCCAAAGAAAAGAAGAAAATGAATTAATTTAAAAACGCAGTGGTAAAATCGTAATTTTGTCAATTTAACATAAAATTAATTATTTTTCAGTTAATTGAAGTTAAGCTCAATTAATTAAAGAAAATAAAGAGAATATATATATATATATATTTTAGTCAAATAAATATGAATTTATAAAAAATTAGAGCACATGTACAAATTTGACCAAAATGTGACATAATATGTACATGTAACTTGAAGCAAGTGTTGAAGCCAATTTGGACCCAAAAGAAGGACCTCTAGGCGTCATTCTCACATAGCAAGAGGGAAGAATTAGTTTGATGCTAACTGGGCTTTAGGACATTAAGTTTCATGTAGATAAGTCCAACTTCTTTTATGTACACAAAAGTCAAATTTTTAGAATTTTAGTAATTAAGTAAATTAGAGTAAAATACAGTGTTCCCGGACCCGGACCGGACCGGCCAATCCGGACCGGAAACCGCCGAATCGGTCCCTAGACCGGTCCGGTTCACGGTCCGGTCCGGGTCCCAAATTAAAAAAAAAAAAAAAAATTTTTAACTTTTTTCCTTTAGAATTTCATACTATAAGCCTAAAATTTTCAATTACTCACCGGTTTGGTCCCGGTTTAGCTCCGGTTTGGTCCCGGTTTGACCCACTGACCCTTAACCCAGTACCCCAACCGGTTCAATACCCGGTCCGGTCTTTAATACCTTGGTAAAATAGGATATTTTATAAAAATCAATTCCCTTCACCTCTTTCCTCCAAAAACCGTTGGCCATAGCAAGAGGAGAGAGAGAGAGAGAGAGAGTGAGTTTGAGTTTCTAGATAGAAGGAGGAGCCAAATTGTAAGGTAAGGTTGATTTTCCTTGGTGTTTTAGCTCCTAACTTATATAATCATCTCCCTAAGCTTCCTTTCTCCATGATTCAAGATGTTTAGGAAGCAAAACCTCAAGGTTTGTGGAGGTAGGGTTTCGGCCAAGAGAGAAAACTAAGGAGAAAGCAAAGGTGACTTCATAAACCTTAAATATTTGTTGTTGTTGTTGTTGGATTGGTTGGTGGTTTTGTGGTTGATTTGTTGTGATATGACGCCGAGATAGGAGCTAGTGGTTATATGTAGTCTTTATTTTTGGATACTTTGGATAAACTTGTAAATATTATCAAACCCTACGGGCATGATTTCTATATGTAAATAAGTACTTTTATCATTATAATTATGCTATTTCTGTATGCCTGTGGAACTATAACTTTATTACTTTGTCCATATCGAAATGTTAATGGGTGTTGACAAAACCAAAGCTAACCTGGGGCAAAATAAGTGAGAAAGTGAAGATTTCAAGGTTATTAATATGAAATTCTAAAGAAAATTTAAAAAAATCAATTTAAAAAACCAAGTGGATTGAGTTGATGCCCAAACCAACCAGTTAGCTTGTTTTTCTTGCCGAATCGGCCTGTTCTGTCTAGGTTTGATAACCCTAATAAATATCATTTGAATTTATAAACCCTAAAAAATCTGTTAATACTTGTAAATGATAAAGAGATGGCAGGAGATGAAATTGAATTTTTAAAGTGTTGGTGATTTTACCATAATGACTTTCAATTTTTTAAATAAAGAAAGAAAGAAAGAAAAGAGGGACCTCACATGCCATCTGAGCTTCGACGCCGATGACTTTTTTTTTTCTTTTTTTGTGTGGTGGGGGGTTTAATTCTTTTTTTTTTTTTTTAAAATGTGATGCAAAGGTTGTGGGGTGGCTTACCTTGGTTCCAAAGAGGAAGAGAGCCATTGGGCTACCAAAACCTCTTTGATATATATGCACAAGTAAATATATATATATATATATATGATATAAATAAAAATGTAATTATATTGACTAAATGAGTAATAAAAATGACTAAATTCATAATAGTATTAGCTATAAAATAACACAATTCATTTAACATGAATTTTATAACATCGAAAATAGAATGCAATAGAAGTTAATAAGAGAGATTAAAATTAAAAAGGCAAAGAGAAAGAAAAATAGTACTTAATCATTTCATGTTTGATCTCTATCCCATTTCATCTTTTACAAACAAATCTATATATCAATATTTATATTTATTCATAATGCGAGAAAATTTTAATTATTTCTATTTATAACGTACTATTATTTGTTGAAATTTCAAAATTTAATGTTCTTATTTCAATGCTATATTTAAATTACTGGTAATATTACATAAAAATCAATTTTTTAATTATAAAAATTAATATTTATTTTGTGAAAGACTATATCGATTATATAATTATATTGTATTGCTATATTGAGGATAGAGGCCACTTTAAAAGAGAGAGGCCTTTCTTAAAAGCGGTATATATTATGTTTTTTTGTGATAATGGTACTATTTTTTATATATATAAAAAAGGGCTTCAAATGGCATCATCTAGATATGCCCACATGGGAAGGCTAAGCCAAGAAAGCATAATGATCGAATATATTCTTTTTTTTTTGATAGTACATGAAAAACTACAAACACCTTAGAAGCTATCCTCCTGAGTCAACTTGCGATCTCGACCTATTTTGATCAGTAAGTAATAAGCTATTAATAACTACAGGAGGTGATTCAGTGATATGGAGATCCAACGCCATCTTCCAAGCCTCCTTTGCCATAGCATCTGCAACTGTGTTAACATCACGATTACAATGTAACAGTCCGACTTCCCAGTCACGATCCATCAACATACGAATCTCCATGATAAGTTGAAAATCTGGGTGTTCTTGAGACACCGTTGCCTGAATAAGTTCCATGACTTCACAACAATCACTCTCAATTAGAATTTGTCTGTATCCTTTATCCCAGGCAATTTTAAGACCCCACAATATACCCCATGCTTCAGCAGAGACCACCGTCCCTTGGCCAATTCGATACATGAACCCCAGCAAAAACTCACCATCGTGATCTCGCAGTACACCACCACAAGTGCACATCCCTAAGTTGTCACTCCTGGATCCATCAGTATTAATCTTCACCCACCTAGGCGGAGGTGGTTTCCAGTGTGTACAATTCTCTTTCTCATTATGATATTTACACAGGCTTGTACTACCCCATGCTAAGCATGCACGAGCACGGGCTAAAATGGCATTTGTACTCCAAGAATTGTTGTTAAAACATCGGTCATTCCGAGCCAACCAGATATAACGGCATAAGACGGTAAACCAGAGACGAAACTCAAAACCCTGTACAACATCTTTTCTCTCCATACACCATGCAAGCCAGTCATTTCTATCCAATATGCCGAAAAATTGATCCCGCCAACTCGGCGATAAGAAACTATTCCAAAATTCAGAAATGGTCGGGCAGTCCCGTAGAACGTGGAGTATTGACTCACTTGCATTATGGCATACTTCACAATTACCCGTAGGATGACAACCACGATGGAACTGTTCCATGTTCGTCATTAAACGGCCATGAAAGCACAACCACAAGAAAGTACGGTACCTTTGAGGGACCTTCATTTTCCAAACACATTTCCATCGGTATTTAGTGTGAGCCCGTGGGGTATCCACCATGTATTTGTAAGCAGAGCTAAGGGAGAAATTGCCATCAGAAGACCATCTCCATGCTGGGAAATCCTCCCCATTTAGTTGACGTATATTAACCCGTCTGATGGCGGTACATACATGTGCTGGGAGTAGGTGATCAAACTTACTCATATCCTATTGTCCAGAGGGAGTTATACAGTCAGCTACTCTCCATTCAATAACATCTCTAGGCAATGCTTGGGTTACTAAACTCTGAAGCTTATCCAAATGTGGCACCCACACATCGTTCCAGAAAGAGATATTTTCTCCATTTGCAACTCTCCATGATATACTATCACTAACCTTCTTCCAATTGTTACGAATACCCCTCCATGTACATGATTCCGACCGACGCTTTTCAATTTTAGGAATAATATCATTGCCGGCTTTATACTTTTCACGCAAAAACTTGACCCAGAGCGAGTCTTTTCTATTAATCATACTCCATCCAAGCTTCATCATAAAAGCCTGGTTCTGGTAACGAGCCTTCCTGAGACCAAGGCCTCCATTTTCTTTACGTGCACACACCAAATCCCAGGAGACTAGATGCGGTTTTTTGCTAACAGAGCTACTACCCCAGAGAAAATTACGACATCGTTTGTCAATTTCATCACAAGTTCCCAAAGGTAGAGGCACTGTTTGCATAGCATAAGAAGGCATAGCCGACATTACAGAGGACACTAGAGTATGCCTGCCCGCGATTGATAACATATTGGACTTCCAATTCGCTAGACGAGCATCCATCTTATTCAAGAGGAAATTATACGTTGCCTTTGAACTCCGTTCATATAAAATAGGCATTCCCAGGTATTTTCCCAAATTCGACGTCGGAGTAAAATTCAAAAACTCACTGATTTCTTTGCATTTGATGTGATTCACATTTTTAGAGAAGTAAACTCTTGACTTTCCAGCATTAACTTTTTGGCCCGAAATGTCACAGAAGTCATCTAGGATGGCCTTCACAACCCCTGCGTGATCAAGATCTGCTTCTGCAAACAAAATGAGATCATCAGCAAAAAAAATATGAGAGACAGGAGTACCTCTTTTGGATAGCCTAAAAGGTTTCCAGTCACCCTCATCTACTGCTGTTTGGATGAGATGCCCCAACCTTTCCATCATGATAACAAAAAGATATGGAGATATTGGGTCACCCTGTCGAACTCCACGGGAAGGGCAAAACATATTAGTAGCTTTTCCGTTCCAAATCAGTTGCATTTGAGACGTTGATATACAAGCTTGAATAACTCTAAGAAGGTATTCAGGGATCTTGAGCTCTCTTAAGCAGTCAAAAATAAAACTCCATCTGACCCGGTCATAAGCTTTCTCCAAGTCGATCTTAATTGCCATAAAACCCTTGTTCCTCTTTAAGGACTTCATATAATGAATGATCTCCTGAACTAGGATAATATTGTCCAAACTCTGTCGCCCTTTCACAAAACTGCACTGGTTCGGGGCTATCACTAAAGGCATGACAGCCTTGAGTTTATTTGATATAGCCTTCGTAACTATTTTATACACAACATTGCAAAGACTTATGAGACGGAAATCTTTAATCGTCTCAGGATGTTCCACCTTCGGTATGAGTACAATTTTAGTGGCATTAATTTGACGTATCCATATAGGATCATTAAAAACCTTTTTAACTAAGTCAATGACTGACGGTCCCACCGTTTCCCATTGGCTCTGATAAAATAACGGGTTGTAATCGTCTGGTCCTGGTGCTTTCAGAGGCCCCATATCAAACAAAGCGCGTTTAATCTCGTGATCTTCAATTGATCTCCCCAGAGTACGCATATTTACGTCATCAATAATAGGATACGTGCATCCAAAAACCAAAGATCCACTATATATCTGGGTCTCCGTATATAAATTTTCAAAGAATTGACTTCCCATTTTCATAATTTCAGCCGCATCATATGTCCACACCCCAGTGTCAAGCTTTAAAGCCTCTATTTTATTCCTTCTTCGCTTGCTGTTAGCCACTGAATGGAAATATTTGGTATTACGATCCCCATCCACATACCAGTTAACTCGAGAGTATTGTAACCACATAACTTCTTCCCGTGTCAAGAGTTTCTCCAGCTCGCGCCATAGCTCCCCTTGTAACTTTTCAAGAGACTCGGAGATACCAACTGAAGCAATCTTTGCATTAATACCATCTAATCGTTGATATAAACTTTCTTTCATATAGAAGATATTACCGAAAACCTCCTTATTCTATAACCTCAAATCCTTCGTGAACTGATCTAAGGATCTGCACCAGTCGTCACCCAACCCCCAGTGACACTGCACAAAATTCTTGAAATCTTCATGCATAACCCAGGGGGCAAAGAATCTAAAAGGCCTTTGATTCTTTGCAGTAAGAACATGAGATTCAGTATCCAAAAGCACCAGACAATGATCGGACTTATATTTTGGCAAGTGTGTCACAGTTGCATTAGGATTCTCAATAAACCAACAATTATTCACCAAGGCCCTTTGCCTGTATATGTGTTGAAGTCGATCTGAGTGCGCCTTTACTTCCGTCATTGATGATTAATGGGAAAGAGAAGAAAATTGTTTATGAGGGTTTGCACTTGATTTGCTTTTCATGTGGACGGTATGGCCACGACACGGCGCATTGCCCTAACAATCAAGCTATAAGCACGTTAAAGTCGGCATGCGTGTCGAACCCGTTGGCTTCCACAGATTCAACACAAGAGCCTACATGCTCTGAATCCGAAGCCAAGGTGTATGGGGAATGGATGGTCGCACCGAGTCGTAGAAGGGGACAATGGACCTCGAACACAGGGAATGGTAACCATGGGCGTGAGTCTAGGAGTGATTTATGTTCTCGAAATACGGGAGGAGGATCACGTTTTGAGGCTCTTAATGTTGAAGATATGGGAATTAATGATGGAGGTTATAATGATAGTGGAAATCAAGGCAAGATTCGTGTCAGTTCAAAGCCAGGAGAAAGATTGCGTGAAGCAAAAGGGAACTCTGGTCATCTAATTGAAATAAGTAAAGGGAGTAAGGGGAACAAAGGATCGGATAATCTGAATGTAGGAAAAAAGGAGAAAATTTGTGAGAATCCGATTAGTGTTGGCCAAATGAAGACGTTGAATAAAACACGTGCGACATAGACAGCTAAGAAGAAAGGGATTGAGGAGGGAGTTTCCCATGGAACTTTGAGTATGGGCTTGAAAATGCAGCAAACAAGAACTCAAGTTGACTCTCAGTTGTTGAACTCTTACAAGTTAACTCATAAAGCAGAGACGTCGTATAATTCAAGTGGGGAGGCGGGTTTACGAATTAAAAAAAATATTATTCAAGTTGACCCTAAATCCACTACTCTTGGGACTGTTGAGGATGTGGTGATGAATGGTGTTGATGAGGTAAAGGAGGGACATATGTCTCAATAAGGACTGGTTGGTTGTGTTCTTCTTCATTTTATCAATTTTTTATGATTATTATGACTTGGAATACTCGGGGTGCCGGTGGTGCCTCTTTTAACAGATTACTTAGTGATGTTGTTGTCAGACATGGTGTTAATTTCTTTGCTTTGTTAGAACCCAGACAACAAGGGATGAAAGCCAAGCTCATTGCAAGGAAATTGGGATGGATGAATATGCACATTGTAGAAGCTCGGGGATTTAGTGAAGGTATATGGTTATTCTGGGATTCTACAGTTCATTTTTCTGTGACTTGTTGTGGTGATCAATTTGTTCATGGAATGGTTAACAAAGGCACAAGTGTGGAGTGGTCTCTTACTGTGGTTTATGGTAATCCGAATATGGTTATTAGACGACAACTTTGGCCCACTCTTGAGGGTATTCAACATTCGATTGTTGGAGGCTGGGTAGTGATTGGAGATTTTAATGCTGTTTCATGTTCTGAAGATCGCTGGAGTAAGAAACATAGGGAAAATAAGGGTATCGATAGGTCCTTCCGAAATTGGTTATTGGGTAGCGAATTACTTGATATTGGTTTTAGTAGACCTCGATTTACATGGGGCAATTTGATTACACAAAGCAGAATTGATCGAATATATTCTACACTCATTTCACTAGCCTCTTATCGGATATATAATTTTTTTAAAAAAAAATTGGGGTAAACTTTTGGGATATATATAGTTGAAATAGAGTATAAATTAAACTTTATGTGCAGATTCTAGCTTCAATATTTTATTGAAAAAAAAAGAATATAAATTAAACGCATTTACAGAATATATGCTATAAATATTTTTAGTGTCTGTTTGGGAAATTTTATAATCACCTTAAAAAAAATCATTTATGCTTCACCATATAAAATTCTTCACATATTTATATCTCATCTACTGAGTTGTAGTGACCAGTGAGTAAAAGTTCAAAGATTAGGGCCTCCTTGTTTCTAGTTTTAAAAAAAGTTTTTTTTTTAAAAAACACAATTATAAATCTTATTTGAACATCTGTTTTTAATCCGATGTTTTTTTAAAAAAAAAATGTAAGTTGTTTTTTTAAAACTAAAAAATAAAACATTTTAAGGTTTGGGCACCACATGTTCAACATCCACACCATACCACTAATGTTGACTATCGCCACGTCGCTACCGGTGACGACCGCCGCCACGTCGCCGTCGCCATAACCAAACTTCATTTCACTAATGCTGACGGCTAATGGCTGCCACTAATATGTCACTTCAAAAAAAAAAATTTAAACAACTCTCGAAACATTTTGTTTATTTTTTTGTCAAAATTGTTTTAAAAAACAATTTTATAAAATTGCTTAAAAAAAATAAAACAGAAACAAATAAGGCCTAAGTTTCAATCGAATCAAACGAATTAAGTTGTAACTAAGTGAAAAATACATCAACCAAATGATTAATTTTCTCTAATATAAAATATAACAACATCGTTGTCATCATTTAGACATTTAGAGTAGTTTAGTTATTTTGCAGCACTTTATGAAAGTAAACATGTGCAATTAAATGTTGATTGTTGTAACGCCTCAAATTTTAATTAAGGGCTAATGATGATTATTGAAGATAATTATTGAATTAAAGTGAATTGTTGGCCATAAGTTAGTGATTAAGGGAAAATTAATTACTAGCTAAGAGAAAAATGAAATGTGTAACAAAATGACTAATGGAGAGATTAGGTGACTCATTGGGTGTTTGCTTTATGGGAACCAATGGCATGTGGACATGTGTCAAGATAAGAGTATGAGAGAGGGTGAGAAAAGTCAAAACCCCCAATTGTTTAATGTTTTTTCTCCCTCCCTCCCTCCTTTTCGATGGATGAAGCATGGGCATGGAGAAATAATCATCATTCTAATTCATCTTCAAGCTCTCATCTCTCTCTCTTCTTTCTCTATTTCGTCCTCCATGGTTGCCAAGTGAGAGGAAGAAAGAGCTTGTGATTAAGGTAAGCAAATGGTCTCTATTGCTCAAACTCACTTCATTAATGTTGATCCTTGAAGTGAGAGTTTTAATTTGATGGTTGTAGTTTCTCCATTGGTGGTGATTTGAGGAGCCACAAAAATCTGGTAGTTGGAGAATCAAGAAGTGTCTTTGGAAAAGTTGAAGAGGTAGGTGAAACCAATCCTTCTATCTATGTTTTATGCCAAATGATTAAGATTGGAATTTCTGGAAATTATGGCCTATTTTCATTGGAATAGGGTCATTGGTAGTTTGACATGTTATTGGTATAGAAATGGGTGTTTGGTTTGAGTTTTGGATAGATAGATTGATTTGGGATTGGAATGATTGAGTTTAATGATTTTGGAATTTTGATGTTTATATTGCCCAAAACCAAAGCATGATGATGGAGTGGGATTTTGATCATTTTGAAGGTTTTATTGGATTCCTTGAGTGATTTTGTGTGGGGATAGCTTTGGTTGAAGTTTTGGGTCCCTTTGGATCAATTGGGCAAGTATTGGGAGGTATGGTCAGTTTTTTTGCGTTTTCTGGTTTCTGATAAAATCACTTGAGTGATTTGGGGTTCACTCGAGTGTGGGATGAATATCACTTGAGTGGTGATGAGTTCCACTCGAGTGCGGCAGTTCAATTGTCATTTCTGCTCTATGTTTCTGTTGCACTTTCGTGGTTAAAGGCAAGAGTGCACCTTAACAATTGCGAGTGTTAAGCCATCACTCGAGTGCTTCGTGTTCCACTCGAGTGCTCCTGATCCTTGAAAACTCTTGTGCTCTCGGGTCCTCACTTTTGTGCTTCACTTCTTGGCACTCGAGTAAGCATTTGGCTGTCACTCGAGTGTGGTATTATGGACTCGAGTGTTGTAGTCTTTCAAAGGTTCTTGTGCTCTCGGGTGTATACTCGCTATTCATCACTCTCTAATGCCCGAGTGTAGACCGTACCATCACTCGAGTGAGGTCTCCTTCACTCGAGTATCTTTACAATATCACTCGAGTGAGGCCATCTTCACTCGAGTGTCTCAGTGAAAAATGTCAGGTTTGAGTTTTCAAAAAGAGGATCTTTGGGGATAGTCTTCCAACCCTTTAGAATAATTGATAGAGACATTCATAAGTACTAAAAGAGCAGTAATGGTAACCAACATTAAGTATTATTCAAGTAAGGATTTGGAATAGTGAATAATCCTATGTCCTTGATTTGATTATAGGGTTGGGTATTCGCCCTGATTATGGTTCGATACCCGCTCGGATCGTGAGTAGCCGGTGCTGGAGCACACGTGGAAAGAAAAAGTATAGGGAACTTACCTCTCCTGCATGTATTTGATAATTGTGTTGGTGTATTGATGAATGTTATTGCTTTGCCTGATTATGTGAAACATACATGAGTGATTGAAGCTCTATTTCAACTTATGTTATGGCCATGAGTATATTGTTTGAACATTAAGCATGCTGATATGTCATTGTGTGAACATGAATTATGTATTGCAAGCATGTCATGCATTAAACACTTATCTTACATGCAAATTGGTATTGTTTTCCTACTGAGATTCCCTAGAATCTCACCCTCCCCTACCAACAGTATAGACAGGGCAAGTGGATCAAGATGGAGCAAGCAACCAAGGGTGGCTAGGTCTCCTTATGGGCAAGTGTATTGGTAGTTGGTTATCGTTATAAGTTGATATAATTGTATATGTTGGATGTATATGTTCAGATGATAAAATGGAATGTGAAGTTGGAAAGAGTATTATGTAATCCCCATTTGAGATATTGTAAAGGGCGTATGTGCCCTATAAATCTTTAGTGAAGGTTTAAACCCGGGATTGCTAGGATTATTATTGTGCACTCTGATATATTATGAATGTGATTTATCTTTGTGTAGTAATTGTATCCGGAAGGTGAAAGTGAGACCAGGTGAATTAGCTTTTGAAATGTATTTATGAAAACCCCATCTGATAGATGGGTTAGTAAATGTTATTTGATTGTTATTGGTCTCTATTTCACTTTAATCCCGTATTTCGGATATAATTACGGAAGGGGGTTACAATTGTAATACCCCGAATTTTGAGACTTGAGGCTGGAGATTAAGCCTGGATTAAGTGGACTGCTAAGCCTTGATTTAGCAGGATCCCAATTTCGATTAAGGGATTATGACTTCAAAAGTGGATGTGATTATTTATAAATGACCACTTTTGGAGGATGGGATATTCTATGTGATCTGGGTATGTTATGAGCAGTATCGAAATCCTGTATTTAAGTTCAATTGTGGATTAACATCTAAATTGACTTTAAATATAGGGAGGGCGCATATTATGGCTAGAAGAATGAGAAAATGTGTTTGGTGGTGATTCAGTGTGAATTACCATAATCAGGGGCAAAACGGTAAGAGTTGCCGGCCTATTGGTCGGTTGCCGAAGAGGAAACTCATTGATAGGTTGAAGATCAATGGTTGTGATTGATTTGTGTAGAGATCAAAGGGTGGAATCCCATGTGCATATGTGTATGTGAGCTCATGGAAGGTGTGTTGAGATGGTGACACTTGGCACAATTTGGACCATAGAATTGGTCAATGTTGGAAAAAGCTTTTCTATCTCTTCTCTCTTCCTTAAGTCGGTTTATGTGTGTGTGGGGAGCCAAAAAATCTTGTCTTCCTTCATCCCTTTCTCTCTCTCTCTTCTTCCTCCATTTTCGTTGAAGCTTGGGAGGAAAGAGAAATAGAAAATGTGAGATTTAGCTTGGTTAATGTCCCCTTTTGCTTAAATCATCTTTTATAAAGTTGTTCATAGTGATGAGAGCTTCATTTCTATGGTTTTAGATTTGTGAAAGAAGGTGTTTTGAGAGCTTGGGGAAACTTGAAGGATGAAGAATCAAGGATCTAGTTTAGGAAAGAGGAAGAGGTGAGTATTTGTATCCTTTTGATCTAAGTTTTGTAATATTTGGTTAAGTTTTGGTGAATTGTGGTATTTGCCCTGATTTAGGTATAATTGTGAAATGAATTATTTGACTGAGTTTTGTGGTTAAAATAGTGTCATAGTGTGATTTAATGCCATTAGGATTGGTTTGGACAATTGGAAGTAAAAGTGGTGGAATTGGATAATGTGTGTGAAGAGTGTGACCAAAAAGGGAAAATGACTTTGTAGTGTGATTTTGGTTGTTTTGAGGTTTCCAATGGATTCTTTGTGTGAAATTATGTGGGAATAGCCTTGTGTAAGAGTTTTGGGACCATTAAAAACATATTGGTTAAGTTAGGGAAAATTCTGATATCTGCTGCGTTTTGGCTTTTAATAGAGCCTCACTCGAGTGAACAGGGGTCTCACTCGAGTGCATCATCATATTTCCATTTCTCCTTCAGTTCTAGTTGCACTTGTTCATAGAAGAAGTAAGAGTGCACTTCCTTACCTGTGAGTGATATGGGTTATCACTCGAGTGAAGGTGGTCTCACTCGAGTGATCATGTGCTTCTGCACTAAGAGCCGCTTCTCGGGTGGTCACTCGCAGTTGATTTGTCAAGATTGTGAGCTAGCACTCGCAAGTGTTATGGCATCACTTGAGTGCACTTCTGACTCTGGGTTTTCTGTGGCTCTCGGGTGGTCACTTCTTGAGCCTCACTCGGTGGAACTCGGGTGAGTGTGAGGCCATCACCCGAGTGCTATGTTAGATGCTCGAGTGCTGTGGGCATTTTCTGTCTCTGGTTGTGCTTTTGGTCCATCACTCGTACGAGGAGCCGTCCTCACTCGGGTACGAGTTGTCTATCACCCTAGTGCGCCATCCATCACTCGAGTGATGAAGCTGAAAATGGGGTTTCTAGGGTTCAAAAGATGGTCTTTGGTCAAGTTTCTCCCAACCCTTTAGGCTTGTGTTTAGGCTTTGAGTTTCCACCTAAAGGTCATAAATGATAATCAACTTAAGTGTTTGAAAGTTAAGGAATTGGAAAAGGGATTAACCCTATGTCCTTGTTTTGGTTATAGGGTTTGGTGTTCGCCCTGATCGTGAGCAGCCGGAGCTGGAGCTTTCGTGGAAGGACTAGTATAGGAAAGATATCTCTTCTGCATGTATTTGATATTTGTGTTAGTGTGTTTGTGCATGTCTTTGCTTTGCATGATTATGTGTAATTTGAAGCTATGTTTCAATTTATTTTATAGCCATCAGTATGTTGTTTGAAGCTTGAGCTTACAAATTTGTCATTGTATGAACATGAGTTATGTGATGCAAGCATGTCATGCATTAAACATTTATCGTACATGCATATTGGTATTGTTTACCTACTGAGATTCTCTAGAATCTCACCCTCCCCTACTAACCTTTCAGATAGGGTAGTGGATCGAGGATGGAGCAGGCACCAAGGGCGACGAGGACTTCTTCGGGTTGTCATTATGGTTATTGGTTATCATGGTTGGGAGTATTATGTATTTGGATTTGGCTATGTATATGTGGATGATGATTTGCTTATGTGTATGAAATAGGTTTGTGTAATCCCCGTATGGGAATTTGTATGGGCGAATGTGTAATATCCCGATTTGTAATTAGGGCTAATGACTCCGATAATTATTGTAATTATCTTGATTAAGCACTATTATGATTAATGTAATGTAAATTTTGGGATAAATACAAGTGGTATTTAAGATCAAGGGTTGGGATGCATTTCATATGGGTCGGAATCCTATGTTTTGTGACTTGGTGAGCTCATAGAGGGAATTGTGTAGATGGTGACAAGTGGCATGAGGGTGGCCATTGGATAGGGCACTAGAAGACAAAAATCACTTTTTCTCTTCTCCCTCTCTCCTATTCGGTTGAGTATGTGTGTGTAGAGGGAAGAGTCATCATCATCCTCCTCCCATTTTCTCTCATCTTCTCTCTCTTTCTTCCTCCATTTTCGCTGTGCAAGCTTGGAAAGGGAAGGATAAAGCTTTGATTTTGGTGAGTTGTGATTCTCTAATGCTCTAATCCTCTTCTCTAATATTGTGTGTCTCATTGAGAGCTACATTGTGATGATTGTAGAGCCTTGAATGGTGTTGATTGGGCATTGATTCAAAATTGAAAGTTGAAGAATCAAGATTCAAGATTGGGCAAAGAGAAGAGGTAGACATTTAGAGCATTTTGATGTATTGTTTGTGATTTTTGGCTAAGTTTAGTCGAATCTGGAATTTTGCCCTAATTTGCACCAAATGTGGATTTTAGGAGTTTCATTATGATTGATGATTGGAAATGATTTAGTTTGGAGATATATGAACATTTGATGCATTTTGGATAGATAGAAATTGATTGGGATTCATTTGGATCACTTGGGAAAAGTTGGAAAATCTGTTTTGTTTAAGCTCTGTTTTTCGCTGTCAGTTTGGACGAGCGTTTTGAGTGACCAAATGGTATTGGAAAATTATGAAACTTTCCAGTCTTAAAGTTCACATCCCAAGCTTCAAAATGGACATATATTTTGTGTCATTTCGTTGAGTATTCTGTGAGATATGGTTGCCCAAAGTTTGGGATTGAAACAGAACTCTGTTTTGGAGTAGTGTGTAGTTTTTGGTAATTCTGTATTTGTGTAGTGATTTCCAGTGAGGGGCTGTATTTTTCCTTGAAAGAGGACTTATATACCTTTCATTTGGCTTTGGAATCACTCCGTTTCGATTTTTCTAGGATTAGTTATGAATTTTGGAAGTTCAGCCCAGAGTCAGGAAATCTTTGGGCCGCGGCCCAAGCCTTTCTGACCTGTTTTGGGCCGCGGCCCATGTGTGGCGGGCCTCAGCCCAAGACCTTCTGACCATGTTTGGGCTGCAGCCCAAGGAATGGTGGGCCGCGGCCCACCCCTGTGTTCCAGCATGTTGTGTTTTTGAAAAGTGACCTTCAACCTTTTGTTTCCCAACCTTCAACCTTTTGTTTCCCAACCTTTTAGGGCTTTCATTAGAGACATATGTGGCCTCTTAAGAGTCCTAAATGATAACCAACTTAGTGTATTATGGGATTAAGTAATTGGAAAAGAGATTGATCAATTGTCCCTAATTTGATATAGGATTTGATATCTGTCGTCCGCGTGAGACCACGGTAACGGAGCCAATCAGGAAAGATACAGGTAGTGACTCTTTCTTTATACCTTATGTGATACATTGTATGTGTGCTATGTCATTGTTTTGAAATGGATATTGTATGCTGCAAGTTTATGAAAATTGTGGAAGCACCACTATACCAATAGTCCCTGAGTCGCTAACAACGGTTCGGGTAAGGGCCGTATGCCTTCCCGGCGGTAAAAGGGGATGAGGTTAGGGTGTGATATATGTGTCTATGTGGGCCGAAAGGCTAATTGTGAGCCGAAAGCCTATTTGTGAAGGCCGACGGGCCATTTGTGAAAGCCGAAAGGCTATATGTGAGCTGTGTGGCTATTCGTATGCACTGCCACGCCAATAGTCCCTGAGTCGCTATCAACGGTTCGGGTTAGGACGGTGTGTCTTCCCGGCGGTAAAAGGGGATGAGGGTGGAGTGTTATTGTGTTGCTGTGATGTGAGATGATTTGTTTACATATTATGTGATTGCATGTGGTATGAAATAGTTGTTACTACTGGGATTCTTTAGAATCTCACTCTTCCAAATGACTAACCTTTTCAGACAGGGCGAGTGGCTCGAAAGGAAAGCGGACAACCAGGAGTAATTAGGATTACTCTGAAACTTAGTGGTAGTTGGTTATCTTCGTTTTGGATTTGGGGTTACCAAATGTATATAAGTTGTAAATGAATATTTTGGATATGTAATCCCCATTTTGGGAATTTGTAAACCCATGATATAAATATATGTAGTTGAACCCGAGGTTTTGCCGGGATTTTAGCTTCCGCATTCTGATATTTCTCATGTGATTCGTTTTCTCAAGTAATTATATCCGTCTGTGAATGTGAGACCAACAATAAGTATGTTTTGAATTGATTTTCGAAATACCCCATCCCTTGGATGTAGGATTATAAATCTTTATTCCATTTTATTGGTCTCTATTTCACTTAAATTTCGTAATCCGGATGTAATTACGGTGAGGGGGTTACAGAATGTGTTATGTAAGGCTTTGATTAATATATAGAACCCGGGATTTGGCCGGCAATTATATTGCGTACTCTGATATATTTAAATGTGATTTATCTTCTTGTAGTAATTGTATTCGGAAATGTGAATGTGAGACCATATTTTAAATGATTTTGAAATGTTTTTATGAAAACCCCATCTGGTAGATGGGTTTATAAAATGTTATTTGATTGTTATTGGTCTCTATTTCACTTTAATTGCGTAATCCGAATATTAATTACAGCAGGGGGTTACATTGATAATGAGACTTAGAGAAACATGTAACTTGAATTGTTTATATTTTATTTAGATAGCCTAAATTTAATTTAATTTCAGAGTTTATAAATGAAAAAAATATTTTCTATTTTACACCTTATTATTATTATTTTTTGCATACATCCATTTCATTAAAAGATTTTTTTAATACTAACCAAATTTCTTTCTAGAGGGAAAATAGACTATAAATATCTTTTGAGAAAATTAATTACCAAATGCTACCTGGCATGCAAACAATCTTTCGTCTGTGCAAAAGATCTTCCGTTGTATTTAAACAATCTTCCATGTGTTCAAAAATCTTCGCTATTAACGTGCAAACAATCTTCTATTTTGTGCAAAATATCTTCCCTTTTATGCAAGATATATTCTGTTAAGTGCAACATATCTTTTAAGATAGCATTTGGCAATTAATTTGGCCAAAAAGCATTTATGGGCAATTTTCCCATTTCTAATCTATAACCCATGTTGAGCTTAAAATTATATTGCGAAGGCTCTGAACAGCTTGCTAATCTAGGAAAGTCTGGCCTTTTTTCTCTAAAAAAATTGCTCCTCCTGCCCATTTGAAAGATAATTAGAGAGATGGAAGAGATGATGGGAGGTGAGGCGGGGAGGGGTGGCGAGGCGGTGACTGGCACTGCGGTGCTGTCGAAGGAGGAGGTGGATGTCCTAAATAGGAGTCGGAAGAAGGTGCGTATAGGGGCAGGGGATTTTTCTACATCACAAAGTCTAGTGTCGAGAGAGGAGGACTGGATGGAGGAAGGGGCAGAAGGGGAGGAGGATAGAGGAGGGCAGGGGAGGATGGATTCGAAAGGTGGTATGAAGCCTCAGAAGACGTACAAACAGGTGTTTACTCATGAGATGGAGAAGGAGGTGAGCGAGGAGGAGGAAGAGGTTGACTGGTGGAGTGACGATCGCTGGAGAGAACGACTTAGGGTGGAAATGACAGAGAAGGGTCTAAATATTATCGTACCACCAGAGGAGAAGAGGAGGCTAGCCTGACGGTGGAGGAAGGCTCTGAGAGTAAAATTGGTGGGGCATATTGTTAGAAAAGAGCACTTGGTGATGAAGCTAGAACAAATATGGGGTGTGCATGATGATCAGTTCGAAACAGTTGACGTTGGGCCTGGTTTCTTTTTAGTATGTTTTAAGAAGTAGGGAGATTATGAATATGCCTTAATAGGGGGGCTGTAACGCCTCAAATTTTGATTAAGGGCTAATGAGAATTATTGTGAATAAATTGTGAATTTAAGTTGAATTTATTATGTGCTATGTGACAATTTTAATTAATATGCCATAATCAGTGAAAAATTGAAAGGATGGCCATAAGTTAGTGATTAGTGAAGAAATTAATTACTAACTAAGAGGAAAATGAGATGTGTAACTAAATGGCTAATAGAGGGGTTAGAGTAACTAATTGGTTACTTACTTTATGAGAGCCAATGATATTGTGACACTTGTCAAGTTGGATGACATGAGACAAGGGGGAGGGAGTTTCATCATTTCATCTTCTCCAACTCTTCTCTCTCTTATTTTCTCTCTCATTTTCGTGCATCCATGGAAGCCTAGAGAAAGAAGAAGAACTTTGTGTAAAAGGTGAGCTTTTGACCCTTTTGATGGCTTTTAATAGAAAAAACTCTCTTCTACAAACTTGTTCCTTGTGTTGAGAGCTTTAATTTCATGATTTTAGATTTGTCATTTGGTGGTGTTTGAGCTCTCAAGGAATTTTGGAGTTTGCAGAATCAAGGAACTCCTTTGGAAAAGTTGTAGAGGTGAGTAAGACAAACCTTTCTATATAGGTCTTGTAGCCATTAGTTAAGTTTGGATTTTCTGGAATTTTGGCTTGAATTTTTAAAATGAGGGTCATGTTGTGTATTCCATGTTGTTGTCATGGATATAGCGCCTTGAGAATGTGTTTTGGAATGATAGAATTGAATTGAAGCTTAAAAGTAAAGTTTGGCAACTTTGTGTTTAATTTTGTGTATCGGTAAAAAATAGGGCATGTCAATGGGTTGTGATTTTGGTTATTTTGAGGTTACCATTGTGTTCCTTGTGAGAAATTGTATAGGAATAGGTTTGGTTATTGATTTGGAGTCATTGGACACTTTGATAGAAAATTGGAAATCTGTCAAGTGTGAACTCTTGTTCTGGGCACTCAGTTTGCGCAAAAGTTTTGAATGACCAAATGATGTCTAAAAATTATGAAACTTTCCTTTCTTAATTTTCACATCCAAAGCTTCAAAATGGATATCTAATTTTTGTCATTTCATTTTTTGTGCTGGGAGATATGATTGTCCAAAGTTTGAGATGGAAACTGGACTCTGTTTTGGAGTAGTGTTGAGTTTTGAAAAATTCTATATTTATGTCGTGATTTCTGGTAATGGCCTATATTTTTTCTATAAAGAAGACTTAAATACCTTCAATTTGGCTTTGAATCACCTCATTTCGATTTTTCTAGAATTAGTTATGATTTTTTGAAGTTCAGCCAAAAAACAGGATTTTTCTTGGCTGTAGCCCAAATGTGTCTGTCCAATTCTTGGCCGCAGCCCAAGGTGGCTGGCCACAGCCCATGACTTTCTGACCATATCTTGGTCGCGGCTCAAGGGCGGGCTGGCCACGACCACCCCTGTGTTCCAGCACTTTAAGTTTTTGAAAAGTGATCTTCAGCCTATTGTTTCCCAACCCTTTAGAGTTTTTGTTAGAGGCATTTGTAGCTTCTTAAGGGTCATTATTAATAACCAAATCTAAGTGGTAAGAAGTCAATTGAGTATTGGAATAGAGAATAAGACTTCATCCCTAATTATGAATTATAGGATTCGACATTTGCCCTATTCGGGAAAGACCGGTGCCAGAGCATGCCCGGAAGGATCAAGATTGTGACTCTTCTCTCATGTTGTGTATGATGTTTTGATATGCATGACTGATCATGGTTTGTGAAATGTGATTGGAAAATGTGCCATGGTCCATTACAGCGTAAGCAATTCAGCGCGAGCCATTTAGGGATTGATGTTGGTCATATTTACCTTGGCTGTTGAACTGCCATTGTAGTCCACATGGATTGTTGTGAAACCAATTCGTGAATCCAACCCGTGGGGCGGCGTGTTATGAATCCAGCCGTGGGCTGTGTGTTATAAATCTTACCGGTATGGCTTGCGTTGTTAATCTTGCCAGTGTGGCTTGTGTATGAAATAATTTATATGAATCCCAACTGTGGTGAAATATATTGTATGAATTGTTGTGATACAAAATAGCATGAGTGCTCGTAAGGGATGACGTGTGTCATACTTACCATTACCGCTGTAACTGTCGTTGTAGTTGCTTTGTGTGGGTTATGATTTGCTTCCATGCCTTATTGTTGTGTATACTATGAGTGATTTGACACTACGGGGATTCCTTAGAATCTCACTCTCCCATAAACCAAATATTTAGACAGGGCCAAAGGATTTAAGGGAAAGCAGGCGACAAAGAGCGGATAGATCCCCAGTGTAGGAAAAGTTTTTGGATTTTGGTTATCATGTAAAATTATTTGGATGTTTTTGGGAAACAATTGTATATATTGGGATTCATAGTATAGTTTTTTGTAATCCCCAAGAAAAAGAGAAAAAATTTATGGGCTTTGTGCCTCTGTAGAATCCTTATTTATTTAATGGAACCCGAGTGTGTCGGGAATTTGCATTATACTCTGATATGTATGAATGGATCAACGCGTACAGATCATTTATGTTTGAAATGTGAGTATGAGACCATTGTAGAATAAGTGTTGTAAAAGTTTTTGAAAACCCTAATTTTTGGGAAATTTTATTTTGTCTAAGTCCCAAATCATACATGGTCTTTAATTCAAACTTAATTATGTTTTTACGAACTAATCTCTGCCTATGGTTGTGAGGGGGTTATAAGGGCCGTGGCTTATCATGGATTACTATTTGGCGGTCCAGCCATGGAAGGAGGACTTTGTGTCGGAAAAGGAGAAGATTAGTCGCATAGCTGTATGGGTTCATATTGCTTGCTTACCTATGGATTATTATGACACCGGCATTCTGTACGCTTTGGGATGTCAAATTGGAAGGGTGCTGAAGCTTGATTCGACCATGTCAAAACGGAGCAAAGGACGTTTTGCTCGGATGTGTATTGAACTGGACTTGACAAAACCTTAACTCCCAATGATTTTGGTTAAAGGTTTAGAGAGGAGGATTGAGTACGAGGGAATCCATTTAATTTGCTTTACTTGTGGACGGTGTGGGCATGATGCATCCAGATGCCCATATAAGGTGGTGTTGGGTGGTGAGGAGTCTTCTCAATCAGTCGAAGCTGGTGGAGGAGGGAGGAGCTAGGGCAAGTCGGCGATGGAGCAAGCTAGAAAAGGAAAGGAGGACCGGTTGCCGATGGTTTAGGGCAATGATAGGGGCGGGATGTATGGGGAATGGATGAAAGTCTAGAAGGGAATTTTAGGAAGGAAGCAAGCCGCGTTTATAGTAGGGAGAAGTCAAGGAGAGAATTAAGGAATAATATGGGGGCAATAAATAGGGGCTCGCGTTTTTTGGCTCTGGCTAAGGAGGATGACATGGATATTATTCACTCAGGGGCATTGGTAATAGCTTTATCAGGGGTGCAGGAGATCTCGACATTTAATAGGAAAAATGAGAAAAAAGGCAAGCATGTCGGACCTACAATGTTGACTAGGAAGGTTAGTGGGGTGAATAAGAAAAAGGATGAGGCGGTGAAGAACCTTATGCAGGAGTTTGTGTTGTTAAAAGAACAGATAAGCTTGTCTAGAAGTGGGCCATAGGATTATGGGCTGTAGGTAGAGTGCATGGACAAAGTGGGGTCGAGTGTTGGTGGGTCATTTGTGGATCTGGATCGCATGGATGAGGTAGTGGATACTCTTGAACATTTAACCCATTCATTAGAACCCAAGTATGCTGACAATCCACATAACCCTGGGGCGAGTGAGTCAGCGAGAATTATGATTTGTGATAACCCACTGACTCCTGTAATAGTAGAGGAGGATTTTGCAAGTCGGAACACGTCACCTCATGGTGACATACAGGTCTGATGTTTGTTCAAAAGTTTTCTTTAGTATCTAATTTATGGATTATTTAGTCTGGAATTGCCGGGGAGTTGGGGGCAAGACGTTACCCAGGCTTCTTAATGATTTTAAGTGTCAATATAAGCTACAGTTTATTGCACTTTTGGAGACAAGACAAAAGGGTGGACGAGCAGGTAAGTTAGCTAAGTGGTTGGGGTGGAGTAATAGTACTGTAGTCGAAACACATGACTTCAGTGGCGGGATTTGATGTTTTTGGTCAAATTTGTTACAGTTTCAGGTATTGGACAAAACAGACTAGCTAGTTCATGGGTATATTGATTTTGGTGGATCGACAAAATTTTTCCTTACTGTGGTCTACGAGAAGCTGAGTGCTTGGTATCGTAGTAAATTATAGGAGGAGCTGGTGAAGATTGGGGAACATATATGTAGCCCGTGGTGCATTTTAGGAGATTTCAATGCAACCTTGAGAGCCAATGAACGAGTGTCTAAGGTGGCACGAGGTATGGGGATTGATGCCTGTTTCCGAAGGTGGTTTGAGAACGGAGAGTTCTATGATTTAGACTTCCAGGGTCCCCAATTTACTTGGAGTAATAAGGGATGTTTTAGTAGGTTAGTTAGGGTGGTAACAAATAAGTAGTGGTTTGACTTATTCCCGAATGCGAATGTGGTCCATCTTCCCAAATTCAAGTCTGATCATAATGCGCTTTTGTTGAAGTTGAAGGGCTCAGCTAGTTCGAGATTGAGAAGTAGGGGTCAATTTCGGTTCTTTACATCTTGGGTCACACACGAGAAATTTCCTGATTTAGTGAAACAGTCTTGGGACTTATCATTGGAGTGGCATGACAATGTGGCCCGATTCTAATGCCAGGTATCAAGTTGGAGGCGTGAGGTTTTTGGCCATATTGGGGTGCAGAAATGAAAGCTCATTCAACGCCTTAGCTATCTTGAGAATAAGTTGTGTAGGTTTCTGTGGTTTGAGGAGGTGGTGAAGGAGAGAGATGAGGTCTGGCAGCGATTAGAGCATGTTCTGATTCAAGAAGAATTAATGTGGCTACAGAAATCACGGTGCAATTGGTATTCTTTTGGGGATAAGAATACTAGATACTTCCATTCCATGGCAAATAGTATAAGGAAGAGGAATTGGATTGATGTTTTAAAGCTGGAGGATGGGGAATGGTCGTATGACGGAGACAAAATTAAGAAGGTTGGGGTACAATTTTTTGCAGATCTTTATCAGGAGGAGGGTTTTAATGGACCAGCGATGATTTTCAGGTTTCTTATCCTAGAATTGCAGGCCCTTACATAAAGGAGTTGAGTAAGGAGATCACTATTATAGACATTAGGAAGGCCTTATTTAGTATGGGGCTACTTAAAGCACCTGGGCCAGATGGTCTGAACCCTTTGTTCTTCCAAAATCAGTGGATACAGTTGGTCAGTCAGTGTTGGATAAGGTGAAGTTGGTTGTCTTAGACCTGACAAAGGTAAAGGACATTAATGATACCTCTATTGTTCTGATTCTTAAGATTGATGCCCCAGAGACATTTAGGGACTTTCAACCTATCAGCCTTTGCAACGTGATTTACAAAATTATCACGAAAAAGTTGGCTAATAGGTTAAAGAAGGTGTTGCTAGATATTATTTCCCCTAACCAATGTAGCTTCATCCCAGGAAGGCAAGGATATGATAATATTATCCTTGCGCAGGAGATAATTCATTTGATGAGCCAACGGCATAGGAGAAAGAATTTCATGGCATTAAAAATTGATTTAGAAAAGGTGTACGACTGATTAAGATGGGATTTTATTATCCGCTGCTTGGAAGACCTAGAGTTACTAGGGTGAATGATTAAGGTGATTAGGAAGTGTATTTCGTCCCCCTCTATGCTGCTTGTGTGGAATGGGGAGAATACTGGTGGATTCTGCCCATCGCGAGGTATACGACAAGGCGATCCATTATCCCCATATCTTTTTGTTGTTGCTGTTGAAATATTAGCTCATTTAATTAGGAATGAAGTCGAGGAGGATACGTGGCTCCCGTTCAGACTTAACAAACATGGGACGACGATTTCACACCTATTTTTTGTGGATGATTTATTTCTTTTTGCGGAGGCTACCTTGGATTAAGCAGTGGTTGTCAAAGCCCGTCTTGATGATTTTTGTGACATGTCTGGGGAAACATTTAATGCTGTTAAGTCTAGGATCTTTTTCTCGACAAATGTATCTCCTGTACAGAAGCACGATATTAGTAGTTTTTTGGGATTTACCATGACTAGTGATTTAGGGAAGTATCTAGGGGTTCAATTACATCATACTCGGGTAACAAGAAGCTTATACCAAGGTCTTTTAGATAGAATGGATCGTTAGTTGTCAAGTTCGAAAGCTACCTCATTGTCTATGGCAGCACGCCACATGCTGGTCTCGTCGGTGGTCTCGGTGTTGCCATCCTACACAATGCAAACGTGCCCGTTGCCATCCTAAATATGCCAGGAAATAGATAAGAGGTGCATGGCATTCTTATGGGGAAGCACTGGCCAGGGAAGGAAGCCTCATTTAGTTGCATGGGAGGAGGTGTGTCGAGCTAAGGATGAAGGTGGGTTGGGTCTTCGCATGGCTAAGCACCAGAATTATTCTTTTATGATAAAGCTAGGATGGGGGTTGGTTACGAGAAGAGATGCGCTATAGGTCCGATTCATGAGGAAAAAATATAAATGTGGCGGAGACACTATTCCTGTTATTAATACGAAGCGGGGTGGCTCTCAGGCATGGAAGGGCATTAAGAATAACTGGGAGAGGACCATAGATGGTATTCTATGGAAGGTGGGTAATGGGGAGACAACACGATTTTGGCAGGACCATTGGTTACTGAACTATGCACCTTTAAAGACATATTCTACTAACGTAGCGTTTGCCGATTCTTGTTATTGGTACGTAGATGACTATGTTTTGGCATCGGGTGGTTGGCGGTAGGAGATGTTATCCGAGTATCTTCCGGAGGCCATACTCAAGGACATTACATGGGTAAGGGTCCAGAAGGAAGGCAGCACAAATGAAAAATACTCATGGTGCTTTTCTAGTCATGGGGGTTTCTCGGTCAAATCCGCTTGTGAGAGTCTGAAGCTGCACGGTTCTCGAGCACGGGCTAGATTGTGGAGGAGAGTATGGAAGTTACGTTTTCCTCAGTGGTCAAAACCTTTCTGTGGCTTGCTTTGAAAGGTTGGCTGCTGACAAATGCCACTTGGTGTGTGCATAGGATAACAGCAAGTGATGTGTGTACATTGTATGGTCAGGGAAGGGAAACGAACATGCATGCTTTTTGCCTCTGTGTTGTTGCAAGGTATAGGTGGCTGGAGCTTCTTCTGCAACCCCTATAAGCTGGTTTCTTTCAACCTAACACTATGGTGGACTGGGTGGGATGGAATTTAAATCAGGACGTGGAGGTGGACGGGTTGCAGTGGGTGATTTGTTTTCTTATTGCTTGTCGGATTATATGGTTAACGCGCAATATGTTTGTTTTTTATCAGATCCAGGAAGCTCCATCTACGTTTAAGGCGAGGGTGATCGCATGCTTGAGTGGTTTGAAGGTAGACCTCGAGGCAGGTTCATGGTTGAAGGGGGGTTAGTCTAATGGATTGCTCCAGTTATGGGGTGGGTTAAGGTGAATGTAGATGGGGCACGGAATACGGCTAATGGGGAAGCAGTTTGTGGAGGTGTTTTTTCGAGAGGTGTTTTTCTGCAAGGCTTCATGGTGAAACTAGAACCTTGTGGGAGTACACTTGCTGAGTTATGGCAGTGTTTTGGTCATTGAAGCTAGCATGGGATGTTGGGTTTCGTAAATTGGAGTTGAAAAGTGATTGCAGCATGGTGGTGGAGTAGATTCTAGGTGATGGTGCGGGGGAGCATGTAGGTGATATGGAGGTGAATGAGATTCGGTCCATGCTGGGTCGTGAATGGGAGGTTTCCATAATGTGTTGTTCGTGTGAGGTGAATGGAGTGGCGGATGGTGTGGTGAAATAGGGTCTCAGGTGATCTAGGGCCTCGTCTATTTTATGGAGCAGTATGCGGGGTTGGAAGAGGCGTTATAGAAGGATACAAGAGGGTTGCTGTAACATCCCAATTTCTGATTAAGGGCTAATGATAATTATTGAGAATAATTATCTAATTAAGTGGACTGCTAAGCCTGGTTTAGCAAGAGTCCAAATTGTGATTATGAAATATGAAAAGGAGTTGATGGTAATTCCAAGTGAATTTCCATAATCAGGGGCAAAGCGGTGAAGTTACCGACCAGTTGATCGGTTACCGAGGAGGAAACTCATTGGTAGCTTCAAGATCAATGGCTATGATTGATTGTGTGGTGGAGCATGAGGCATAATCATGTGTATGTGTGTGCATGTGAGCCCATGAGAGTTGAAGTGAGATGGTGACAAGTGGCAAAGTGTGGACCCTTGGATGAGGCATAAGTGATGACACATCACCATCATCTCCATCTCCTCTCTTCTCTCTCTCGGTTTCTCTCTCTTCTCTTCCTCTCCATTTCCGGCGACCTTGAGGCAAGAAGAGGAAGAAGAAAAGCTTGGGAAAAGGTGAGTAAATGGCTTCCTTTGCTCAAATCCTTTTCATAAATGTTGATCATTGAGTTGAGAGCTTCAATTTGATGGTTGTAGCTTCTCCATTGGTGGTGATTTGAAGAATCACGAAAATGTGAAGTTTGGAGAATCAAAGTGTGTCTTTGAGAAAGTGTATAAGGTATGTGAAACCAATCCTTCTATCTATGTTTCATTGCCAAATGATTATGTTTGGAATTTCTGGAATTATTGCCCTAATTTTGAAAATATGAGTAATGGGTAGTTTGGCATGATATGGCATTGGAAATGGTATATTGGTATGAGTTTTGAATAGATAGAATGGATTTGGGAATGAAATGTGTGAGGTTGTTGATTTAGAGAATTGATGATTATGATGCCCTAGACCAAAGCATGTTAATGGAATGGGAATTGGGTAATTCTGTTGATTCCATTGATTTCAGTGAGTGATTTTGTGTGGGAGTGGCTTTGGTAGAGGTTTTGGGTCCATTTGGATCAATTGGGCAAGAGTTAGGAAAATGTGGTATGTTTGCTGCGTTTTCTGGAATCTGATAGATTCACTCGAGCAGACAGGGGTGTGCTCGAGTGAGGGATGAATGTTGCTCGAGTGAGGAAGAACCTGCTCGAGTGCTGGGTGAGTTTTCCCTTGTTTTGCTTCGAGTGCATCTGGGATTTATGAGCGATGCTCGAGCACATCGCTTTGTGCTCGAGTGAGGGAAGAACATGCTCGAGAGAGAGCATGGCCTGCTCGAGTGATAGTGAGAGTCCAGAGTGAAGGGTTGCTTTCTGGTCTTCACTCGCGGGCAAGGTGCAAGAAGTGTGCCTTCTCACTCGCGGGTGGTGGGCATCTGCTCGAGTGAGCCGTATGTGCTCGCGGGTGAGAGGTGTGTGCTCGCGGGTGAGGGTGGTGTGCTCGAGTGATCCAGTGCTTGGAGAGCGTTGGGTGCTCTCGGGTGCTCACTCGCGGTCTCACTTTCTCTTGTGCTCGCGGGTATGGTCAGCGTGCTCGAGTGAGCCTCTTGTGCTTCGAGTGAGCTTGTGCTTCTGGAGTGGGTTTGTGCTCTCGGGCAAGTGCTCGCGGTCTCACTTTCTCTTGTGCTCGAGTGATGTCCGTACTTGTGCTCGAGTGAGAGCTTCTGTGCTCGAGTGAGGCAGTGAAAAATATCAAGTTTGAGTGTTCAAAAGGGGATCTTTGGGGATAGTCTTCCAACCCTTTAGAGCTATGGAGTGAGGTGTTTGAGGGCACTTAAAGGGCAATAATGATAACCAACTTGAGTGTCTAAAAGTAAAGGAATTGGAAAAGGGATTAATCCTATATCCTTGGTTTTGGTGATAGGATTTGATGATCACCCTGATCGTGAGCAGCCGGAGCTGGAGCTTACGTGGAAAGAGGGTAGGGAACTTACCTCTCCTGCATGTATTGATAATTGTATTTGTGTATTGATGCATGTTATTGCCTTGCTTGAATTATGTGAAACATATGAGAATGATTGTAGCTCTGTTCTATTTTTACTATGGCCATGAGTATGTTGTGTGAACATTGAGCATGCGGATATATCATTATGTGAACATGTGTTATTGTGATGCAAGCATGTCATGCATTAAATACTTATCTTGCATGCATACTGGTACCTGTTTCCTACTGAGATTCCCCAGAATCTCACCCTCCCCTATCAACATTTTAGACAGGGAAGGAAGATTGAGGATGAAGCAAGCATCCAAGGACGAAGAGGACTCGTTTTGGGTGAGAGCTTATTAGTTGGTTATCATTGCGTTATTGGGATTATGTATCTGTATATGGATCAGTATTTGAGAATGTATTCGATAGAGATTTGTGTAATCCCTGTTAGTTGAGTTGTAGGGGCTAATGTGCCCTATGATTATTGAACGAAGATATGAGACCCGGAATTGTCGGGAATTTATATTGCGTACTCTGATAATTGTATAAATGTAATTTATCTTCGCATAGTAATTATATTCGGAGTGTAAATATGAGACCGTGTTTTAAATGATTTCGAAACGTGATTGTGAAAACCCCGTCTGGTTGATGGGTTTATAATTGTTGTTTTGACTTATTGGTCTCTATTTCACGTTAATTGCATAATCCGGATATTAATTACGGCAAGGGGTTACAGTTGCAGGATGAGAGTCTTCGTAGTGGCCATGTAATGTAGGTCTAGGATCTTTAGTTGTTTGTTCTTGACCATATCAAAAAAAAGAAAAATTATTGAGTTAAAAAGTATGCGGATGGAGTAGCAAATACCTTTCCTTTGCTTGGAGGAAAACGTATTCGACATATTATTATATTTAATACTCCATCCAGTTCTTAATATAAGAATATTTATCTAATTTGATTAAATTAAGGAAGTTGGTTGAGTTAGTTAATATGATATGTATTTTCTAAAACACCCTAGTCATCTTCCTTAATTCCTTAATTTTCTCTCCTCCTTGATTATTGTTGAAGAAATATTAATAGAGGTAAATTAGGAAAACTTTGATAAATATGTGACTATGTCTTATATTTAAGCCTAAGTTCAACTCTTTGAATATATTTTATATTAAGGACTGGAGGAGTATAAGTTTTGATATTAACAAATACGAGTTTAAATTGTGAAGCAATCTATCAACAAAGTGCTCTTCCATGGATAGGATGGATTCTTTCTGGACAAATTCAAAGAAAAGGGACATTAATTTTATAAGGTATGCATTGGTTTCAAGAACAATCCGCGATTGCCATCAAATGAAAAAAAAAACACAAGATAAATTTTTTTGGCTCTTATGTGCTTTAAAGCTGCCTTATCATGGATTGTCCAATTTCATTTTTATTATAACAGTCGACAACAAGAATTGAAAGATGTGTGCCTTGTAACACCCGTTCCTAGATCCCTTTATTGCACTGCGGAAGCATTACTGGCTTAGGGGAAAGCGTTACTTGGGCCCCCAAACACGAACTTACTCTTTAATTCGTGGAGTCTGTATTTATTTAGTAAAACTGTATTTACTGGATTACTTAACTTAATTCATGGGGTTACTAACTTCTTTCCATTTTTTAATTATCAGAGTATTATAACATCACTTCTTTGCTCATTCATTCACATATATATACAAGATGAGTAGCCACACAAGGCTACTAGAATGTCTAAATCCAGTACATGAATAGTAGACACATTCCCATCTTCATTCCATCTTCACATTTTCCTCCTGCAATCCTCTTCTTTATTCTCACTCTCCCTAACCTATGGCCTTAGGACATACAGTCCTCAGGACACATAGTTCATCATCTATGCTTAATACATATCGAGACTAACAACCTTAGGACACACAACCCATTAGGTATTTTGAATTCATTCTAGGCTCTACCTCTTACTACTCAAACCCTTCATATACTTATATAATGTTCATGAAGCATGCTAAACAAACCATATGATAACAAGCATTCAGACATCACAGGACACACTGTCCCATACAACATAACATAACAATTCGAATGCATCTGCCAACATAAGGACATATTGTCCACTAGGCCTTAGAGCATTTCATAATATAACAATTCGAATACATCTGCCAGTCTATAGACATATTGCCCACTAGGTCTTAGGGCATTGCATAACATAACAATTCTGTATGTACATAAAATGAATACACGTGGTGGTAAATACATACATGCAGAACCATTACAAAAGATACGAGAGAAAAAGTTGCTTTCCTTTATACCATTGAGCATGTTCTTTCTTAATTCCCTTCTTTTGTTTTTCTTTCAACACATAGCGCTGGAGCACCCCATGGCAGTACACTGGGTCAAATAAACCCTTCTTTTTAGAAACCCATCTGATGTGGGACTTATTACAATGCACCGCCCTTGAGAGTCGATGTCCTAGTAGCTCTACTCTATGGTTCGACGCCACGGTGGCTTCACTTTACAGTTTGACGTTACGGTGGCTCTACTTTACGGTAGTTTACTATATGCTTTACGTAGTCCACTTTGACCGGTCAACCCCTCCGTAGGTAGCCCTCTTCGATCAGGACTCTCCGTAGGTATCCCTCTCCGATTAGGACCTTCCATAGGTACCCCTCTCCGATCAGAACTCCCGATAGATAGCCCTCTTCTATTGGCTATCTCTAAATGTAAGTACCATTGTAACGAGAACACAAATCTTATAAGGTCCCTCTTCTCTAGCAATTATGTAATTTGCTTTCTCTAATTTTGCCATCTCATCTGGGGTCATTTTATATGAACTTTCGATATCGATCTAGCTCCATGCATAATCACAACTCTAAGGAAATATTCTATGATTAAGATCTTTCCCTATGCTAGATTAGCAACTAGCAGCCTCCTAAAACCTCATACATATTTCTGTACCATATTCTAATACCTCAAATCATTTCTATATCATTTGGGCATTCATGTTCAAATACCTTGACCCACTCTGGGTCATCTCAAATTCTTAAGGAATCAGAACTTAACAGTTGATTCCTAGGTTATGGTTCACTTGGTAATCCTTCTTTGAATGTTGGGTAGACATCCAACTTTTAGGTTCATTATTAAGGCCATAACCTTGACATCACACAGATTGGAAATCATTTTCCTCAATTATACCCAATAGGTATGCTAAGAATCAGGATCAATAGTGCCTTTTCTAACTTTCAGGGTATTTGGGTAATATCCTTAAAACATTACCAAAGGTTCAGCATTATCTACAAAATTCACAAGGTTCAAACTTCTATCATGAAACAGAATCATAGTGCAACCTGATTCACATTTCAACCTAAGCACTATTTCAGCTTAGATCTGATTCAAACATATCCCAACCTTTAGTATCCTTAGATTGGATTCTCTATGATCGATATACGCATAATCACCATTAATCATGCATCACGGTATATCACACCTATATACCTTTAACACCACAATATTACTAAGGGTCATTACTTATCACAGAGAAACCTCAAACAATCAATATGCCTTGAGTTTCCATAACCCCATCAAATGAACTTTTCTGGGCAGTACTTACTACAACAGAAATGGTTCGGATTAAAAATCAATTCGTACCTCATCATCTCCATGCCTCTAATAATTTTTTTTGTCATCTAAGAACTTCTAATCAAAATTCCAGACCTTTAATCAAAAGGTTTCAAATTTTCAAGGTGCTTCCTAGGGGGTTACCCATCTTAGGATTTCTCTCACCTGAGCACGATTAATCGTGGAATTTCGATGAGATTCGGGGTATCAGTACTAGTACAATGCCATTTGTCATTGGGTATCAATAGCCCATACATACCTCAATCCCAGTATGACATGTTAGCCTCCCTAGAGATGTTTGGTACTATCCCCACGGGAAAATATAAACAATACTAGCTTCTCGGCACAACTCCCCTATGTATTCTCAAAACATAGGGTAGGGATCTAAATCACATTCTATCTCAATATCAGGAGCTCTAGAGTTAGCAACAGAATCTGAATCTTATGCTACCTCATATATCTCTAAAGTCTCAATCCCACTAAAGGTGAATTCTTCCGCCGTCAAGCTTATCGTCACCAGAGCTCATACCCCTTTTCCCTTGAGATATTCATCATCACAGCTCCACTTCTTCCTCTATATATACCTCTACCCCCTCCTTTTATAGATTGATTAACAGACAGGGTGGTATAACTCTTGTTAGGATTGGGAGGCACAGAGGAAGAATTTAAAAAAAAAAATTTCGCAGATCCTAATCGAGGATCTATCAACAATGTTTAAACCCAGTTAGAAAGATTCGTACCTTTTCGAATTCAGGGTTTTCGATCTCTATGAGCCAACACTTTAGGTTTGCTCCCTCTACCGGTATCCACACGAATGTTCTCCAACAGAGACTGCGTGCTAGCGCCTCCAATATCTCCTAGGGTTTCCCTTGCAGCTTTGAATTCTCATACGTGTATGAGTATATTTGCTTTATCAAGTTTATAACCTATGAGGGCTATATTTGAATTTCAAATTTAATCTTTATTAATTTTGAAATTAATTAACAATTAATTATCTTGATGAGCTAATTAAATAAATTCAGTTTAAATTAAATTTGTCTAATAGTTTTAATTTAACCTATTTATTTAATTCAAATAAAGAGCCATTAGATTTAAGTTATCTTCATAAATTAAATCTGAGATACTATATCTCTATCATGTTAGTTATTAAATTTAATTTATCTTAATAAATTAAATTTAAAACTAGTACAATATAATAATATCATATAATACACACACACACACACACATAATATGTATTTCGAAAATATATATATAAATATATAATATTATTAACGAATATTATATTATATATATATATATATATATATATAAATATAAATATAAAATTCATCCACCATAGATTAAACATTATCTCGTGTTTGGCCATTCTTTTCTATGACCCTGTAGGCCCGTATGAAGTTGGCAGTGGGCCAATAATTGTACTAACCCATAAGTCGCAAGCGGCCTCTAACAAGACATTACAACTACCCAATTTATATGAGGATCATTAACACGATGCAACTTGTCATATTTTGTCACACTATATATTGGTCAAGGATGAAACATGGATAATGTCATCATCTTGTTCTTGACCATTACTTTCTCGATTCCTTAGTAGTTTGACAATAGAAATGGAAACCCCTTTCCATCGTAGTATGGCCATACATTTCTTAGACTCACTCATCAAGGGGCCAAGTAATATCTCTCTACTAATGTGAGGGACAAATTCCATCTTAATCATTCATATTCCTCTGCATGAAAAACCACCAAGCCCGATTGTAGCCTTTATCATCACCCGGTCAAAAGTGACTTTTGACTAGCTCAAAGCTTAGCAACTGTAATATCCCGAATTTTGGGATTGGAAGCTTTGGAATAAGCCTAAATTGAGTGGACTACTAAGCCCCGATTTAGTAGATGTCCCAAATATATTCCCTAATGATTCTAATATCTTTGGGGTATTAAGAAAGTAAAATGGTGAATTTTGGAGAATATAATTATGTTTTCGATAAAATCGCCTATGAGGCAGTGAGCTTATCATAAGGTTTTGGAAGACTAAATGATAAGTAAAAATTATGAAATTTTACAGGATGAAAGTAGACATCCTAAGCTTTAATTTGATAGGTCATATGACTCAATAAGAGCTATACACAAAAAGATATGAATTTTTGAAGTTAGCCTAGAAAAACTGGAAAGTTTCTGAAACAACATGCAAAGAATGAAATTCTGGGAATTTTGTAATTCCATAAAGTAAAAGTCTATATTTTTCCTTGAAAATAGACTCAATAAGAGTTCTATAGGCTTTGGAATCACCTCATTTCGATTTTGCTAGAATTAGTTATTATTTTTCAAAGTTTGGGCAGAAATCTGCCAGAATTTTGTAAAATTCGAATTTTGGAAAAATGGTGTAATAAGTAAATATCATATAATAAATAACATTCTTCTCCTTCCCTCAGCCAAACCGTGCAGCACAGCTCTGAAATAGAGAGAGGAAGTGTGAAATTTTAGAGAGAGAAAAGGGGAGGAAAAAGCTTACAAAGGTAAGTGATTTCTTCGGTAAATCGGTTCCTAATGCGTATAACTCCACTCCTAAGCTATTCTTCTATGTGATTCAAGGGTTGGAAGCTCAAATTTGGTGTTCAAGAGAGCTAGGGTTTCAGCCATAAGAAGAAAAGCTAGTGGGAGCTTGAGGTAACTTCCAAACCTTCGTATATTGACTATTCTAGCTGCTGTGGGCAATTTAATCGGTGAAATTTTGCCGGATTGCCATTGGTTGTAAAAATGGAAAATGGGTTTCCCTAGGGGTTATGCTGCCCAAATTGATACTAAATGGTAGTTGTAACCTAATGGAATAGTCAATAAAGTGGTTAGGAGTAGAAAGGAACGTGTTTACGGAGTCGAAATCGAAAAACCCCGATTTTCCCTGGAAAACCCATATATTTCGGTCAGGGGTCTAAATGGGTCTTAGAGTTGGATTTTCAATGATTTGATGGTTCCATTGGATTCAGGAGGGAAAATTAGGTGGGGTTACAGTTGGGCACTTTTTCAGAAAAGGCCGAGAAAGCATAATTACGGAAACGCCTCTAAAACCCTAAAAGTAGGGCTGCCAAGGGCAATTTTGTAATTTGACATTGAATTTGATAATTCCGAGTCTGGAAATGGATTCCTTGGGTGAAAATATGTAAGAATAGCCCATGTCAAAATTTCAGGAAAAGTACAGCCGGACCGGGTACGGCGGGGTCGGCTGGGTTCCCGGGGGTATTTTAGTAATTTTTCAAGATAAACTCATATAACCCCCAGAAACACTATGGAAGTGTCTAAATAGTACATTTGACATTGTAGGATCGAATATGGAGCCCCGAGCTGTTTGCACGTAGATCGAGGCACGCGTTTCGAGATGGGAAAAGGTTAAGGTAGGGGACTTACCTTACTTACATGTATTTGATATCTTTTCTTGTGTAGTGATGTATGTGATTGCTTTACTTGATTGTGTAGAGCATATTTGAATAAATGAAGCTCTGTTTCTGTTTTCGCTGTGGCCATAGGCTTGTTGTATAAAACATTGAGCATGCAGAAATGTCATTATGAGGCATACATCTAGATAAAGCTAACATGTCATACACGTAGCATCAATTATGCATGCATTATGGTATCTGTTTCCTACTGAGATTCTCTCGAATCTCACCCTCCCCTACCAACAATTTAGACAGGAGAAGACAAAAGATATGTTAAGAGCAAAGAAGAGAACCGTACGAGAGGATTGCAATGGCATAACGAAGTCAGGAATATGTCTCCCTTTCACTGGGACAAGTTTTGACACCCAAGTAGCCCTGTGCGGCTACACTAATTGTAATTATCAGGTACGAACCCCTATGGGGAATTTATATAATCATGCACATATTATCAGTATAGTTATGCTATTCCTGTGTTGCCCACCGAACCGCATATCGTTTTCCGCGAATACTCTAATAAATGTGAAATTAAAATAAGGGCGTGACAACAACTCTCATGTAGGAATCCATGATGACCTCAAGTTAAAGGGCATTATGACGTGGTTATACATGAGAAAAGCTTATGACTTGATCCATGTAGCTTTCTCATAGTGGGTTGGTCCAGCACCTTGTACTCTTACAAGTGCCTAAGATTTTAATTCGTATATCCATATCTTATTAAAGTCATATTGGTCTTGTTTCATCTCTGCTCCCGTATAGATGACCGGCCAGTGACATTTTAGGACAATTTTTATGATTTATCCAAGGATACAATTATCACAGTTAACATGTAAATAATATGATAACATAATGGAGAAATTTCATTAAATTAACAATGTTCAAAGTACAATGATTGGTTCTTAGGGCACAATTTCCAACAACTCTTTAGTTTCCTCTGCTATCTGTAACTCCCAGTCACAGTAGAACTAACAGAGGATCACTATACTATTCACATGAGCAGAGAATATAACCTATAGTCAGAACCCCTTGCTCTGACTGGACCTTTACCTTTGAGCAGACAATTCTATTGCTAGAATAACTACTTTAATACCAAACTATAACACCCGTCCCTTAGACCCCTTTTAAATCGCACTATGGAAGCATTACTGGCTTGGGGGGAAACGTTACTTAGGCCCCCAAACCCGGACTCAGTCTTTCTCTCATGGGGTCACTATTCATTAATTACCAGATTACGTAGTTCAATTGACGAGGTTACTAACTTTTTCTCATTCTTTATTACCAGGGTTCTTCTTTTCATTTCTCTGCTCATTCTCCCTGGCACATACATGTGCATACATATATACACCATCCAAGACATGTTTATATAAGCATTCTTATACAGTGATAATTTACACATAAATAATTATCACGTAAAATTCTTCTTTTCCCTATCACATTCTGTTTTTGCTCATCTTCATGCACTCTTCTTCTGTGCTTCATACCTGTATGGTTGGTTGGGGGGAGGGTGAGATTCGAGGGAATCTCAGTAGCAAACAATGCTAACTATACATGCAAGATAATGCTTATTGCATGACATGCTTGCTTACAAAAATTCATGCCAACATAATGACATTTGCATGCTCAATGCTTTACAATACACTCATGGCCATAATATAAGTACAAACAGAGCTTCAATCATTCACATATGTTCCATACAATTCATCAAAGCAATAACACATATCATCACACAAGCATACACATATCAAATACATGTAAGTCAGGAGAGTTTACTACCTTTTGGACTTGTGTCCTCTTCTTGTTCCTTTTTCTTCCAACCATTGAAGCTTCTTGGGAAATCTTCTATTTTTCTTCTTTCTTGACTTCTTATGGCCCTAAATAAATATCACATTATTAGTTCCATGACAAATGAATGCCCAATGGGGCTGCCATAGGCTTACTCTTACCCTTGGAGTTCATACTAATTACATTTGGCCATTTTCTTTCTCAAATTCTCATGGTAGCTAAAAGTTGCTAGCATTTTGACCAAACTGTGAAAATTCATAATTAATTCTATAGAACTCCAATTGGGGTGGTTCAAATTCCTACTTAAATCTCTGAGTCTATTTTAAAGATAAAATATTACTCAGAGCCAATTTTAGCCACAGAATTCCAGTATCACAACCAAAGCCACATTGGTCCAGGATTCTGTCCAGATTCAATACCTAACTTCAAAAATTCATAATTCTTAGTGTATTGATCTAAATGGCACAAATGACCTATCAAATTAAAGTTTGATAAGTATAATTTTAATATAAAATTTTTTGTGGCCATTGGACAACTTTCTATAATCCAAAAATACAACACATTCCAGCTGCCACGCAGGAAACCCTAATTGACAGCAACATTCCTAGTTTTTGGAATTCAAATCCATTCTTTCTAAAATTGTGACAACCACCAATTCCTACATAATTTTGCCTAAGGAATCCATTGGAGACCTCAAAATATCAAAATCATGCTCTTTCTTCATGTCCTATTTTGACCAAAAATTAGGTCACACGGCAACAATTCACCAATTCACAATTTATTCACTATACTAGGTTCATATGCTTCCCAAACCTAATATAACCACATGTATATGAGCAAAGCATGATAAAAACCTAAAAACCCTTGGTGACCAAAAATTAGGGCAGCAAGAGGATTCCACAACTCAGCCAAACGATACAATGTATGACTCAAATTAAAGCCTAAATTCACCTCTTGCTTTTCTTGATTCTCCAACTTTGACTCTTGCTAGAAGACTCAAAACACCTCCCCTTGAAATTCTAAAACCATATAAATGAAGCTCTTAGAGAGGAGAAAAATGTTTAAGGAGGAAGTTTGAGCTCAAGAGGTGATTTACAAGGTGAAAATTGAGCTATAACTCTTACCTAAACTCTTGCTTTTCACCTTGGCTCTTTCTCTTTCTTCTTTCCTTCACTTGGCCGACTTTGGGGTTGTGTGAGAGAGTGTTTAATGTGTTTGATTCCTTTATCTTCTGCTCTCAATTCACTTGGTAGAAAATGCATGCAAGGAAATGAGAAAATACCATGTGTCAAATTTGTGTGGAGTCTTGAAAAGTTGGAGGGTTAATTAACCTAAAGTGGTTTGGTTATTGGTAACACTTTCTCGTTTCTTAACTTGGACAAAAATCATCATGAAAAAAGGAAGAGGAATTGTTGACTCAAGTCTCTCCCTCCTTTCCTTTTATGCCTAGCCATAATTATTGACCAAAGGTGAAAACATGTTGACTTAATTCTCTTTCCTTCTTCTTCTTCTTCTTTCCTTTCTTTCTTTTTGACTTAGTTAATTGGAAATTCTCTCTTTTCTCTTTTCCCTTAGCTTGGCCAAGATTTCCTAACAAAGAGGAAGAAAAATGTTGGCCAATTGACCATATGTATAAAGGTTCAACTTTGACCAAGTCTTATTGTAAAGTTTGTTAACTAATCCCTTTTTTCTTTTGGTATGCCTTTTTGGACCTTTTTCATGAATTAAGGGGAGGGAATTAATTGCTTCTCTTCCTTATCATTACTCATGCTCTTTAAGAGCAAATCTTGACCCTTCATTTTGGTTTCCAACTTTAACTTCAAGATCAAGTGGTAATTGTCTTTTTTACCCTTGATCATGGCATTATTATTTCTTGTGCCATTAGTTTTTTTAATTCTCTTTCTTACTTCTTTCTTTTCCCTTTTCCTTTCTTCTTCCAGATGTCATTTCCTCTCTTTTGGATCTAAGTTAGGCTTTAGATCCTATTTGACTTTAGATAAAGGTGTTGGATGTTTTCCCCTGACTATTTGAAACTAAATCCCATACTTTAGTTCCTAAACTAGTCTCTAAAAGTTATTATGGCTCTTGGACATTCTTGATACTATTTTCGAACTGGGCTTAATAATCTACTTTATTCAGATTTATTCTTTAGCCTTTAGTCCCAAAATTCAGAATATTACATGCCTAAAGAAACTCTTTCTCCCAACAAAAGAAGCAATCATCTCATTATCTAACCATGTGCTCGTTTGGAATAGCTTATTTTTTGGCAATAAGTGCTTATAAATCGTGATTCACGGTATACGAAGTAAGTATGTGAGAGGAGTTTTATCTCGGCTTGTGTAATAAGGACTTATTCTCTAAAATTAAGTGATCCCAAATACAACAAGAATCAGGATATAAGTTCTTTTCTTCTCACTTTATCTTCAATAGGATTTATCTACTGCAGAATTTGTATGTACATTTTACAAATTTTCTCGACTCTTACGTTACTGTCCATGCTAACATGTGAGGTTTAGAGTCCTTTTGTACTAATTATCTTTTTCCAAAAAAAAAACACAAAACAAATACGAGTAACTTTTTTTTATACGCTTGATATTAACAAATAACGATGATAAATATAACTAATAGTATTAATTACCTTTTTTTTTTTTTTGCCATGAAGCAGTATTAAGTATTAACTACAATTATGGACCAGATTATTTAAATTGGCTTTACTCATATTGTTTCATATTACACACACTGAGAGAAATGATTTATTTGCATAAATTAAATTTCCTTTTAATTTTACCAAATTATACTTTTCATTGAAGCATTGATCTAAAACATAAGATCTGGAGTTTAAGTTGATAGAATTACCCTCCATTTTGTTTGATAATACTCAAGTATGATACAATCAAATAGTCATATAAAAAAGTCCTTATCAGCTTATATATCATTCAAAATATTATTTTCATATAGATTATATATATATATATATATATATTATAGAAGACTTTCTCATATGCATGATTAATAATATTACATGTATTTTTATAATGTATATTAATATTTGGACTAACCACTTGATTTACATATAGAATATACTCCCTTCGGTTCTTAATACAAGATATATTTAGATTAGATTAAAGAAGTTAGTTGAATTAGTTAATATGATATGTACTAGTATTTTCTAAAATACTCTAGTCATATTCCTTAATTCCCTCCTCCCCTCTCCCCGTGATTATTGTTGAATTGAAGGAGCATTAATAGGGATAAATTAGGAAATGATTGACAAATATAAAAACTATGTCTTATATTTATGATAAAGATTAACTTTCCAAATACGTCTTATATTAATAACCAAAGGGAATATCATTGTAAGTTGTCCAATATAAGAGTGAGCATAAAATGGAAGAACTAAAGAAATTTTTACTTAATACGTCAACAAGAATTTCTAACGCGTCAATTGGGAGTTAGACCCTTAAAATTTCACTTTGTTCTATCCTTAACATTCAACATCCGAATATTATATCACTCCATGTGGTCCTTAATATATATATATATATATATATATATAACAACTAGATAACTAATTTGGGAATAATAAAAAAATTATTTAAATTAATTATTTATAATAAATATGTGTTGATCTTTTTAAAATACCTTTTTTAATCATGTACAGTATAACTATCTATTGATGAAAATCATTTTAATATATACAATCAATAGGGATATTTTAAAAAAAAAAAAATATTTAAAGAAAGAAACTTATAAATTTAGAAGATTAAATACACAAAGGCCTTACTGCTAAATTAAGAATAGAAGAGGGGATGAGACATGATTTGTTGGTGAGAGATTATGGAAAGTGGGAAGCTTCCATGTGGGGGCACCTGTTTCGAAAATGAAATATCATCATTCGTTACACTTTATAGCTACCTTCTACATCAAGTTCTTCGTTTTAATGTCTTGTTTGTAATCATCAAAAGATATGGGGTGTGGTGTACGCCACAATATATAATCATGTATACACATAGACACACACAACTTGTTCAATATAAAAATATTTTAGCATTGGGGTAGTGGGATTCTAGTCTCAGTCTACATCTGAATAATAATTAAAACAGGGTCGGGGAAAAATAATCTTTAACTTTTATCAAAAGTGAACAGTAATTATAAAATATTTTTTAGAGTAAAAGTAATCTTAAATTTTTAAAATTGGGTCAAAACCGTTAAACCCAACTAACTTCCATCTAATATAATGAGAAAAATTAATCTTTTGACTTCTTAAAGTTTTGACTCACTTATAATTTAATTCCTAAATTTTTGACTTGCTTGCAACTTAGTCTCTAATGTGTTAAAAATTGCTTTGGTGCAGTTTACATAAATTAAAAAAAAAAAAAAAGTAGTGTCTCTGTCCCAACCAACTCGCATACCCCTCTGCCTTTGTTTTTCAGAAACCTAGATGAGCATATGTGATGTTTATGACATATCCTTTTGTTTTATTTATTTATTTATTTATTTATTTGATCAAGGGTTACCCCGAGGCTTAGAGGACAACAAATTTTCACCTTCAATTGTATTTCATGGGATTTGAAATTATGTTCTCATCCTTACCAAGGTGAGGCCATTTACCATATCAATCAACAACTTATTGATAATATTATATACTACTATATATGTGATTCCATATGTTGGGAGGATATGAAAATTTTTTTTTTTAGGTTTTATCCTACCAGCCTTAAAGTTTTTGGGTGAGCAAGTCTTTTTGGCAAATAACATAAATCTATAAAGAAGGTTCCGCAAAAAAAAAAAAAAAAAACATATTTGCTAAAATAAATTAAAAATATAAAAAAACTTTAAAAAGTAAAAAACTTGCTCAGCCTTCATGCTTGACGATTTTTTTGTATGAACAGTCTAGTACTTGCATAAAGATTTGTGTGAAAAAGTGCCAATATGTTAGGAAAAGTAAGTGCGTTGTACTGACTGCCCAGATCTCAGCTGTAATAAATATGTAGCTTGACGAACGCGCACATCAATTAATTCCTTTCTCAAAATACTTCACAGCTTCAAACTTCAAACTTTAAAAGTTACTTATGAATATCATGACACAAGGTTAATATAGAAAAAATCAAATGCTTAAAAAATAGGGATCAAATTAAAACTGAGGTCTTAAAACTGACCTATATTACTATATAATACATTATAGTACTTACAATCAAAATAAGATACACTTTTTTTTTATTTTCTAAATTGTGAACCCACGGCTAACCACCTAAAAATAAAAAATAGTAAAATAATAGTTATCAAGGGTAACATAAGTAAAATTCAGATTAGTTATTACAAACTAACAAATTAAAAAATAAAACTAGAGAAACAATTTACCCATAAGAACAACGAGAAAAAAAGTCCAATGTAAATAACCAAGAATGAAACAACAAAACGAAAGAGTAAAGTAAGAAGGAGGAAAGACCTTGGTAAGATGTAAGAACGGGAGAGCAAGAACTTAGAATTAGATGAGATGAGAAAGCAAAAGAACGGGGGAGTGAGAATGGAGGAATGAAGTAAAATATAAAACCCCCTTATTATTGTTCACTCACAAGCTTGTATGGGAGAAGGGTTTGACATGACTAATCTTAGCATTGGGAAAGAGGTGTGGTATGTAAACACGTAGGGAATTTTGCACGGAAGAATATTTTTGACAAACCTATTTTTAATTATTTAAAAAAAATCACGTCATTTGAAAATCGTTCATATAAAGAACAATTTCTAAAATCATTCTCCTTCTAGCTTTTGTCAGTCCAAAACTCGTTCTTCATAGGAATGACTTGTTGATTATTTGAAATTGTTCTTTGTAAGAATGATTTTAGATGTAACATTGCGGTAAATACTTTCTTTATATCATTTTGGTATTAATTTTTACTGTTTATATAGTATTTTGATAAAAAAAAAGGCCAGATACTATAAATGTCTGACACAAATACAGATGTTAAAATATTCATACTACATAGTTATTGCAAATTAATATGAAGCTTTTGAAATATGTGTAACTAATTTATATATCAATAATGGTATATATATTCTATTGGTTTCATTTATAAGTCATTTTCAACATGTTCCACACAGATTTGGAAAAACATTAAACTTCATCAACTTTAGTTCAAAATTCAACTTTTCAACTTTATCCTTATTTAACATACTCTATACCTTACGAGAACAATGGTAACACAATAATAAGTGAAAGGTAAACTTGTACATTCCTAATTAGAAACTTAATTCAAATTTCTTATTGAAACTTAATTCCCAATTCTCAAATAAAAAACCTCAATTAACAAAAATTGAAGAACTAATCTGAAATTTGCAACATATCAAATCTGCAAAAAAGCATACATTCCAATATAAGAAAAACCAGAAACATATATGTACTTCTAGGGATTTTGATTGTTAAACCAAGCTAACAATAAATAAGGCTACAAACAAAATGATATACATTCTTCATGTGACAGCTACTTCAGATACAAATTGTTCTTCATGCATGAAAAAGTATTTAGTAGCAGCAAATAGTATACAGCTGATAATACCAAGTTTAACCATGGAGCCTAAAATGTTACTACTACTTTTCTTTCTATCAAGTTTTGAACTTGATTCTAAATGCCTAGAAAATGCTGAAGATGAGGTCTTCATGAAAGATGAGTAAGAATCAATTTCTTCTTTTGTTAATGCTGGGTTCACAGAATTTCTCACAACCTGGAGATGGCGATCACACACAACAGTAGCAGATATATCTTCTCTTAGAGCAACGATTCCAGCTTCCTTGCATAAACCCTCAAGTTCGGCACCTGTGAATCGCTCGGTATCTTCTGCTAGTCTTCTGAGATCGACGTCATTCCCGAGCTTCATGCCACGTGTATGTACACTAAGTATTTCATATCGAGCTTCCGAGTCAGGTGGGGGCACATACAGCACCTATCATTCAACAGAAATAGATAAGATTGAGATAGAATTTTTGAATCCCCCTCCCTCCATTTGTTTATTATAAAACTTAAAAACAAGTACTCCCTCAGGTCCTAGTTATATGAGCAATATAATTAATTTGCAAAGATTCTTGTCCTATGTATCAAAAAATAAAACACCTAATTTCCAAATATTAAGAAAATTAGTTAAATTAGTTAGAAAAAAAAAGGCAGTCCAGTGTATAAGGCTCCCATCATGTGGAGCCTAGGGAAGGATAAATGTACGCAGACTTACCCCCACAATTGGAGAAGCTGTTTTTAGGATTTGAACCCGTGACCTCCAGGTCACATGGCAGCAACGTTACCGCTGTGCCAAGGCTCACCCTCTTATTGATTCACCCGTTTGTCATTTGCATTAGAAACTATCCCAGATAAAAATCCCTTTAATAAGTGCATTCAATAGTCATAGTTTGAAGAAAATGTTGTAAATTTGGAGGACAAAGTGAATTAGGGTCTTATATTTATGACCAAAATAAACCTCTCAACCAACTCCTATATTTAGGATTGGAGGGAGTATTAACTAAATGAAAGATGATGCTAGGAGATAATAACAATCAACTCCTAATTTTTTAGGAGTCTCACTTTGATTGGTTTCTCAACATTTTCATAAATCTCAGTTTTGCTGATGAATGTAGCTACATGCAAACTTTATATTGAGAACACAACAGTGTGAATCACAAGTCTGGTATTAATTTTTTATTTTTTGGAAAGAAAAAAAAAAGTTAGGCAGCATATATTAGTTCTCACCAGATCAAAACGTCCAGGGCGCATTAGTGCAGCATCTATTGCATACGGGCGATTTGTAGCTGCCAAGACAAGAATTCCCTGAAAAAGTGATTATAGATATAGTCATATGTAAGGGAGAAACAGAAGATCATCTCCATTCTCTAGAATGGGAACTTGATTGAAAGAAAATAATTACTTTATGTAACGAGTACTTTATTCTTTCAATACAGCTTATAGTCAGATACGAGGAATTGTAAGAGACAACTGAAGGGCAATGGAAGGATAAAATGTTTTCCTAAGAAACACTACACACATAATAAACACACAAATCTTACTGTAGCTTCTTCTAAACCATCCATTTCAGTCAGAAGAGTAGATAAAAGCCTCTCTCCAACTGTACTGCTATTGCTCGAAGAATCACCTCTGTTAAGAGAAAACCTCAGGTTAGCGCTTCTTATGGACAGTAAACAGAACAAAGGAATTTTCTGTGCCCCAATGGGCAAAACATAAAAATTTTGAATCAATGACGTCAAAACGGAAAGTAACATTCAGTGCCCCAATTTGCTTTTTTCGCAGCTGATTTTCCTTTCTACATGCAATGGTAACTAAACTAAGCATGTTACCTAATGTAGTGCTAAGCAGCTCATACTTTCTTAGTCTCTATTACAATATTTCACTTTTTCATGTCCAAAGAATTATTAAGAAATTATAAAATCCTCATAGTGCATCATAATCATATTTAGCATATATTGCAAATGAAGAGAAATCCTTAAAAAGGTTAGCAACTCACTGACCGTTTAGCGGCTACCACATCAGCCTCATCAAAAAATATTATGCTGGGTGCTGCAAGTCGTGCTCTATGAAATGTGTTCCGAAGCAATGCTTCCCCCTCTCCAACATACATCGAATACATTTCTGCACCACTAATCCATCATCTATCATTTTAAGGATTTTCATCTCTTATAAATGAATTTTGCGTGGGAACTCATTTGCAAAAAATGCTATAAATAGAAATATAATCATACAGATCAACAGAATGTTAAACAAATCAATGTATGAGATGTAACCAGAAAAAAATCAAGGTACGAGATCATTGATGTAAGTAGAGTTGACTACCATACGGATCCTTGAAAGATACCACAACTATCAATTTAGTCCTCAAAAGTTTATTGCCATTAAGTTGGGCCCAAGGTTTTGAAGATACCTCATTTTGGTCATAATCTGAAAGTTTATCGTCATTGACTCGGTTCTTATGTTTTAAGGACACATCATTTTCACAAAAACAATAAGTTTATAGTTATCAATAAAATCCAAAGCGAGCAAAGGTCAGGACAAAAAAATGTATCTACAAAAAGAATTAAATTGATAATAATAAATATAAAGTTGTAAGGATGAGATTGATGATAGGAGTGTCTTTCAAGGGCCAACAGATTTAAAAAAAAAAAAGCATCAAAAGTGTCTCTTCTCAGTAGAAGGGGTAGACAATGAAAAAGAACAAATAGTTGAAACGAAAGAGATTCCAAGAACAAGCAACTCTAGACTACAGAAACAATAAAGTTTTGTAGGATTTCAAATAAATTGTTGTCAATTCTCTGACCTAAAAGACTCTATAAGTGAATAAATGTTACCCAGTTGCATCTACTGGTTTTCTCCATATGAGATCAACACCAAGTCTTAATCATGCAAAGACACTCACATGAGGCAGAGATAAACCATAATAAAAAATTTGAAAACTGTTAAAACCTCAAGGAAAAGAAAGAAGCTTGGGCAGCATGTGCAGCAGCTTTGGCAAGAGTTGTTTTGGAACATCCTGGAGGCCCATGCAAGAGAATCCCTCGTACAGGGGAAATGCCCAATCTTGAAAATACTTCAGAATGCTTGATAGGCCATTCAACAGCTTGCTGAAGCTTTTTCTGCACATGGATACAGACAACTACCATTAATTTCCGTTGACACCAGAGTGATGTCAATTGTCAAATGTATAATTTACAAACCTTTAATTCTATTAATCCCCCAATATCATCCCAAGTCACTTTGGGAATTTCCACTGTAACACCTCTTGTAATGCTGGGAACAACAACAGATCTTGCATTGTTCCAATCTTCCATCATTGTGCTTAAGTGATTAGCATTTCCATTTGCATCTCTGGACCTTTTAGCTGCTAATGTAGTAGCCTCACGGCACAAGGCTTCCAAATCAGCCCCGACATATCCATTGCAAGATGCAGCTATCATTTTTAAGTCAACACTGGTATCCAAGGGAATTTTCTCTGTGTAAAGCTGAAAAACAGTTGTCAGACACATCAAATTACCTGACTGAGTTGAACTTAACAATTCAAGAATTCTATCAAACTGCTAAATGGTAGAAAAATTCAAGAATGACTTTTGTCATTAAGCAATTGATAGCAGAATTTCATTAACATTTCAGAACGTACAACCTTAAGAATTTGAAAACGCTCCTCTTCAGTTGGGGCAGTAACTTCGATTTCAGCATCAAAACGTCCATACCTTCTAAGGGCTGGGTCAATTGCATTTATTCTGTATGCAAAAACCAGATTAAATGCAGAAATGAATTTTCTAAATGACAACAAATAAAGTTGTAGCAACCAGCCTAAAACAGTTGTAAAAGACACCAGAATTCTACTATAAATGCCACAGGCTTCAAAGAATCAGGAAACCACCTAATAGGGAAATCTCCAGGTTCTAACATCACCTCCAGGAAGGGAGAACCGAAAGCATGACAGAATATTGTACAAGAGCTCACCACTCTTGAGTGATCCATCAAGGCATGCTAAAAATCTTTAAAACACTGGATAATCAAAACATTCTTGTTCTAACCACCAAATAATGGATCCAATGCATGGTACAACAATTTTTCACATTCAGTCAGATATTAAGCATAGCATAGAGGTTGAAAAAAACAGATAAAAATAAATAATTTTAAATGGTGAGGACTCAAGACACATTTAAGTCCCTATGATTTCAACTTGTACAAATGTACATATTAACCTTTTTAACAGTAAAAACAAACCTGTTAGTTGCTGCAACCACAACAATTCTTGGTATAGATGAGGATGGTTTATTTGAATCCATCAATGTGAAGAGCTGGGAAGCAATTCGAACATCTTGCTCCCTTCTGCATGTAGAGAATATGGAGTAATAATGAAGTAAAAACTGAAATTAGTATGCATGATGCATGCATAAATATATTATTTTTGAATTCACCAAAATCAGTTCAAGCCATGTATTTTGCTTTATTAAAGATTGCATAGCAAATGTTTGAACAAAAGAAGTTAAAGCTTTTTTTGGAACTGATCAATATTTCAATAGATCAAATATTGTGACAAGTCAATAAAGTAAAATTAAACAAGTTGAGTGTCGTAGGAAAAAACAAACAAAATTAAGTTGAGACATTTTCTTCTGCAACGACAATTGCAAACTGGTTTCTTTGCCCATGATTAAGACCACCACAGATGGTCATCGTGTCAACAAACATGATCATATTCACAAGTTTTCAAGACAATAACTTGTAATTGCAAAATCTACTAAGTTATAGTTATCAACTAACAAAAGCACCCTCAACCAGACAAAAACTAAACAACCAACTAAAAAGCTGTTGTATTATTAATATTTTTGTTTAAATATTAGTTAGTAGTAAGGAGCAGCGCTAGCCAAAGGTCATTAGCTGTTATAGAGCAACATTAGATAGAGCGGCACTAGCTGTATTACTTAACTAACTCATATTGTAACTAACCCTTTAGACCCCTCTGCCTATATAAGGGACTCCCTATTGTAATTCTCCTGTTGTTGACACATTTTGCAATAAGACGGATTATCCAGAATCTCCTTTGTCCCTTGCCTCTTCTCTGATTCTCTCAACTCTCTTCTGTCTTCTCTAACTCTCTCTCTGTCTCTAATTCTTTCTTTCCTCTTTTCCCTGATTCTGCATTAACAAATCTCTGTTTTTACAACAGAGGTACAACAAAAGCTGTAACCTCTCCTGGCTAAACAGAATCTCAAACCATTCTGCCAAAGGCCGTCTTCCTTCAGAATGCATCAGCAAGCAAATTAGCCTAGTTATTTTTGCTCCATTAACATGACGGAGAACTTTTAATGCTACCACCACTAATCTAACTATTATGGCAGGGAGTTCTGCGAATACCATATAACATTTTCTCTACTATTATAAAATTGCAACAATATATTTACAAGTCATTTAAACATAGCAAAACACATTATGACACAGATGAAGCAAATGCTGAGAAAAATTAAATAGATATAAAGCTTACCTGGAATCTCGCCGTGGACAGAGTACATCTATTTCATCTATAAAGATAACTGACGGCTTGCCCCAAGTTGAATGAGATGATGCCTCTGCAAAGGCCTCACGGAGAATTCTCTCACTTTCCCCAGCATGCGCTTTATGGACAGAATGAGGACTGCAAAATATATAAACAGAAAAATAATGACAGACCACTTAGACTAGAGCTCTGGAACACAAGATCCCCAAAAATAAATATAAAAAAAAAGAGAGAGAACCTGATCATTGTCAAATGTGCTCCACATTCCTGAACAACTGCTCGTACTAGACTTGTCTGCAATAGCAATGAGACATAACATGTTAGAAATGAAATTGAATTAGCAAAACAAAATGATGATTCGAATTTCAAAATCATAAAAAACAATATATCGCAAAATCATCCAGTTATCTTATCAATCTTAATTACTCATTGCTGTTGAAAGATATCGTAAACCAAAAAAAAAAATAACTTCAATTGATTTTAAACCCTGAACCAAGCATTTTCCAGACACAGTGTTTCGTGACCCGAGCCAGAACTTTCTGTGGAATAAGCTTGCCGCGCAAGATATACAAAATATTTGTATATAAAACCATAATTAAAGCTTCAAAAACAACTCGATTAGCATCATAACAGATCATACATGGCATTCAATATCAGAAATAAAACCACCACCCCATTTGAAGGAAAGATATAATTAAACCACAGATTCAACATTGTTCTTTACTTTAAGGAAAAAATTACTTTATATCTAACAACCAATACAATGGAAAAAACAGGGCTGGTCCACATCCTCTGTCCTATGTTAAATTTAATGGATCATTTGAAGAAGTTACCTTTCCAGTGCCTGGAGGCCCGTACAGCAGCAATCCTTGCGGCCACTGATGGCAAAAAAACAAATTAGAAGTAAACATAACAGAGGTTTAGAAAGAAATGAATTCATATAATCATAATCAAGGAGTTCTAGCACTTAAGAACATGAGCGTGCGTGTGTGTGCCCATAGCGTGAACCGAAAATGGCAAAGAGAAAAGAGGCCTAGAGAGAAAGGAAGAAGGTTTACTTTGAAGCCGAGCTTCTTAGCCTGGCGAGAGTAGAGAAGTGGGAATATGACGAGTTCTCTGAGAGCTTGAAGAGCTTTCGCGTTGCCACCAACGGCTTCTTCAGCTCTCCACCGGTATTCAGTACTGTTACTGTGGCTCTCCATTTGAGCTCAGAGAGCATAGCAGAGACGACGAGAGGGTCTGTGTTCAACGGAGGCCAGGGTTGCTCTGGAACGAGGCGAGGGGAGGAAAATATTTTTAAGTTGAATTTAAGAAAATTAAAAAAATGAGATTAAAATTTTTAATTATTTTTTCTTACTCTTTTTTGAGATTATTAAAACTGGATCAGCCATTGAATCGGTCGGGATAGTAGCTTAAAGGTCAGTGAGGCAGTGAACTTGAATGATGCTAAAATGAGATAATTGCTAATTGTAATACTCAAGTTTTCAATTATAACACCCTAAATTTTAATTTTGAGCCATTGAGGTTTAGAGTTAAGTAAAATTTAATTATTGATGAGATTGAGGAATCAAAAGGTGGAATTTGAACGTTTGAGACTTAGAAACTAAGGACAATGATTGGAAATTATATCTAGACTTTTCTAATAGTTTTAGAATTTGAGAACTTTTGAGGATTAAATCATAAAGGGTTAAGGGGCAAAAATACATATGAGATTTATCATAAAGTGCGTCCAACTGCAAAAGCTTTTTTTAGGTGCAAAAGTAGCAATATGGTTACATAATAGGTGCAAAAGTCACACTCTCAGTTAAAGCGGAAACGGTCAACGGTTAAAAAAAAGTTTGTTGACCAGGGATGCTGACTTGGCAGGTTAAGTGGCATTTGGAAAAACACTCACAACTGAAAAAAGGAAAAACACTTAGAGTTGAAAAAGATGGTCACTCTCCTTTGTCGGACAAAAGAAGCAAAACAGGATTCAAAAAGTGTCATCCAGTGGAAAAAAAGGGAAACACCGTCAAATGAGAACAAAGTCGATAGAATAGCACAGTGAGCAGGAAATCGAATCGGAGGACGAATGGAAACGTAATCAAACCGGAGGGGGAAGGGGAAGCAGTAGGTGGCGTAAATAAGGTTCAACAATATCAAATCGGAATTATCAGCTGATTTGAAGAATCTAGGGTGTTCAAAGTGTGGGAATAAAGAACAAGTGGCATAGGGAAAAAGGAAGCACATGTGAGGAAAGATTCTTGTAGGCAACGTTTCAGACAAAAGGAATTCCAGGTAAGTATCGAATGAGACCCAAAAATCTTTGATTTTTGTTGTGGCTACAGTGAAGTGCCATGAAAATCAAAGTGTTTGTATACTGGGGCAAACTATTGATGGTAACACTGGCTAACTCAGGCTCACCAACACCAATTGGGAGATTGGGGCAGTTTACCCATTGCAAACTAGAGCATAAACATGAAATTACTTGAGTCGCATGCCAGTTGCCACCATGAAAACATATACTTAGGTACCAAGAGCAGCTTCCTAAATGTTACTTCCTCTGATCCTAATTATAAGACAAAATTGATTTTTTTAGAGAAATTAAGGAAGTTAATTAAATTACTTTAGAGTATTTATATTTTTTATTTTTCTTCAAACTAATTAGTTTGACTAATAAATTAATATATAATCTAAGGATACATAACATATGATATGATTAAGTAACTTATTTAGCTTCCTTAATATCTCAAAAAAAAATCGACTTTGTCTTATAATTAGGACAGGAGGTAGTAATATTTTTTAATGATATATATTTTAAATATTTGTTAAGTTCATATTAAAAATTTTATAAATTAAATGCAAAAAATAGAGCAACATCAAACCACAACCATTTTGAAGCAAAACGAACACAATCAAACCAATGAAATCACAAAATAGAGATAGAGATGAAGGAATATAGAAAGAAAACCAAAAAATCGAAGGGAAAAGCTAGAAAGATTGATCTTGAAGACCCAAAGCATCGGTGACCCAAAGCTTCGTCTCTCCCATGATGAATGGCCAAAACGCCTCTGGACAAGTGATGAACGAGCAACCAAAAGTGAAGAACGAACCCAAAGCTCCGACCTTACAAGCAAAAACGGCAACCCAAGAAGATTAGTGTTCAATAGAGCACCTGAAACTTTGGCGCGATCGAGTCCTAGAGGGAGGAGAGCAAGAGATCGTCGCAGCTAGCCTGGGTGGGATTTTTAGTTTAACTTCTGGTTTTGAATTCATATTTTGGAAACCAGGAAACCGTGTCCTCCTATTCCCCGAGCAGATGGTGCTTGTGCTTCTGTTTTTTGTTGATTTAGCTAAAATAATAAACCATAGCAACTTCATTTAATTAACTGCATTTTATTTCTCTCAACTTTATTTCTTAGTCAGCATCTTAAACTGCCAAGTCATCATCCCTGGTCAACAAATTTTTTTTTAACCGTTGACCGTTTCTCTTTTAATTGAGAGTGTGACTTTTGCACCTATGTAATCACATTGCTACTTTTACACCTAAAAAAAGTTTTTGCTGTTGGGTGCACTTTGAGACAAATCATATGTGTATTTTTGTCTCTTAACCCAATCATCAAATGATAATATTTTTTAGTGATTCTTTTTGTATTAGAAAGTAGACATCTCAAACTTTCCATAAAGTCTTAATTTATAATTTTTGAGAATATATGCAGAGTTAAATATGAATTTTTGAAGTAGTGGAATTCTGAATAAACACTGAACCGGTAAAACTGACAGAACTGGATTGGTTATGTGATCCGTTTGCCGATTTCTTAGTCAAATCGGCTGGTAGAGCCGGGAATTCGGGCCGAGCCCGTCAGGTCGGCCCGTTTAGGCCCGAGCTCTTTAAGGGCAGGGTTTATGATTTATAGGCTAAAAAGAGAAGCGGGTCTAAAAGGGCGAGCCCTGTAGGGCGGGCCCTGCAGCCTTGAGGGCCGGCCCTTTTAAACCCGTTTAATAGTTTTTTAAAATAAATTAATAAATATAATATCATTATATCAAATTATCAATATGAGAGACATCTAAGTACCTAATAAAGTATTAATAATAGGCAAACACTTATTAATTGGTTTGATTTATTTTATTTTCTACAATGATTTATTAATTTAAACTTTAAAAAATAGGCTAATTTGGACATTAGATGATTATTTTAACTAAAAATTTATGAGTTTTAAAAATAATGTATCTCAATTTAAAGCAAAATAATAAATAAATTGTAAAACATGAAAAAAAAAATTTTAATTAAAATGAGTTTAAGCCCGAGTCCATGAAGGGCCAGCCTTGTAGGGCCGAGAGCCTAAAAAATATTATACTTTTTAGCAAACGGGTCGGCCCGTTTAGGCCCGAGCCCGTGAAGGGCCAGCCCGTATTCCCGGCTCTACCGGCCGGTCCAGTCCAATCCAGTTTTAATAAATATGCTTTTTTCTTACATATTCTTTGTAAAATTTTATAATCCTACTTTTCAAATTTTTAAAATCCAACATATAAAAATTTTACTTCCCCTCCCATTCTCTTCAAATCCCCGTATCAAATAGCCCCTTAAAAATGGAGTCGATGCTTCATTACATTATAGACTCATGAGTGAATAGTCATTAGGTATATAAGAAGGATGTTAAAGCCACCAATTCAAATCGGTTATGTTTAAAATAATGAAATTTAATTATAAGGTTAAGATGTAAATTTGTCTTAAAAGTTTTCGCTCTAGATCAATATTGGCCTGGATTTTTTTTTTGGTTTAATATCTCCATAAAAGTTTCAATGAAAATAGTAAATAAAAATAATGAGTTAATCATAAAGGGAAAAAAATAGAGCATTCATCCATAATTCATATAAAGTCTTAATCTCCTGTATAATGTTAACTTCAACAAACTTCATTGTTAAGAACTTACGATTACCCAGAGAAGGCAAGCAAGAGGGATTTTTTTTATCGTAAAAGGAGTTCTTTAGATATAGGGGTGGCATTTCAATTGACATTGTCAGTTTTGTCAATTTAACATTTTATTTTCTTAAAAAGCCAAAACGACATCATTTTGATGCTCATGTGTGCAAAAATAATACTTCCTCCAGTCTTAAATATAAGACAAAGTTGATCTTTTTTAGAGAGATTAAAGAAGCTAAATAAGTTATTTAATTATATCATATGTTGTGTATCCTTGGATTATATATCACTTTATAAGTTAGGCAAAATAGTTTGGAAAAAAACGACAAATATAAATATTTTAAAATAATTTAATTAGTTTTTTTAATATCTCAAAAAAAAAATAACTATGCTTTATATTTAGGACCAAAGGGGTATAAACGTCAACCAACTATCCAACTTCACCCGTTTAACTTGTCTTCACCCGTTTTACTTGTCGAGTTGATTAGGTTACACTAAGTCAAAATTGACCTTATCTAGTCAATTTAACTTGTTCAAATCCTTTCCATTAAAATCTCAAACCAATTTCTTTTTAGCAAACAAAATTTCAAACTAATTAGCAAACCCCATTTATCAACATGATGGGGCAATTTGATACTCTCGTCCTTAATATAAAACATATTTATATATTTATCTAATTTGATTAGATCAAGAAAGTTAGTTAAGTTAATTAATACAACTTGCATTTTTCAAAATACCCTAGTCATCTTCCTTAATTCTCTCATTCTCTTTCCTTCTTAATTATTATTGAATGAGCATCAATGGGGGTACGTTAGAAAAAGATTAACAAATATAAAAAGCATGTCTTATATTTAAGAGCAATATCAACTCCCTAAATATATCTTATATTAAAGACATTGGGAGTATGATTTCTTTTGGTAAAGAAAGCGGCAGGATGCCCAACTACTCAATTATCCTACTAGGTAAACATCGTCCCTCTCGATCATCCTTCAAAATTCCTTTGACCTCCAGAGGAGGTGTGCTCCATTCTTGTCTATCTTTGCTCATCTTTAAATTGAGTACTGCCAATTTATTTGCACTGCGGTTCCCTTCCCAATAGACGTGTCGAAAGTGAACTTGCCAAGCTCTATTAAGCAATTCCTATATCAATCGCAAGCAGCCATTGGTTGGATTAACTAGCTTAATAGCATCAATTGATTCTTTTGAGTCACTTTCCACCTCAATCTTCTTGAATCCCAAATCCTAACACCTTTCTAGTCCTTCTTGGATAGCTTTGGTTTCTGTAAATAAGGGAAAGCTGCAACCAAGCTTTATCAAAAAACCTCCAATCCACTCTCTTATATCTCCCCTTATAACTCCACCACATCCAGCATTGCCCTTACTAGCCCATGCTCCATCTATGTAAAGTTTACACCAACCTAGCTTTAGAACTGTAATATCTCGAATTTTGAGCCTAGAGACTTAAGGATAAGCCTATATTAGGCAGACGACTAAGCCTAGTTTGGAAAGACTCCTAAGAATATCGAGAGATAAAAAGACTCTCAGGGACTATATGATCCAGCCCTACCGGGTAGAGGGCCCAGTATGCGTAGACAGTAGTATCAAAGTGTTGGTGCAGATGTGTATAAAACACATATACGGTGCTATTGGGTTGGTAGAAAGATGCCACCCAGATATATCATAAGGTATAGCACTGATTGATCGAGCGAAATATGCCGGTATAAGTGTGTACATGGCATTTTCAGGGTAGATATGTGTAGCCTGCGTTTGTTAGAATAGACACCGGTGTGTGGCGCTATGTAGGGCTCACACACATATACTCTGACCTGGCATCATTTGGCGAGCCTCGGTATACATGAAGAAATCCCGAGTAAGTTCCGAGTGAAACCTGAGTAAGCACCGATAAAGTAGCTTTAATAAAGTAAGCAAGGATGACACAACTTTTGTGTTGGATGAATAAGAAAGTGACAAGTGTCATCTCATCATGACAAAGTACCAAGTGCCTTTTCTTGTTGGCCTTATAAGAGAGTGACAAGTGTCCCTAATAATGAGGTTACTTTTTGCCTTTTGAGGTGACACTTAGAAAAGGTGACTTCTAGCCCCTAAGTCTGGGGAATCCACTAGTCTCCAGTTCGGTCACGTACTTGACTTTCTAAATACCAAACCAGGGAGTCCAAGGAAATTGTCGGCCTTTCCTTTCCCCTGACACAAAAAGGACGGTCAAGAGAGAGAGAGAAGGCAAGACGCTTTATTGACACATGTCATCTTGTGCTTTAATCCTTTGACACTTGGCACACAAGGAGGCTATCAAAATGCAAGATTGAATCTCAACCTTCCATTCTTCTTTAAGATGTCAGCCAAGGGAAGAAAAAATAGAGAAAAACGTGGAGTAAAATAGAGAGAAAATAGAAAGAAAAGAGAAGGTGTGTGAATAGTGATTTTCACGGAGTTCTAGAGCCAATTTCACCTCCGATTCGGCATTTCCAGCTCCTGGAGTCTTCTGTAATGTTGTTCCTCTTAGTGAGAGCAACATTTCTATGATTTTGGATTCTTGAGAAGAGGTGTTTGGTGCCGTCTAGCTGGCCAGAGTACCACCAAAATATCGAACTAGTTGTAGAAACGCTAAGAGGTAAGCCTAAGCTTCATTTTGAACCAATTGGCGTGAGGTTTTAATGGGTTTTCTTGGACCTTTGGGCTACATATGTTTCATCCAAGCTAGGTTTTTAAGGTCTAATGATGTTTTAATTATGAATATATGATGATATATGGTGTTTGATGATAATATAAGTTAGTTTAAGTGCTGCCAGATTTGAGTTCTATGAGGCAGTATGATTGTGACACTTTTTTGATTAAGCAAATGATATTCAATGGCTATGAAACTTTTTAGATTTAAAGTGTACATCATAAGATTTAATTTTATAGGTCAATTGTGCCATTTGGATTAATATATCAGGAGATATGAATTTTTGAAGTTGGATCTGTAAAACTGGCGAAAATATGTGAAAGTGAGTTTATTGGTGATTCTAGATTTTTGTTCGTGGAATTGGCTGGATAAAATATTTTTCCCATAAAATAGACTTTATAAGGGCCACATAGGGCTTTGAACCACCCTAATTGGAGTTTTCTAGACAAATTTATGATTTTTCAAAGTTAAGAGAAAAATCTGCCAGCTTTTTGGAATAGTGCGAAAATGAAAAAGTAATGGCATTTGGTAATAATATTAACGTTCAAGGGTTAAGTTAAGTACTAAGAGTTAGTATGAGCCCATTAAATACCCATTGGGCCTAATGTGTTAACTTTAAAGTTAATCAAACAAAGAATTTTGAGTTATTAAAATTGGGACAAGTATAAGCCCAAATATAAGAGACATGTCCTAAAGACTTGTGTAACCACATTGGACATTCATTTATCATGGCTCTAATATATGGTTATGTGCCTAGGGCCATAAGATGACAAGGAAGAAAAAATGGAAGAATTTCCAAGCAGCTTCAATGGTTAGAAGAAAAGGTACAAAAGAGGACTTGAAGATAAAAGGTAGTGAACTTACTTACTTGCATGTATCTGATATTTATGCTGTATATTTGATTTGCTGTATTGCTTCACTTGATTATGTGAAGTATGTATGAATGAATAAAGCTCTGTTTCTGTTTTTAATGTGGCCATAAGTATGTTGCACGAAACATTGAGTATGTAGAATATCATTATGTGAACATGAGCCTATATAAGGCAAGCATATCATGCACTAGTATTCATCTTACATTTATTGTCTATAATGTTTGCTACTGAGATTCCCCCAAATCTCACCTCCCACTAACTATATAGGTATGGGAATACGAAAGAAAAGAATGCTGAAGATGAATAAGAAGGAAAGAAGATGAAGAATTGAAAAAGAAAGAATGTGTATTAATTTACTGTATGTAAATTATCTGCATGGCAAGAATGTATGTATGAAGAGTACAAATACGCATAATCAAATTAAGTCATAATCGAGATAGCTAAACTCACTGCAACTACAAATAAGAGTTAGAAATAGAATGAACTTAGATATCTTGCAAGAATAACGACTCAACAGCCGGAATTCAGAAATGAACCCCTAACGAATTGAATAGAAATGCTTCCGTATATATAATAAAAGGGCTGAAATGTAAGGTGTTACACTTGGAATGGTGCAGTGGATACCAAGCCTCTATTAAGCCTTGACTTATCCTCATGTTCTATGTTCGAGGCCTTAGGGAGGCAGAAATCTGCAGAATTATGGGAGAAAATCCTCTGGAGGGGGGGACAGTTCCTGCCTGGTGTTGTATCCTGGATGGGCACTCCATAATGGCCCAAAATAGTGGCTAGAAGGGAGTGGCCCGTTTCATAAAAATGTGCCCTTTTATGTAACGGGCCACTCCCTTCTAACCACCATTCTAGGCCATTATAGAGCGTCCGGCTAGGATACAACATCTAGCAGGAACTGTCCCCCATTCTAGGGGATTTTCTCCCACAATTCTAGGGATTTCCACCTCCTTAAGCCCTCGAACTATTGGTGCAGTGGATACCAAGTCTCTCTTAAGCCTCGAATTATCCTCAGGTTATGTGTTCGAGGGCTTGGGGAGGTGAAAATCCCCAGAATTGTAGGAGAAAATCCCTTAGAGGGGGGGACAGTTCCTGCCAAGTGTTGTATCCAAGTCGGAGGCTCCATAATGGCCTAGAATGGTGGCTAGAAGGGAGTGGCTCGTTACAAGAACTTTCCATGAGACTATCTCCACTTTTTCTTTCAGCGGTTGCATAGATTCACCCTCCCATTTGTTCCTATAGTACTGTAGATGACACTTGATTCTCTCTACTGGATTGAAAGGAAATTCAAATTATGAATCATGCTTTATAGCATTTCTATAGAACCAAAAGAACCAGCACCCAATTGCAAAGGTTTCTGGCCAATGACACTCTTCGACCAACCTGCTACTGAACATTATGTTAAGTCTGACCCAATTTGTCCAGTTTGCTAAGAAGAACAAAGACCATTTTCTTATAGGAACTAGCTTTCTCCAAACCTGTTGAGCTAAATGACAATCCGATAATACATGGATTTGGGTTTCTACATCCCTCTGACATATATCACAACAGCTCGAATTTCCATCCTATTTGCTCATTACGGCATTGGTGGCTAGTCGCTTGTGCACCACCATCCACATAAGTGCCCAAACTCGTTCAAGGATTTGCAACTTCCACAGACTTTTCCATATACTCCTGCTTGGATCATTGAAAGTATGGAGTTGCCATTAATATGTACTTGCGACTGAAAACTTCCTATTCGCTGATAATTTCCATACCAGGCTGTTTGGATCTCCTGCCTCTTCATTCATAACACAGTTCACGTTGAAAAGCATCCCAAAGTTTAACTAGTTCTTTCCAAAGTGTCAAGTCACTTCCTTAGCAATAAGAGGATCATTCTTATTCTCTCCTCATCCATACTTCCCCATTAACATTTGTGCCCACAAATTCCCAAGTTCTATTACTAGTCTCGAGAGTAGTTTTAATAGGAATGCATCGTTCATGAGTACCAGTGAATTAATTCCTACCCCTCCCTCTGACTTTGGTCTACATAATTTATTCCACGCCACTGCATGTCTCTTTTTGTTGCCTTCTATCTCCCCCATATGAATTTTCTTTGCTCACACTCAATTTCTTCTAAAATCCCCTTTGGTATCTTGTCATGTTGCATCGGGTACAACGTCATGGTGCTAGTTATAGATTTAACTAGTGTCATATGCCCTGCAAGTGATAAGCTTGCTGCTTGCCACCCCTTGAGACAATTGCGTACACGTTCCACCACTGTTTTGAACTTGTCCCTCCTTCTCTTGGGATGGGAAATATTTGCACCAAGATATCTCCCTAGTTCTTCAACCTGTTTGAATTGACACTTGGAGCATATTTCCCTTCTATCTTGTGGATGGACATTAGGTGAGCAATAAATGTATGACTTCTCTTGACTAACTTCATATCCAAACATAAGTCCAAATTCCTACAAACAATTCATTATAGGGTTAAGGAGCAAATTTATCAACGAAGTTTTGTCTGAGGAGTGTCTCGCACAAATGTTTTGAAGGGGCAAAAATACCAATGGACAATTAAAAAGGGGCATCCAGCACAAAAACCGTTAAATCTATACTAACGCCGTTAGGGGTTTTATTCTCTTATAATTTAACGCCGTTAGTACGGATTTAACGATTTTTGTGCTGGATGCCCCTTTTTAATTGTCCATTGGTATTTTTGCCCCTTATAAAACATATTTGTGCCAGACACTTCTCGGACAAAACTTCGTTAATAAATTTGCTCCTTAACCCTTCATCAAAACATCTATTTGATTAGTAGAGGCTTCTTTAAAGAGCACAAGATCGTCAGCAAACATCATATGAGAGATAATAGGTCCTTTATGACTAGCTCTCAATCCTCTCCAGCATTTCGCTCGCACTCTATCTAAAATCATAAGTGAATTTTTCCATTCCAAATACAAAGATATGGGAAAATGGGGTCCCCTAGCTCTCAATCCTCTCCAGCGTTTCGCTCGCACTCTATCTAAAATCATAAGTGAATTTTTCCATTCCAAACACAAAGATATGGGAAAATGGGGTCCCCTTGCCTTAACCTTCTAGAGTTACAAAACCCTTCTAGCTACTCTCCATACCATAGGATATTAGTTGTAGAAGTTTCTATACAACTCATAATTCTCTCTACCATCTTGTAGGGACACTTAAGTTCAACCAACACTTCCTCCATATAGCTCCAGCTATTGCGGTCATAGGCTTTTTGAAGATTTACTTTAATTGCCATGAAACCTTTTTTGCCTCTCTTTTTTCTCAGAGAGTGAATTATTTGATTTACAATGATGATATTGTCATGAATATTTCTTCCAAGCACAAAACTCACTTGAAAGGGAGAGACAGGATCTGCGGTAATTCTTTTAAGCCTCTTAACTATCACCTTCGATAAACATTTGTAAATGATACTCTCTCCGGTCCTAATTATAAGATAAAATTAACTTTTTTAAAAAAATTAAGGAAGCTAATTAAATTACTTTAGAGTATTTATATTTTTATTTTTTTCTTCAAGCTAATTAGTTTAATTAATAAATTAATATATAATCTAAGGATACGTAACATATGATATAATTAAGGAACTGATTTAGCTTATTTAATTTCTCCAAAAAAAGTTAACTTTATCTTATAATTAAGATCAGAGGTAGTATTACACAGTGAAATAGGCCGTAGCCGTGAAACTTTTTCTTCTGGAGAATCCACTTTGGGATCAAGGTGATTAGGGTATTGTTCAGCTCCTTGATTTTCTCTGGACCATTCCACATTGTTTTGACCGATTTGATACAATGACGTCTCATCTCATTCACTTCACTTTTCTATGCGCACTCTCTACTCTTTCTTCGGAGTACTTATCTTTCTTAATATAATATAAATGATCGAATAAATCGCGTCTTACATTTCTCTTCAACATAATTTTCTTCGTTGAAAATGTTAAACAATTAGCTCATAGACCATAGCAATTTTCTTCTAATTTTATTTGTTTATTGTTTTTATTCAAAATTTAGAAAAATTTGCAATTCAATTATCTTGAATAATGTTTTAAGGAAAAAACAAAGGGCGCAATTGATGACCATAAAAAAGAGTAAACTTGACTCATTCAATACAAATAAGTGCATCATACATTCATAATCACGATTTAGATAAATGCACATTAAAAATAAATAATTTTACTAAAAATTGCGACTTAAACTTTCCTAATTGCTTCATTTGAGCTTTTTTTCAGAAAATAAATAAATAAATAAAAGGTTACGAGGCTATCATCAAGCCATACAGCTACCAACAGAACCTTAAAACTACAAACAGAACAAAACACGGCTTCATGATCTCCAAAACAACCTCTAGAAATATAAAGAAGTATGAGCCAAAAGGGAAGAAAATTGAACATCAAAACCTTGAGCAGCTCAACTAAGCTAATCTGCATATTCATTAGCTTCCTGATAATCATGATTTGAATTGAACGTAGGAGAAGCAAAGATATACTTTTGAAATAGGTGTTGGGGCTCAAAGATGAAGAAATAAGGGATCAACTCAAATTGGATTTACTGTGAATCGTTACACTGCCAGCAGATGCCTGATTTGCGGCTCGGTTACTTCCGAAATTCTTGCGGTTTGACTCCCTTGCAATTCTCGAACCAAACTACACCGATACCATTCGATTCAAAGAAACAAACAATAATCAATCACCAAGCTGCTGAGTGACTAACTTGATGATAATTTAATGTGGATGACTAACTTGAGATATATTCAAAAGCAAGAACCCAAATTGAAATTACCATGTCCGTGACTGTCAAGGATCAAGATTTTTTTTTTTTTTTGGGGTTTTTTGGGGGGGGGGGGGGATTGAGTATAAATAGAGAAGTAACTCATTTGTGGCATACCAAAATTAGGTTTGAGGGACTAAACTAATCTTTGAAGGGCTAAATTGATAGAAAAATTATCTTACAGGGATTAAATCTATCCTCAATAGAAGCTATCATTTACAAATCCCAGAAGCTTCTATAATATTCAAAATATGCAAGGATCAGGAAGCGCATATAAGTTTTCTTCTATTGCTATGGCCTAACTTTTTAAGATCCTGTTACTTCATTTTAAACTGAAACAGGAAGTGCACTAAGTTTCGAAGATACACACCTGGATCGCTCGTTTGGGCAACAATGCTGCTTCATGTAAACCAAGCAATTGTGCAACCTTCACGAAATGTTACCCACAAGATTCAAACTTCGATCAGAATTTCTCTAGTTTTATTTCAGATTTAAAAGAGCTCATAATCTAGTTAAAATACAAGTGTCAGTAAACACAATGGAAATTATCTGATGTATTAAACTATTGCAATGAATTCTACTGTTTTGCAGGTCGAGGAAAACAATTTTACTGATATATCAATATCACCATCACAAGAGTAAGAAGCAAGACATACCTTCATGGGCCCTGAAAGCTATTTTCTATTGGTTAGTGTGTCCACGCTCTTGTTACCAACCAGAGATTACTAATTGATATCAGGTAATAACCAAGATTTTGGGAGGAAACATGGGCACAGTCAACCTCCTTTACATGGTGTCCGCTTGTTTGAGCTTTTTCAATGAAAAGCATCACTTTTTTGTGACAAAAAATATCATTTTTCTTTTAGAAATATACTTTTAAAAACCCTTGGTATGTTTGTTTAAGATTCTAAAAATAACCAGAATACCAACCGGCATTGGTCTAGTGGAAGGGGTTTAGGCCAGTTAGGCATGAGGTCTCAAGTTCAAGTCCATGTAAATATAAAAAACGCCTTTGGGAGAGTTACCCTTAATTGATCCTGACAATGCTCGAGTATAACCCAGTCAGATAGCCATATTAAAATATAACCATAATTTATGAGACAAAAAGAAAATTTCTAATTATTTGGAGAAGCTATTTCAAGCAGCTTCTAAAGCACTCACAAGTAAAAAGATGCTTTTTGTGATCGCAGACAGACACGAAATAACTTTTAACCAGTAGCATATTCATAGTTCAAAAACCATTGTGATAATTGTAAACCAGGGCAACACTAGAGCAACAAAACCCAGCACATAAATAACAGTACCTCTCTTAGAATCTTTTTATCACCAATTCCACTTGGTTGATCAAGGTTGGCGACCTCCCACAAAGGAATATTGAGCAAAAGCCTTATAACATCCTCGTCCAAAAAAGGAAATCTAGCCTAGAAAGTTAGAAGGAAAAACGTTTATAGCAACTGGCAGGCTACCTGAGCCAAAACGAATACTGATATTTGACCAATTATATTCACCTTACCTCCCTTCCATTATCGGCAATGCATCTATCATCTCTCCCCAAATTTCTTTTCCAAATTCTCTGCATGTCCAGTTTCATTTCCTTATTAAGCTCCATCCAACTGAAAAGGCACATTGTACCGTCAGTATGCATTGAAAAACAAATCAACCTGGAGAGTTTGCCGGTTTAGAACGGTCCACTAAACATACTTTCCATAGCGTTCCCTGCTCTAATCAAACATTTATAACACTATCAAAATGAAATATACAAGGTCAATCTCCGTTACTGACAACCAATGCATTAATTAGTTGAGTGTATGAACAATACCCTGTGATCTGAAATCAATTACAGTATTCAATATATTGCATAAAGTTTTTAATAACTTGATTCCTGACTTTCTTTCCCACAGAAAGTTCCACTGTCTAGTATTTAGTTCCACCATTTGTAACATGAAGCCACTTACATAACAAAATAGAAAAAGATGAAAGAAATTACAATTATAGAAGCACTGAACCCAAACATTCATATCAACCATGTTGATTTATACTATAAAAGAAAATCAAATGGACATAAGTGGCACAAAGAAATTGTCATAATAAAGCATGATTTATCATTATCATATTAATACCTTCCTCGTCTATAACTTGTTCTATGTCTACCATAGCCAGCACACTGCTCATCAGCACCAGAACCAACAAGTACAATCCTTGCATTGGACTTGTATTTAACGCGTGCAAGATTACCATCAATGCAATCACTATTTCCATTAGACAACCATCCATCACCACGAGCAGCAAGCCATAAAGCAATTCCTATATTCAAGTCCTGTAAGGATAAGTGCAAACTACTTAAGCATGATCAGATCAGAAATAAGAGTTCTCCAACTGACATAAAGGTCACATTGAGAATTTTAAAGAGGACCCACTTTTTTTCTTTCAATTTTATAATTTTCTAAAGAGCTATATCGCCTTAAAGGGGTCTGATGAGAATCTAGAGTTAGCATCACTTCAAATGAATTTGAGAAGAGAACAAAAACAAAAGCACCTTGGATATTATTTTTTTTATGCCAACACTAGAAAACGTTGATCTCCACATATGATAAATTGGCATTGCTGATCCACATAATTAATTAAATTAGTACCATGTAAGTATTTGCAGGTTCTATGAGTGACATAACATGGCTAGTTTCGAAAGCCAAGTCAGACAATTCAGCATCAACCTCCACAAGCCTCCACCTGCACTTCCAACATAGTTATAACTGAACATTAGAGACGGCAAAAATTGGAAAAAAAATAAAAATTAACAGGTCAGGCATATTATACATGGCACCAGTATAATGACATATAATCTAAAGGGCAGAAACATCATAAAACAAAGCAAGCAAGATGTGCTTTGTAAGTCGCATGAATTCAAACCCAAAAAAAACAAAAATCTTACCATTTATTATCCTTTACAAGTAACAACCGAGGCTCCTAATATTTGTCACTAATTGTTAAAAGTCAGAAGGACTTTTGGTGCAAGCCTGAGATTTTTGACTTGCACTGAAAGCCTCTTCTATCCCCTTCAATCACTCCTCACTGTCTCTGCTTCTCTTCCCATGTTTTCTGATCTAGTTTCTATATATATATATATTCATTGTAATCTCTGTTTCTTGTATCAAGTAAGAATGAGATCATATAATCTCATATGGTATCAAAGCTGGCCTTGAAATGTCCGGCGGCCAGAGAGACTGCGAAGAGAGAGAGAGAGAAAACAGGGGAGTGATAGAGATCTTAGATCTCCACAACGCCGGCGAGTAAGAGTACATCGCCTACCCAGAGGGGGATGAACGGTGCTGACCGGAAAAAACCAGAGAGGCGCCATCAATTTGACCGGCGCGTGTAGCTTTGACCAGCGCGTGAGCTACAAACGCCACCACTTCTGGCCAGCGTGTGACCTACACTCGCCGCCACTCACGGTGGTTTCTGGCAACCATTTTTCCAGAAACATCATTCCTCTGAATTTCCTCGTGTTTTTGGCTCACTTCCTACAAATACACCCATAACCGGGGCTCCTTCAATGGCACTTGTGTCCGGTACAAATCTTGAGACTGACGATAATGATTCCTAGAGTAAAGAGGAACTACAGATGCCACTGAGCCAGAGACTGACGATAATGATTCCCTGAGTAAAGAAGAACTACAGATGCTTCGTAGGATGCAAGACAAATAGAATAAGTCTAACTCTACGCCCAGTATCAACCTTGTACAATCAGGTAACTCTATTATACCTCTCAATACTGTACGAGCTAGTGAGAATGCTTGGATTATTGATTCAAGAGCAACTGATCACATGACTGGTAATCGCACATTATTTGCAACTCTTAAACTGATTCATGAGAATCTTCGAGTCAAAGTTGCTAATGGCCTGTACACTACAGTTGAAGGAATTGGCACAGTCATACTCTCTAATTCCCTGAAAATTCACAATGTTCTATTTGTACCCGCACTTATTGTCAATCTTATATTTGTGAGTAAATTAACTAAAGGTCGACTACGTCGAGTCATTTTTTATAATGATCTTTGTGTTTTTCAAGATTTAAAATCGAGGAGGACGATTGGAACTTCTAGAGAATGGGATGGACTGTTCTACCTTGAAGGATCAAAATTGAAATCAGAAGAAGCAAGGGGCAAGAAGAGCACTGGTTAGCTCCAACTCTCAGAATAATGATGTACACTTGTGGTATTATCACTTAGGCCACCCTAGTTTTGATTATATGAAGCATTTGTTTCCAAATTTATCCAACAAAAATTCCGTTCCTTTTCATTGTGAAACTTGCCAAATTGCAAAACAAGCTAGATCTTCTTATCCCAAACAACCCTACAAACCTTCCTCACCATTTACACTAATCCATAGTGACATTTAGGGTCCTGCATGAATGAAAACCCTCACCAATGCTAGATGGTTTGTTACTTTCATAAATGACCACACTAGAACCACATGGGTTTATTTAATAAAAGACAAATCCGAAGTAGCCAAGGTTTTTCGAAACTTCTATACCTTTGTGCGAACCCAATTTAATGTTTCCGTTAAAGTACTACGAAGTGATAATGCCAAGGAATACATGAGCAACACCTTTAATGAATTTCTTGATCAACAAGGAATTCATCATCAAACTTCCTGCCCATACACACCTCAACAAAATGGAGTAGCTGAGCGAAAGAACTGTCACCTGTTGGAAGTAACCCAAATCTTACTACTGGAACAAAATGTTCCTACCATCTTCTAGGGTGATGCCGTACTCACTGCAACTTATCTCATTAAGCGCATGCCATCCAAAGTCCTCAAATACGACACCCTATCCAAAAAATCCTAGAACACTTTCCACATTGCTCAATAATCACTTCATTACCTCCTAAGGTGTTTGGTTGTGTTGTCTTTGCTCACAAAAATGATGGAACAATTTTGTTGTTTGAGTTGACAAATGTCTATTTCTTGGCTACTCCCCTACTCAGAAAGGGTACAAATGCTATTGTCCTACTTCCAAGAAGCTTATTATCTCTCAGGATACAGTCTTCTTGGAAGAAGCATATTATCCCAAATTACCCATTTAGGGGGAGTATACTGACATTGAATGGCTAATCCTGAATGAATCTAAAAACTCACCACCACAACCTAATCTTATACCCATCATTGACTCCCTAACTCCCACAGACCAACCTAGTCCTACCCAACTTGATCATGAATCTGAACAAAATCCACCTCAACCTGAACCCTCACCTAATGAATTGGAAACTAATGTTGAAATAAATTTAGGGATGTATGCAAAATCACGACAAGAGGAATAATCCAGACTACAAGTTCTAGATGAACCAAATACTGGTAGAACTATCTCCCATTCAAAGGAACGACCATGACTCCAATTCAGTATTAAATTTTGAAGAACTGGGTTGGCCTATTGCATTAAGAAAAGGGGTAAGATCTTGTCCTCAGCATCCAATTCAACGTTTTGTTTCATATGGTAATCTGTTTGCAAAAATACAAAGCTTTGTTGTAAACAGTGCACAAATAAAATTCTAGTCACATTTCAACAAGCTATGACTGATCCGAATTGGAAACAAGCTGCAGAAGAAGAGTTGAGGGCACTCAAGGAAAATAAAACGTGGGAGATTACAACTCTTCTTGAAGGAAAGAAGCCAGTAGGATGCAGTTGGATCTTCACCCCAAAATTCAATCCTGATGGTACAATCAACAAATACAAGATACAAGGCAAGACTTGTTGCAAAAGGATATATCCAAACATATGGAGTTGATTATCAGGAGACATTTGCTCCAGTAGCCAACCTTAATACCATCCAAGTGCTACTATTAATTGTAGCTAACCTGGATTTTGCATCAACTAGACGTGAAGAATGCATTTCTGAATGGAAACCTGGAAGAAGCATACATGGAGATTCCAGATTGAATTTTAGCTTCTAACAACTCTGTGTGCAAACTCAACAAGTCGTTGTACGAACTCAAGCAGTCTCCTAGGGCATGGTTCAGTAGATTCACCAAAACAATGAAAAGACTTGGGTATACTTAGGGACAAGCAGATGACACATTGTTCATCAAACATGTCAATGACAAAGTCACCATCTTGATCGTCTATGTTGATGACATGGTCATTATAGGAAATGATGAAGAATCCATTGCTCAATTAAAACAGAACTTGTCAACTGTGTTCCAAGTGAAAGATCTTGGACAAATGAGGTATTTCTTAGGCATGGAAGTGACAAGAACTAAAAAGGGCATCAACATATCCTAGCGAAAGTATATCCTAGACCTATTACATGAGACATGAATGTTAGGTGTCCAACCAGAGGGGACACCAATGGAAGAAAGGTGTCACTTAGAGATCAAGCCACGAGGCGTGCCAGTTAACTCAGAAAGATATAGAAGACTTGTGGGAAAATTGACATACTTAACCCACACACGTCCTGATATCAGCTATGCAATTGGAATAGTAAGTCAATTTATGCATTAACCACAGGAAGAGCACATGGAAGCTGTATACAGAATTCTGAGCTATTTGAAATTCAACCCTGGAAGGGGAATCTTCTTTAAGAAAGGCACTACCAGAAATATTGAAATCTACACCGATGTAGATCATGCAAGGGATAGAGAGACTAGAAGGTCAATCTCAGGGTATTGCACATATATATGGGGAAATCTGGTTACATGGAGAAGCAAGAAACAGACTATAGTGTCAATAAGTAGTGCAAAAGCCGAATTGAGAGCTCTTAACAATGGAGTATGTGAAAGAATTTGGGTTATTAGATTACTGAAGGAGTTGGGAATTCCACATGAGGGACCAATACAAGTTTGGTGTGACAACAAGGCAAGCATTGAAATGGTCAAGAACCTAGTTTATCATGATAGGACAAAACATGTTGAGATAGACAAGCACTTTATTAAAGAAAAAATTGAAGCAAACATCATGCATCTGTCCTATATCAGATCTGTAGACTAGATTGCAAACATAATGACAAAACCACTAAGCAGAACTAAGTTCGAAGGATTTCGGTGCAAGCTGGGAATGATCGACATATACTCTCCAGCTTAAGGAGGAGTGTTAAAAGTTAGAAGGATTTTCGGTGCAAGCTTGAGATTTTTTACTTGCACCGAAAGCCTCTTCAATCTCCTTCAATCACTCCTCACTGTCTCTGCTTCTTTTCCCGCGTTTTCTGATCTAGTTTCTCTATATATATACTCATTGTAATCTGTGTTTCTTGTCTCAAGTAAGAATGAGATCATACAATCTCATACTAATGTACTGAATACATGCTTCATGGAGGCAAAAACTTATAAAATGAGACATGGAATTCTATTTAGGGGAGACTTGAAAATTGTTGAGTCATTTCCATTAGTCAGTTGTGATGACGTGTCATGCTGTTGAGTGATTAGATCTGTTTGTTAAAGTCAGTATCGCTAGAATATTCTAATGACCTTCTATAAATAACGAAGGGATTGTAATCGGCTGACATGGAATAAGATCTGACTCCCCAACCCTCCCGGCCCATACCAAAAATCATATTAAACCCAAGGCTGTATCACTCAGAAATTTGACTCCATAATATATTGATTACCTTAAAAAGGGTTATGTGAGCTGCAATTCCCCAAAACTTAAATATGAAATATTATAATAATGAATCAGGATAGTTCCCAAAACTTTTGCAAAGAATATCCTTCCCCTCTTTGGTGCATAACTGTTTCTTAGATATATTTTAAAGGTTAAAATTTTTTTATATATAAATGCAACACCATACTTGGGAGTTTCAATTATAATCTTCAATATTATTTACAAGATAACATTTTTTTTACTAGTCTTGTGCAATAAGATCACTATCACTTAAATCAATTAGCAACATTTTAATTTCAGCTTGATTTTACTTTGATCTTGTTTCAAATGGAAAATATGTAAATAGAGCTACCTTATTCCTTTCTTGTTTCAATTACATCCGTAAAATTTCAAAACTACATATCTGAATCGATTTCAAGATATTGCTCGGTTTGTCAAATATTCATTCAATATGTAGCATTCAATGTTGAAGGAACTTTGCAAGATTTGCCTCTATTTCTAGTTAAATTTGAGGATTTAATTTTAATTACAGACTAAGAATTTTCCAGTAATCAATGCAATCCAGGACATGTCTTTTGGACCACTTCTGAACTCAGGGAAGAAAAGGCTTTTTGTTTATTCCTATTCCACGGAATAAGATGAGAAAGCCAGTATTTCCTGGATTCCTTTATTTTATAAAATCGTTCATCCAAAATAACAAGTAGAACTTAATATTTCAGAATAATTTGTAAACCCCTCGATACAAATACATGCATAGGAGAATCAAAGTTATGCATAGAACTAGCTTTACAATAAATGAGTAGCAGCAGCCAACATTTACATTCCAGCAAAAGCTCTTTCCCACAAGACAAAAACAAAAGCACAGGAAACAGATATGTGGAAAACTTGTAAAGTTTCAATTACATACCTTCTGTAAGGTGCAACTCTTTTTAGTTCTTTTAACCCAGCCTTGGCAGATAATCTATCAGGAGCAGACTGGCCATCAAAGCTCACATTAAGTAGATCAATTTCAACTGACAAATGACAATACAAACAGGAATTGATGATCAGCTATACTGAAGGTTCTAACAATGAAATTGGCCAACCATTTTATCCAACTTCATTTGTTTTAACACCAAACAAGGAACTAAATGCCAAATTAATTAACAAAAAGGGAGATGAAGTAGCAACACTCACAGCAGGGATCTAGACATTGATCCAATAATGCGGCAAGTATCATGGAATCCAGGCCACCAGAAAACAGAACAGCCACAGGAACATAACCTTCTTGTCTGACATCAGAGACTGTTGCCTATGCAATGAAAGCCAGAATTCTATCACAAATATAAATATTATTAACAAAAAAGGACAGATCAATCACAGATTCAAAGGTATCAACATTGGCAAGATCCAAAAGTACAAGTTCCCTTCTTATCTACAAGGTAATCAAGAAGAAAACAGATATGCCAAACATAGCAAAAATTAAAACAGAAGCCTTTTTTGTCCCATTGAATACCAGTTTATTGCATTTTTTTCTAGCTTGTTAGCAAATAAAATGGATTAACCCTCTTGTTTACGGAGATAACTGGCATCAACTACAACTGCCAGTTAACAGCTATTGGAAAAGCTCATAGATGATGAGCTAAAATGTTTCAGTGGCGTGTGCTATCCATCCAGATGCAACCCTCTATCACAAAACAACCCCAAAAAAAATTAAAGGCAAGCAAATTGTGCGGAGCATTTAGGGATCCATTTTGTAGCTAATGATCACATTTATGATATCTTATCAACCACATACAACTACATTTGTGATTCAGTTCATTAAGATTCCAGACCTGATATATATTATACAATGAAGTGCGCCGAAACACGGATTCCTTTAAAGCCTTTAGCAGAGAATGTGCTGGCAATAAAATTGAGAATTGACTTGAGCCTGCTCAAAAAGAAAAAAATGAAGACCTGTCACAGCCCAATAGGACTTGAAAGCAAACGCTACAGCCTTAATCAAAGTTCTGCACGTTATAAAAGTGACAATGAAAGTTTCAATGGATGAATGCCATAATGTGGCACTGTTATAAGATACTTACCTGTTTCATACGGAGATGCCTCCACCAGAGTTGAATGCACATTGTGTTGCTTCCTGGAAGACTTATGTTGGGATGCATGAAGGTCTTCAGGTTTGGGTTCAACAGTAGTTCTCTCCCATTTGATAAGTTCCTTTAGCATTGAGTTAGTGTATTCATGTCTTCTGACTTCACCAATCAGCCCTTGATTAGAACTTGATACCTCAACATGTACACTGTATATTCCGCATGGTATCTCTTCCCAGTAACTGCCTATTCCATTTGACACTTCATGGTTTATTTTACTTAATATTTCCAATAATAGCAAGCTTTATTTAAAAAATTCAAATAGTGTCAACCAACAACGAACACTAATAATATTTGAAGGACAGAAACAACAGACGCAAATCTGAAAGGAGAGAAAATATATTAAACTTATAGGTCAAATATCAAGAGAAAAAACTGAAGTGACATAAACACATGAGAAAAAGAAAAGGAAGAAAAAAAGAAAAGATGATTAAGCTATATGTAAATAACCCTAACATTTGAAATCACACCATTATTATCTAATGAAACATTCCATCATTATTGGCTCTCTCCAAGCCATTTATCTTCACAATTCTCAACAAATAATGTTTCCCCATAATAGAAACTTGACGTCAAATTGTTGGCAGTTGAAAGACTCTAAAGTTTCTTGTCATGAGTGCTAGATTTAAAATTATCTTAGCACTTTATTGAATTTAGGCAGGAAAAATTTGAGACGTCTAAAATTACAAATGAATGACATATTTATGCAGATAGCCCTTCAGTTTTGACATGGACAGAGTGGGGTCAACAGTCAACAAATAGGTGCATTCATAGTATCCTGTTAATAACATTATCCCTAATCTTCATATGCTTCAGAAACATTTCTCAGAAACATAATACAGCAACGCTAGAAGATATAGCAAAAGTATGCTTTTAACAGTAGTTCTGATAATAGTATAAGTGACATGCTTTTAACAGTAGTTGCATAGAAAAGAAAGGCAGAGATTCTACTCTTATCCACGTAGAACTCAGAATTGTAGCCAAAAGTGAAAGAATAGAATATTTGTACTGTAACATCCTCCTCTGACTAGGATAAATATATATGTGTGAATAATATGGTTTATCTAGAATGCAAAATAAATGGCAAGCAGTTTAAAATACATATGCATTTGAATTTAAAATACCTATTTAACTAAGATAAACTACATGCTATCATGTGTTTCATATAGTTAATTATTTGAATTGCATAATATGTGAGAATAAGTTTATGTTAAAATTGTAGTACATACTTATTTGATTTTAAGACATTTTGTGCTTTATGTAATTATTATTATGCTTAGTAAATATATTTATTAAACAGAATGCACCAGATAGAGATTTAACTAATCACTTAATAAAATTAGCATAAATTTAATATCTTGCTACAAAATATTCCACACAGGGATTTTGAAAAAACATTAACTAATCCAAATTTATCTTGGCATAGCTATGAGAGACTTAAGCCATCAAGAAAATAATAAAACTAAAGCTTGCCTAAATCTAAAATCAAAGACACCACATTTGAAGCAGTAAAGGAAATGGATACATTATAAAAAAGTTACATAACTCAAACTTGAAAGATTATATACCAGAAGTCTTCTCAATAGGTGAAAGAGGAGACACAGAAGAAAGCATAAAGGTTGGATCATCTTCTGTAGGCCAGTGAACAAGGAGGCTCCGCCTACCGAATGCATCTCGGCCAAACCAAAGGGTTCTCAAGCTATCCTACAAATGGCAAAGAAAGCACAACTTCTAACACTATAGTGGAAAGGAAAATGATGCTACAATTTTTGTGGATAGATAGAAGCTTACCACTCAGAGTTACCTGCCAGTAGATGATAGCCCAAGGCCCTTTAATCATAGAAAGAAGATCAGGAATAGAATCACATGTGCCGCACTTTCCCAGTGCTTGCATGAGAAATTCAGTGTCACTGTTATCACTTGCAATATGGATTCCTCCAAAAATTTCACCTGAAAAACAGAACAATAAAACGGAATGTCAAAAATTTCATTATAAACACATGTAGCAATACCACTGAACTAAAATGAGTAATGCATGCACAAAGATACAAAACAGGCATAGGACATATTGAGACCTGGACCTATGCGTGTAGGATCATAGAATTACAAAATTTAACCTCCATGAAAACTTGTTGAGTTGTACAATAAATTCAAATTGGAAAGAAATATTTCAATTTCCAAGCTCACTTATACTTGTTGCCTATTCAATCAAGTCATCACTCAGCATGTCATACATGAGATATGCCCATGCTTCAAAACAGTGGGCATTGTAAGGCAAATAATACTTCCTCATTCTCTATCTATCACATTTCTTCTACACTAGAAAAAATGGAAAGGATGTCAATTAAGTGAAAAAAGGAACTGCATAGAAAATACAGAGTACCATTGTATACAAGGATGTTTCCATTCGAATCCACTAAAGGTTGAACAAGAGGATTTATTCCCCGGAGTTGTAAGATGGCACCAATGAAATGCAGTTCCGCAGAAGGACCTTGGACACCAGCATTGTATAAGAGCGAACTAGGCATTCCATTATCCAAGGACACACAGTCACATTCATTTCCAGACTGTACTATATGCAACTTCTTAATGTCCACCCCCAATTCCAATGCCCCGTCATCTTCAATGAAGGATGAAATGTTTTTCTCACCTGAGACATTGGATTGAAGAAGTAATTTCTTGCTACCTAAGCTATCAGGACCCCTTCTACGTAGAGCTGCTTTAAGATCATCTACAGAGAACATAAACTAAAGCAAAGCACCCAAATGAGAACCAAAAAAATTGAAAGAAAAATAACAGAATAAAAAAGTTTGTACAAAGGCAGAATTTTGCAACCACATCAAACAAAAAACCCTCTAGATTCAAGATAAAACAACGTTTTACTATCACAAATGCACAAATTGTGCCCATTTTTGAACTTACATCTTCCGTTTTGCGTGGTGGGCATGTCAAATCCAAGGACAAACATGAAATGTCAATCTGAACGCCTGAGACAATCAGAGCAATACCACACATCTCCTGCTTATTTGCTTCTCCAAGCTCGGCAGCTACAAAGAACGTACTTGACGCACCGAATACCAAGATTCTTGAAGGGTTTTGACTTCAATGTTCGAGATGAAAACTTTTTACACATGAAAATTTATAGGGCACCAGCATTTACTGCACTGGCTTCCGTAGCATAGTGGTAGTGCGTTCGCTTCGTAAGCGAAAGGTCGCGAGTTCGATCCTCGCCGGGAGCTTTTTGTCGTTGTGCTTTTCCGCCTCCAAACACGACCCAGATCTTCGATTGCAAAATGTTTTCGGGGAACAAATGTACTCTGATACTGTTTCTTTTTTTTTGTTTCAAACAATACTGTTTACATGTCTTGGTTGTTGCCCTTGGAACTTGGAAGAACTGGTTTCCTGCTCTATTATTGCCTATTTGCGAAAGCGGTGAGGAGCCAAAAAGACCAAGTTGAACAACAAAACGTTACATTGAGACTCCAACATACCGTTTGGATGTGCTTCTAGTTGAAAAGCTACGATGGAGGACAAGCTGGAATTTGCAGCTTTTGCAGCATGGAGAGGGAAAATGTAACACATTAGAGAGGGGAGGGGGAGGACGGAGGGAATTGACGCATATGAGCAAGGGAAACAAGATCGTGGGTCCCATCTTCATTTAATACAAAAAAGATAAAATTATTTTAAAAAACCAATAACCTTGATATAAAATTATGGGAAAATGTCAAAAAATTATTTTGAAAAATGGAAAAGGACGATTCAGTGCTCTGAAATTGGGAAAGGATGAGTTAACTCGCTATCAGATGGGAGGAGAAATCTGGGATTTTGAAATCTTGGCGAAAAGACGAAAATGCCCTTCAGCCCTCCATCTCTCCACTTCAAAATAATAACACTGGCCTCTTAATTAACAACACCGTATTCTACATTAACAACATTAAAATACCACAAAGTGTCTGTACTTCCATATGCATCACTTTCGTTCTGATAACAACACATTCATTCTACATTAACAACTCAACTTTCTTCTTTCATAATTAACAAATTTCAGGGCCAATAACAACACTTCTCTCTTTATTAACAACACCGTATTCTACATTAACAACTCCACTTTCTTCTTTCACAGTTAACAAGTTTCAGGGCCAATAACAACTCCTTTCACTTTATTAACAACATTGTATTCTACATTAACTACTCCACTTTCTTCTTTCACATTTAACAAGTTTAGGGTTAATCCGGTGTTATTAATAAAGAGAAAGGAGTTGTTATTGGCCCTGAAACTTATTAACTGTAAAAGAAGAAAGTGGAGTTGTTAATGTAGAATATGGTACTGTACTATTGTTAATGAAGAGAGAGATGTTGTTATTGGCCCTAAACATGTTAAGTGTGAAAGAAGAAAGTAGAGTTATTAATGTAGAATACGGTGTTGTTAATAAAGAGAGAGATATTGTTATTGGTCCTGAAACTTGTTAATTGTGAAAGAAAAAAGTTGAGTTGTTAATGTAGAACGAATGTGTTGTTATCATAACGAAGGTGATGCATATGGAAGTATGGACTCTTTGTGGGATTTTGGTATTGTTAATGTAGAATACGGTGTTGTTAATAAAGAGAAAAATGTTGTTATTTTGAAACTTGTTAATTGTAAAAGAAGAAAGTGGAAGTTTTAATGTAGAACGAAGGTGTTGTTATCAGAACGAAGGTGAAGCGCATGGAAGTACGGATTCTTTGTGGGATTTTGGTGTTGTTAATTTAGAATAAGGTGTTGTTAATTAAGAGGCCAGTGTTGTTATTCCGAAGTGGAGAGTGTAACCCCCTGCCTTATAAACAGTAATTATGATTCGAAAATGCGTAATCAAAATGAATTAGAGACCAGCAGATGATAAAATTTCATTTCCAATCTCATCCTTGAGATAAGGTTTTCACAAATTCTTTCAAAATTTCTACCTTACCCTGGTCTCAAATTCAATATTTCGAATATAATTACTTGTCCAATTAAATCACAATTATACATATCAGAGTGTACAACAAAAATCCCGGTAACCCCCAGGTTTCACATATATACTAAAGGTTCATATATTCCTATTTAGGAGATTATACAACCATATCCAAAATAATATTTACATCCCAACAATATACAGTAATCCCAAATCAAAATTGATAACCAACAACCAAACTCAAATATCCCTAAGGAACCCTAGCCGCTTCTGGTTGTCTCCTTTCCCTTAGAGCCACTTGCCCTGTCTGAAGGTTAGTCAAATGGAAAGAATGAGATTCAAGAGAATCCTAGTAGTAACAAATCACTCATACAATATATAAGCACAAAGCATGTAAGAAAATCACAAACAGCAGTATCAGCATCAGCATAAACGACAGCACTCACGACTATATACACAATACGACAGCTCACACTGTAATCATATAACAACAGCTTACACTGTATAATGCTAGCTTACACTGTATAACAACAGCTACCACCAGCTGTAAGAGCAACAGCATCACAAATCATCACTTAACATGATCAATCATATATACAATGCATTTACACATAGTATAAGAGAAGAGTCACTACCTGGTTCTTTTCGAGTGTGCTCAGGCACGGTTCGTTCACGATTAGGGAAAATGTCAAATCCTATAAACCAAAACCAAGAACGACGGATTAATTCTCTACTCCAATTTCTTACTTTAACAACACTTCAAGTTAGTTATTATTTGGACTCTTTGGGTGGCTACTAGAAGCTTAGACCCATACCTAAAGAGTTGGGAAAAGCTTACTCTAAGACCATCTTCAAAAGTTCAAAATGCCAATTTTGAATGATTGGTCACGGCCAGCCCCCTTAGCCCACGGCCAACAGATGGTCAGAAAGATTTGGGCCAAGGTCAGCACCTTTGGGTCGCAGCTACAATCAGGTTAGAAACTTTTGGGTCGCAGGCAGCCTCCTTGGGCCACAGCCAAAAGCAGGTCAGAAAGTTTTGAGCCACGATCAGTAGATGGTCAGAAGGTTTTGGGTTGAGGCCAGCACTTTGGGCCGCGGCCAATCAATGACCTGACTCCTGGCTGATTTTCAAACGTCCATATCTTTGTGCACAAAACTCAAAATGACACAAGCTTTATATGCATGGAAAGCTTTGCAATGTGAACTTCAAATCTAGAAACTTTCACAACATTTAGAAACCATTTGCTATTTCAAAATATCACGCAAAGTTGGGTCCTTGTACTGCATTTTAGACTTAGCAAAATTCTAGATTTTCCAGATTTCACACATTGACTTCTAATGGTTCCCAAACTTCAGTCAAACACTATTTTCACACAAAATTTTGCAAGAAATCCATTGGAGCCATCAAAACAACTAAATTCAACTCCCTTTGACAGTTACACAATTGCCACAACATATCACACAACTACACAATTCAAAACTCAATATTGCAATCCTTTACATTCCAAAATTTCAAATCAATTTCAATGGCACAAAGACACAACTTGACACCAATTCCACCACAATATGTAACGCCCCAAATTTTTGATTAAGGGCTAATGGGGATTATTGAGAATGTAATTGTGGATTAAAGTTGGATTAATGTGTATATGTGACAATATTATCTAATATGTCATAATTGATGGAAAATTGATAGAATGGAATTATTGGCCATAAGTTGGTGATTAATGGGGAAATTAATTACTAACTAAGAGGAAATGAGATGTGTGATTAAACGGCTAATGGATGGGTTAGAGAAGCTAATTAGTGACTAAGTGTGTGAGAACCAATAGGAAAATGACATGTGGCAAAAGTGGGTGTGAAGAGAGAGTAAAGAAAAGTCAAATGCATTTTTAATCAATTTCTCTCTCCTCTCTTCCCTCTTTGTGCACTGCAGAAGTATGGAGGGAGTATTGTCATTATTTTCTCACCTTCTTCACTCTTCCTCGCTTTCATCTCTCTCATTTTCTCTCCCCTCTTCTCTCCTGGCGCCATTGTTGTAGAAATAGGGGGAGAAAAGCTTGCAAAAAGGTAAGGGAGATGATCCCAAATGCTCAACCTCATTGTATTAATGTTGTTCCTTGTATTAAGAGCTTCAATTTAATGGTCATAGTTTGGCATTTGGGGCTGGATTGAGTTCTAAAGGAATTAGGAAGGTTGGAGAATCAAGAAGCTTCTTTGAGGAAGTTGATAAGGTGAGTTAAAGAAATCTTTCTATCTAAGTTTTGTGGCATTTGAATTTGTTTGGAAATTCTGGAAAGTTTGGCCTTGAATTCGAAAATGAGTGTAATATCCTAAATTGTAATTAAGGATTAATAACTTCAAAGTGATGTACTTAGTGTTAATTAAGCTCTTTTGAAGTATGTGATGTGGATTGTGGGGTAAAATATGTTTGTTGATGGTTTAGTAAGATTGTGTCAATTAGGGGCAAAACGGTAAATTTATCTATTGATTGGTCAGTTACTGGAAAGGAAACTCCTTGGTAATTGAGATCAATGGCTAAGATTGAAAGAGGGAGAGGCAGAATCCTACGCATGCAAGTCCATGTGAATCTATGGTAGGGAGAATAAGATGTTGACAAGTGGCAAAAGATAGACCATGGGATAAGGGTTAAATTTTTAAACTCAATTTTCTCTTCCCTCTCCTCTTCCAAGTCGGTTGGGGCATGGGAAAAAGGGAAAATATGTGATCACCATTATTCTCATCTCATTCTCTCTCCTTAGCCTCTATTTTCACTGAAATAAGGCAAGAAAGAGAAAGTGTTAAGGTGAGTTTTGGCTAGCTAGATGCCTCTTAATGCTCAAGTATTCTCTATTAATGTTGTGCAAGAGGTTAAGTGCTTTAAACCTATGGTTTCAAAATTTTCATTGGTGGTGGTTGAGAGATTGTGAACTTTAGAAAGTTGAAGAATCAAGAAGTTGGCTTTGGAAGACATAAGAGGTGAGTAGTTGATGTACTTTGGTATAATTACCTTTGTCATTGGTTAAGTTTTGAGGATTTTGTATTTTGCCCTGATTTTGGCTTAAATTTGGAAGGTATGAATTGAGTAGTATAAGGTGGTAGATGAATACCACATTTTGTTTTGGAGTCTATAGTTTTGGTTTGGATTTGAAAAGAGGAAGTTTGGTCATTAGGTGATTTTGGTTGCAATGTGGTTAGAAGTGATGAATGTGTCGTTGTGGTAAGATTTTGGTTGTTTTGAGTTTACCAATAGGTTCCTTATGGAATTTTATAGGGGAATGAGTTTTGGTATAAATGTTGGGACCATTGGAACCAGTTTTGGTAAATCTGGAAAATCATATCAGTTGTTGTGATCTAACTTCTTATAAGCTTCACTCAAGTGAGGGGGTCTCACTCGAGTGTAGTATGAAATTCTGGGTATTTTGGTTAAGTCTTCAGGCAGAAATCACAAGTGCACTTTTATTTCCACGAGTGATATAGGTCATTACTCGAGTGATCTTGGTTTCACTCGAGTGAGGGAGTAAGTTTAAGACTTTGGAGTTTATGATTGCTTTCGGGTAGTTACTCGCGGTGCCTCACTTCTTGGTGCTCAAGTGCATTTGAGGTTATCACTCAAGTGCGGTTTTCTGTGCTCGAGTAAGGGTGTAAGATATATCAAGGTTTGCTCTCAGGCAAACACTCTCGGTGTGACACTTTTGGGTGCTCGAGTGAATTTGGGGTCATCACTCGAGTGAGCTGACAAAAAATCAATGCTTTTGCATCCAAAAAGGCATCTTCGGGGTAGTTTCTCCCAACCCTTTTAGCATATGTTTAGGCATTTAATAGCCACCTAAAGAGTTCATATGAATACCAACTTAAAGTATTATGGAATTAAGAACTTGGAAAAAATATTGATCTATTGTCCTTATTTTAGTTTATAGGATTTGACATCTGCCGTCCTCGTGAGCCCACTGTGCCAGCGAACGTCAGAAAGGAACAAGGTAGTGACTTTTCTTTTATACCTTAGGTGATGCATTGTATGTGTGTTATATCATTGATTTGTGATACATTCGTATGCTGCGATATTTGTGGATATGTGTAAGCACCGCCAAGCCAATAGTCCCTGAGTTGCTAACAACGGTTTGGGTTAGGACGGTGTGTGTAACACCCTGACTTTAATCACGTAATTATAATTCGATATTAGATAATTAAATCACGATTAGAGACCTTCGGATAACTTAAACTCATTTCAATCTCCTACTTTGTAGTAGGGTTTTCACAAAACATTCAAAATCTCTTCCTGTTCCTGGTCTCCATTTCAAAATTCGAATATAATTACCTGTGCAGTTTATCTACATTCACGTATGACAGAGTGTAAAACCAATTCCCCGGCAACTCCCGGATTCTATACATATATAACCTGAGGTTACAAGTATCCACTAGGGGATTACACAACTAAAATCGAATATAATATTCCTAATTCAAAATATACAGTAATCCCAAGTTCTAAATGGATAACCAAGTCTTAAAAGGATAACCAACGTCTCCAAAATCGCATATACCCCTAAGGGTCCTAATTGCTCCGGGTTGGCTGCTTTTCCTTTGAGCCACATGCCCTGTCTGAAATGTTAGTCATAGGAAAGAATGAGATTCGAGAGAATCCCAGTAGTAACAAACCACTCATATAATGTATAAATACCAAGCATGCACATAAATCACAACCAGCATCAACAGCAGCATCAATCTCAAATATACATGGTTTTCACCACAAACGACAGCACTCACGGCTGTATACACAATACGACAGCTTACGCTGTAATCACCATCACGACAGCTTACGCTGTAATCACAATAACGACAGCTTGCGCTGTAAACGACAGCTTACGATGTAAACGATAGCTTGCGCTGTAAACGACAGCTATCACCAGCTGTAACCGCAGCAGCATCAAAGATTCATCGCAGAACAGTGATAACACACACATACAGAGCATTACACATAGTATAAGAGAGAGAGTCACTACCTGATCCTTTCCTGACGTCCTTCAGCGCAGTTGGCTCATGAGGGCGGCAAATATCGAATCCTACAATTCCAAATGCACCATTTAGACACTTCCATAGTGTTACTTGGGGTTATATGAGTCTATAATGAAAATTTACAAAAATACCCCCGGGGACCCGGCCCGGGCCCGCCGTACCAGGTCCGGTTGCACTTTTCCCGAAATTCTAATATGGGCTTTCCTAACATATTTCCGCCCAAGGAATCCATTTCCGGACTCGGAATTATCAAATTCAATGTAAAATTACGAAATTGCCCTTGGCAGCCCTACTTTTAGGGTTTTAGGGGTGTTTCCGTAATTATGCTTTCTTGGCCTTTTTTGAAAAAGTGCCCAACTGTAACCCCACCTATTTTCGCCCACTGAATCCAATGGAATCATCAAATCATTGAAAATCCAACTCTAAGACCCATTTACAGCCTTGGCCGAAATATACATGTTCTCCGGGAAAAATTGGGGTTTTACGATTTCGGCTCCGTAAACGCGTTCCTTTCTACTCCTAACCACTTTATTCACTATTACATTAGGTTATAACTACCATTTGAACCAAAATTGGGCAGCATAACCCTTAGGAAACTCAATTTCCAAAATTTAAAACCAATGGCACTCCGGCGAAATTTCACCGATTAAATTGCCCACAGCAGCCAGAATAAGCAATATACAAGAGTTTGGAAGTTACCTCAAGCTCCTTCTAGCTTTTCTTAAGAGTGGCTGAAAACCCTAGCCCCTTGAACACCAAATTCCTTGCTTCAAAACCTTAATTCACATAGAGGAATAGCTTAGGAGGAGGATTATACACATTAGGAGCTAGATCGTCGGAGAAATCGGCTTACCTTGTGAGATTTCTCCTTCCTTCTCTCTATTTTTCTCCAAGCTCTCTCTCACGTTTTTTCCTCTTACTTCAGCTGAAAATGGCGTGAAATGGCTGAAGAAGATGAGCAATTTGATTAATAATCCATGCTGACATCATCTTTTAATGAGATGATGTCATAATTCCCATTTTCGGATTTTCTGGCAGATTTTCTGCCCAAACTTTGAAAAATCATAACTAATTCTAGAAAACTCAAAATGAGGTGATTCTAAAGCCAAATGAAAGATATTTAAGTCCTCTTCATAGGAAAAATATTGGCCATTACTAAAAATCACCACACAATTCCAGAATTACATAAAACTCATCACTGCCCCAAAACAGAGTTCAGTTTTCATCCCAAACTTTGGACAGTTATATCTCCTAGTTAACTAAACGAAATGGAACAAATTATATGTCCATTTTGAAGCTTGAGATGTGAACTATAAGACTGGAAAATTTCAGAATTTTTAGATACCATTTGGTCATTAAAAACGTTCACACAAACGGACTGCCCAGAATAGAATTTCACTGGACAGAATTTTAGATTTTGCATCTTTGCTTCCATTGGTTCCATTTTCATACCAAACATCATTCCAACATAAATTTTCACAAGGAATCTATTGGAATCATTAAAATATCCAAATTCCCATCACACATTCTTCAAAAGTGTTTATTCAATAATAATTACATCCACTTTTGAAGTCATTAGCCCTTAATCACTTTTTGGGATATTACAGTGTGCCTTCTCGGCGGTAAAAGGAGATGAGGATGGGGTGTGATATGTGTGATTATGTGAAAAGCCAAAAGGCTATTTGTGAAGGCCGACGGGCCAATTGTGAAAGCCGGATGGCTATATGAGCTATAAAGCTATGTGTATGTGATTGAACCATATTTTTATATAAATTTTCCATGATTAATTTGGGATTTTAATGTATTTTCTGGGACATTATTGTATGATTAAGCATTAATTTTGGTTAGGAACAATTGTTTTGAATTAATGGTAATTATGGGCAAAATGGTCCAAATTATTAATTATTTTTGCACAATTGTTTCTTAGACTTTTAATGCTACTTGTGCTTAATTTTTGCATTGTAGGTGTTGAAGAAGGAAATTTGAGATTTTGGAGATTTAAATTATTGGGCCAAGTGGAAAGAAAGACAAGGAAAAGAAAAAAAAAACGCAGCTGGGCTTTTTCCTGGGCTGGACATAATTTTTGGGCTTAAACTAAAAAAAAAGAAGCCCAAAGGCTAAAACATTTGGACAGCTGAAAAGAAAAAAAAAATATTTAACAGACCCATGGATCCGATGGACTGACCCGGACCCGGTGGATATGGGAAAATGGACATGGAGCTTTATCTAGACGTGAACAGCGCCGCACAGAAGGGATCATTATCAGCAAATCGCAGATCATCATCATCGCATAACACTTCCTCCTTCATCCTTCCTTGGTCGCCGGCGATTCTCCTCTCCTCAACCACCATCGTCGGCGACCCTCAACCACCATCACCGTCCAGAAGCGAAGAACACAGATCCGAGACTAGAGTGGCCACCATTGTTGCAGAATTGGCAGACGCGACACTGAGCTGAGATTCGGAGAGCTTGAGAGGAGGAGGTTCGAACGACTACCCAAGCATCACACCACCGGCAGCTCCTCAGCATTTCAGCACCACTGATCTTCACCACCACCGTTGCTGTTCATAGCTGAACAAGATGCTGACCAGTTTGAGCACCACCGAAGATCCTCTGTTTTTCCTCCATCATTGAACACCATTATCACCATCACAGCCCACTATAATCGTCTTCTCCATTATCAGATTCAATATTTTTCCTTCCTTTGTGTCTCTTCTGCATTTCACCACCACGTGGCTGCCATGTTTTTGGATTTTCTGTGGCTATTTTAAAGTAATGTGCTGCTGATTCATCTTTGCTTCTTGGTGTTGAGGAATTGTGGCTTGAGCTTCAAGAATTACATAGGGGAGTTATCTAATTCAATTCATTTTCTCATTTGTATATTTTGATTACCTAACTTTTAGGATTATATCTTTATACTGTTGAGACTTGATTACCGTTTGGATGATCTTGTAGGTTGAATTCTTGTTATTGGATTCGATTTTTGTGGCTTGTTGAATTTTTATATATATATATATATATATATTTCCTTATTGATTCAATAAAATTGTGCTTTCTACGTGTTATTGTTAGATTGTATAATTAAATTGGATCAATTGAGTGTCGTGTTATCGCATTCACATTAAGAGGAAACAAGTCATAATTATCTATTTTAATTGCACTCTAAGTGGTTCATAAAAGTGCCTTAAGAGATAATTACTAGCTGTGTTCGCAGGAGTAATTATTAATTAAGAACACTAGACCCGAGCGATCGTTTGGGGTTTTGCTTTCAAGACTTAGAGAGAATTAACTCCCATAATCTTTTTGAGCAAGGATTGTCACTTCTTCATTACCAAGAGCATTCATCAATCATATTTTCCACTCTATACCATTTCATTCACTCATTTCCCATTTTTATAAAAAGACCAAAAATATTAGATTAGCTTTTAATTAAAAATTGCATTTTTCTTTTAATTATTAATTTCAAAAACCAAAAATCATTTCCCCTTGTTTTAATTGCATTTGCATGATAATTAGTTTACTTAGGTAGTTCAATAAAGGCTCCTCAAGTGAGACGACCCGAGTGTTGCATTATACTGCAATTCTTGGATAAAAAATATATTGCATTTGACCCCAAGGCGTAAAGACACGGTCAAATCAGTATGCACTGCCACACCAACAGTCCCTGAGTTGCTAACAACGGTTTGGGTTAGGACGATGTGCCTTCCCGGCAGTAAAAGGGGATCAGGGTGGAGTATGATTTGTGCTGCTGTTGTATGACGATTTACTTACATACTGTGTGCTTATGTGTGGTATAAATGTTTTGTTACTACTGGGATTCTCTTGAATCTCATTCTTTCCTTTGACTAACCTTTCAGACAGGGCGAGTGGCTCTAAGGAGAAGCGAACAACCCGGAGCGGTTAGAACCCTGTAGGGACATTTGGTTCAGGCCATGTTGGTTATTCATTTTGGATAGGGATTACTGTACGACATTTTGAGTTGTAAATAGTTTTGAACATATGGCGGTGTAATCCCCTAATTGGGAACTGAAACCCTATAGATATATATAGATGAAACCCGGGGGTTGCCGGGGATTAAGTTATAAACTCTGATATGTTTAAATATGATATAACTGCACATGTAATTATATTCGATATTTGAACATTGAGACCATGATAGAGAAGTTTTGAAAATTTTGTGAAGTCCCTACTATGAAAAGGGAGTTTTAAATAAGTTTTGAATTATCCAATGGTCTCTAATCCATTTTATTATGCATTATCGAATCTTAATTACGCTAATTATAGCAGGGGTTACAATGAGAGTCATTGGATATTTGGTATGTTATTGGTATGGAAATGGTATATTTGGAATGTGTATGGATAGATAGGATTGATTGGGAATTGAATGAGTAAGTTTGGAAATGTTGGAAATTTAGTGTTGAATGTTGCCCAAAACTAAAGCATGATAATGGAATAGGATTTTGATAGTTTTGTCACTTCCATTGGATTCCTTGGGTGTTTTTATGAGGGAGTAGCTTTAGTTGAGGTTTTGGGTCCATTGGTAGCTTTTGGTAAAAATTCTAGAAAACTGTCAATATCTCTGCATTTTCTGGGTTCTGATATGGTCACTCGAGTGATCTGGGGCTCACTTGAGTGAGGGATGGACATTACTCGGGTAAGGTTGGGTTCCACTCAAGTGATTTAGTGAAATTCTTCGTTTTTCCTTTCGTTTCTGTATTGCACTTCGGTGAAGTGGGCAAGAGTGTTGCCTCACCTGCGAGTATGGAGAGTTCTCACTCGAGTGAGATTCATCTCACTTGAGTGATTGGTGTATTTGACACACAGGACCTGCCTTTTAGGTTGTCACTTGTAACGCCCCAATTTTCGATTAAGGGCTAATGAGGATTATTGAGAAGGTAATTGTGATTTAGAGTGGATTAAAGTTAAATTAATGTATATTGGTGACAATATTATTTAATATGTCATAATTGTTGGAAAATTGAAAAAATGGAATTATTGGCATAAGTTGGTAATTAATGAGGAAATTAATTACTAACTAAGAGAAAATGAGAAGTGTAATTAAAATTACTAATGGAGAGATTAGAGAAGCTAATGGGTGCTTATTGTGTGAGAGCCAATGAGGAGTGGACACATGGCAAGTTCACATGTGGGGAGAGATATGAGAAAAGTCAAAGGCAATTTTTTAACAATTCCTCTCTCCTCTCTTCCCTCTCTTCACGCTGAAATGGTAGGGGGAAGGTAGAGAATCATCATTTCCTCACTTTCTTCACTCCTCCTCCATCTCTCTCTCGTTCTCTCTCTTCTCTCCCTGGGTGGCGCCATTGTTGCAGAAAATAGAAGAAGAAAAGCTTGAGAAAAGGTAAGGAAAATGATCTCCATTGCTCAAACTTCCTTCTCTAATATTGATCCATGAATGAAGAGCTTCATTTTGATGGTTGTAATGTGTTCATTGGTGTTAGTTTGTGACCTCAAGAGATTGTGAAAGTTGAAGAATCAAGAAATCTCTTTGGCAAAGTGAAAGAGGTGAGTGTTAACTCCCTTTTGATATATGGATTGTGGTTGTTGGTTGAGATTGATTTTTCTGGAATTTCTGCCCTATTTTCGAAAAATTAGGGTCTTAGTGAGTTTGGCATGTTGTGATCATGGAAATGGTATATTGTGATGTCTTTTGGACAAATGGATTGGTTTGAATCATTAAAAGTAAAGTTTGGGAACTTTGTATTGGTTTTGGTGTATTGGTCAAAACAGGGCATGTGGTTAGATTGTGAATTTGGTGATTTTGAGGTTACCATTGTGTTCCTTGTGGAAAATTGTATGGGAATATGTTTGGTTAATGATTTTGGAGTCATTGAACACTTTGGTAGAAAAGTTGGAAAATGCTGTCAATGTGAACTCTGTCTGAGCAGTTTATTTGTGTGGACGTTTTGAGTGACCAAATTATTTCAGAAAATTGTGAAACTTTCCAGTCTTCAAGTTCACATCTCAAGCTTCAAAATGGACATAAATTTTGTGTCATTTCGTTTAGTATTCTGAGAGTTATGCTTTGCCAAAGTTTGGTACAAAAACAGAACTCTGTTTTGGAGTAATGTTGGGTTTTGGGTGATTCTGTATTTTTGTGATCATTTGAAGTTATGAGACATATTTTTCCTTGAAAGAGGACTTAAATAGCTTTCATTTGGCTTTGGAATCGCTCCGTTTCGATTTTTCTACAATTAGTTATGGTTTTTCGAAGTTCAGCCAAGAGTCAGGAAATTTCTTGGCCGCGGCCCAGGACTTTCTGGCCTGATTCAGGCCGCGGCCCAAGGGTGGCTGGCCGCAGCCCACGACCTTCTGACCATATTTAGGCCGCAGCCCAAGGAAGGGCTGGCCGCGGCCCACCCCTGTGTTCCAGCACTTTAAATTTTTGAAAAGAGATCTTCACCCTATTGTTTCCCAACCTTTTAGGGGTTTTATTAGAGGCATTTGTGGCTTCTTAAGGGTCATTATTGATAACCAAATCTAAGAGTTGAAGAGTTAATTGAGTATTGGAATAAAGAATAATGCTTCGTCCTTAATTATGACTTTAGGATTTGATATCTGCCCGGAGCATAGAAGGCCTGTGCCTGCTCAAGGAAGGAAAGACAAAGGTAGTGACACTTTATCCTATATCATGTGTATTGCATTGCTTGTTTGCATTAGTCATCGATTGTAGTGAAAGTGAAGGGGACGTGGCGAAAGCCCGGACTCGATTACAGTGAAAGTGAAGCGGACGTGGCGAAAGCCCGAACTCGAATATTGATAAAGTGATGGGGCGTGGCGTAAGCCCGACCTCATATATAGTGAAGGGAACGTGGCGAAAGCCGGTCTCGAATATCGATTGCTGCATGGTGATATATGTTTACTTGCTTTGTATATATGCATCATATAAATCAACTGTTGCTACTGGGATTCTCTAGAATCTCATTCTTTCCAAATAATATTTTTAGATAGGGTAAGTGGATCGAAAGGCAAGCAAGTGGCAAAGGACGATTAGGACTGCCAGCGGTAGTCTTAGTTAAATATTTTGGTTTTATATCGAATTGGTTATCATTTTGGATCATTGTAAATATATTGTATAGATCATAGTACTATAGTTTTGTGAAATCCCCGGTATGGATACTGAGATGGGCAATGATGCCCTGTATAAACCTTTGGATTAATGTTATTATCCCGGGTGAACGTCAGGAATTGTGCTTACTCTGATATTGTATATATAACAGACCAAACAGGCCATTTGTTTTAATGAATGAAATGAATGGAGATCCATTTGTACAGGTGTTTTAAAAAGTTTTTAATTGTCCCGGATTTCTTATTCGATAATCAAATGTGCTTAAACGCTAATCTCGGCCTGTTTATCGAAGGGGGTTACATCACTCGCGGGTAAAGTGCAAGAGTGTGTCTTAACACTCGCAAGCGTTCAGTATCACTCGAGTGCAAAGGCCAGTGCTCGAGTGCTTCTCTTCCTTTGAAATTCCATTTGCTCTCGGGTTCTCACTTCCTGGACTTCACTCTCTAGTGCTCGAGTGAAGCATGTGGCTATTACCCGAGTGAGGTCCAGTGTGCTCGAGTATCCCTGTCTCTGAAAAAGTTCTTGTGCTCTCGGGTACTCACTCGCTATCCTTCACTCTCAGATACCCGAGTGCAGACCGTACCATCACTCGAGTGAGGCTGTCTTCACTTGAGTATCAGTGCCCCATCACTCAAGTGAGGCCATCTTCACTCGAGTGAAATAGTGAAAAGTGTCAGTGTTTGTGCGTCCAAAAGGGGATCCCTGGGGTAGTTCTTCCAACCCTTTAGGGCTTTTATTAGAGGCATATATGAGTACCTAAGAGGCAGTAATGATAACTAATTTAAGTATTGAAAAGTTATTGAGTATTGGAATAAGTGGTGACGCGTCGTCCTTAATTATGACTTTAGGATTTGATATTTTCCCAGAGCGTAGAGGCTCGTGCCTGCTCAAGAACAGAAAGACCAAGGTAGTGACACTTTATCCTATATCATGTATATTGCATTGCTTGTTTGCATTAGTTGTAATGACCCAATTTGAGATTAAGGGCTAATGGCTTTGAGATTGATTGTAATTAGTGTAATTAAACACTTTTGGATAAATGTGATATGAATTTGATATAAATGTTCATAGTGATGATTTAATGATTATAGTGAAACCAGGGACTAAATGGTAAAATTGGAAATTTACCGACCAATTGGTTAGTTACCAAAGAGAAAACTCATTGGTGATTAGATATCAAGGGTTGAGATCTATTGGCTATGGGTCGGAATCCTATGCTTTGCAATTATGTGAGCTCATGGAAGGAGTGAATAAGATGTTGACAAGTGTCATTGTGTAGACCAATGGATATGGCACAAAAGACAAAGACTTACTTTTTCTCTCTCTTCTCTCTCCTATGCAGTTTGTGTATGGGCAAGGGAAAAGAAGTGAACACATCATCATCTTCTTCCTCATCTCTCATATTCTCTCTCCTTCTCCTCCATTTTCGGTGATCAAGCAAGGAAAGAGAAAAAGAAAGCTTGGATTTTGGGTAGGTAATGGCTCTCCTATGTTCAAATCCTCTTCACTAAATTTGTTCATAGTGTTGAGAGCTCCATTTTGGTGGTTTTAGAATTTGGAAAGGTGATAGTTTGGGTGTTGGAGCAATTTGGAAGTTTGAGGATCAAGATTCTAGTTTTGGTAAAGTGCAAAGGTAAGCATTTGATGCTTTTTGATATATATGTTGTGATTTTTGGATAAGTTTGAGAAATTCTGGAATTTGCCCTGGTTTATGTACATTTTTAAATGTATGAATTTCATAGTGATTGATGTTGAAAATAGTTCATTGTGAAGTTACTTGAATGTTGTTATAGTTTTGAAGTTGGGAGGCGTGTTGATTGAAATTGGGTATTGTATGTGGATTAGAGACCCAATAGCATAGATTGTGGTTAAAATGGTTTTTAGGTGTTTTGGAGGTTACCAATGTGTTCCTTAGGCAATTTTAAGTGGTAATGAACTTTGTGTGGAGTTTGGGAACCATTGGGTTAAGTTTGGTAAATTTGGGAATTTTCTATCACTTGCTGCGATCTGGGCAATCTGATAGCATCTCTCGAGTAAGGGATGATCATACTCAAGTGCTGCTGTCTGGTTTCCTTTTCTTTGTGTTTCGCCTGGATTCTCAGGAAGAAAGCTCGAGTGCACTTCTGTAACTGCGAGTGATGTTGAGGATCACTCAAGTGAGAATGGGTTCACTTGAGTGAAGCTTTGAGTTCATGTTAAGGGCTACGTCTCGGGTCCTTACTTGCTAGCTAAGTTTCAATAGTGTGTTCTGACACTCGCTAGTGAAGTCTTCTCACCCGAGGGCCAGAGGTTATGCTTGAGTGAGCCTTTCCCTCTGGAGTTGTCTGTGTTCTCAGGTTCTCACTTTCTGTGTTGCACTTTCGGGGACTCGAGTGGATTTGGAGTCATCACCCGAGTGCAAAGCCCCATGCTCGAGTATTGTGAGCACTTTCTGGTCATGGTTGTTGCTCATTGTGAAATACTCGCGAATAAGAGCCGTTCTCACTCGAGTGCAAGTCTCTCATCACTCGAGTGAGGTCATCTTCACTCGAGTGAGTCAACCAAAAATCTATGTTTTACCTTTAAAAAAGGGGGTCTTCAGGGTAGTTTCTCCCAACCCTTTTGGCATATGTGCAGGCCTCTAATAGTCACCTAAAGAGTCTTAAAAATGATAACCAACTTAAAGTATTATGGAAATAAGTATTTAGGAAAGAGATTAATCAATTGTCCCTAAATTGGTATAGAATTTGATATCTGTCACACGCGTGAGCCCATTGTGCCAAAGAACGTCAGGAGAGATATAGGTAGTGACTCCTCTATTATACTTTGTGTAAATGTACTGTATGTATGCCTATCATGCATTGTGTTGTTACTGCTACTGCCTTGTGATGTATTGAGACGCCTTATGGAGCTTTGTGTTGCTTTGTGCCTTGTGGAGCTTTGTGCCTTGTGATGCTGCTGCATAGTGATTACAGCGAAAGTTGGCAAAGTGATTACCGCGAAAGCTGGCATAGTGCATTGTGATACAGCTGTGAGTGCTGTCAGTTGTGGCGCGAGCCATGACTCATAGTGTTGTTGTTGAACATGATGAACTTACATGCTTTGTGTTTATATATTGTATGAGTGATTTGTTACTACCGAGATTCTTTAGAATCTCACTCTTTTCAAATGACTAACATTTTCAGACAGGGCAAGTGGCTCGAAAGGGAAGTGGCCAACCAGGAGTGGTTAGGGCTAGTAGGGACATTTTAGATTTTGTGACTGTTGGTTATCTAGCTGGATTTTGGGATTACTATATATATGGATTGTAAATATAAATTTTTGGATATGTAATCCCCATTTTGGGAAACTTTAAACCCATTGTATATATATACTGTAATATCCCAATTTTTGATTATGGGCTAATGAGGATTAATGTGGATATTTATGAATTTAAACGGGAATTATTATGTGTTTTATGGCTATTTTAATTAATACGTCATCATTATTGAAAAATTGAAAGAATGGAATTATGGGCCATAAATTAGTAATTAATGGAGAAATTAATTACTAACAATGGGAGAAATGAGAAATGTAATTAAAATGGCTAATGGAGAGATTAGAGAAGCTAATTGAAGACTTAGTGTGTGTGAGCCAATGAGGAGTGGACACTTGGCAAGATCACATGTGAAGGGATTGGGAGAAAAGTCAAGATGTAATTTTAAATCAGTTTCTCTCTCCTCTCTTCACTCTTGTGCACTGAAGTAGTATGGGATGGAGTAAGATCATCATTCTTCATCTTCTCCATCACTTAACCTCTCTCATTTTCTCTCTCCCTGGTTCAACACCGTTGTTGCTGAGAATAGAGGAAGGAAAGCTTGAGAAAAGGTAAGGAAAATGACCTCCATTGCTCAAACTCATTTCTTTAAAGTTGTTCCTTGAGTTAAGAGCTACATTTCTATGGTTATAGTTTGCCATTTGGTGTTGGTTTAAGACTTCAAGAAATTGTGGAGGTTGGAGAATCAAGAAGCTCCTTTGAGAAAGTTGTTAAGGTGAGTTTAAGAGACCTTTCTATATAAGTTTTGTGCCAAATGTTTTAGCTTGGAAATTCTGGAAATTTGGCTTGAATTTCTAAAAGTAGGGTCTTGTGGTGATTGAATTGTTGTTGTCATGGATATGATGCTTTGAGACGTATCTTGGGTAGATAGAATTTGATTGAAGCTTAAATGTAAGGTTTGGCACTTTGTGTTGGTTTTGTGCATTAGGCAAAAACAGGGTATGTAATTGGGTTGTGATTTTAGTCATTTTGACGTTACCATTGTGTTCCTTGTGAAAATTTATGTGGGAATTAGCTTGATTGTTAATTTTGGAGCCATTGGACACTTTGGTAGAAAATTGGAAAATCTGTCTTGTGTGAACTCTGTTTGGGCAGTCAGTTTGCACAAGCATTTTGAATTATCAAATGGTGTTGGAAAATTCTGAAACTTTCCAGTTTTAAAGTTCACATCCCAAGCTTTAAAATGGATATATAATTTGGGTCATTTTGTTTTGTTAACTGAGAGTTATGCTTTGCCAAAGTTTGGGATAAAAACTGGACACTGTTTTGGAGTAGTGTTGCGTTTTGGGTAATTCTGGAATTTTTTGGTGATTTCTAGTTATGGTCCTTATTTTTCTAGTAAAGAGGACTTAAATACCTTTCATTTGGCTTTGGAATCACCTCGTTTTGATTTTTCTAGAATTAGTTATGAATTTGGAAGTTCAGCCAAGAATCAAGGAATTTCTTGGCTGCAGCCCAAACCTTTCTAACCTGATTCTGGCCGCGGCCCATGGGTGGCTGGCCACGGCCAATGACCTTCTGACCATATTTTGGCCGCGGCCCAAGGAAGGGTTGGCCGCGGCCAACCCCCGTGTTCCAACACTTTGAGTTTTCGAAAGGAGATCTCAAACCTATTGTTTCCCAACCTTTTAGGGCTTTTATTAGAGGTAATTGTGGCCTCTTAAGGGGCAATTATGATAACCAAATTTAAATGTTATGAAGTAAATTAAGTCTTGGAATAGAGTATCATTCTTCATCCTTAATTATGATTCTAGGATTTGACATTTGCTCTACTCGGGAGAGACTGGGACACGCCCGAAAGGACCAAGGTAGTGACTCTTCTCTCATGTTGTGTATGATGTTTTGGTATGCATGACTTGTCATTGTATTTTGTGAACTGTATGTGCTATGGTCCATTACAGCATGAGCACTTCAGCGTGAGCCGTTTAGGGAGTGACAGTGGTCATCTCTAACTCGGCCGTTGAACTGCCGTTGTAATCAAGATGGATCTTTATGAATCCGACCTGTGGGGCAGCGTTTGTGAATCCAGCTATGGACTGTGTGTTGATCTTGCCTGTATGGCTTGTGTTATGAAATGCTTTATATGAATCCCAACTGTGGTGAAATATATTGTGTGGATTGTTGTGATGCAATACAACGTGAGCAATCGTAAAGGATGACATGTGTCATACTAACCATTGCCATTGTAACTGCCGTTGTAGTTGCTTTGTGTGGATAATGATTTGATTTCATGCCTTATTGTTGTACATACTATGATTGATTTAACACTACAGGGATTCCTTAGAATCTCACTCTCCCAAAAACCATGTTTTAGATAGGGCAGAAGGATCGAAGGGAAAGCGGGTAACAAAGAGTAGTTAGAGCTCTGGTTTAGGAGTATACTTTGGTTATTGGTTATCATGTAAATCATTTGAATATTTTTGGATCAATTGTATATGTATTGGGATAGATTGTATAGTCTTGTGTAATCCCCAAGGCAAGGGAAAAGTATGTGGGCTTTATGCCTTTGTATAAACCCTTATTTAATGAATGGAACCCGAGTGATTCAGGAATTTACTTGGCACTCTGATATTTGGAAATGAAATCCACCTATACAGGCCATTATTATTTTGTATTGTGAATATGAGACCACTGTGAATAAGTTTTTGAAAAGGTTTTTGTAAACCCTGATTTTGGGAAATTTTATTTTGTATAAGTCTCAAATCATCCATGGTCTCTAATTCTACATTAATTACGTGTTTATGAACTAAATATCGGTCTTAAGGTGGGAAGAGGGTTACATTTATGGTATCAGAGCTGTAGTTCCTAGCAAGGTGAGGATTTGCTAGGATAGCTCCTTAGTTGACCTTAATCCTTTGAGTTTAGGGTAGCTTAATGATTGATAAGTGCTTGTTGCGTATACACATGAGTATTTCTGCTAATTGTGGATTGAGATGAATTTTATGGATTATGTGTATACATTGGCTAAGGTATTGACGTGGTGAATCATTTGTAGTGATAAGGACGAAATGGTTCGCCCTCTTACTAGAGTCAGGCAACAGGACCCAGAGGTGGAGGAGTTGAATGATAATCCTCCTGATCCGATGAGAGAAATTATGGATCTTATTCGGGACCAAAGACATATGATATCTGAGCTGAGGGAAGAGCTCAGAGAGGAAAGGGCCAAGAACAATGAAGGAAAGGCCTAGTCAACTCATGAGGAAACTCAACCAGAGACGCATCATGAGGAGACAGCTGAGGGGTCTAATGGATCTCATGAATCCCCACCTCACACGGTGCCTAATCAAGAGTCTCAAGGGGTGCCGGTTCGTGAGGGAAGAGACTTACATTCTTGGGTCTCCAAGTTTTGCAAGCATATGCCTCCGGTGTTCAGGGGGAGGTTTGATCCCCAAGCTGCAGAGGACTGGTTGAACCGGTTAGAGAAGATTTTTGAAGTCCTCGAGTGCCCTACAGAGGTGAAGGCAAAATTAGCAGTGTATAAACTAAAGGGGGACGCCGACCAGTGGTAGAGGAACATAGCCACGTCGTTGAAAAACCGGAAGGTGCCATTAACTTGGGAGGTGTTCCAAGAGAAATTTAACGAGAAGTATTTCCCCAAGTCGGTGAGGCTTGAGAAAGAGTCTGAGTTCCTGGCTATCAAGCAGGGAGATACGGAGAGCTTTGACGAGTACCTTTCCCGTTTTACTCGATTGTCCCAGTATTCTTCTTATCTTTGGGATAGAGATAATGAGGAGTGGAGCTCCGATATGTTAATCCAGGGATTGAGGCATGAATTGAAGAAGAGGTTAGCTGCTGATCAATTTACTAACTTCAATAAAGCCTTGGAAGAGTGTAGAATTGTTGAGTATAACTTGAGGGAGTTGTACCCAGCTAAGGGTAAAGATAGCCGCAGTGAGCCTTGTTGGAAATTGTGCCCTAAGGGCCAATCATTGTACTTTGAACATTATTATTTTAATGAAATTTCTCCTTTCTGTTATCATATTATTTGCATGTTAACTGTGATAATCGTATCCTTGGATAATTTATAAAGATTGTCCTAAAATGTCCCTGGTCGGTCATCTATGTGGGAGCAGAGATGAAACAAGATCAGTATGACTTTGATAAGATATGGAGATACGAATCAAAGTCTTAGGCACTTGTAAGAGTACAAGGTGCTGGACCGACCCACTATGAGAAAGCTATATGGATCAAGTCATAAGCTTTTCTCATGTATAACCACGTCACAATGCCCTTAGACATGAGGTCATCATGGATTCCTACATGAGAGTTGCTAAGCTTTGAACTAGTCAAAAGTCACTTTTGACCGGGTAATGATAAAGGCTACGATCGGGCTTGGTGGTTTTTCATGCAGAGGAATATGTATGATCAAGATGGAATTTGTCCCTCACATTAGTAGAGAGATATTACTGGGCCCCTCGATGAGTGAGTCTGAGAAATGTATGGCCATACTATGATGAAAGGGGTTTTTGTCTATGTTATCAGGCTACTCAGGAATCAAAAAATAATGGTCAGGAACAAGAGGATGACATTATCCATGCCTTATCTGTTAGAATCAGTAAGCACAGCAGAAGAATTTTAAAAATTTTCACCGATCCTAATCGAGGATCTATCAACGGCGTTTAAACCAAGTTGGAAGGATTCATACCTTTTGATGATTCAAAGTTTTCACGATCTCTAGGAGCCAACACGTCAGGTCCGCTCCCTCTACCGGTATCCACACGAATGCTCTCTAACCGAGACTGCGTGCTAGCGCCTCTAATGTCTCGTAGGGTTTCACTTGCGGCTCTCAATTCTCATGTGCGTATCAATATATCTGTTCTATCAAGTTTATAACCTATGAAGGCTATTTTCAAATTTCAAAATTAATCATCATTAATTTTGAAATTAATTAACAATTAATTGTCTTGATGAGCTAATTAAATAAATTCAGTTTAAATTAAATCTGTCCAACAGTTTTAATTTAACCTATTTATTTAATCCAAATAAAGAGCCATTAGATTTAATATATCTTCATAAATTAAATCTGAGATACTATATCTCTATCATGTTAGTTATTAAATTTAATATATCTTAATAAATTAAATTTAAAACTAACACAATATAATAATATCATATAATATATATATATATATATATAAGATATATATTTCGAAAACATATATATCTATATAATATTATTAATGAATTTTATATTATATATATATAAATATAAAATTCGTCGACTATAAATTAAACATTATCTCGTGTTGGGCCATTCTTGTGTGTGACCCTGTAGGCCCATATGAAGTTGGCAGTGGGCCAATAACTATACTAACCCAAAAGTCGCAAGTGGCCTCTAGCAAGACATTACGACTACCCAATTCATATGAGGATCGTTATCACGATGCAACCTGTCATAATATGTAACAAAAGGGACGTGACATGGTTGTATGACAGGTTGCATCGTGATAACGATCCTCTTATGAATTGGGTAGTCGTAATGTCTTGCTAGAGGCCGCTTGTGACTTTTGGATTAGTATAGTTATTGGCCCACTGCCAACTTCATATGGGCCTATAGGGTCGCACACAAGAATGGCCCAACACGAGATAATGTTTAATTTATGGTGGATGAATTTTATATTTATATTTATATATATAATATAAAATTCATTAATAATATTATATAGATATATATATATTTGAAATATATATCTTATATATATATATATATGTATATATATATTATATGATATTATTATATTGTGTTAGTTTTTACATTTAATTTATTAAGATATATTAAATTTAATAACTAACATGATAGAGATATAGTATCTCAGATTTAATTTATGAAGATAAATTAAATCTAATGGCTCTTTATTTGGATTAAATAAATAGGTTAAGTTAAAACTGTTGAACAGATTTAATTTAAACTGAATTTATTTAATTAGCTCATCAAGATAATTAATTGTTAATTAATTTCGAAATTAATGATGATTAATTTTGAAATTTGAAAATAGCCCTCATAAGTTATAAACTTGATAGAGCAGATATATTGATATGCACATGAGAATTGAGAGCCCTAAGTGAAACCCTAAGAGACATTAGAGGCGCTAGCACGCAATCTCGATTGGAGCGCATTCGTGTGGATACCGGTAGAGGGAGCGGACCTGACGTGTTGGCTCCTAGAGATCGTGAAAACTCTGAATCATCAAAAGGTATGAATCCTTCCAACTTGGTTTAAACGCCGTTGATAGATCCTCGATTAGGATCGGTGACAACTTTTAAAATTCTTCCGCTATGCCTACCGATTATAACATAGCCCAGCTAAGGGTAAAGATAGCCGCAGTGAGCCTAGTAAGGCAAATACGTCCCAGAAGCGGAAAGGGCAAGGGTCCTCATCTGGGGGAGGTAATAAGAGGCCCTATCAATCTGAGGGTCGTGGTAATCAAAGGCCTCCAGCGGGACCAGCATGTAACCAATGTAGAAAGTACCATCCGGCCAGAACCTGTGTTGGAGAAGTGATTTGCTTCAACTGCAAGCAAGTGGGTCACATCTCTACTAAGTGCCTACGACAGCCGGCAGAGCAAAGGCCCAGGAATCAGGGTCGAGTATTTGCCATGACACATGAGGAGGCCCGGAAGTCGCCTGAACTGATCCAAGGTAAAATTCTTCTTGGTGGTAATGAGTTAGATGCTTTGTTTGATTCGGGTGCAAGTCACTCTTTTATTGCTTATGACTATGTAAAGCGCCTGGGATTACATATGCATAAATTGCCGTTTGATTTGATTGTGTCGACGCCGATGGGTGTCAAGGCTATGACGGCCGAAGCCTGCTTAAATTGTGTGATAGTTATTGAGGGTCGTGAGTCTACAATTGATTTGATTTGTTTGCCACTCTAACAACTGGAAGTTATTCTGGGCTTTGACTGGTTAACAGCAAATGATGTATTGCTTGATTGTGGTAGAAAGAAGATCACTTTTTGTAATGTGCAACGGGGGAATGATGTAAATGCCAGCTTGAATTTGCTTTCAACGGCTAAAGTAGAAAGATATCTTAAGAAAGGATGCCACGGGTATATGGTGTTCTTCTCTGTTCAGGGAGAGTCAAGTGAAGCTCTAGAGAGTATATCTGTTGTGAGAGAATTCCCTGAGGTATTTCCGGAAGATCTCAACGAATTGCCTCCGGAAAGGGAAGTAGAATTCCTGATTGAAATCGTGCCTGGAGCTGGTTAGATATTAAAAGCCCCATATCGTATGGCCTCAAATGAAATGGTGGAGTTGAAGAAGCAAATTGAAGAATTGCTTGAGAAAGGATTCATCCGACCCAGTGTATCGCCCGTAAGTCTTAAGAAAGAATTGCTTGGGGAGCGAGGAACTCTTGTGAGTCTTGAGCCCATAAGCCTAATGGACTACACCGGTGGGTAAGTCCAGTATCCTTGCCATGCCCTGGGTGGGAGGCCCAGTGGCAGGTAAGCCGGTTGGCTGAAGGAGGGATGTGATATATACAAGTAACCCGATGTAATATCCCAATTTTTGCTTATGGGCTAATCATGATTATTGTGGATAATTATGTATTTAATTGGAATTATTATGTGTTTTATGGCAATATTAAATAATATGTCATAATTAGTGAAAAATTGGAAGAATGGAATTATTGGCCATAAATTGGTAATTAATGGGGAAATTAATTACTAACCAAGAGAAAATGATGTGTGAAATTAAAATGGCTAATGGAGGGATTAAGTGGCTAATTAGGTGTTTACCTTTATGAGAGCCAATAGTAGTGTAACATGTGTCAAGGTGGAAGTATGGGAGAGCATAGGAAAAAGTCAAATACTTTGTTTAATATTTTCTCTCCTCTCTTCTCTCTCAATTCGGCTAAACAAGGAGGGAGTAGGGTTATCATTGCCTCTCTTCTCATTGTCTTCACTCCATCTCTCTTCTCTCCCTCGTTTTCTATCTCTTTCTCTCTTCTGCAAATCCGGCGGCCAAGTTGGGCAAGAAAGAGAAAGAAGAAGCTTGATTTAAGGTAAGTAAATGCCCTCCTTTGCTCAAATACCATTCATAAATGTTGATCCTTGAGTGATGAGCTTCATTTTGGTGTTTTTAGTTTGGCCATTTGGTGTTGTTTTGTGCCACACGAAAATTTGGGAAGTGGTGAATCAAGAACCCCCTTTGAAAAGGTTGATAAGGTGAGTGAAACCAATCTTTCTATCTATATTTCATGCCATTTGAAGTAGTTTGTAATTTCTGAAAAATTTGGCTTGAATCCGAAAATGAGTGCCACTGTTCATTTAGTATGTTTTTGGCATGAGAATGGTATCTTGGAATGTATTTAGGATGGATAGATTGATTGGTGATTGAAATGTGATGTTTGGATGAGATTGGCATTTTGTTGATTTTATTGCCCAAAACCCAAAGCATGATAATGGAGTAGGATTTTGATGATTTTGATGATTCTGATGATCCCATTGAGTTTAATAGGTGTTTTTCAGTGGGAGTAGCTTTGGGTAAAGTTTTATGTCCATTGGGATCAATTGGGCAAGTGTTAGGGAAAATGCCTCTGTTTTTTACATTTTCTGGTTTTCTCTGCATCACTCGAGTGCATGATGAATGACCCTCGAGTGGTGATGGGTTCTACTCGAGTGTAGAGATGCAAATTGCTTTTCTGGGCTTTATGTTCTTGTTGCACTTTCGGGGTCAAAGGCAAGTGTTGCCTCACTTGCGAGTGAGGGATGAACATCACTCGAGTGAGCCTCCCCATGCTCGAGTGACTGGTGTATTTGACACCAAGGACTTGCCTCTCGGGTTGTCACTCGCGGTTATGGTGTAAGAGTGTGCCTTCTCACTCCCGGGTATAGGGTATTCACTCGAGTGAGCTGTGTTGTGCTCGAGTGCAGTGAGCCATCTGGGCTACTGCCATTTCTCTTGTACTCATGGGTTCTTACTTTATGGACTTCACTCTCAGGTGCTAGAGTGAGGCATTTGGCCTTTACTCGGGTGAGGTCCAGTGTGCTCGAGTGTTGTAGTCTCTGAAAGGTCCTTGTGCTCTCGGGTGTTCACTCACTATCCTTCACTCTCTAATACCCGAGTTTAAACCGTACCATCAGTCGAGTGAGGTCTCCTTCACTCGAGTATCCGTACAATCTCACTCGAGTGAGGCCATCTTCACTCGAGTGTCTCTGTAGAAAATGTCAGTTTGTGTTTCCAAAAAGGGGATCTTTGGGATAGTTCTTCCAACCCCTTAGGGCTATTGTTAGAGGTATTCTTGAGTACTAAAAGAGCAATAATGATAACCAATTAAGTGTTATGAAGATATTGAGAATTGGAATAAAGAATAACTCTTCGTCCCTAATTATGATTCTAGGATACGATATTTGTCCGACACGGGAGAGACCGGTGCCAAGGAATGCCCGGAAGGACTCAGGTAGTGACTCTTCTCTCATATTATGTATGATGTTTTGGTATGCATAACTTATCATTGAACTTTATGAACGGTGTGCCATGATCCATTACGGCGTGAGCACTTCAGCGTGAGCCGTATAGGGATTGACGCTGGTAATCTCTAGGTCAGCCGTTGAACTGCCATTGTAATCGACATGGATTTTAGTGTATCCGACCCGTGGGGTGGCGTTTGTGAATCTAGCCATGGGTGATGTGTTGATCTTGCCTGTATGGCTTGCATTATGAAATGCTTTAGATAAATCCTAGCTGTGGTGAAATATATTGTGTGGATTGTTGTGATGCAATGCAGCGTGAGCAATTCAGCGTGAGCAAACGTAAGGGTGACATGAGTCATGCCTGCCTTTGCTGTTGTAACTGCCGTTGTAATTGCTTTGTGTGGATAATGATTTGATTTCATGCCTTATTGTTGTACATACTATGATTGATTTGACACTACGGGGATTCTTTAGAATCTCACTCTCCCAAAAATCATGTTTTAGACAGGGCAGAAGGATCGAAGGGAAAATGGGTGACGAAGAGCGGGTAGAGCTCCGTGTTAGGAGTTCCTTTTTGGTTATTGGTTATCATGTAAATCATTTGGATATTTTTGGATCAATTGTATATGTATTGGGATAGATTGTATAGTCTTGTGTAATCCCCAAGGCAAGGGAAAAGTATATGGGCTTTGTGCCTTTGTATGAACCCTTATTTAATGAATGGAACCCGAGTGAGTCAGGAATTTACTTTGTACTCTGATATTTGTGAATGAAATCAACCTGTACATGCCATATTGTAATTGTAATGTGAATGTGAGACCTTGTGAGCAGGTTTTTGAAAGGTTTTTATAAACCCTGATTTTGGGAAATTTTATGTTGTTTAAGTCCCAAATCATCTATGGTCTCTAATTCTACATTAATTACGTGTTTATGAACTAAATCTCGGCCTTAAGATGTGGAAGGGGTTACACCCGGGGTTGTCAGGATTTTAGTTACGCACTCTGATATTTATTATGTGATTTAATTGCACAGGTAGTTGTATCCGAAGGTGAATGTGAGACTAGATGAACTATGTTTTGAACTGTTTTTCGGTATACCCCATCTTGAAGATGAGGGATTATAAATGTTATTTTGTCTTATTGGTCTCTATTTCACTTAAATTTCATAATTCGGATATAATTACGGTGAGGGGGTTACATTAGTCATCGAATACAGTGAAGGGAACGTGGCGTACGTCCGATCTCGATTACAGATACAATTGATAGGACGTGGCGAAAGCCCAGCCTAGAATACAGATACAGTAAGGGGACGTGGCGAAAGCCCGGCCTCAAATACAGATACTGTGAGGGGACGTGGCGAAAGCCTAACCTTCTATACAATGAAGGGGTCGTGGCAGTGTGCCTGGCCTCGAATATTGATTGATGCATTGTGATATATGTTTACTTGCTTTGTTTATATGCATCATATTCATAAACTGTTGCTACTGGGATTCTCTAGAATCTCATTCTTTCCAAATAATATTTTTTTAGACAGGGCAAGTGGATCAAGGAATAAACAAGTGGATAAGGGCGATTAGGACTGCCAACGGTAGTCTTAGTTAGATATTTTGGTTTATATTGAACTGGTTATCATTTTGGATATATGTACATATTGAATAGATCATAGTATTTTAGTTTTGTGTAATCCCCGGTATAAATACTGAAATGGGCAATGATGCCTTATAGAAACCTTTGGATTAATGTTATTATCCTGGGTGAACGTTGGGAATTGTGCTTATACTCTGATATTATGCATGTGACAAACCGAACAGGCCAATTGCTTTTATGAATGAATGAATGGAGATCTTATTGCTCATGTGTTAAAAAAGTTTTTAATTATTCCGGATCTCTCATTCCATTATTAAATGTTTTTAAACGCTTAATCTTGGCCTTGATAGTGACAAGGGTTACACAATACATTAACCAATTCATACATTTCAAAATTACACTAAAATCAGGGTAAAATCCAAAATTCTCAAAGCTCAATTAATGATCACAATAAATATGTCAAAATGTATCACATACTCACCTCTTCTTCTTTCCAACGCTAATTCTTTGATTTCTCAACTTCCAAATTTCTTCAAACACTTAAACACCACTTTTCAAAAATCTGAAACCATAGAGGTAAAGCTCTCATCACCATGAACAAGATTAATGAAAAAGATTTGAGCATACAAGGCCATTTACAAGACCAAATACTCACCTTTCACTTTTTCTTTCTTGCTTGATCTCAAAAAAAATGGAGGAGGGAGAGAGAGAGAATGTGAAATGATGATGATGAAGATAGGAACAGATTTTTGGGAAAGAAGGACCCCCTTTGGCCGACTTTGGAGAAGGAAGTGAAAGGGAAAATGGTTTGACAATTTGACCAAATCCTATGGCTCACACTTTGACACTTCGCAAGATCTTGCTCACCTTCCATGGACACACATGAATCCCTTAGGCATAGGATTCCACCCTATTGATTTCTTGAGAGTTAATCCTCACCATTGACCTTTAAGTTACCAATGAGTTTCCTCTTTGGTAACTAACCAATTGGTCGGTAACTTTCCTTTTTCCCATTTTATCCCTAATTATAGCAATTCTACTCAAATCACCACTAAACACATTTTTATCTTTATTTCACTCAATCATGTGCCCTCCCTACCATTAGGGTTCATTTAAAACTTTGTCACACAATTATACTCAAATGCAGGGTTTAGGCACTGATTGTAACACATTCAAATCGAAATTCACATCATATTCTTCAAAAGTGTTTAATTAACAATAATTACATCACTTTTGAAGTCATTATCCCTTAATCCCATTTTGGGTCATTACAGAGAGAGGGAGGGCTGAAGGGCATTTTCGTCTTTTCGCTGAGATTTCAAAATCCCAGATTCTTCCTCCCGTCTGCCAGTGAACTGACTCGTCCTTTCCCTATTTTAGAGCACTGAATTGTCCTTTCTCATATTCCAAAGTATTTTTTTTTGGAATTTTCCCTAAAATTATTCCAAACGAGCCCAATAATTTGATATTTATAAATGTATCTAAAAGGAGAAAAATTAAATAACAGATTGATGAAATATTCTCATATTAAAAAAAATAATTGGTAAAAATGATTTGATACTTTTTATACACAAAGAATAATAAACATTTTTAATTAAGTATTTTAGAGTTTTCAAGTTTTTTCAATAAATAATTAACTATTTTTATTTTATATAATTTTAATTTTAACTTTTCTCTCAAATTATCACAATATATATCTATAATATATATATATATATATATTATTTAATAAGATTTATGTTATTTTTGTCATTTTTCATCTAAACTTGCTTTTCAAATGATCATTAAAACAAGTTTCAGTTTGAAAAAAAAACCACTTCTACCACCGTCAATTCAAATATAAATCACATTTACAATCTGACTTTTATCCTATCTTAAGTTTGTAAAAGTCATATTGAAAAAAAACAACTTCTATCACCACTAATACAAATGGGCCCATAATTCTTTTTTTTTTTTTGCTTTTAAATATTGGGCTAGTACTCCTTCTCTTCCTTTCATCTTATTCTTAAATGTAATAGTGTTTTGATAATAGGAAAATACAAGAGATGAAATGAAAAAATGAAGAGAGAAAAATGGAGAGAAAGATAGAGTAATATCATATTCATTTGGATGCTTATAATTACTTGATACAATGCCACTATTTATAGGCCACAAAGTTTTAAATTCTATCCAAGAGTTACAACAAAGTTTAAATCTACATAATTGTACAATATGTAACATTTAGAGGTTATGTGTATTAATCATGGAAAGCTCTCAATAAGCCATTCATGTGGTAGGTTACATTGGTTTAAATGTAGAACTCCAAAAGATATCTCTTCAGAGGTTATGGACATCCACAAATAATAGTACAATATTTGTAACACTCCCCTTGGATGTCCATAAACAAATATTGTCTTATTAAAACCTTATTAGGAAAAATACAATGGGATAAAAACCTAGTGAAGGAAAAAGAGCACACAATACATATTGATGTTGCCTCATTAAAAATCTTACCAGGAAAACCTCATGGGACAAAACCTTGGTTAAGGAAAAAAGAGTATAGCATGATCTTTACTCCCCTTGATGATAATATCTTATTTACTTCTTCTCATGACAACATCACTTTTACTCCTCCCTTGATGATAACATCGCTCTTTTCCCTATTATCTCAATAGAATATGATGATTTCTCAAGTGGATTATTTACAATGCCTTTTGAGCATATCTCCGTTTTATCTAAATTATGCTTGATTCATTGTCATCAAATGATTTGTCAAAATGTATTCCTATAACATATATCTCTAGCATATCTTCTAGACATGTTAAATTATCAATATACCCACTTGGCTTATACAATGTGAAAAATAATAAAAGAAAAGTTATTATGAAAATAACCATACACATATTCAATTTATTTCAAACAGAATGATCTCATATAATGTTCCATAGAATTTCACATCAAACCTTAGTTTCATAGTATCCATGGCGTAGCTACAGGAACTCAATTTTACCAGCAAAACATAATAATGCAATATTAGCATGATGTAAATATTCAGAAAACATATGGTTCTTGTAAACCATTAAATTCAATATATATATATATATATATATTCAATTAATAATTGAGTGCTTTCTTAAACATGCTTCTGGCATTTTAGATCCTTCAAAGATTGTCAAGCAAACTTCACTATCTAGTAATCCATATGCTTAGGCTATATATAATGATATCTAACATAAACATAATTTTGTTTTCATATACTGCTAAACTAATAATATAAGCAAAAATTATTGCATCCATCACAAATTAATATACCATATCATAGTCTTTTTTAGCCTTTGTGAAATATTTATTTTCACTTAAATATTTATATATTTCATATTTCAGATACTGGGACTATAGGTCCATAATTTTCACATATTAAAATAACATATGTGATCATATTTTCATTGCGTATTTTTTTTTACTTTTCCTTTTGGCCAATCACTATTCTATCTACTTTGCAAGACAGATTGATGCATAAGATCCTCACTTGATCATGTAATTATTACCAAGATCATTATCAACAACTAAATCTTTTCAGTTTCATTTTTCCTATGACATAATTGATTGAAATGTCTTTATTTTTTTCAGGTGCCTAAACATCTTTTAAGGTTTTTGCAATTACTTTTGTCTTGGCCCCTTTTGGAGTACTTGCCTGCTCAATATGACCATCTTAATTATTTTCTCATTTCTCTTTTTCTTTTGGAACAAATTATTCTCTTATGCCTCAGGTATGTCTCACTTTCATTTATTCTAATTGGAACATCTTCAGTTGGAATATGAGATTTAGTAATTCTCATTTACGTCAGTAATTATATCTGATAGATGTTCTGTAATATTGCATGAATGTAAAACCTGATGAACTTCTGGTTAATAATGCATTCCTTTTTTTCTCTTTTCTAACTATTCAATTTCTCTCCCTCTTGTTAGGAAAACTATGTCAAAGGAAATCATGGAAGCAAGGGCCCTGACAAGTGTCATCCACCGTGCACCGAGTGCTAGCATAATACTTGGTAAAAGATCTTAACATACAACTTCCTCCTCACTCCAACCTCTCACAAATGTAACCACCATGGCAATTATATTCAATCATTAGTAAATATAATATCATTAAAAGACAAGGTACAATAAATCATGTTTCCATTTGTATCAAATATCATCACATATTTAAACATGCCTAAAAGGAAACAATAATCCAATATTACATTAATTATAACTAATTTATTAACTATGTGAATAAAGTGAGTTATAAAGAAAACTACTTGTAACATTACTTACTTGAGAATTTTCAATACATATACATATACATTAAATCAGTCCATTTTTTTTATAAAAGATAGTCATTCGCAATCATACACAGTTCACAAATATATGAAAGAATATTTAGAGTTACATGTTACTCCTTAGCTTAAAAATAATGGCCAAAGAGTTACTCCAAAACTCTCAATGAGAGTCTACAAAATCACGTACATAAATATCTATCAATATACTAATTAAAACTGCTCTAAAATTACCTTAAAGCTACTATATGTCTTAAAGGTAACTCTCTAAAAATTTATATTTTGCATATCCACATTCATTAATTAGCTACCGTATATCAACATTTATATTGAGATGTATTATTGGTTGAAAATAAAAATAATTACATAAGGTAGAGGATTTATGTATATGTGGGTGTGTTCAGGAAGATGGGAGCATTGTATATATATAAAATATGGGAGCATTATATATAAATATATATGTAAGGATTTAAAAGGATGAAAGTCAAGTAAGTCATGTCCCTACAAAGGAGTGAGAAGAGTTTGAAGGATTAAAAAAAGTTTTTGTTTTTTATGCAATTATGAACCTCACGATTCGTTGGACTTGGAAGTAAGAAAAAAACATTAATAATTAGATCCTGAAGTTAACATGTACACATATATACACACCAAAAAGGGCAAAGGGTTTACATAAAGTATTGAAAAAATCCATATGTTTACACTCCCAGTTGCATTAGTTGGGAGAGAATCTTGGGCTTATAATTTATTGTTGGAACGTTTGAGAAAGAAAGCAATATATATATATATATATATATGCTTACAAGGATAAGACCAAAGGATAATTCATGGTGATGAAGGATGAGTAGAACGTGTGTACAGTATGCATATGTTGTAATACCCTAAGTTTTGAGATTTTAGGATAGAGAATAAGCCTGAAATAAGTGGACTGCTAAGCCTGGGTTTAGCAGGAGCCCAAATTTATTCCCTAATGATTCTTCTATCTTTAGGGTATTAAAGAAAGTAAAATAGTGAATTTTAAAAAATACGATATACGTTGTGATTCAAATGTGTTGTAGTCGATGCCCAAGCCCTGCATTTAAGCATAATTGTGTGTCAAAGCTTAAAATGCATCATAAAGGAAGGTTAGGGCGCATGGCATGAGGAAGTGTGATATAAAATGTGTTTGGTGGTGATTCAAGAGGAATTGTCATAATCATGGGCAAAATGGTAAAGTTACCGACCAATTAGTCAGTTACTGAAGAGGAAACTCATTGGTAACTTCCAGATCAATGGTTAGGATTGATTTGTACAAGAGATCAAAGGGTGGAATCATGTGTGTGTGTGCTTATGTGAACTCATGAGAGATGTAATAAGGGTGTGACACATTTCACTTTTTGGACCCTTAGATCTTGGTCAATTTGTCAAAGCTTTCCCTCTCTCCTCTCCTCTCTTCAAGGTCGGCCAAGAGGCCTCTTGGCTGCTGATGAACCCATGTCGTGTGAGTTCTCAAAATAAAACTAGGTTTGAAAATGTAGCGTAGTAGCTCAACCTAGGTCATTCTTGTGATGAGATTAATTTTCAAAGTTCTAATTAGTAAAGTGATAAATACCTTAAAGTTGTGAGAAGTCATTTTGAGAAATTGCATTTTTAAACTAATGAAGTAAACTAAGCTAAAGCAATATTTTTGTATTTTTTTGGTTTTCAAGACAAAGAAGCAATTGGAATTGAAATTAAGAACAACAACTAAGTAAATTTAATAAACTAGAATAATGATAAAATGGGATTCCCTTGAGTTGAGGTTTTAGTCTTCCTTGCTTGCTAATAATTTGAATTCCATAATGAGTCAAGAGGATGGAACTAAGCTACCACTAGCTCCATACTTGCAATAATCATTTAATTCATTCAACCGAAGCAATTAAATGAATACCACCAATTAATAGTGACTCAAGGAGATGAATAATTAAATTTCAATTCTAAATTGTAATTACCATTACAACAATTCAAAATATTCAGTTTAATCATTTAAATCCACTTAACCAAGTTGAAATAAACAATTCAACCTACTCCTACTATGAATCATACAAAGCTTAATTAATTAACTGATAGCTCAACCACCAAGTTTATTCACTTGGCATAGAACAATCTAGATCACAATTATATACTTAACTAAGCTACATAATCATGAACTAGAAAGAGAGCTTAAGGAATTCCATTGAAGTTTAGAAGCTCAAACCATTACCCAACTCAAGGAAATCACCAAGACTTTGCTACTCATGGAGGAGGAGGAAGATGAAGAATGAAGAATGAAGAGGAGATTATCCATGGAAAATAGAGCAGCTTGCTCATCTTCAATAGCCACCGAAAAGCTACTCATATGCTGCACCGAAATGATTCTTCCATCTTCAATTATTGGTTTCCCTATTCTACAAGTCTCTCATTTCTTCAATCGGTCAACTCCCCTTTCCTCTCTTCTTCCATTTCTTTTTGGTGTTGTTTCCCTTCCTCCTCACAGCCACCAAGCCTTCCTTTCTTTATCTTTGTTTCATTATGTCGTCCCTCTTTATTCCAGCCGCCACTCACTCCTTTATTCCCTCGTGTTTCTTTTCTCTTCCACAAAAACCCTTTTTCATTTCACATGGGCTTTCCTTCCTTATTCCATTATTCCTCTTGTCTTTCCTCGGTCCAGCCCAACACTTGCATCTTTTTTTATTCTTCCATATGGTCCCCTTCACCAATTCATCCAGCAGCCTTTTCTTGTCTTTTTAATTCCAATTTTGGTCAGCACTCTTAGTCAATTCCTTTCTTTTCTCATCTATTATGTGCTACTACTTGCTTTTAATTCAATTCGCATGGTCCACGCTGTTATCCCTCTCGGTCCACCTCTCTCAATTCAGTCAAGCACTCATTCAACTATTTCGGCTGCTTTCATTTTCTTCACTTCCTCTCTTCCTATTTCGGTATTTTGGTCCAGCAGCCCCTCCAAAACAATTCCCTTCGGTCAACAACTCTCCTGTTTGTATTTCATACCCTCCTTTCTTCATTTCTTCCCTCACCGTCCAGCACATCTCTTCTCTTTTCAATTCAGCAGCAACTTAATAGACAAATGGTCCCCACCTTTTCTTAATCAATTCTCTTTAGGTTAAATAAGTAAGTTAAGCCATGTCATCACCTATAAAATTAGATTCACAAAGGTAATATTTTTTGCTCACAATTAAAGAATAATGGGAATAACAAATATTAATTAAAAATATAACAATTTAACCACTTTAGTTGCCAAATTATTCTTTCACTAAAATCTCACTTTAATATTTGATTATGCCTAAAATATTCAATTAAGTCCTATAAAAGGCTAAGATTAATTAATAAAAATATATAAATATTAAGCTCTATCAGCTGCCCAAAATCTGATCTCACTCCCTCTCTCTTTGTAATATCCCAAATTTAGATAAATGGTTAAGGACTCCAAAACTGGATGTGATTATTGATAAATGAACACTTTTGGAGAATGTGATGTGAAATGTAATTCAGATGTGTTATAGCTATACCAAAACCCTGTATTTAAGTTTAATTATGGATTAACATCTAAATTGACTTAAAATAGAGGGAGGGCACATAATGTGGTGTGATGAAATGATATGATGTGTTTGGTGGTGATTCAATGAAAATTGTCATAATCAAGGCAAAAAAGGAAAAGTTACCGGCCAATTGATTAGTTGCTGAAAAAGAAGCTCATTGGTAACTCAAAGATCAATGGTTGTGATTTATTGTTATGAGATTAAGAGGGTGGAATCCCATGTGTGTGGGCTCATGTGAACTCATGGGAGATGTGGCAAGATTTTGACAAGTGTCACAACATGAGCCATTGGATTAGATCAAAATTTCAACACTATTTTCCTCTTTGTTTCTCTTTAGGTCGCCAAGCTTGGGGAGGGAATTAAAAATTTGATTTCCCTTCATCATTTTCATCATTTCATCTCTCTTTCTTCCAACTCCGTGGATGCCCAAGCTCAAAGTGGAAAGAGAAAGTGAAAGGTGAGGATTTAGCTTGCTTAATGCCTTTTTTAGCTCAAATGATCTTCATTAATCTTGTTCATAGTGATGAGAGCTTCATTGCTATGGTTTTAGATTTGTGAAAGAAGGTATTTGAGAGCTTGAAGAAATTGGAAGGTTATGGAATCAAGGAACTAGCTTTGGGAAGAGGAAGAGGTGAGTATTTGAAGCATTTTAACCTAAGTATTGTGATTATTGGTTGAGTTTTGAGAATTGTGGATTTTTCCTTGATTTTGGTATATTTGTGAAATGGAAGAATCGGTCTGTGTATTTTGGTGTAATTGGTGTTTTGTTGTGTGATATGGTTATGGAATTGGTTTGAAACCTTGAATGGAAAGAATTTGCAATGTTAAGGTTTGTGTTGTGAATGGTGTTGACACGTTGTGATTATTGTGTAACATGTCAATGTGATGTGAATTTGGTTGATTTGGTGTTTCCAATGGATTTCTTGTGAAAATTTGTGTGGGAATGGTGTTTGTTGTGAAATTGGAACCATTTGAAGCATTGGTGTAAAATCTGAAAATCTGTCCATTGAAACTCTGTGCTGGGCAGTTTGTTTGTGTGGATGTTTTGAATGACTAAATGGTGCCTTAAAATTCTGAAACTTTCTATTTTTAAATTTCACATTCCAAGCTTCAAAATGGACAAATAATTCACCTCATTTTGTTTTGTGAGCTGGGAGTAATGATTTTCCAAAGTTTGGGACTAAAACTGGAATATGTTTTGGAGCAGTGCTGAGTTGTGTGATTCTATAATTGTGTGGTGGTTTCTGATAATGGTTCATATTTTTCCTATGAAAAGGATTTAAATATTTTTCATTTGGCTTTGGAATCACCTCATTTCAATTTTTCTGGAATTAGTTATGATTTTTTGGAAGTTCAACCAAGAAATAGGATTTTCTTGGCCGTAGCCATAGGTTATGGACTGTGGCCTAAATGTTTCTAACATGTTTTTGGCCACGGCTAGTGGATTTGTGGGCCACGGCCAACCCCCAAAAATCAGTATTTTGCACTTTTGAAAGGTGGTTTTTAGTATAGTCTGTCCTAACCCTTTAGGCATATGTTTGGGCTTCTAGTAGCCACCTAAAGGTTATGAATGATAACCAACTTTAAGTGTTATGAAAGTAAGGATTTGGAGTATAAATTAACCCTATGTCCTTGATTTGGTTATAACGTTTGATATTTCCCTGATCGTGAGTAGCCGGTGCTGGAGCATACATGGAAAGAACAAAGGTAGGGAACTTACCTCTCTTGCATGTAATTGATATTTGTGTTGGTGTATTGATACATGTTATTGCTTTGCTTGATTATATGAAACATATATGGATGATTGAAGCTCTGTTTCAACTTGTGCTATGGCCATAAGTATATTGTTCGAAATGTTGAGCTTACAAATTTGTCATTGTGTGATCATGAGCTATGTAAGGCAAGCATGTCATGCATTAAATATTTATCTTGCATGCATATTGGTATTATTTTCCTACTAATATTCTCTCGAATCTCACCCTCTCCTACCAATAATTTAGACAGGACAAGCAGCTTAAGAAGGGAGTAAGCAATTAAGGGCGGCAAGGACTCCTTTGGGATGTGGATTTGGTAGTTGGTTATCGATATGGGTTGGGATGACTATATATGTTTGGGATGTGTATTTGATGCATATTTGGACTTGTATTTGGAATGGATTTGTGTAATCCCCTATTTGGGAAATTGTAATGGGCAAATGTGCCCTGTAAATCCTTAGTAAAGGCATGAACCTGGGATTGTCAGGATTATTATGTTGTGCACTCTGATATGTTATGACTGTGATTTATCTTCGGAGATAATTGTATTCGAAATATGAATGAGACCGGGTGTATTAGATTTCGAAATTTATTTGTGAAAACCCTATCTTAAGGATAGGGAATTGAAATGAGTTTTGTTTATATGATGGTTTCTAATTCATTTTAATCACGTATTTCAAATAATAATTATGGAGGGGGTTACACACTTCATACTCCATGGACGCCCAAGCACAAGGAAGAAAGAGAAAGGAAGAGTTCAATGTTTAGGTGAGATAATGCCCTCTACTACTCTAATACCCTTCTTTAATGGTGTTCATAGTGATGATAGCTTCATCTCTATGGTTTTAGATTTTTGAAAGAAGGTGTTTGAGAGCTTGAAGAAAATTGAAAATGGAGGAATCAAGAAATTAGCTTGGGGAAGAGGAAGAGGTAAGGATTTGATGCATTTTGACCTAAGTTTTGTGGTTATTGGTTAAGTTTTGTGAATTTTGGAATTTTTCCCTGATTTTGTGTAATTTTTAAATAGAAGAATTGAGTGGTGTTTTATGGTGCAATTGGTGTCATGTTGTATTTTGTGGCCATTGGAATTGATTTGGGAACTTGAGATGGAAAGTTGTGCAATGTTGAGTTTGTATTGCAAATTGTGTTGACATGTTGTGAATCTTGTGGGAATGTCAATGTGATGTGAATTTGGTTGTTTTGGTGTTTCCAATGGATTCTTTGTGAAAATTTGTGTAGAAATGAGGTTTGATGTGAAAATGGGACCATTGGAAGCCAAAGTGTGAAAACTGAATTTCTGTCAAGTGTGAATTCTGTTCTGGGCAGTCTGTTTGTACTGACGTTTTGAATAGGCAAATGGTGTCAATAAATTCTGAAACTTTCCAGTCTTAAATTTCACATTCCAATCTTCAAAATAGACACATAATATTTTTCATTTCGTTTTTTGACCTAGGAGTTATGGTTGTCCAAAGTTTGATGTCAAAACTGGAATCTGTTTTGGAGCAGTGTTGAGTTTTGTGTGATTCTGTATTTTTGTGGTTATGGAAAGCATTAATTCATATTTTTACTATGAAGAGAACTTAAATAGCTTTCCATTGGCTTTGAAATCACCTCATTTCAATTTTTCTAGAATTAGTTATGATTTTTGGAAGTTCAGCCAAGAAACAGGATTTTCTTAACCGCCGCTAGAGGTTATAGACCGCGGCCCAAATGTTTCTGAGCTATTTTTGGCCACGGCCAGTAGATTTATGGGCTACGGACAACATCCAAAAAATCAGTATTTTGCATTTCTGAGAGGTGGTTTTTGGTATGGTTTCTCCCAACCCTTTAGGTGTGTGTTTGGGCTTCTAGTGGCCGCTTAAAGGTCGTGAATGATAACCAACTTTAGTGTTTGGAAGTTGAGGAATTGGAAAAAGGAAATAACCCTATGTCCTTGATTTTGATTATCAGGATTTAATATTTTCCCTGATCATGATCTACTTGTGCCGGAGCACAGCTGGAAGGAATAAGGTAGTGACTCTTCCCTTATACTATGTGTAAATGCAGCATATGTATGTGTTATCATTATTTTGTTATATTGTGGATGCTGTGAAGCTTGTGTATTTGTGTCTTTCACCTGCAGCTACATGGGGGGGTTCCCATGGCGAAGGACCATCCCACTAGGGCGATAGTTTATGGGGGATTGACTATGTAAGGCGAAAGGCTATTGGTGCTGCTGTGCTGTATGATCATATGCTTGCATGATATGTGATTATGTGTGGTATGAGTGATTTGTTACTATTGGGTGTTAGATTCCAAGTTTTGATGATAAAAAAATATTATTATATGTTTTGATAAGAAATTTATGTTTTTGCAAGTTTAGACAATGGATAAAAAGTACCAAATGCATATCACAAAGTTCAGAGGCCATTGCTGCTATTTTAAATGATGCACTCGAGTGATGGAGCTAGCACTAGAGCATTGAGCATTTTTGCACTCGGGCACAAGCAAGTGTTTATCAGAAAGTGTTTGACAGAAGCGCACTTCAGGTGAAAATGCCAGGACGACTCGAGTGATGATAAGATTTGTACACGAGCATAAAGGGATACTTGTACAAGTGTTTGGCAAAGAGCAATCACAGAGGCAGAACATTATCATTTCACTCGAGCACACTATCTCTACTCGAGTGATAACCTCAAGTGCACCCGAGTCCTACCAAGTGTTGTACAAGAAGTGCTTACCGAGAGTACTGTATACTGAAAGCAAAAGCTCACTCGAGCACTTAGTGTGACACCCGAGTGATAATCAGAACTGCACCCGAGTCCAAGCGAGTAAAGTATAGAAAGTGCATGCCTGAGAGTCAGCTGCATGGAAGAGCAAGTGCACCCGAGCAAAGGGACTTGCACCCGAGTAATACCTTAACACTTGTGAGTGAGAAATCTAACTCTCTCCATTCTGATGCAAGTGCTGAAGCAAAAGAGTATCTTATACAAGAATTACTCTTCACTCGAGTGAGGATTATTGTACTCAAGTGAGGCCCCACATCACCTGCAAGTGCAAAATCACACTCTTGATAAAATGGGATGCGAGTATTATCTAGAGAGGTGGGCTCATAGTGTAAATTATAGGTGCACTCGAGTGAGAGAATTTGTACTCGAGTGAGGACTCACATCACTCGCAAGTATGAAAATGCACTCTCTTAAAATCTCATGAAAGTGCAACACAAAAGTAGAAGCAGAAGAGCAAATATAAAGATACACTCGAGTGAGGCCTGGCACTCGAGTGAACCTCTGTCAGAAGCCAAAACGTCACTGACTCACAGCGATCAATCTGAATATGGTTTAATATCATTTAATCATTCTATTTGCACTTGTTATTATTATCTGACATTATTTAACATATATTATAAGTGCGATACAGGAGTTTGATCGTTTGAATTAGAAAGGCAAAGGAAGTCAAACAACAGCGGACAGAATCATTACAACCAACTAAACACGTACCTACCACAATATTTTGTTCAAAGATTTCAAACGTATGCATGTTGTTCCACATTAAAATGCTTTACTCCACAACGACTATCATTCAACGGACAAAATCTTATGACTATAAATACAAAGTTTCAGAGAGCATCAAATATAAACTGAGAACAAGAATTCACACAAGCAAATTCACGATTCTTTGTTATTCATATTTTCTCTGTATTCATATTGCTCTTCAGTGTTTATCATATTTGCTCTATAAGAGAGTTTGTATACACTTCAAATTCTATTTTCATTTGATCTCAAGGTACAGGGACCTTGAGTAGGTAGATATCCTTCCGAGAGAAGTAGTTGAGAGAATTCCTAGTAGGACTTTCTGCTCATAAGACTTACAAGATACAAGCAGTAGAGAGCGTTGCTGCTCATAAAACTTACAGTGGTGTAAGCAGGAGACGGCGTTGCTGCTCATAAAACTTGTATACGTAAGCAAGAGAGAAAGGTCATAGGTTTTTTTTTCTGCACATAAGACTTATCTTAAGGGGGAGAGAAATTTCTAGGTGTTATAATATTTTTGCTCGTAGTCCATTCAAGGAAGGACAATTCTTGTTTTGCGGCATTCCGAGAGCCCACTGAATCTTGGAAGAATAGTGAAAATCTCAGTAGGTCTTGATCTTTGAGTACTGGACATAGGCTTGGATTTTGAGTTGAACCAGTATAACTTTCTGTGTGCCAATCTTCTCATCTCTACTATATCTATAGTTATTTTTATATCACCGCATCAACCAAAAAATTTATAACATCACTCAATTCACTACCCTCTTGGGTGAAGCTTGCCTCTTTCACTGGGATTCTTTTGAATCTCATTCTTTCCATTGACTAACCTTTCAGACAGGGCAAGTGGCTCAGAGAAGGAGCAAGCAACCATATGCAGTTAAGGCTCCCGTTAGACTTGTAGTTTGTGGTAATTGGTTATCATTATTAGGATTATTGTATAATTTGTATTCGTCTTTGGATTTGGGATGTATATTGTGGATAGGTATTGTGTAATCCCATATGTTTGGGAAATTGTAAATGGGCGATTGCGCCCTATAAACCCTTGAGTTAAGGAATAGAACCCGAGGTTGGCCAAGAATTTTATTGTGCACTCTGACATATATACGAATGTGATTTATCTGAGTGAGGTAATTGTATTCGAAATGTGAATATGAGACCAGGTGAATTGGATTTTGAATGATATTTGTGAAAACCCTATCGGGAAGATGAGTTTTGAACATCCGTTGGTCTCTAATTCATTTTAATCACATATTTCGAATAATAATTACGAAGGGGGTTACATATGTCGTATCTTTTTTTTGCCAATAAATGATTCATTCATCATAACAGAAACACATTACAATGTTCTAGAAATCAAACAATGTAACAATACTAAACAACATAGCTACACGATAAAACAAAATGGAACTTAAATGACATAACAACATTAAACAACATAACTACAGCCCTCTCAGTCAAGCTCTCTCACGAACTACTGCATGTCCTTCTCCAGTAGTCCACGTAGTTGCTCCGATAGATTAGACACCCTATCTAGAGGACAAAATCCTCCAAGTGACGCTTTAGCAACCCAATTAGCCACTAAATTCGCCTACTTGGGAATCCAATTACAAGAATGGTTTCCGATTAGTTTCCTTGATTCTTGAATGTTTTCAAGGATATTTATACATCTCCATTCATTTGGAGGAAGGCCAGAATTAAAACAATTAACCAATAATTGGTTATTTGACTTAAAAATAGCATCTAAAATTTGATTGTCAAAGGTATATTTTAAAGCATTCAGAACAACCAGTGCTTCTCCCATGAACACCGATTCTACTTCCCTATTTGCACTGATCCATCTAGTAACCAACCATTAGAATCTCGAACTACAAAGGCTATAGCAGCTATATTTTCCATTTTTAAGAAGGCATAATTAGAATTGAGTTTAATGATATTACCTTCAAGCTTCTTCCATGTTGGCATTTCGGATCTGTCAGCCCTGCCATCTCCCATCACCAAACTCGCCTTCTTGTTCCAGTCATTAGCCTCCCAATATTCTTGTGTGGATATACCAGCTAGAGTAAATGCAAGCTTAGGATCATAATTGACATTTTCAAAAACAAATGCATTCCTAGCTTTCCAGATTTGCCACAGAGTCATTGCAAACAGAGGTTTGTGCCAATGACCAAAATTAGACTCACACAAACAGTCACCTACCCACTGTTTAAATGTAATCTCTTGTGGGTTCTTAGGCCTGAATGTGAAGTTACTACCGAACCAGGTTGCAATGGCTCCCTTACACCCTATAAAGATATGTTCAAGCGTTTCAGGTGCTTTCTTGCAAATTAGACAGACATTCGCTATACAGAACCTTCTTTTACACAAATTATCTAATGTTGGTAGTGCATTTGACAAGACCCTCTAAAGAAAACTCCTAACCTTTTTTAGAACTCTAAGTCCCCAAATCTCCTTCCATACTTGTCTAAGATGATTTGATGAAGATAGGGCATTATCTATTCTTTTTAAAACCTCTTATCTTGCCACTTTGTATCCTTCTTTAACTGAATACACACTTCTTTTTCCTTCTGTCCATACCCACTTATCTTCTCTATCTCTTGGGGCCACCATAGTTTTGTAAATTGCTTCCATTTCCCTCTCAATCAGCCACCCTTTTATTAAGGAGAGATCCTATCCTCCTTCTCTCATAATGTCCTCAATCTTTAGCTTCCTAAATTATTCATAAGGGCAAGGAGGAAACAATCTATACCTAAGTAGATTACTAACCCACGGATCCTCCCAAATTCGTGCTTCCGCCCCCTTTCCCACACACATATGTACCTGGTCTTCTAATACTCTTTTACCCTCTAAAATGCTAGACCACGGCCATGACATTGTACTTCCCTTATTTGCCTCAAGAAAGCTATATTTAGGGAAATACTTGGCTTTAAGGAGCTTTATCCATAATTGATCTGGGAATTTTAGAATCCTCCACCCAAGTTTGGCAAGAAGAGCTAAGTTGAAGGCCTTGAAATCCTTAAAACCTTACCCCCCTTCTAACTTATGTTTCTTCATTCTTTCTTTAGACACTCAATGGATTTTTCTCCTATCTTCTTCACTTTTCCACCAGAATTTGGAAACAATGCTTTCTAATCTTTGGCACACATTTTTAGGATAGAGGAAACAAGACATTGAATATACCGGGATAGAATTGGCTACCGCTTTAATCAAAACCTCTCGCCCTACCTCAGATAAGTAGTTTTTCCTCTACCCCTAAACCTTTTTTTCCATACGATCTATGACAAAGTTAAGGGCTTGGACTTTCGATCTTCCCCCTATTATAGGTAGTCCCAGATAATTACCTAGCACCTATACTACATGAATCTGAAAGATTTGACCTATTTCTTCTTGAATTAGGTTTGGGGTATTTTTTGAAAATTATAGACAAGATTTGCCAAGATTAATAGCATGATTTAATACCTCACAATACAAGCTGATGATATCTTTCATATTCCTACAAAAGTTTAAATCTACCTTTAGGAAGAAAACTGAATTATCCGTAAAGAAACTGTGAGTTATCTCCAGGCACCTTTTACCAACTGAAATACCTTTCAGCTTAACTTTCCTCTTTGCATCTTCTATTAATCTAGATAGCACATTGTTAACAAGGATAAAAAGATATAGAGATAAAGGATCCCCTTGCCTTAACCCTCTCTGTGGGATGATTACTTTTGACATTCTCTTCCCTGATATCATTACAGTGAACTGAATCGAGTTGAGACACCAAATAATTCTCTCTACCCACTCCCTTCTAAATCCCATCTTTAACATTATAGCACCTAGAAAATCTCATTCTATCCTATCATAAGCTTTATTCATGTCTAATTTCAATGCCATCTCATAATTCCCTTTTCTTTTAATTTTCATAAGGTGAAAAACCTCATAGACAACAACAATGTTATCTTGGATCAAACGACCTGGCACAAACGCTCTTTAGCTCTCATCAATTATCGTATCTAACATCGGTTTAAGTCTATTAGCCATAACTTTCGAAAATATTTTGTAGACAAAATTACAAAGGCTAATTGGCCTATAATCATTGACCGACTCCGAACAATCTACCTTAGGAATCATGATTAAGTCTGCTTCGTTTATCTCATTCAGGGGGAAACCTGTACTAAAAAAATGTTTCACTAAATCACATACCTGGCTCCCAATGATCTCCCATGATTATTGGAAGAAAACTCTTGTAAATCCATCCGGTCCTGGAGCCTTTTGCCCTCCCATCTGAAACGCAACTTGTCTGACCTCTTCTGTGTAATACCCCGGATTTTGAGACTTGAGCTTAGAGAATAAGCCTGAGATTAGTGGATTGATAAGCCCCAGTTTAGCAAGATCTCAAATTGTGATTAAGGGTTAATGACTCCAAAAGTGGATGTGGTTAGTGATAAATAACCCTTTTGGAGAATATGATGTGACTTGGCACTCGAATGTGATTCGTGTATGCTGTGAACAACGCCGAAACCCTGTATTTGAGTTCAATTGTGGATTAACATCCAAATTGACTTAGAATATAGGGAAGAATTGAATGGGGTATTGTGTTGGAAATGGTGTCATAGTGTGTTTTGATGTCATTGAAATTGGTTTGAAACTTTGGAATGGAAAAGTTGCAATGTTAGGTTTTGAAATGTGAATTGTGTTGACATGTTGAGATTGTTGTGAAAACATGTCAATGAGATGTGAATTTGATTGATTTGGTGTTTCCAATGGATTCCTTGTGAAAATTTATGTGGGAATGATGTTTGGTATGAAAATGGAACCATTGAAAGCAAAGATGCAAAATCTGAAATTCTGTCCAGTGAAACTCTATTCTAAGCAGTCAGTTTGTGTGAATTTTTTGAATGGACAAATGGTGACTAAAAATTATGAAACTTTCCAATATTAACTTTCACATTTCAAGCTTCAAAATGGACATATAATTTGTACCATTTCGTTTTTGGAACTGGGAGATATGTCTGTCCAAAGTTTGGGATCAAAACTGGACTCTGTTTTGGAGCAGTGTTGAGTTTTGTGTAATTCTATATTTGTGTGGTGATTTCTAATAATGCCCCATATTTTTCCTATAAATAGGACTTAAATACCTTTCATTTGGCTTTGGAATCACCTCATTTTGATATTTCTAGAATTAGTTATGATTTTTCAAAGTTTGGGCTGAAAATCTGCCAAAAAATCCGAAAATGGGAATTATGACATCATCAAAATAAAATATGACATCAGCATGGAATTAAAAGCAATTCCTCCATCTTCATCAGCCATTTCCTGACGCCATTTTAGAAACAAAAACGTGAGAGAGAGCTTGAATAAAATAGGGAGAAGGAAGGAGAAATCTCACAAGGTAGGTCGATTTCTTCGGTGAATTCGTACCTAACGTGTATAATCCTTCTCCTAAGTTATTCCTCTATGTGAATTAAGGTCTTGAAGCAAGGAATTTCATTTTTTAAAGAGGCTAGGGGTTCAGCCATAAGAAGGATAAGTCAGAAGGAGCTTAAGGTAACCTCCGAAACTTCAATCTTTGATTGTTCTGGCTGCTGTGGTTGATTTAATCGATGAAATTTTACCGGATTGTCTTTGTATGTAAATTTGGAAAATGGGTTGGCCTAGCTGTTATGCTGCCCAAATTAATACTAAATGGTAGTTCTAACCCAATGTAATGGTTAATAAAGTGGTTAGGAGTAGAAAGAAACACGTCTGCGAAGCCGAAACCGAAAAAGCTCAATTCTTCCCGGGGAATTGAGAATTTCGGCCAATGCTAGTTTGGAGGGGTTAGAGATGGATTTTTAATGATTTAATGATTTCATTGAGTTCAGGAGCGAAAATTAGGTGGGGTTACAGTTGGTCACTTTTTCGAAAAAGGCCGAAAAAGTATAATTACGAAAACACCCTTGAAACCCTTAAAGTGGGGCTACCAAGGGTAAATTTATAAATTGACATTGAATTTGATAATTCCGAGTCCGTAAATGGATTTCTTGGGCGAAAGTATGTCAGAATAGCTCATGTCAAAATTTCAAGAAAAGTACAGCCGGACCGGGTACGGCGGGGCTGGGCCAGGTCCCGGGGGTATTTTAGTAAATTTTCGATATAGCCTCACATAACCCCCAGAAACACTATGGAAGTGTCTAAATAGTATATTTGACATTGTAGAATCAAATGTGAAGCCCCGAGTTGCTGGCACGCAAATCGAGGAGAAAAGACTGGAGGTTGGAGACTTACCTTACTTGCATGTATTTGATATCTTTGCTTGTGTAGTGATGTATGTGATTGCTTTACTTGATTGTGTAGAGCATAGTTGTATAAATGAAGCTCTGTTTCTATTTTACTGTGGCCATAGTTTTGTTACATGAAACATTGAGCATGCAGAAATGTCATTATGGGGCATGCATCTAGATAAAGCTAATATGTCATACACATAGCATCTATCATGTATGCATTATGGTATCTGTTTCCTACTAAGATTCTCTCGAATCTCACCCTCCCCTACCAACAATTTAGACAGGGCAAGTGGCTCGTAGAGGGAGCAGCTAGGACTCCTTCGAGATGAGAGTTGGTAGTTGGTTATCAATGAGTTGTGAAGACTATATATAATTCGGTTGAATATAGGGTTATGAATTTGAGATGAGATTGTGTAATCCCCATTTGAAGAATTGTAATGGGCAATTGTGCCCTGTGTATCTTTAGCGAAGGTATGTACCCGAGATTGCCTGGATGATTATGTTGTGCACTCTGATATTTATATGAATGTGATTTATCTTCACGTAGTAATTGTATTCGAAATGTGAATATGAGACCAAGTTAATTAGATTTTAAAAGGTATTTTTGAAAATGCTATCTCAAGGATGGGATTTTAAATGAGTTTTAATTATTATTGGTCTCTATTTCATTTTAATCGCGTATTTCGGATACTAATTATGGAAGGGGTTACATTCTGTCCTTATTTCCGCTATTAAAGCCATGTTGTCCTCCTCTGAAACAATTTGTTCAATACAGTCCAGCACCGTTGTCAAGTCTCTATCCCCAACCGTGGTAAACAATAAAGAGTAGAACTTGGCAAAATGATCTCATATGTCTTGCTCTTCCTCAATCCACTCTTCATGGTTACCTCTAATTAGGGTAATTTTATTCCTACATCTTCTTAGGATTATTGTCATATGAAAGAACTTGGAATTTTTATCACATACTTTAGCCATTCCATTCTTGCCTTTTATGCCCAGAACCATTCCTCCCGATCCCATAACTCACTAATCTTCTTTTTAATCTCCACCACTTCCCTTCTAGTACCTTCATTCCAGTCTGAATTTATGCACTCTTGTACCCTGATCATCAATTTAGATATCTCCTTCCATCTATTCCTAAATTCCTTTTTGCTCTATGCCGTTAGTAAGCCTCTTAGTTTAGTTAAAAGCTCCACAAACTCCTTCAACTCACTGCTATTATTAGCATCCTTCCAATTATCTTTAATTAATTCCAATAGTCTGGCGTGTCCCAACCAATGTGCATCAAATCTGAATGAAAGAGGTGTCTTGGACTCAATATGTTCAAACTCAATCAGAATAGAACAATGGTCTGAACTGATAGCTTCCAACACCTTTCCCTGAGCTTTCAAGAATTGAGTACCCCATGCCATATTCATCACAACCCGGTCCAACCTTTCCCTAATTATATCATCTGCCTCTCTGTTATTCAACCAAGAAAATCTACACCCCTTAAATTCAAGTTCCATTAATCCATAGTTGATTATGCAATTTTGAAATCTGTCTAGGTCTCTCTATAAACACTCTCTTCCCCCCTCCTTATCTGATAAGTATAACAACTTGTTAAAATCCCCAAAAATCATCCATGGGGTAGACTGACCCAGATTTAAATGTTCTAGTTATTTCCACCAATGAAGTTTCTGCCCCAACTCATTCGGCCCATATACCATTGTTATGTTTCCTATGTTGCATCCATTAATCCTGACTTCTTCAATATGACTTATATTTCTACTGATAAAACCAATTTCTAGATTAACACCCTCCTTCCACCACAATGCCAGCCCCCCTGATTTTCTTATTAGTTCTTGGTAAACCCCAAAATCATATTTTAGCTTCCTTCCAACCCTTTTAATTTTTCCTGATTTCATCTTTGATTCAAAAAGAAAGACTAAGACTGGTTTAAACTTACCACACTAGAACTTTAGGTTACGAACCGTCAAGGTAGTCTGAGACCTTGACAGTTCCACCCTAAGAAAATCATTGTTCCCCGGTGACTGCGTCAAGCCAGCCACCATACCCTTCATAATCAACATCCATATTTGTATCTGGCCATTCTTTCACAAACTCATACTTATAGGCCACTGAACTAAGAATAATTTGCATCCTAAGATTTATGTTACTGAACAGAACCCTTCTCGCCTTCTTCTTCTGCAGCTCCAGTGTATTATGTTCTCGAACCAAATGGAACTGAGTGTAACCCCCTGCCTCGAAAATCGTAATTATGATTAAAAAATAAGTGATTAAAATGAAATAGAGACCAATAATAATCAAACTCATTTAGTATCCCTTCCTTATGGTAAGCTTTTTATAAATTCTTTCACTTTTTTCTACCTTATCCTGGTCTCAAAATTTCACAATTCAAATATAATTACCCTGTGTAGTTAAATCACATTAATATATCAGAGTGTACAACAAAAATCCTGGCAACCCCCGGGTTTCACATAAAGACTAAGGGTTTACCAATTTCCATTTAGGGGATTACGCAAAATCATTTCAATATTTACATCTTAAATAAGTACAGTAATCCCAATACAAAAATTGATAACCAACAACCAAAATATAAATCTCCCTAAGGAGTCCTATCTGCCCTCGGTCGTCTCCTTTACCTTGGAGCCGCTTGCCCTGTCTGGAGGTTGGTCAAAGGAAAGAATGAGATTGAAAAGAATCTCAGTAGTAACAAATCACTCATACCACATGTAATCATATAGCATGAAAGTAAATCATCAAGCAGTAGCAACAATACACATCACACCCCACCCTCATCCCCTTTTACTGCTGGGAAGGCATGCAGTCCTTACCCGAACCGTTGTTAGCGACTCAGGGATTGTTGGCGTGGCGGTGCATACACATAGCCTTACGGCTCACATAGCCTTTCAGCTTCATAAATAGCCTTTCGACCCATAAATAACCTTTTGGCTTTCACAAATAGCCTTTCAGCTCACATCCACAAGCTTTGCAGCATAAGAAGTCTTCAATAATCAATGATAAATCAAACATACAATGTATCACATATAGTATAAAGAAAAACGTCACTACCTAGTTCTTTCCTGGCGTGCTTCGGCACAGCCTGTTCTTGAGTAGGGCAAATATCAAAGCCTATAAACCAAATCAAGGACGATAGGTTATTCTTTATTCCAAATTCTTATCTTCATAACACTTAAAGTTGGTTATCATTTGAACTCTTTAGGTGGCTACTAAAAGCCTAGACACAAGCCTAAAGGTTGGGAAGAACTTAACCAAACACCCCTTGCACTCCAGTGATGAGATGGTTTACACTCGAGTGAGGTTGGCTCACTTGTGTGAGTGCTTGGCCGAAAGCAACCACTGAGACAGAAAATAATCACAGTACTCAAGTCCTGACCCCAATACTCGAGTGATGCCCTCATACTCACCTGAGTCCAACCGAGTGAGGCACAGGAAGTGACTACCCGAGAGCAATCAAAACCCTAGAATGAGAAGTGTACTCGAGTACTGGCTTTGACACTCGAGTGATGTCACAACACTTGTGGGTGTTAAGGCACACTCTTGACAATTTGATCGTGAGTACTTCCCCAAGACGAGACCAAAAGGTGCAAAATATATACTCACTCGAGTGAGACTCGACGCACTTGAGTGATAACCCCTACTACTCGCAGGTGAGGAATTGCACTTTTGCATTCTGGCATGGAAGTGCAACCAAACACTAAAACGAAAAGGGAAAATAGGATGCTGCATTCCAGTGACACCCTTGTACACTCGAGTGAGGCTTATAAGAAGCCAAAATGCAGCAACTGACAGAATTTCCCAGAATTTGTCCAAAGTGTCCAATGACTCCCAAAATCCACAAATAACCTTTTCCTTATACAAGTTTTCATAAGGAACTCATTGGACATACTAAAACAACCAAATTCTAATTCGATCAACACATTCTACACTCCCAAACACATTGCAACCCAAGACCACTAATTGACCCCTTTGGTTTCCAAAATTTCAAACCCATTCCAATGACACAAAGACACACTATGCCACCAATTTCACCACATACATTAGCCAATTCATACATTCCAAAATTATACCAAAATCAGGGCAAAATCACAAATTTCCAAAACTTAACTAATGATCAAAATGAGCATGTCAATAGAGAGCTCTTCCTTACCTCTTCCTCTTCTCAAGGTTGGTTTCTTGTTTTCACAACTTCCATTTTTCTTCAAACACTCAAACACCACCTTTCAAAATTCTGAAATTATAGCAATGAAGCTCCCATCACTATGAACAGGATTAATGAAGATGAATGAGGCTAAAGGAGACATTAAGCAAGTCAAAACCTTACCTTTCACTTTCTCTTTCCTTCCTTAAACACATAAAAATGGAGAATGGAGAGAGAGAAGATGAGATGATGATGGAAGTATAGATTTTTTCCCTTCCCCAGCTCACAACTGACTTGAAGGGAAAGAGAAGAGAGGAATGAGTGGTTTAAACTTTTGACTTGATCCATGGCTCTCATGTTGACAAGTGGCATGATCTTATTTTATAATGCCTCAAATTTTTAATTAAGGGCTAATGAGGATTATTATGGATATTTGTGAAATTAAATCGAAATTATTATGTGTTTTGTGGCAACTTTAACTAATATGCCATAATTGGTGGAAAAATTGAAAGAATGGAATTATTGGTCATAAGTTAGTGATTAAGGGATAAATTAATTACTAACTAAAAGAAAAATGAGAAGTGTAATTAAAATGGCTAATGGAGGGATTAAAGTGACTAAGTGGGTGTTTACTTTATGAAGAGCCAATGAGGTTTGGACATGTGGCAAGTTGGTGAAGAGAGAGGAGTGTAAGAAAAGTTAAAATGCATTTTAAAAATATTTTCTCTCTCTTCCTACCCACATTTTCGGCTGAAGCAAGGCACGGGAGTGTGTGTGTGATCATTTCATCTTTATCTCCATGCTCTCATCTCTCTCTTCTCTTTTCACTTTCGGCGCCATCGTTAAAGAAGCTAGGAGGAGGAAAGCTTGAGAAAAAGGTAGGAAAATGACCTCCATTGCTCAAACTCATTTCATTAAAATTGTTCCTTGAGTTGAGGGCTCTAATTCTATGTTTATAGTTTGCCTATTGGTGTTGAGTCATGCCCACAAGGAATTTTGGAGGTTAGAGAATCAAAAGACCTCTTTAGCAAAGTTGAAGAGGTAAGTGAAACCAATCTTTCTATGTATGTTTTATGCCAAATGAATTAGCTTGGAATTTCTGGAATTATTAGCCTATTTTTGAAAATGATGACCATTGGGAGTTTGGTATGTTTTGGTTATGGAAATGGTACCTTGTGGTATGTTCGGAATAGATAGAATTGCTTTGGGCTCAAATTGTGAGGATTGACGATTCTAGAATTTTGGTGTTTAGTATTGCCCAAAACCAAAGCATGATAATGGAATAGAAATTTGGTAGTTTTGATGGTTCCAATGAATTCCTTGGGTGTTTTTGTGCGGGAGTAGCTTTGGTTGAGGTTTTGGGTTCATTGGAGTCACTTGGACAATCTTTTGGAAAGTGTTGTCAGTTTTTCTGCGTTTTCTGGTTTTTGATAAGCATCACTTGAGTGATTTGGGGTCTACTCGAGTACAGGATAAGCATCACTTGAGTGGGGATGGGTTTACTCAAGTGCGATAGTGAATTTTCCCTTTCTACCTTCAGCTTTCATGTTGCACTTCTGGGCGAAAGGCAAGAGTGTTGCCTCACTTGCAAGTGTTGTGGGTTCTCACTCAAGTGCAAGTGTATTCAACACCTTGAACTCTCGTCTCGGGTTGTCACTCCCTGCCAAGTTTCAAGAGTGTGCCTTAACACTTATGAGTGTTAAGCTATCACTCGAGTGATAGGGGTCTTCACTCGAATGCTCCTCTTCTTTGAAAGTTTCCATTGATCTCGAGTTAACACTTTCTGTACTTCACTTCCTCGAACTCGAGTGAGCATTTGGCTATCACTCGAGTGTTAAAGCTTGTGCTCGAGTGCAACAGTGAAAAACCAGTGCTTGTGCTTCCAAAAGGGGATCTTTGGGATAGTTCTTCCAACCCTTTAGGGCTTTTGTTAGAGGTGTTTGTAGCCTCCTAAAAAGCATAAATTATAACTAAATTAAGTGATATGAGGTCATTTAAGTATTGGAAAAGAGTATAACACTTCGTCCCTAATTGTGAATTATAGGATTTGACATTTACCCTACTCAGGAGAGATCGGTGCCAGAGCACGCACGGAAGGATCAAGGTAGTGACTTTTCTCTCATGTTGTGTATGATATATGGTATGCATGACTTGTCATTGAGATTTGTGAAATGTATGTGCCATGGTCTATTGCAATGTGAGCACTTCAGCGTGAGCAGTCGTAGGGGGTGATGTCTATCACACCTACCCCTGCCATTGTAATCGACATAGATCTTTAAGAATCTTGCCAGCTATGGTGAAATATATTGTTGTGAACTGTGTTGTGTGCAATACAACGTGAGCACATCAGCTTGTGCAAACATAAGGGTGACGCACGTCATACATGCCCTTACCGCTGTAACTGTCGTTGTAGTTGCTATGTGTGGGTTATGATTTTCTTTTATGCCTTATTGTTGTGCATACTATGAGTGATTTGTTACTACAGGGATTTCTTAGAATCTCACTATCCTAAAAACAATTTTAGACAGGGCTAAAGGATCAAAGGGGAAGTGGGTGACGAAGAGTGGATAACACTCCCAGCTAGGAGTTTATTTTAGATATTGGTTATCATTTTGTAAATCATTTGGTTATTTTGTTGGGAGTTACATGTACATATTGGATAGTATTTGTATAATCCCCTTGTTATGGGAAACTATTTGGGCATTTGTGCCTTGTAAACCCTTAATTAGTCAAGGGAACCCGAATGTGTCGGGAATTTACTGTGTACTCTGATATTTATAAATGGAATCAAATTGTTCAGGCCAATTGTGTATTGAAATGCAAATATGAGACCATTGTGAAAAGGTTTAGAAAAGTTTTTGAAAACCCTGATTTCAAGAAATTTACTTTTATTAAGTCCCAAATCATATTACGGTCTCTAATTCCACATAATTATGTATTTATGAACTTAATCTCGGCCTTGATTGTGAAGGGAGTTACATATTTCTCCTTCCATGGCACACATGAACTCAATTGCACAAGATTCCACCCCTTAATCAATCAATCCTAACCATTGATCTCCAATTACCAATGAATTTCCTCTTTGGTAACTGACCAACTGGTCGGTAACTTTCCTTTTTACCCGTTTTACCCCTGATTATGGCAATTCCACTTGAATCACCACTAAACACATTTATATCATTCATATCACCATTTATACGCCCTTTCCTACTATTAAGGTTTATTTTAAGCTTTACCACACAATTAAGCTTCAATGCGGGGTTTGAGCATTGATCACAACACATCCAGATCAAATTTCACATCATATTCTTTAAAAGTGTTTATTCAACAATAATTACATCCACTTTTGAAGTCATTAGTCCTAATCACTTTTGGGATATTACACTGAGTTTCTCCCTCGTACCTGAAATTAAACTTCCTCGAGCCATCAGTTTCGGCCAATATTTCCAGCTGTTCTTGTGCTCTGGTTCTGATAGTTGCGCTTTCTGGTGAATTCTGTCCGTGATTCTTAAGTCTTTGTGTCAATATCGGACTTGTTTCCTCTTCCCTTTTCCATTTCAAAGATACGCCCCTAATCCCTTATGTCAAATCCCCAATTACCATCTGTTGAATGGCCACAATAGCTTTTGATGCCTGGGCCCCTTCCTCCTCTTCCTCCACAAGCTCGACCCAATATTTGCTTTGAGATTTTTATAGCCTTTCCCTTATGGATCGTAATAAATGGTTGGTACCATTAACCTCATTAAAACTCTAGCCCAGCCCAATCTATTTTATTTCTTTTACATGCTGCCGAAATTCTCTTTCATGGCCCACCACTCCCTTATATCCCACTTTATTACTTAAATGGTCAAACGCTAGGTCCCTTTTTCTAGGAGTAATAGCCGTCATGATTTGTGTTGCCTCCTTTACATTCGACTGTACAACTTGTAACCCCAGCACTTAAATAGGCCATAATTAGTGTTTAACCATATTTTATAATTGAATAAGAGATCAAGGATAATTTAAAACTTTTTACAAAACTTGTATAATACGATCTCCATTCATTTTTAAATAAAAACATTTGGCTTGTTTGGTCTGTCACATACACAATATCAGAGTACTAGCCAATTTCCCGACATTCACCAGGGATATATTCAATAACCAAAGGATTTTATAGGGCATCTTTGACCATCTCAGTTTCCTAAACCAGGGATTACGCAGCAACTACAATTCTATGGTCAACATGTTTATACAATTGTCCAAAATGATAACCAAAAACCAAAAGCTAAGACTACTACTAGCAATCCTAATTATCCTTGTTCACTTGCTTGTCCCTTGACCCGCCTGCCCTGGCTAAAAAGGTTAATTGAAAAGAGTGAGATTCAAAAAAATCCCAGTAGCAACAGTTTACGTATATGATGCATAATTAAACAAAGCATATAAGCATATATCACAATGTAGAAATCTCAATATTCAAGGCCGGGCTACCCGCCACGTCCCCTATTTATTCAAGGCCGAGCTCACTCCACGTCCCCTACTTAAGGCTGGGCTAACCGCCAAGTCCCCTATTCATTCAAGGCCGGGCTCACGCCATGTTCCCTATTCAAGGCTGGGCTTACCGTCACATCCCCTCATACATTCAATGATAAATACCAAACAAGCAATGCATTACACATAATATAGGATAAAGTGTCACTACATTGATTTTTCCGTTACAGGCATTCTACTATTCGGGCAAATATCAAATTCTAAAGTCATAATTAAGGACGACAAGTTATCAATTATCCCAATACTCAAATGACTTCAAAAACACTTAGGCCCTATTTAGTATAATGGAATTCCAAAATTTTCCAATTCCATGTGGAAGCCAAATAGGCTCAATTCCACCCAATCAATTCCATTAAAATACCTCAGATTTACAATTCCATGTTATCATTTCCATCTATTACCCTCTACTACCATAAAAAAAATTAAAGGACATTTTGGTATTTTTATACAAAAATTAGATCTCATTTCCATGACGTACCAAACATACTTTTAGTCTTCATTTCTATTTCCATATCCATTTCCATTTCCATTTCCATTTCCATATCCATATCCATTTCCATATCTATATCCATATCCATATCTATTTCTATCAAAATCAATTCCAGCATACCAAACGGGCCCTTAGATTTGGTTATCATTAAAGTCCCTTAGGTTGCTACTAGAAGGCCAAACAACTGCCTAAAGGGTTGGGAAGTACTATATCAAAGATCACATTTTTAGTGTGCCTCGTAAAACGTACCGCTTACATCTTCCGACTCGGTCCTAAAATATTAAATGTACAAGAAATAGGTCATAACCTATCCAAGTATCATTTTAGACTCTTCCATAGTGTTTCTTATGGTTATATTAGTCTATGGAGAAAATTTACCAAAATGCCCCCAGGACCTCGGCCCGACCCCGCCGTACCCGGCCAGATGGCACGTTTTCCCAAAATTTTGACTAGGGCTATCCTAAAGTATTTTCGCCCCAGGAATCCATTTCTAAGCTTGAAATTACCAAATTCAATGTCAAATTATGAAATGGGAGAATTTCCCAAAAATACCTTGGAGGCAATTAATTGTTGATTGCTACCAAGCGTGCAAGTGATCTTCTATGTGTGCCAGTGATCTTCCGTTTTTTGCAAACCATCTTCCGTGTGTGCAAAAATCTTCCGTATAAATGTGCAAACAATCTTCCGTTGTGTACAAAATCTTTCGTTATGTGCAACAGATCTTCCATGGTAGCAATCAACAATTAATTTGCCTCCAAGGTATTTTGGGGCAATTCTCCCTTATGAAATTGCCATTGATAGCCTCAGTTTAGGCATTTTAGGGGCGTTTCCGTAATTACGTTTTTCGGCCTTTTCCAGAAAAGTGACCAACTGTAACCCTGCTTATATTTGTCCACTGAATCCAATAGAACCATCTATTTTATGAAAATCCAGCTCCTACCCCTCAGAACAGCACTGGCCAAAAGTTTAGCCAAAAATTGAAAAAATTAGACTTTTGTGTTTTAGCTTCCAAAAATAATAACTAATTCTAAAAAAATCGAAATGAGGTGATCCCAAGTCCTATTTAAATATTTTTAAGTCCTATTTACAGGAAAAATATAAATCATTGAATTCTATAACCACAAAAATCCAAAATTCCACAAATGTCTATACTGTTCCAAAATTAAGTCCAGTTTCGAGACCAAACTTTGGAAATTCATATCTCCTAGCATACACATCAAAATTACCTCCATAATATATCAAATTAAATCTTGGCATGTCTACTATTAGATTGGGAAGTTTCAAAATTTTTTGCCACAATTGGCCTATTCAAAACATCCATGAAAAACAATTTCCAGCACAGGATTTTCACTAACCAATTCTTGCAACTTTTAAACTTAAGTTTCCAATAGTCTAAAATTCACATCCAACACTACACCCACACAATTTTTCACAAGGAAACCAATGGAAACATCAAAACAACCAAATTCCCACTCCATCTATATGTTCTATTTTTGGCATATTATCAAAACAAAATCCAAAATTGCCAAACTTGACATTTAAGCTTCAATTCAATTCTATCTATCCAAAATACATCTCAAGGAATCATATCCATGACCACAACAACTCAAACACACCAAGACCCTAATTTTCAAAAATAGGGTAATATTCAAGAATTCCAAAACTTAACCAAATGGCCACCAAACTTATATCAAAATGTTTATCTCACTCACCTCTACAACTTTCTCAAAAGTATCCCTTGGTTCACCAATCTTTAAATTTCATTATTGTTAGCCTTGTAAAATTCATATCAAAATGGCACATTTACACTCAATTTATCAAACTTTTTGATTGATTAATGGCTATATGAGGATTGAAGTGTGAAGGAAATGTGCCTAATGAGTGTTTGGTTAAAAAGGGTATAATTCTTTGATTAAATGTGAATATTTTGCTATCATACATCACCCTTTGCTTTGTATAGACTTTCGTGTGTTGATAGGATCACAATTGAGATACATAAAGAGCCATTGGAAGTACAAATCATGAATTAAGAAATTGGGAAGAAGAGTAGAACACCATTGCATCATTGGAAAAAGCTAGAAGAGTTGAAGACAATTACTTGGTTGCAGCCAAGAAATTGGCTGGCTGCAGCCAGAAGACCTCCAGAAGTTTTGGCCTGCAGCCAGACGACAAATAGAGCAAGACATACATTTTTTGGCTGCAACCAAGAATTTCTGGCAGCAGCCAAAACGTGATCAGCAACTGCATATTTTACTTTCTAGGTTATTTAAAAGGCAAAATCCGAAAATGAAAAGGGAGGCTGGACATTCTGAGGTTTTGTCAGGCAGCTAAGGAGCATTTACAAGCAAATGAGAGGGGTTTTCTCAAGGAAATCAAGTAGGATTGAAGATTGAAAGAGATTCCAACTCAATTTCTCTTGGTTTTTCTGTACTCATTCCCTTTCTCCTTTGTAATTCTGATATAGCTGTACTGAACGTTGACATCTGTGATTCGTTTTTGAACATGGGTAGTTAAGGTTTTCATTCTAGGATTGTTTTTGAACCTTTGTATGGATTAAACTTGATTCCTTATCTCTTAAAGTATCTAATGGCATATATATGTTGATTTTACCCTGTTTTTGCTGATATTCGTGACTGGTCATCACTGTAGATAATTGGTTCAATTAAATTAAGCTTGAGAGAGTTAATTTAATTGTAGAAATTTGGTAAAATTATGCTAGAATTGAAGTTTAGGAGCTAAATGGATGATTTTTTAGTAACATAGAGATATAGTTACTAACCTAGCATTGTCAAATTAAGGTGGTTGTTTAATGATTATTCTCTCTTAACTGTAGCAAGAGATTGTGCATGTTAATGGAGGATATAAATTTGGTTATGACTTGAGAGAGCTTAATCAATTGCTTGTGAACTTTAGACTGACATATATATATCCCATGAAAGTATTCTTGGAGAGGAAAGGAATTAAGTTTATGAAATAGAAAGGGGATAAACAATCCTATGCTTATTATAATTGATTGAATTCACAAGAATCAGAGTTTTGTTCAGAATTTCTTAGTTTTTTATCAAAATATCTTTTGAAACTTCTTTTTCCCATACAACAACATGTTTTGGCTCAACATAATTGAATTCACCAAACCTAAACCTATTGCTTGACTAATTTGTTACTCAAATCCTTGAGGGAACGATCTTACTTATCACTTTATTACTTGGTGCAACCCGTGCACTTGCGGTGGTGAACAAGTTTTTGGTACCGTTGTCGGGGATTGGTTTAACAAATCCTTTAGTTGACCTTAGGCTTGTGATAGTAGATTTCGCTTGAGCTCTTAGTTAGGTTTAAATTTTTTCTTTCCTTCTTTTCTTTGGTAAGTTTTTGTTTTAGTTTGATACTTGCTGGTTTTTGCCTCTTGTAGGTACCATCTCGGTACTTGCAACACCTGCATCTAGACGAATTAATTGTGGTACTTGATGAATTACCTCGTATCGAAGAAGAGACTGAGTCAGAGGTGATTGAATCTAATTCTGAATCTGAATCTAAAGCTGAAACAATGGCGGATGAATATGATAGGGCTACCGTCAATGACTTCGCTAGCCGGAATATACGGGGTACTCAATCTTACATTCAGATACCGGAGATGCAAGCACACAATTTTGAGATCAAGCCGGTCATGATTACAATACTTCAAATGCATAGGTTATACCATGGTCTCTACAATGAAGATGCCAACAAACACTTGATGTACTTCTTGGAGATGTATGATTCCTTCAAGCAAAATGGAGTGCCCCATGATGTGTTGAGGCTACAGCTGTTCCCTCTCTCTCTACAAGGAAAAGCGAGATATTAGTTAAACAATCTTCCGAAAGGATCCATAACTTCTTGGGATGATCTTGAGGCTAAGTTCAGAGCTCAATTTTTCTCTGATGATAAATCTTTGGAAGAAAGAGATGAGTTTCTAAGCTTTAGACAACAGCTGGATGAGCATCTTTATGCCGCCTGGGAGAGATACAAGATGTTAATGAAGCAATGCCCTAATCATGGGGTGGACAAGTGGGTAGTGATCCAAATTTTCTGTACTCCTCTTAATCCTTAATCTAAGACAATGGTGGACTTTATGACTAATGGAGTTTACTGAAATATTCCTGTCAATGAAGTGTTTCGAATTTCGGATCAACTATCTGTAAACAACACTCAAGGAAATGATAGAAGGATTATCCAACCCATACCTACTACAAAGGAAGACTCTTCATCACAAATTGCAACAATATTATCTGCTTTGAAAAAGCATTTCGATGTGCTATAATCTTAAATGCAAAAAAGCACTTCTCACGGTGTGCATTCTGTTCATGCCACTCCTATTGTATGTGAGCAATGCAATGATGTCCACATACCCGACTATTGTCCTCTCTACATGGGTACTGAATCTGTCAACTACATGGGCAAGTTTCAACCTTCTCAAGGAAACCTGTATTCACAAACTTACAATCATGCTTGGAGAGCTCATCCTAACTTCTCTTGGAGCCAAGGTGACACTTTGAATCCAACACATGAGTCTACTTCAGGTACAAAGTCTGTTCCTCCACCTGGTTTTCAAATGCAACAAAGGAAAATTCCTACTAAGGAAAAAGAGTCTAAAATGAATAAGATGCTAGCTCAAATATTATCCAATATTTAATCATCAATAGCTGAAAACAAGGCCATACCATTTAGCAAGTAGGACAATTAGCATCACAAGTGAATGTCATGTCAAGAAGGACTCTCCCTAGTGACACCATTCCTAATCCAAAACAGGATAGAAAGGAGGAATGCCATGCCATTTACTTGAGAAGTGGCAAAGTATTACCGGATGTGCCAAGCTTATGCAAACCAAGCCCTAAGAAGAAAGATTATGTGGTTGTTGACACTAATGAGGAGGTTGATGAAAAGATTATAGTTGAAGACAAAGATAATAAGAGACAAAAGCAAGTTGAAGTGAGTTTAAATGATTTAGTGAATGGTAAGAAGGTAAATCAAGAGATGAAAGATGAGAAGAAGAGGGAAATACCTACCTCTAATGTTGTGATACCTCCTCTTCCATTCCCTCTGAGATTCAAGAAAAAGGAAAAGGATACTCAGTTCAAGAAGTTTATAGATAAGTTCAAGCAACTTCATATTAACATTCCTTTTGCTGAAGCATTGGAGAGCATGCCCAAAGATGTCTTATCTAAGAAGAGAAGTTTTAGTGAGTATGAGACTGTAGCTTTGACTGAAGAATGTAGTGCAGTTATTCAGAAGAAATTGGTTCCTAAGCTCAAGGATCCAAGGAGTTTCTACATCCCTTGTAATATTGGGACTAATTTTAGTAGTAAAGCTCTTTGTGACTTAGGTGCAAGTGTGAATTTAATGCCCCTTACTGTTTTCAACCAATTAGGGTTGGGAGAGCCAAAACCTACTACTGTTACACTTCTCTTTGCAAATAGGAGTACTTCTCAACCTAGAGGGATTATTGAAGATATTTTAGTCGAAGTGGATAAATTCATCTTTCTGGTAGATTTCATTGTCATAGATTGTGAAGTTTATTGGAACATTCCTCTAATCTTTGGGCATCCATTTTTAGCAACTGTCAGAACCCTAATTGATGTTGAAAAGGGTGAGATTACTATGTAATTTGAAGATGAGCATGTTACTTTTAAGATGAACAAGCTAATGAAGTCTCCCAATGAGGCTAAACAATGCTTCTTAGTTGATACAGTTGAGCAAGAGGAATTCAAGAAGCCAATTCATAATGGGCTTGTTGATGCTTTGTTAGTACAAAGTCAAATAGAAGGTCAAGCAGTGGAAGATGACATGAGTGTCTTGAAAGCAACACCGACTAATATTGGGAGTCGGGTACTATTAGAATCATTAAATTTTACTTCCCTTGATAGGCTATCTTTGAAGTCATCTATTAAAAAGGCATGGTATAATATCCTAATTTTTGATTAAGGGCTAATCTTGATTATTATGGATAATTATGAATTTAATTGGAATTATTATGTGTTTTATGGCAATATTAATTAATATGTCATAATTAGTGAAAAATTGGAGGAATTGAATTATTGGCCAAAAGTTGGTAATTAAGGGAGAAATTAATTACTAACAAAGAGGAAAATGAGATGTGTGATTAAATGGCTAATTGAGGGATTGAATAAGTTAATTGGTGACTTATTGTGTGAGAGCCAATGGGAGTAAGACATGTGGCAAGATTTTATGTGTGTGTGAAGGGAGAAAAGTCAAAGGGGAATAAAGAAATATATTTTTCTCTCTCTTTCCCTTGGTTTTTGTTGAAGAGGTATGGAGGGAGTATCACTATCATCATTTCATTCATCTCTCACACTCCATCTCTCCATCTCTCTCTCTCTCTCTCTCTCATTTTCTCTCTCTTGGTTCGGCCATTGTTGCTCAAGAAGGAGGAAGAAGAGCTTGTGATTTGGGTAAGTAAATGACCTCCACTGCTCAAGTTCTCTTCATTAATGTTGTTCCTTGAATGAAGAGCTTCATTTTGGTGTGTATAGTGTGCTTATTTGGTGTTGTTTTGTGCCACACGAAAATTTGGAAAGTGGTGAATCAAGAACTCCCTTTGAGAAGGTTGATAAGGTGAGTGAAACCAATCTTTCTATCTATGTTTTATGCCATTTGAAGTAGTTTGAAATTTCTGGAAATTTTGGCTTGAATCCGAAAAATAAGTGCCACTGTTCATTTGGTGTGTTTTTGGCATGAGAATGGTATCTTGGAATGAGTTTAGGATAGATTGATTGATTGGTGATTGAAATATTAAGATTGGTGGTTTTAGGATTTTGATGTTTAATGTTGATTCAACCTAAAGCATGATAATGGAGTAGGATTTTGATGATTCTGATGATCACATTGAGTTTATTGGGTATTTTTCTGTGGGAGTAACTTTGGGTAAAGTTTTGTGTCCATTGGGATCAATTAAGCAAGTGTTGGGAAAATGCCTCTGTTTTCTGCGTTTTCTGGTCCTGATAGAATCACTCGAGTGATGGATGAAGTTCACTCGGGTGAGGATGAGTCTCACTCGAGTACTGTGTGTATACTCTGTTTTTTCTTCAGTTTTCTGTTGTGCTTTCTTGAAAATCCAAGAGTGTATAGTCTCACTTGCGAGTGAGAGATGAATATAACTCAAGTGAGCCTCCTCATGTTCGAGTGACTGGTGTATTTGACACTAAGGACTTACTTCTCGGGTTCTCACTCGCGGTTATGGTGCAAGAGTGTGCCTTCTTACTAGCGAGTATAGGTATTCACTCGAGTGAGCTGTATTGTGCTCGAGTGCAGTGAGCCATCTGGGCTACTGCCATTTCTCTTATGCTCTCAGGTTCTCACTGTAATATCCTAATTCGTGGTTAAGGGCTAATGACTATGAAATTGATTGTAATTAGTGTAATTAAACACTTTTGGAATTAATGTGATGTGAATTTGGTATGAATGTGTGTGGTATTTAAGATCAAGGGTTGAGATTCATTGTTTGTGGGAAGATCAAGGGTTGAGATTCATTGTTTGTGGGTCGGAATCCTATGCTTTGCGATTGTGTGAGCTCATTGAGGAAGTTAGTAGGATGGTGACAAGTGGCACTTTGGTGGACCATTGCATGGCACAAGAGGACAAAAATCCATTTTTCTCTCTCTCTTCTCTCTCCTATGCATTTTTGTGTGAGGAAGAGGGAAAAGTTGGTGCATCTTCATCATCATCATCTTACATCTCATCATCTCTCTCTCTCTCTCTCTCTTCTCTCCATTTTCGGCGCACAAGCAAGAAAAGAGGGATGGAAAGCTTTGATTCTAGGTGAGTTGTGATCCTCCTATGCTCAAATCCTCTTCTCTAATGTTGTGCACCTCATTGAGAGCTTCATTGTGGTGTTTTCAGAATTTTGAATAGTGGAGGTTTGTGTGTTGGTCGAAATTTGAAGGTTGGAGAATCGAGATTCTGGATTTGGCAAAGCGGAGAGGTAAGGATTTGATGCATTTTGATATATATTTTGTGATTTTTGGATAAGTTTGGTAAATTCTGGAATTTTGCCTTGGTTATATGCCAAATGTTGAATGAATGAATTTTAAAGTGATTGATGTTGGGATTAGTTCATTGTGAAGTTCTTTGAGTAGTTGATATGGTTTTGAAGTTTGGAATTGAGTTGAATGAAATTTGGATATTGTGTGTATCATAGAGACCTAAGTGTTAATTGTGTAAAAAGGGTTTTTGGGTGTTTTGGAAGTTGCCAATGTGTACCTTAGGCATGGTTAAGTGTGTTTGAGCTTTGTGAGAAGTTTGGGAACCATTGGGATTGGATTTGACCATCTGGTATTTTTCTGTCATTTGCTGCATTTTTGGTCTCTGATGCACAACACTCGAGTGAGGGAAGATCATGCTCGAGTGCTGCGTGTGTTTTTCCTTTTTTTGCTTCAAGTTTTGCCTAGGTTTTATGGGTGGAGCTCGAGTGCACTTCTGTATCCACGAGTGAGGTTGATGATCACTCGAGTGAGCAAGGGATTGCTCGAGTGATAGCGTATGTTCAAGGTTAGGGTTGTTCTCGGGTTGTCACTCGCTGGCCATTGTTCAAGGGTGTGCTCTGACACTCGCAAGCACGACCGTCTCACCCGAGCACTGGAGGGTATGCTCGAGTGAGCTTGTCTCTCTGATATTGTGTGTGCTCTCGGGTTGTCACTCTTTGTGTTGCACTTTCGGGTACTCGAGCAGATTTGGAGTTATCACCCGAGTGCAAAGTTTCATGCTCGAGTGATGTGAGCACTTTTGAGTCAGGGTAGTTGTTCACTGTCAAACACTCGAGAGTGAGAGTCATTCTCACTCGAGCACGAGTCTCTCATCACTCGAGTGAGGTCATCTTCACTCGAGTGAGCCAGCTGAAAATCATTATTTTGTCTTCAAAAAAGGGGTCTTCAGGGTAGCTTCTTCCAACCCTTTAGGCATATGTGTAACCCCCTCACCGTAATTACATCCGGATTACGAAATTTAAGTGAAATAGAGACCAATAAGATGAAATAACAATTTATAATCCCACATCCAAGAGATGGGGTATTTTGAAAATCAATTCCGAAACATACTTATTGCTGGTCTCACATTCACGGGAGGATATAATTACTTGAGAAATCAGAGTACATAATAAATATCAAAGTGCGGAAACCAAAATCCTGGCAAACCCCGGGTTACTTACATATATAACTTGGGTTTACAAGTTCCCAATAATGGGGATTACATGACCAAAATATTCATTTACATAAATGTACACTTGACAATCCCAAATCCAAAACTATGATAACCAACTACCACTTAGATCTCGGAGTAAGCCTAACTACTCCTAGTTGTCCGCTTCCCTTTCGAGCCACTCGCCCTGTCTGAAAAGGTTAGTCATATGGAAGGGGTGAGATTCTAAAGAATCCCAGTAGTAACAACAATGTCATACCACATGCAATCACATAATATGTAAACAATTCATCTCATACAGCAACACAAATCACTCCACCCTCATCCCCTTTTACCGCCGGGAAGGCATACGACCATCACCCGAACCGTTGTTAGCGACTCAGGGACTATTGGCGTGGCAGTGCATACAAATAGCCACACGGCTCACATATAGCCTTTCGGCTTTCACAAATGGCCCGTCGGCCTTCACAAATAGCCTTTCGGCTCACAATTAGCCTTTTGGCCCACATATACACATATATCACACCCTAACCTCATCCCCTTTTACCGCCGGGAAGGCATACGACCTTCACCCGAACCGTTGTTAGCGACTCAGGGACTATTGGTATAGCGGTGCTTCCACAGTTTTCATAAAACTCGCAGCATACTAAATCCATTTCAAAAACAATGACATAGTATGCATATCATACATCACATAAGGTATAAAGAAAGAGTCACTACCTGTATCTTTCCTGACTGGCTCCGTTACCGTGGTCTCACGCGGACGACAGATATCAAATCCTATATCAAATTAGGGACAATTGATCAATCTCTTTTCCAATTACTTAATCCCATAATACACTAAGTTGGTTATCATTTAGGACTCTTAAGAGGCCCCAAATGCCTCTAATGGAAGCCCTAAAAGGTTGGGAAACAAAAGGTTGAAGGTCACTTTTCAAAAACACAACATGCTGGAATACAGGGGTGGGCCGCGGCCCACCATTCCTTGGGCTGTGGCCCAAACATGGTCCGAAGGTCTTGGGCTGCGGCCCACCACTCATGGGCCGCGGCCAGAAAGGTTTGGGCCGCGGCCCAGAGATTTCCTGACTCTGGGCTGAACTTCAAAAAACCATAACTAATTCTAGAAAAATCGAAACGAAGTGATTCCAAAGCCAAATGAAAGGTATATAAGTCCTATTTCAAGGAAAAATATAGCCCTTCACTGGAAATCACTACACAAATACAGAATTACCAAAAACTACACACTACTCCAAAACAGAGTTCTGTTTCAATCCCAAACTTTGGGCAACCATATCTCACAGAATACCCAACGAAATGACACAAAATATATGTCCATTTTGAAGCTTGGGATGTGAACTTTAAGACTGGAAAGTTTCATAATTTTCCAATACCATTTGGTCACTCAAAACGCTCGTCCAAACTGATAGCGAAAAACAGAGCTTAAACAAAACAGATTTTCCAACTTTTCCCAAGTGACCCAAATGAATCCCAATCAATTTCTCTCTATCCAAAATGCATCAAATGTTCATATATCACCAAACTAAATCATTTCCAATCATTAATCATAATGAAACTCCTAAAATCCACATTTGGTGCAAATTAGGGCAAAATTCCAGATTTGACTAAACTTAGCCAAAAATCACAAACAATACATTAAAATGCTCTAAATTCCTACCTCTTCTCTTTGCCCAATCTAGAACCTTGATTCCTCAACTTCCAATTTCGAACAAATCACCAAGCACCACTTCTCAAGATTCTACAACCACCACAATGTAGCTCTCATTGAGATGAACAATGTTAGAGAAGAGGATTAGGGCATTAGAGGCTCATCACTTACCCTAAATCAAAGCTTTTCTTCTTCCTCTTCTTGCTTGTTCAGCGAAAAAATGGAGGAGTGAGAGATGAGAGAATATGAGAGAGAAATGGGAGGAGGATGATGATACTTCTCTTCCTCACACACACACTCAACCGAATAGGAGAGAGGGAGAAGAGAAAAAGTGACTTTTGTCTTCTAGTGCTTCATCCAATGGCTCACACAAGGCCACATGTCATCATCCACTCACTCTCTCAAAGAGCTCACATAAACACAAAGCATAGGATTCCGACCCACGGTCAAGGAATCACAACCATTGATCTTAAATACCACATGTATGTACACTAAATTCATATTACATAAATTTCCAAAAGTATTTAATTACACTAATTACAACAATTATCAGAGCCATTAGCCCTAATCACAAATCGGGATATTACAATATGTCTAGGCCTCTAACAGTCATCTAAAGAGTCCTAAACGATAACCAACTTAGAGTATTATGGAAATATACATTTGGAAAAGAGATTGATCGGTTGTCCCTAATTTGGTATAGGATTTGATATCTGTCGCCCTCGTAAGACCACGGTACTAGAGCCAGTCAGGAAAGATACAGGTAGTGACTCTTTCTTTATACCTTATGTGATACATTGTATGTGTATTATATCATTGGTTCGTAATGGATTCGTATGCTGCAATATTTGTGAAATTGTGAAAGCGCCGCTATACCAATAGTCCCTGAGTCGCTAACAACGGTTCGGGTAAGGGCTGTGTGCCTTCCCGGCGGTAAAAGGGGATGAGGTTAGGGTGTGATATATGTGATCATATGGGCCGAAAGGCTAATTGTGGGCCGAAAGGCTATATGTGAGCCATAAGGCTATTCGTATGCACTGCCATACCAACAATCCCTGAGTCGCTAACAACGGTTCGGGTTAGGACGGTGTGCCTTCCCGGTGGTAAAAGAGGATGAGGATGGAGTGTGATTTGTGTGTTGCTGATATGTAATGATTTTTTTACATGCTATGTGATTACGTGTGGTATGAATGATTTGTTACTACTGGGATTCTTTAGAATCTGACTCTTTCCAAATGACTAACCTTTTCAGACAGGGAGAGTAGCTCTAAAGGGAAGTGGACAACCAGGAGTAGTTAGGATTACTCAAAGACATTTAGTGGATTATTGGTTATCTGTTTTTGGTTTGGGATTACCAAATGTATATAAGATATAAATGATAATTTTGGATATGTAATCCCCTTTTTGGGAACTCTGAACCCATTATATATATATATATATATATGTAAGTACCCCAGGATTTCCGGGATTTTAGTTACACACTCTAATGTTTATTAATGTGATTTGGTTTCTCAAGTAATTATATTCGAATGTGAATGTGAGACCAGGATGAATTATGATTTTGAACCATTTTTCAAGAAACCCCATCTCTTAAATGAGGGATTGTAATTTATTACTTTGTCTTATTGGTCTCTATTTCACTTAAATTTCACAATCCGGATATAATTACCGTGAAAGGGTTACACTTACTTTCTGGACTTCACTCTCAGGTGCTCGAGTGAGGCATTTGGCTTTCACTCGAGTGAGGTCCAGTGTGCTCGAGTATTGTAGTCTCTGAAAAGTCCTTGTGCTCTCAGGTGTTTACTCGCTATCCTTCACTCTCTAGTGCCCGAGTGCAGACCATACCATCACTCGAGTGAGGTTTCCTTCACTCGAGTATCCATACAATCTCACTCGAGTGAGGCCATCTTCACTCGAGTGCCTCTGTAGAAAATGTCAGTTTGTGTTTCCAAAAAGGGGATCTTTGGGGATAATCTTCTAACCCCTTAGGGCTATTGTTAGAGGTATTCTTCAGTACTAAAGGAGCAGTAATGATAACCAATTAAGTGTTATGAAGATATTGAGAATTGGGATAGAGAAATAACTCTTTGTCCCTAATTATGATTCTAGGATACGATATTTGCCTGACGCGGGAGAGACCAGTGCCAAGGAACGCCCGGAAGGACTCAGGTAGTGACTCTTCTCTCATATTGTGTATGATGTTTTGGTATGCATACTTATTATTGAACTTTGTGGACTGTGTTCCATGGTCCATTACGATGTGAGCACTTCAGCGTGAGCCGTATAGGGATTGACGCTGGTCATCTCTAGGTCGGTCGTTGAACTGTCGTCGTAATCGACATGGATTTTGTGTATCCGACCCGTGGGCTATGTGTTGATCTTGCCTGTATGGCTTGCGTTATAAAATGCTTTATATGAATCCCAGATGTGGTGAAATATATTGTGTGGATTGTTGTGATGCAATGCAGCGTGAGCAATCGTAAGGGATGACATGTGTCATACTAACCATTGCCGTTGTAACTGCCGTTGTAGTTGCTTTGTGTAGATAATGATTTGATTTCATGCCTTATTGTTGTACTTACTATGATTAATTTGACACTACGGGGATTCTTTAGAATCTTACTCTCTCAAAATTAAACATTTTAGACAGGGCTGAAGGATCGAAAGGCAAACGGGTGATGAAGAGCAGGTAGAGCTCCATGTTAGGAGTTCCTTTTTGGTTAATGGTTATCATTGTAAATTATTTGGATATTTTTGGATCAATTGTATAATTTTGTGTAATCCCCAAGATAAGGGAAAAGTATGTAGGCTTTGTGCCTTTGTATAAACCTTTATTTAAGGAATAGAACTCGAATGAGTCAAGAATTTACTTTGCACTCTGATATTTGTAAATGGAATCCACCTGTATAGGCCATTATTGTTTTGTAATGTGAATATGAGACCATTGTGAAATTTTTTTTGCAAATCCTATTTTAGGCAAAAGATTACCTTAATAAGTCCCAATTTCAAATATGGTCTCTAATTCTAATTTAATTATATGTTTAAGAACTTAATCTCGGCCTAAGGTAGGAAGGGGGTTACACATGGCCTCCTGATTTAAAGAAGTTACCATCTAACTTTCAACATGACTATTTGAGAGCCAACAATCTACCATTAGGTATAGCTTCACCATTAGCCATTCAACAAGAAGAACATCTTTTGGAAATTCTACAAGCATGTAAAAGAGCTACTGAATGGGCTATTGAGGTGGTAAAGATACAAGCATGGTTTAGCAATGAAGATTGTAAGGGATTTCAATCTAGTGGCCATGGATTAAAGCACAATTGTGGTGGAAAGGTGAACCATCAAGTTTTCACCTTACCTATAGATGATGTGACTTGAGGAGATGAAGAGTCGGGTTAAAGACTATAAACTAAGCGCTTCTTGGGAGGCAACCCAAGTTCTTAACTTAATCTCTTTAGTTTCTTTGGTTTTGGTATGTTTTTGGTAGATTTATGTTTGGACTTTTGCTTTTGTAGGTAGGAGAGGAACCCCCAATAGAGAAAGGAAGAAGCAAGCTTGGTACAAGGGAAAAGTGGAGAATTTTGGTGTTGGATAGGCATTTTCCAGGGAAGTTCCTTCCTTCTCATGATTTTCCTGAGCCTAATCTTAGATGAGCATAACCTGAGTTGATAACTACTGTTACCAATGCATTTTCACTTCTGATTTAGGTGTATCCATGTCTATGGAAAGAATTGGCATTTGATTTGTGCATTGGATTGGCCTAATCCTATCAATTATCGACGTAAAGTGAGTTCATGAATTTTTTGGTGCACTTTGATAATGTGAAAGTGTGTTTTTATTTGTGTAATTTATTGATGTTCAGGATTGTATGAGATTCAGGAGGAATTTGTGCTTAAATTGCTTGAAGGTTGGTATTATATGCTATGTTCATAAACTTGCAAGTGTGATAAAGCATGCTGTATTTTCTCTTCGCTTGGATTGCTGATATCTGAAGTAACACAGCATCATACACTACAGCCAGAAAATTCTAACTGCAGCCAAAAAGAGTCCAGAGAGATTTACGTTGTAGCCAGAAAGTTTTGGCTGCAGCCAAAAATTGGCCAAACAGGTTTGTGCTACAGCCAAGAAATTATTGGTTGCAGCCAAGAAGAACCCAGATGATTTTGTGCTGCAGTTAGGAGAATTTTGGCTGCAGCCAAAGAGAAGGCCCAGAGTTTTGGGCTGCAGCCAAAGAATTTCTTGCTGCAGCCCAAACCCGATATAATTCAGAAAAAAAAAATGTTTGCCCTGTTTCATTCTTTTCCTCATTCCATCTCGCCTCTGCTCCTTCTCTTTTTCTTTCACAGCTGCGGCACTGCTCTGTCCTTCCCTCTGAACCCGAGCTCTACGTCTTCCTCTTCCCTTTCCATCTTCGTCCATCTCCTTCATTCTCCTTCCCTCACTGTCGTTGCCCTGCTCCATCGACCCACATACCCTCATCGTTCACCATTACAACCGACCCATCAACATCAGTTTCTCTTCACATTTTTCTCTCTAAATCTTCACTGTAACATACACATATACCACCGTTCACCATCCATCCTTACCCCGTTTCGCCACCGACAGTAACCAGCTCACCTCTACCCCTTCCCTTCCATTTCACTATTGTTCCCTCCCTTTACATTAAGCCCTAATCCTGCCCCTTATCTTCTCAGATTCGGTAGCATTCACACAATGAAGACCCAGTCCGCCCCCAAAATCTCTCCAGTTACCCGATCAGCATCGCTTTCCTCTTCCCAAATTCCAGTCACATACCCACTGCCACTTTCCGATTAGCGTTGCTTTCCTTTGGTTCTATTTTGCAACCTCTGGTTTTGTTTTCATTCTTTTGGTTTGGTGGTGTTGGAGAGCTTATCGAGTAGAAGCGCTGTGCTATTTCTCTATCTCTGTCACTTTGCGTTGTTAAGTGGTTGGTTTCTCTGTGTTTCACTTAACTCACGAGAGGTACTATGTCTATATTCTAGCTGCACTTTGGTCTTCACTGGGTAGTCTGTCATCATGTCTACTCATTTATTCATTCCAGGAAATATTAGATGTCAAACTTGTATTATCTTGTAGTTGGGAAGTGCTATTTGCCTAAATATACATTGTGGATTCTGAATTTTTGAGGCATGAAATAAGTACTGCTAATTTACTTGAATCTAGTTTATGGAATGCATCATGTGGCTAGGTTTTTGTTAATTGCAAGTGTTGCACATGATTGGCTCAAATGAGAACTGAAAGAGAGAGAGAGAGAGAGAGAGAGATTGACTTAAGTGCTGAAGCCTCTATATTTTGTAGAAATGGAGTTGTAAAGACTTTTACACAAATAACTTGTTGATTACAGTTTGAAGGTTTCAGCATTCCTTTTTTAAGTCTTTTTGAAAGCTCAATGTGTCATATTAAAAATGCACCTTCCAGTTCTCTAATTGGCCTGCATGTGCGAAATCATTCTAGACTTTCGGGTTTAGTGAAATAATTGGCCTAGTTGAGAGTTAGTCTTGAACTGAGAATGTGGTTTGAGGATTTGTGGCTAGAAATTATGTCCTGATATTGTGGAATCATTGTCACACATGTTCTATATTGCTCCTAGTCTAGTAGATTGATTAATCATTGTCACATGCCCCTCAATAGTACTATCTTGAAATCTGTGGGTTGCTCAGTTTAAATGGAAATTATTGAATTTCAGTTTTGAACCTTAAGTACACTAGGAAGGGGTACTGTTTGTTTGTGACAACCAGGTTGTTTCTAATTGTAAAAGATTTTGACCAATTTGGAAACCCTGTGCATTCATGCTTAATCAATTTGTTGGTGCTCTTGGAATCTACTCAAACTTTTTCATTGTGGAAAACCAAATGTCATTGTGAAACTTGTTTTTGTTTTGAATCATGTAATTTTGATATGAGAAAAGTTTTTAGGTCACTTGGATAAATTTTTTTAGTACTTTAAAACTTTCTGTTTAAGGTTCCAATAATTGTTTGTCAAAAATAAATCTGTGCCCCTTTATTTTTCTCATGATTTTAAACTGATTCACTCTTAAATTTAACTTGTTCATTTTGTTTGCCACAATGAAATAAATTTGACTAGTTAAGTCTAAATGATTTCAGGACTTATAAAGGCAGTGAGGATAGGTTTATGTATGGAATTCTGTTAGCAGCGTGACATTCGTATATATTAAGTTTGGGGGGAAATCTCTTGCTTTAGTTTAGGATTTTGTTTCTAGCTTCTTTATTGGGGTTGCATGCTTGCTTTTCCATGTGAATAATTGCTTTCTGGTTGTGGTGGGCTATTTCTCTACTTCTCGCCTTTTGTACATATATACTCTAACAAGCCCTCAGTTCTCCCTTGTGACAATGAGGACACTGTCCATCTTAAGTTTGGGGGTAATTTTTGATGATTTGTGTGCTTATTTGACAAGGATTTTAAGTGTGTAAATTTTGACTATTTCTCGTCCTTTGGTTTGAAAGCTGAGTTAGATTGATTAATTATCTATTATAGTAAGTGCATGTTCCAATGATAGAAGGGATGCTTGGATTTTATGTTTTACAAGACATGATGGTTAATTTGCTTAAATGCTTGATTTATATCTTAAAGCATTATTTCCTGACAATTTTTAGAATGAACATTTTGCATTGGAGTTGGGAATGATTTAATTGTTTTGATAGGAAACTTTGGTAGCAATTTGGTGTGTATATTCTTTTTTGATTAAAGGAATTTAGAACCTACATTGGAATCTCTTGAAATGAGTAAATGAAGTCACATATTTTTTAAAAGTGATTTGGGCATTCTTTAATTGCGTTTGTGCCTTTCAAGCCTACCAATGACAATGGATCGATTTGTATCCCATTTGAGCCATATACAAAAATACCATGTTGATTATCTCTTATAAATTCCTACTCAATCTTTTATATTCGATAAGAAATTCTGTTTAATGTGCATTGATGGATGCATTGTAGAGATAAAGCATGTTATTCAGGAATTTTTAAGCTAAGAAAGCACTATTGGAGTTGGCTGTGTTTTGGAAGTTATTGTTGAAGGGATTTGTGGCAAATTAGGTTATATACTTTTGTTTCAAACGGTTAATTGTAAAATAATCTTTTGACTTTTTCAAAGCTTTTGATTTGTTTCATACGATTTGGAGAAATGATTAGGGCACTTCATAAAATGCGATTGAGCCTTTCAAGCTTACCTAATTGATTTGATTCCCCTTTTGAACCCTTATTCTGAGCCTGATTGAAAAACCAATTAGAAAATTCTTTTTGAAAACCTGACATCTATATACCTTAGCCAATGTGAAAAACCATGATTTCCTTGCTTTGAGATAGATGATAAGGATTAGGGTGTGGAATGTGGTGATATGTAGAGTGTTTATACGATTGGAAAAAGGAGCGTAGAAAAGAAAAAATAAAAAAAAATGGGGTTCACATTGTATAGACATCAAGCTGAAAAAAAAAAAAAGAAAAGAAAAAGATATATAGTAGTAATGTGCAATAAGGCTTGAATTGGAAAAGATCAATTTGGTTTAAGTTTGGGGGAGTATGTTTAATGAGAAAAGGAAGAAACCCCTTGAGTGATTATCATCTATCTTGAGGTATTTGTTGATTATCCTTTGCATTTTCTTTTAAATACCTTAACCCCTGACCCCGTTACAAGCTGAAAAGTCCCTTTGATTTTTAAGTCAATTGGAGTAAATTAGAAGAAGAGGGGAAGAAATTAGAGAATGATGTAATTGATTGTTTGAATATGGGTATATGACTTGTGTGGCTTATAACTTTGACAAGTGCAAAAGGAATAGATGATATCTCATATCTGCCAATATTATGTTATGTTTTTCCATTCTTAATAACATGATATCTCATATCTGCGAATTTTTCCTGTTAATCTTTTTTTTTTTGAGACTTTCGTTATGTTTTACCGATAAATATTATTTTGAACCGCTCTTAATATGTTAATGGATTAAGTGCTCATTTGGAATAGCGATTGGAACACTTAAAAATAGCTTTTCAGTCGTGATTTACGGTATATGAAATAAGTATGTGAAAAAGGTTTTATCTCGATTTATGTGAAAAGCGGCTTATAAACAAACTTAACGCCATAGCAAACATGTCCTTATTATTTCCTTTTCATGCGTTGATGGATCTTATTTTTCCCATTTGGAGTAATTATTTATGAGCTTCTAGATGGGTTTTGAGCTATTGGCTTGGTTTTGATATAATGGGTTTTTGGAATTGTTTTCATTCCATTCACGTACTCATTCTCAATCTGAATATGTATACAAGTTCTCGAGGTGCAGAGATGAGAAGGAGATTATTTTTACAGTCTCCTATGCTCCCGAAGTCACTAATTCGATTTGTCTTTTAAAATCCATAATTTTTATTTATTTGATTGGATCTGAGTCTTTTGAGCATGATTCATTTTGTTTTGTCCACATATATATATTGTTGTCTGCCGTCGATGTAGGGATTTATGGCGTCTCAGTTTTGGGTTTCAAAATCAAAAGTTTTCTATTTGAATTTTTTTAATCTTTGGTGAAATCTTGAACCGCTTGCTGTGATTTGTATTTCACTATTTTGGCACTGCTTTTGGTGCAATCACAAAAGAACAAAAAAAACTGTTATCTGAGATCACTGGCATAAAAAATCCATGAAGACGGCATCAGGGTCGCCGGAAAAGGCTGGTCAGAAATCGTAGGTCGCGGCGAATCCATCGGGTCTGCTTTCGGTGGCGGGTCGGGTGGCTTCGAACCACCTCTGGAAGACCATCCAAAACGGTTCGTTTTGGCGCATGGCAGGAAGCCTCCCCGTGCAAGCGAAATGACACCGTCCAAGCCTGCCTGTTTGGGTTTGGGATGAGGGATTTGGAGGTGGGATGATGAGGGGAAGGAAAATTTTTGTATACTTAAATTAAAAAAATTAGAAAAATAGGGTTTTAAAATTTTAATAAAGCTAAGATGTAAAATAAAAGAATCGGAATAATTAATTAAAAATTTTTAACCTCATTTTTTTAATTTTTTAAAATCCAAGTCATAAAAATTTTCCATCCTCTCTCTTCTCAATAAATCCCTCACACCAAACAGCAGTGAGACTCACCATTTCACTTATTTAGTACAGTCTGGGCTTGTGGTTTGGGCCTGTATTTGGGCTTCTATTTTTTTAATATTATTTTGTTTTCGTCTTTAATGTGCATTTGCACTTTGGGCCACCTATTAATTATGAGCTTATTCTTTATGAGCGCATATGGGCCGAAAGAACAATTATGGATTTTCGTTTTGCCTTAACCTGTTTTAATTGATGCAACTGGGCCTTTGTGCATATAATATTTTTTAAGGAATTTTTGTACAATGGCGTTTGTTTGGACCTTATTTCTTGGGCCGTCGTTTATCTATTTATTTTGTTCCTAGACTTTTATGTCTGCCATTTATTTTGGGCTTATAAAAATTTTTAATTTCTTACTTCTAAATAAGTAATGCATCTGGGCCTTTTTGGAAACCTATTAGATTTTTGAGAAATTGCCGGAGTTACTTTGCTGCATTTGGAGCTTGTGCAAAATTTTTTTTATTTCTCAAATTTTGAAATATCTTAATTCTTTGGGTCATTTTGTTTGGGCCTCATATTTTCATTTTAATTATTTTTCTAATAATTCTGAAATTCGTTGGGCTTATTTTTTTGTGCCTCAACATTTGTTTTATTGTTTCTGGAAATCATTATTGGGCTTTATTCAAGTCTATTCATGATTGGGCTCAGTCTTTGGGTTTGTGTTGTTTTTGTGCCATTTGAGACAATTATCCAAAAATTGTTTAAATATGGGAAAATCAATTTTGGCTATGTTTGCATTAGGATAATTTTGCAAAATTTATTTTGATATATCATTTAATTACCTCAATATTTATGTAATTAATATTGGACAATTTTTCAACTGTTTGAATTTTTCAAAATTATATTTGGGTTGAAATATGCCGAAATTGATTTCTTAAACAATTTTTGGATACATATAATAGTAGGAGGGTTATTAATTTAATTTTTGTGGATAAAATTAATTAGTTAATCCCTCCATCAAGATGTGCATATGTTATATTTAATTTAGATGCATAAAATAGTGGGAGAATTTATCTATGATGATTATTTTAGTCAATCAAATTCTTGTTAAAGATTTGTGCATATTTGGAATTTAAAAACACATAGTTGATATTTGTGATTAGCATGCATCTTAGGAAGTAGCCACAACGCCCTCAATATTGTTGCCTGTATAAATAATCGCTTATGAATTTGTTAAAACATCAACTCGAATAAGTGATTAATTAATTTAATCAAAGTGGGAGAATTTTCGGTTATTTAGTCATTTTTGTTGATTAAATTAATTATTTAAATTCTCATTAGGTTATTAGTACATACTTATGTTTTAAATGTACATGATATTCATGATTAGCATGCTTATTTCCTGGGAAGTAGCCACAACATCCTCAGTTTTGTTGCGTGCACATTTTTAATCACATATTGCATTATAGAATATTAGTTGTAATTAAATATATATTTATAATTAGTCTTGCCCACAGGTAAATAATTATAATTATATATTTAATTAGGATGTAATAGAATAACATTATATTTTCTAAGTAGCTCACAGTTTTTAGAAAATATAATTGCGTTCTAGATTCATCAATAGATAAATTCATGCTATGATAATGTCTTTGCCTATAGGTAGACCTTAATGATATGAATTTATAATTGTATGATTTACATTAGTAAACATACACTTGTTTGTGATGGTTTTTTCTTTTCCTCTTATAGTTATTTTATAAGCATGATTAGGTTTTACTTTGATCTTGTAGCATGATTTTTATATTTAAGTATTTAGATTGATAGAATTTGTTAGAGATAATTGTTGAGCCTAGAAGGAGAGGAAATGTAACATCTTCATTAAACTTGGCATCAAGAAAGTTATGGTACTCAATGATACTAGCATGAGATGTGAGATAACATTATGAGATGTAATTGTCTCAGTAAATTAATCTCAATTAAGAGCTAGTCATCATCAGTACACAAGGATAAAGCAAAGTCAAGGGTTGCTTATAGGCTAAAGGACGAATTTAAAAAAATTATCATAACTATTGTTACATTATTTTGTTGACTATAAAGTAATTCTTCATAATCGGATAAGATGCCTCCATTAATTTTGGTGGAATAGATTTTTAGTTTATTATCTCTTGAGCCACTACTCCTTTTCATGAGTACATGCATAGATATTAGGTATTCATTAAAAATGTGTATATATAAGTTTTGCTCATATTTGGAAAAGAATGAGATTCCAAATTAGGGCTATTAAGCCACCAGCTCTAAAGCCATAAAGTAATAGGCATATAGAGAATAATGTGCTTATAGTTAAAAGGTTTGATTGGAAGCAGTAATGGATATACACTTGTCATTAATTGTATGTCTAATTAGTGAAATAATTCATCTCACCTTACAGTTGGCCTTTCACAATACCCAAATGTTATTTGCTTTATAATTGAGTAGTGTCATTTGACACATTTGGAGTATATAAAGCAAAATTAGGTGGTTAATCTGATAAACGGATTAATATAGTGAAATTAGTTAGAAGAGATAGGTGACATGATAAGTACATCATTAATGGACTATAACTTAGTTTATATGTAAAGTTCCTTAATACTTGAACTTACCTAAAATAAGTGAAATTGTTGTGAGAAGAAACATAATGTTAATAGACATTTTGTATGATATGGTTTTCCTCTTAAAAGACACACTAAAAACAAGTATGTATATTTTAAATGAGATTCTAAGAAAATGCATGTTTAAATCCTAAAGGTTGAAAACTTGATTTAAAATATACTATTGCATAGTATTGTCTTATAAAAGAAAGAGTATGGAAGGAAAATATCCTGAGACTGCATATTTTGGTGAAAATGCAGAAATGTCTTAGGAATTTAAATGCGCTGTCTGTAACCCCCTCCGTAATTATATTCGAAACACGTGATTAAAAATGAAATAGAGACAAAAAATAATCAAAATTCATTTATATTCCCATCCTTAAGATAGGATTTTCACAAATACATTTATCAAATACTTTAACCTGATCTCACATTCATAGTTCGAATACAATTACTTCATGAAGATAAGTCACATTTATATAAATATCAGAGTGCACAATAATAATACCGGCAAACCCGGATTCATACATTCGCTAAAGATTCATAGGGCAATACGCCCTTTACAATTCCTCAACGGGGATTACATAAATCCATCTCCAATACATAACCAAATAACCCAATAGACATCCAAGCACATATACATCCAATATCCAATTATACATTCTAATCTATCATCCGAACATATACAATTATCCCAGCATATAACGATAACCAACTACCAAATCCAAATGCCCATAAGGGATTCTCGCCGCCCCTAGTCGCTTGCTCCTTCCTCGAGCCACTTGTCATGTCTAAAATGTTGATAGGGGAGGGTGAGATTCTAGAGAATCCCAGTAGGAAACAGATACCAATATGCATACAAGATAAGTGTTTAATGCATGATATGCTTGCATCACAATAACTCGTACTCACATAATGATATATCTGCATGCTCAATGTTTCAACAACATACTCATGGCCATAGCATAAATAGAAACAGAGCTTCAATCATTCATATATGTTTCACATAATCAAGCAAAGCAATAACATGCAACAATACACAAACACAAATATCAATACATGCAGGAGAGGTAAGTTCCCTACACTTTTTCTTTCTACGTATGCTCCAGCAACGGCTACTCACGATCCGAGCGGATATCAAACCATGATCAGGGCGAATACCCAACCCTATAACCAAATCAAGGACATAGGATCATTCTCTTTTCCAAATTCTCATTTTCATAACACTTAAAGTTGGTTACCATTCATGACCTTTAGGTGGCTATAATAAGGTCAATGAAAACCTAAAGGATTGGGAAGTACTAGGTTGGAAATCACCTTTAAAAATCCCAAAATGCTAAAAATGGGGGTTGGCTGCAGCCAAAAACCCTCTGACTGCAGCCAAAACATGCACAGAAGGTTTTTGGCTGCAGCCAAGAATTTCTGGCTGCGGCCAAAACGTACACAGAAACTTTTGCGCTGCAGCCAAGGCAAATTCAACAATTCATAATTAATTGTAGAAAAATTGAAATGAGGTGATCTCAAAGCCCATTGAAAGCTATTTTAGTCCTCTTCATAGGAAAAATATGAACCATTACTGAAAATCACTACAAAAATACAGATTTCAAGAAAAGTCCACCTTGCTTCAGAATTGTTCCCAGATTTAACATCAAACTTTGGACAGTAATAAATCCTAGCCCAAAAATCGAAATAACATGAAATATTTTTCCATTTTGAAGCTTGAGATATGAACTTTAAGACTGCAAAGTTTCACAATTTTCTGAAATCATTTGGTCATTCAAAATGTCCACACAAATAAACTGCCCAGAACAGAGTTCCAAGGGATAGATTTTCCAATTTTCTACCAAAGTGTCCCATGGCTCCAAAATTAACAATCAAGCCTATTCCCACATAAATTTTCACAAGGAACACAATGGTAACCTCAAAATGACCAAAATCACAACCTATCAACATGCCCTATTTTGACCAAAGCACAAAACCAACACAAAAGGTGTCAAACTTCACATTTAAGCTTCAATGCAATTCTATCAATTCAAAACACCAAACAAGGCACCATTTCCATAACAACAACATACCATACTCCCCTTGACTATAAATCACAAAAATTAGGGCTAAAATTCCAGAAATTCAAAGCCCAAGCAATGACCATAAAACTTATATGAAAATGAAGCTTTCACTCACCTCAACAACTTTCCCAAAGGCACTTCATGATTCTCCAACTTGTAGATTTTCGTGATTCCTCAAATCACCACCAATGGAGAAACTACAACCATCAAATTGAAGCTCTCACTCCAAGGAACAACTTTATAGAAGGAAGTTTGAGCAATGGAGGGCATTTGCTTACCTTTTTTCAAGCTTTTCTTCCTTCCCTTTTTGGCAACAATGGCGCTGGAATTTAGAGAGAGAAGGAGAGAGGTGAGTGAAGGAGATGAAGGAGGAAAATGATAACATTTCCTTCCCCTCCCATACCATGTCCAACGTACAAAGAGGGAAGAGAGGAGAGAGAAACACTAAAATATTCATTTGATTTTTCTCCCTTCACACACACTCACAACCTTGCCACATGTCACCTTTCTATTGGTTCCCACACACTTAATCACCAATTAGCTTCTCTAATCCCTCCATTAGTCATTTAATCACACTTCCCATTTTTTTCTCAATTAGTAATTAATTTCCCCATTAATCACCAACTTAAAGGCAATAATTCCATTCTTTAAATTTTCCATCAATTATGACATATAAATTAATATTGTCACCAATATACATTAATTCCACTTTAATCCGATAATTATCCTCAATAATTATCATTAGCCCTTAATCGAAAATTGGGGCGTTACACTGTCCATTTTATTTTACAGTTTTGTGTAGTGTTTTGAAATGCTAGATTATTTAGGAATGCCAAAATTAGTGGAAGTGATCAAACTCATTGATAGTGGTCACATATGGAGGATTCCCAGCTCTAATGGTAGAACATTGATTTTCCATGGTACTCACCTTGCTGGGCTTTAATCTATCAATAGATTCAGTGGAGACCACTGGTGATTAAAATTTGGCAATTCATGGCGGCTACATGATATACTTCAAGAAATTTGACTAGAACATAAATATTGAGAGTGACTGAAAATTCCAAATGAAGGTATTAATTCCTTATAGATGTGAGGCAAGTGACAACATAAGTTTATTTGTAAAGTTGCTAGTATGTAACATTGAGTGATACAAATAAAGTTGTTTCTATAACTTCTCTATGAAGGAGGAATTGACTTAGTGAGGTATTTCCTACTATATTCATGTATAATTCCTTCTATATTTTCATGGTAGTTAAATACCTATCTTGATTTGGGATGTCACTGGTATCTTTCCATTTTGGATATAAAGAGATATATATGTGAATTAGTAGAGATGGTCACATAAATAATAAAAGGAATTTAGTCAACAAAATTAGGAGTCCATATTGTCATGAGCAAATCTCACAATAGTGATAGTTAAGGTGTTATGATGTGATTACCTATATGACCATGTTGAGAACATCATAAGTCTTATTTATATCACCGGATTAGTTGGAGTTGAGTTATCTATATGGTATAAAAGGATGATTCATTTATAGCTTGTACATTTTGACTTAAGGTGTTATAAATAACTAAGTCACCATTATTCAAAGTTGTGATATGACTAAGTTAGTTGCGGTATTCTTTTAAAATACATAAAGAGATTATTCTAAAAAAAAGATCAAATATATATATATATATATATATATATTGAGAGTATCATAAGTAGCATATAATCACAAGCATTTGAATATTCATGGATAATGGTGGCTATTGTGAGTAGCATCTATTATGAGAATGTGATTAGGCTGTCCATATGTCTTTAATATCATCTTATTCATTCTAATTTAATTTCCAAGGCGTATGCTTGCTTGAATGTGCGCACAAACGGGCAATGCCATTGCAAAGGACTTTTAGGAGGATTGTCCAGCATATTTTTGCTTGAATAATAACTGAAAAACTACAAGTCATTTAGTACAATACAAATGTACATTAAATTTCATGCTTTATATGTAGCAAGGAACGAAAAACCGGACCGGGCAATGAACCGGTCACAGCACAGGTTCAAGGGTTAATGGGTCAACCGGGGTCTAACCGGTAGTTGAACCGGTCATAACCGGTCATATTAAAATATTATAATTTATTAGTGATAATATATATTAATATATTTTTAAACTTCTATAGATAAAAATAAAGATTTTTAGAAAAAAAATGTTTAAAATCTATTAGTATTAGTTATAATACCTAGCAAAGATATCTCATTTCCTATAATTATTATATCTTTTTAAATAATATTTTTCATTATTTTCTTCATATTTTTAGATTTGTTCTTTCTTTATCTATTTTTCTCTTCATTTTAGTCTTCAACTTTCCATTTTTTCCTCAAAAAACACAAAAATAAAAATTTGGAAAATTTAAAAAAGAAAAAAGAAAGAAAGAAACCGGGTCAACCGGTTTTAACCGGTCAATCGATCAGAACCGGTTTACTGATCAAACTGGACCGGACCAAGGACCGGTTCCCGGTCGAACCGGCCGGTCCGGTCCGGTTTTTTGTACTCTGATATATAGTAAAATAATTAGCTTGTTTAGTTTTGTAAAATGAGTTAACTATAGACAAGTTAACATTATGATACATTTTTACACTTGCTGAACAAGTTGCATCATGGAAGGGCATAAGATTGCTAAGCAGCCACTGATCGCTTAGTTCCACCTTTGATTGCTTGACCTAGTCATTCTTGGAGCAAGTTATAAGATTGACAATTAAGGAATTTCATCAAGAGGTTTTGGAATTATTACATTAATCCAAACCAATTAAAGGTGTTATATGAGCATAGAGTCAAGAGGTCATAAACACAAAGCATAGATCCTTTAATAAAGAGCATGCTTTTAGAGAAATCAAAATGATCAAATATCTCATTAGGGATGAATCACATTTAGTGATTTAGATGAGATATTATTAAGTAATGAAATTCAAGTTGTAATTTGTTGTCTCAATTATTGGTACCTAAATTATGAAACTTTAGCAAACGTTTAAGTTGGGACCGAATAAATATTTAGGGTTTATTCATTAAGATTTTGACTTATTAAGTAAGAGTACTACTTGTGATGCATAAAAGATAATACTCAATCAAAAAGGACTTACCGTCATGATTCCTATAGTATTGCTTAAATAAACCTTACTCACCAAATAACATTAAGTTGCGGGCCAAGTAGGAGACTGTTTGATATTTTATTAAAATGATAATATTATATCCTTTTGTTTATTCAAAACTAGTTCAGTACCCGTGCGATGACGGGGTAGGTCATTGTACTATTGTAGTAAATCATTTTTGTCGTTAAAATTTATGAATGTCATCTATACAATATATAAAAAAATTCAGAAATTATTTATTATACGGGTACTGAATTTACACAATAAGTAACATGTGACATTAGGTTGTTGGATTATGTTGGGAAAGTTGACCATAAAGACCTCATTGAAAACTTATTTGTGAAATGGGACTTTCGTGTGCAAACAATCTTCTCCATGTATAAAAGAACTTCCTTTGTGTGCATACAATCTTCCCTTATGTTCAATATATCTTCCCTATATGACATTCTCTTGTATTTGAACAATCTTCCCTTATACAAAAGATCTTCCCTCAGGTCCCATTTGGCAAATAAGTTTTCAATAAGGTATTTATAGGCAGCTCTCCCAATTATAATTTAACTGTATTTAATTAAATGACTAATATACTACATATCCCCAAAATTATGCCCAACGTTAGTTTTTTGTGTATACAATTTGGAAGCAAATGTATTGTTGCCTCTAATTTCATTATATTTGGAAACACTAATCCCTATACTTGATGAAGAAGCAGTATCTTTTAAATCCTAAAGGGTACAAATCCACATGTTTAAAATTATGAATAAAGTACCTAATTTACAATATTGGAAACACTTTGTTGTAAACAACATTTGTTGTCCTATTTGTTACTTTGTCAGAACTATCTTAAGTAACATCTTGAGGCCATTTCTATGTCTTACTCTTGAAACAACAACATACAATTGGCTATGCGTGAAAACAAGTCTTGGAAGGTATAACCCAACTAACATCAAACTTTGGCTCTGACTTTTATTTATTGTCATGCAAAGATGGCATAATGGGGAATTGTCGACGACACAATGTGAATGGCAATGATGTGTCAGATAGTTATAGAGTTATTCTAGGGATTAAGACTTTGAGTCCAACATTGTCACCTATCGTAATCTTTGCCTGAATAACATGCCTCTCAAAGCGAGTTAGAATCAACCTCATACCATTACGCAGTTTGATTGACTTATCAAGATTACGTATTAGCATAATGGGACAACCAACCTTAAGTCTCAATTGATGATTAGGAACTCTAGACATGGAGATCATGTTTAAAAATTCTACAGAATGCATAGCAGCAATGGAATCCCGCAACACGTCCTGCCTAGACACACTGTCAACACTTAAATATGTCCTTTCATCACTAGGCAGTATATCAATCATATAATTGTTACCTTTTTAACTACCGACAAACTCGATGCCAAAATTGCACAATCTTTGAAATAGTCACCATCACCCAAATGATCCAGTAGGTTAAGATAAGTAGAATGTACAATACATTCTAATGGAGATGAGGTAGGGTGTAGCAAAAACTCATCCAGTATTGTAACAGAATCTGTAGTAACATAAATTATTAGAATTGTCCCATCACCTTTCACAACAATCCAGTCTACAAACTCCTTTATATCCATATTTTTTTCCACTATATCTGAATTCATTAACCTCATATTCTTCGTAAGTTTAAAAACTTTACAGTGCTACCAAAGGTATAACACATTTATTGTTGCTAAGACAATGTCCTCTCTACAACCTCTAGGAATGACTGTTAGTATCTATCTAAAATCTCCACCAAGTACAACTACTTTACAACCAAACGACAACTCAAACGCATCCGAACGGATATGACAGCATATATCCTTTACTGTTTGATCTAACGCTTCAAAGCAGAACCTATTTGCCATTAGCGCCTCATCCTATATTATAAGAGATGTATAAATGAGAACTAGATGCGAACCCTGTTTGATATTGCATATAGAATCTTCATTGATATTTAGTGGAATAGCAAATTGAGAGTGTGTCGTTTTATCCCAAATAATAACAAAGCCACAATACCATTGGACGCCACTGTCAGCACAATTTTTCCATCTCATCTCAATGACGATGAGAACGTTTTCCGCAACTATGTCTTTCTGGTCCCACCATGGCCATGGACAAAGTATAAACCTCCTTTCGAGATGTTGACAGCTGATCTAACTGCATCATAAATCTCCTTTTGTTCTTCGATCAAGTTAGCAACCAAATCTAGAACTTCCCTCCTTGGAGCATGGAGGTCAAAATTTCACTCATCATACATGTATCTTTTTGTTCGGCCATGATAAGAGGGTCAAGAAGGAAATGGCATTGACTTATACTCATTAAGACTTCTATCATTCATGTTCAGAAGATGCTCATCTCTATTAACACAGCATTTTCAAGTTCTTTGACCGTCAAAGTTAAACCTGATCAGTGACAATAAGGTTAGTAAACACAAAATAATATGATACGAAAACATGATGAATATGACACAGTCTTAACTTCTTAAATGAGTAATAATACTAATCTGGTTCTTATAAATAAAAGCTCTTGAATGTATATTACATTGCATATATACCTATTTCTTACTCATGTGTATAGAATACATCATCTGATGTTAACTTCCATGACTGTAGCCACACAATCCCCAATCTACGAAAGAATTGCAAAAGTATAAAGTGCAAAACAGATTACGTATGTACTCAGCAATTGCCCAATCCCTGGCCTTCTTTGAATGCGTCTATATACTTCCTATTATCCTCTAATAGTCCTAATACATAGCAAGCATCCTTGAAATTATTATATTCCACACTGTCCACTGTCCTAATTTCTTTATAAGACTTATGTCCCCTAACTGTTGTCAATAACAACCACAAGTGAAATGACTCCCCCACTCCTGGTGGAACATAGTATAATCGTTCGATTGAAAATCCATTCTTTCTTGGTGTCCACTTCTGTAGATGTTTCTTGAATACAAATTTGGTTAGAAATTCTACATATGTTAGCACTTTTGCTTCATCAAATTCGTCATTTGCAGACATCCAGGCAAGAAACATGGACTCTTGCATAGTTGGCCGATTGACTACCTCTTCTATATCATCGTCATCTTCGTAAATTACATTTTGCTGATTTGGGAGATGAAATGCAAGACATTCAACTGATGGATATATGTAGTTTATGTCATATGTAACATCCTTATTTTTGTTAGAACTTAGAAATGATTGTAGCTTAGGTTTTATGCAGTCAAAAAGTATATCATAAATTAATAATTTTAAAAGAAATACCAAGTTCTAAATATTTATTCTAAATATATATATATATATATAACACAAATGAAATATTTTTTAAAATTTTTTTTTTTAAATATATGGGTACGTGTCTAAATTTATTTTATTATTAGAATAAATAATATAAAACAAAAAGAAATGCGGCTAGTAACTTGATTATTACTATTATCATTTTATTATTATTATTATTTTTTGAAATATTATTTTAATAGGAGAGCCCAAGCTTACCCTACTACTATAAAATCCCCTTCTCTTCTCACCTCTCCCATACTCCCAGCGCCGCATCACTCTCCGTCATGGATATCAGGTGCATTTTTCTTTCTGCTCCATCTTATTTATTTGTCTTCCCAGCCATTCATTGCAGTAAATAAGAAATGTCTTGTCAATCCAATATCTTGCTTCTTTCATCCTTCTTCAATATTTTATCTTATTAAACCATCCCTTCTTTCTTCATCATAATGCTGTGGGTATGTGTGCGCATATCTCGTTAAATCTGCATAACCACCCCCTTCTCTTTAATTTTTTGTGTGTGAGTGTGTGTATATTTTGATTATTTTCACTTCCCAGCCACCCTTTTTTTTGTACGGTGTGTCTGGATGTATTTTTTTTTATCACACTCTTCTTTTCACTGTGTAAGACCATGAGAGGGTGTGCATATGCACTGTGCTCAGCAAGAAAAAAAAGAACCAAAATACTTCTCTCCTATCAATTCGTGCGTGTATGTGTGTATATATTCATTTATTTCTTTTTTTTTTACCATTCATCTTTTCCTCACAAACAAGTCATATAAATATATATATATATATATATTCTAATCTAATGAACCCATACCTATATGTTCCCTTCATTATCCTATCACTAAGCCCATACGCCTCAGCACCTATATTTTATGTTTATCTTCCTTGCCATTTTGAAAAATTTGCGCATACATTCTCTTTTCTCCATCTTGTGCACATAGGAAAGTACGAACCACTTAGCATTATCTTATCTATTAAAATACTCCCACTGTTCCAACATGATACTTATTTCTTTATTTTATTATTATTTATTCTTTAAGAACATTACCTATATTTATAAGACCAGTTTTATCATATTTAAATATTCTGTCCTAGATAAATAAATAAAATAACTTATATTATTGGTTAATATGTGTGTATATAATATTAGTCTTCAAGGGGGTAGCCTTAATGTTTTACTGAAGTTTTAGAATAGTTCTCCAGAAACTATAGAATAGTTTTGGGTAAAAATGTTAATAGATAATTATGTTTATGTTTTGTAGACTCTCATTGAGAGATTTTGAGTCACTCCGTATGATTGCTTGTGAGTTATGGAATACCAGGTAACTCTGAATATTCTTCCATATACTTGTTAATTGTGTGTGATTGTTTTTTTTTTAAGAAAAATGGACTGAATTATATGTGAATGTGTATGTATTGTTAATTCTCAAATAAGTAGCGTCACAAGTAAATTTCTCTATAACTCATTTCACTCGAATGATTAATAATTTAATGATAATTAATGTATTATTGGATTATTATTTCCTTTTTAGCATGTTTGAATATGTGATGATATTTGATAAGAATGAAAGCATGATTTATTGTACATTGTCTTTTAATGATATTATATTTATTACTGTCATGGCGGTTGCATTTGTGATGGGTTGGAGTAAGGAGGAATTTGTATGTTGAGATATTTTACCACGTGGTATGCCATCACTCGGTGCACAGTGGATGGCACTTGTCAGGGCCCCTTCTTCCATGTTTTCCTTTGGCCGGGATTGCATTGGAGCTGTGGGACATGTGACACCTCCTTAGTTGTGTTCTTTTAAGGAGGGGAGCCATAGTCCAGACTTAAGCTCTATACCTTTGGCCAGGTGTATCTTAAGCACTGGTGAGCTTGGGACAATCCAGTCAAATGGATGAGTTTCTGTTGGACTATGTGTTAGCCTATGGCTCCAGTTAGCGGAATAAGTTTGGACGGTGATATAAGGGAGGTTGCATCTTGCATATTGCATAATTGTATATTATATGTTGTGATTAAAATACAGATTGATATGATGATGATTAAATTTATAATTGTCTTGTATGAAGATTATGGTACATACAAATATATACATAATCAGTTCCTTCTTTTCATCATATGTGATTACTTGTGTACGGTAGAAACTTTCGGTAGTTACTGAGACGTTGAATCTCATCCTATTATATTAACATTTTTCAGGTGAATATTCTAGTAAGATGCAAGGGAAGGCACCTGTGGAGCGAGTCTTGAAGGCTCTATTACGCTCCTTGTGTATCTTTATGCCACTTTATATTTAATTGCCATGACACTAGGATTATTTTTCATCCTAAAATATTTCGGTTGATAAATATTTGTTTGAAACTAAAACTCTGAACTAATAGTTGAAAGTATCAAGTAAGTGTTACTCAAGTTTTGTTCGGATAGAGTCCTTAAGTTCATAAGTGACATATTTAACAAATTGAACGTTAAGTATATATATCGTTTCGAATGAGGTGTTACATTTTTTGTATCAGAGATACAACATTCTGCGGCCATTTATTTGACTATTTTGAAAAATATTTTTTTTTTTTCAAAAAGTCTGATTTCTTTACATTTCTTAGAGGTCATGGCAATTTAAATATGATTTGTGCACTTCCCTTGTTAGTTTTAGTTATTTGATAGAAAATAAATTGTAGCTTAACATTTAACTCCTTGTATGCTCCTAATATTCTACATAGGAAGGGAGGAAGGGTCTGAACCCTAAAGATTCAACTAATCAATAATTGACAATTGTATCAAGCTGCTGCAACTTAGGAGCAAATCAAAATTTATTATTACTCAAGGAGATAATTTATACTTTAAAGTTTAAAGTTTAGAATAAAGGAAAAAAAAAATTAAATTACCCATCCTACGTTCTCTAAAGGAAACAAATACAATAATGCTAGGGTGAAGTAATATACTTGGAGGGCCTTTACCTATTTTATATATGTGTGTGTATTATTAAGTAAAACACTCATTTAGGTTTTGTTCTATATTAAAATCTGGTTGATTTTAGATGCTTTTAATATAAGTTGATTTTCATTTACATCTCTATGACCCTTGTAGTGTTACATTTCTCACCCAATCATGTTACCAGCTCTTTTGAATCATTCGTTGATTGTGTTGTTCCTCTTTAGTATGACTCTAAAATGCCTCATAAATTAATTACTACAATTAAAGTTGTATGTTTGTAAAATTGCACCGTCAAAAAAAAAAATTGATTTGCTAACATCTAACTTGTCTTGTCATGTTTGTGTTATTTTAGTCATAATATTATTTGATTTAATGTGGAAAAAAAAAATCAACACCTAAAATTTGGATTTACGTCATAACATAATTTCATATGTAGGCTGCAATTAACTCAGTTTCTTTGACACATTTATTTAGATGTGAATTCCTATATGTATGTATATAGATTATGGAGACGTATAGGAATAAATAAATATATATTACAAAAAAAAAGTATATTATAACCAAAAAAAAATAGATAAACTTTGGATGAGCATAGAAAAAGACAAATAAGCCAGCCTAATGTAATCTTCTATCATTTTTACAAAAATATAAAAAAAAAAAATTTATATATCATCAATTAGACACCAGAACATAAAATTCTAAGTATTATTTTAAAAAAAAATTTAAATAAAATGTAACTTATAAATGATATGATGATGAAAGATTTTATATTAACTTATGTTAGATTATGTTTACTTATAGTTTATACTGATTTGGTGATTGAGACTACAATTACCCTAGGAGACTAGAATGGTAAGTAATAAAAATAAAACAAGAAAGTTTGTCAAGTGGAAAATACCAGGTCATATTATAAAAATTATGAGCATAAAAAAAAAATATGGGTATCAGTTAAGGATGAGGAGCAGAAATCATGAGTACAATTACACTATCAAAAATAAGTTTGGAGACTATAACATCAGCGCCCATTATAAATTACAACTTATTATACCTCATGGGAGCTGGATGAGCATATAGTTTATTTATTGTTCCCTGCGTTCTTGCAATGGTGATTGTTTTATAAGAATTATGGTGGTTGTATTGACTCCTGGACTTGAACTTTATAATTATATCAAATTATCACACAGATATATTTATTATTTAAAACCATAGGAAAGATGATGCCGTAGGTTGTTGATGATTTAGATCTTTATGTTTTGATCGGTTGTGGATTGAAAATTGTTGTGTGCCATGATGTACCCATTTGCGATATACCAATAAGAAAATTTTTAATTTAAAATGATCTAAGTATATGGTTAATTATTTTATTCTTCAAAAGAAAGGAGAGATTTTAAAAAGGGGTTGTGTTGTAATTCTTGTCAATGAATTGAGGAAACTTAGTTATTATTTGGCTAAAAAAAAAAAGAGAGGAGAAAATCCTAATATTGTGTACTTCAAAACATGATTTTAGTAATAACAATTTATAATGATAAATATCTGGGCAAGAGCAATTGTAGAGTTGATATAAGAACAGACTGGTGATTCATATATATATGTATATGTATACGTATAATGTATAGGTAATTTAGAGGATCTTAGAAAAAGGAAACTAACTAAATAAATAGGTCATAAGCCTTATAATAGAGTGAAATTATTAAAGGTAGCAAACAACACCTTTATTAACAGTGTTAGTAATTTTTCTTGAAAGTCTTAAAATAAGAGGAAAATATATATATATATATATATATCCTTTGTAAGCAAAAAAAAATTTACTGGGAAGCAAAGTAGGATGACAACTAGATATAATTATATATGGTCAGTTAACCTTATAAAGATGAGTCAAGTATGAGATATAAGATAATAGTAATTCTTGTAATGATTTTGTTGGGAAAAGATCAGGAGGTGAATGAGGAAATTTAATTTTGAAGTATTTTGTTTTTTAGAATGATTTGAAATGTGACCTATGAAAGTTTAGTGTGTGTGTGTGTATATATATATTTAAAAGTATACAATTTACTGTACTATTGCAACTTTATAGGATTCCAGTATAAATGGAAAATCTTTGTAAGTTTTGTTGTGATCAATGATTTACTCAATGCCCTTGTGCAAAAAAAAAAAAAATTTACTCAATGCACATATGTTTTTGTATTTTTAAAACTTAACATGAACTGTTGAAAATCCAATGTATTGCTTGGAGTCTATTTGCATATCCCGTCAAATAGAAACAAATAATCAACTATAACATGTTCAAATTTTGTGTGGAAAAAAAATGGAAACAAGGGAAAAAGATTTTTTTTTACTGTGGTCTAAAAAAAAAAAGAAAAAGAAAGATATCATTTTGGCACATTCACACTAGCAAATCCATACGTTCTAAACATTTGTATTTAACTACTTATTTTACATAATATTGCCCATGAATATTTTAGTGTGAGGAATTTCAAAAAAAAAAAAAAATTTGTGAGAGAGTATGAAGCATGAAATTCTTGAGTATACACATAATTATTATTATTATTTTTTTTTTTTGAGTGTCAAGAGACTTGCAAATTCTCATTTACTTAAATATGTAATAAAAAAAAATTCAAGTGTAAGAGGTTGGTTACGTTGAGTAAGTAGTGTTAAGGAGAGGAGAGTGGTCTGTGGCATTGAGACTTTGGTTGATGTTAGATATTTGTAATAGATGCTAGATTAAATTTCAGGTGCATGTAAACCAGGAGCGTGTGGTAGAGCGGTAAGGGCTCTTCCACCCTTAACCTTGGTCGGGGGTTCGATCCCTAGCCTTGGGTATGGAGCAGCGTTAAATCTCCTGGCCAGCTGTTCTACCCATCGAGGTACCTACAAATCAGCGGGGGGATTAGTCGGTTGCTCGGACGGCCCGATTCCGGGGTCCAGATCTAGCGCCGGATACCTTTGATCAAAGATAAAAAAAAAAAAAAGAAGATGATGAATTGAATATATCTTAAATGGTGTTGAATCAGTTTTAAATTGGTAAGCTAAAGTAAATGGATCTTTTTTTGTGACATGAAGTTTCTATTGTTTTATTTATTTATTATATTGTGTCAACATTTTTGCCTTTGCTTTGTTTTTCGTTTGGTTGTTGTGGGTCTTTTTTATCTTGTTGGTTTGAGTTCAATGTCATTGGTGGTTTGTAGATGTTATAACTGAGTTCATTTGGATGGAGTGAAATTATAACTATTTGTTTGGCCAAAACAAAGTAAAGAGTTGATGATGGTTTAGTATTTGGATTAGAGGAGTTTTTCTAAGGAAACTCAAGTGTATGTTGGTTAAGGTGCCAAATTTTGAGGACAAAATTCTTTTTAGGAGGGGAGAATTGTAACATCCTTATTTTTGTTAGAACTTAGAAATGATTGTAGCTTAGGTTTTATTCAGTCAAAAAGTATATCATAAATTAATAATTTTAAAAGAAATACCAAGTTCTAAATATTTATTCTAAATATATATATATATATATATAACACAAATGAAATATTTTTTAAAATTTTTTTTTTAAATATATGGGTACGTGTCTAAATTTATTTTATTATTAGAATAAATAATATAAAACAAAAAGAAATGCGGCTAGTAACTTGATTATTACTATTATCATTTTATTATTATTATTATTTTTTGAAATATTATTTTAATAGGAGAGCCCAAGCTTACCCTACTACTATAAAATCCCCTTCTCTTCTCACCTCTCCCATACTCCCAGCGCCGCATCACTCTCCGTCATGGATATCAGGTGCATTTTTCTTTCTGCTCCATCTTATTTATTTGTCTTCCCAGCCATTCATTGCAGTAAATAAGAAATGTCTTGTCAATCCAATATCTTGCTTCTTTCATCCTTCTTCAATATTTTATCTTATTAAACCATCCCTTCTTTCTTCATCATAATGCTGTGGGTATGTGTGCGCATATCTCGTTAAATCTGCATAACCACCCCCTTCTCTTTAATTTTTTGTGTGTGAGTGTGTGTATATTTTGATTATTTTCACTTCCCAGCCACCCTTTTTTTTGTACGGTGTGTCTGGATGTATTTTTTTTTATCACACTCTTCTTTTCACTGTGTAAGACCATGAGAGGGTGTGCATATGCACTGTGCTCAGCAAGAAAAAAAAGAACCAAAATACTTCTCTCCTATCAATTCGTGCGTGTATGTGTGTATATATTCATTTATTTCTTTTTTTTTTACCATTCATCTTTTCCTCACAAACAAGTCATATAAATATATATATATATATATATATTCTAATCTAATGAACCCATACCTATATGTTCCCTTCATTATCCTATCACTAAGCCCATACGCCTCAGCACCTATATTTTATGTTTATCTTCCTTGCCATTTTGAAAAATTTGCGCATACATTCTCTTTTCTCCATCTTGTGCACATAGGAAAGTACGAACCACTTAGCATTATCTTATCTATTAAAATACTCCCACTGTTCCAACATGATACTTATTTCTTTATTTTATTATTATTTATTCTTTAAGAACATTACCTATATTTATAAGACCAGTTTTATCATATTTAAATATTCTGTCCTAGATAAATAAATAAAATAACTTATATTATTGGTTAATATGTGTGTATATAATATTAGTCTTCAAGGGGGTAGCCTTAATGTTTTACTGAAGTTTTAGAATAGTTCTCCAGAAACTATAGAATAGTTTTGGGTAAAAATGTTAATAGATAATTATGTTTATGTTTTGTAGACTCTCATTGAGAGATTTTGAGTCACTCCGTATGATTGCTTGTGAGTTATGGAATACCAGGTAACTCTGAATATTCTTCCATATACTTGTTAATTGTGTGTGATTGTTTTTTTTTTAAGAAAAATGGACTGAATTATATGTGAATGTGTATGTATTGTTAATTCTCAAATAAGTAGCGTCACAAGTAAATTTCTCTATAACTCATTTCACTCGAATGATTAATAATTTAATGATAATTAATGTATTATTGGATTATTATTTCCTTTTTAGCATGTTTGAATATGTGATGATATTTGATAAGAATGAAAGCATGATTTATTGTACATTGTCTTTTAATGATATTATATTTATTACTGTCATGGCGGTTGCATTTGTGATGGGTTGGAGTAAGGAGGAATTTGTATGTTGAGATATTTTACCACGTGGTATGCCATCACTCGGTGCACAGTGGATGGCACTTGTCAGGGCCCCTTCTTCCATGTTTTCCTTTGGCCGGGATTGCATTGGAGCTGTGGGACATGTGACACCTCCTTAGTTGTGTTCTTTTAAGGAGGGGAGCCATAGTCCAGACTTAAGCTCTATACCTTTGGCCGGGTGTATCTTAAGCACTTGTGAGCTTGGGACAATCCAGTCAAATGGATGAGTTTCTGTTGGACTATGTGTTAGCCTATGGCTCCAGTTAGCGGAATAAGGTTGGACGGTGATATAAGGGAGGTTGCATCTTGCATATTGCATAATTGTATATTATATGTTGTGATTAAAATACAGATTGATATGATGATGATTAAATTTGTAATTGTCTTGTATGAAGATTATGGTACATACAAATATATACATAATCAGTTCCTTCTTTTCATCATATGTGATTACTTGTGTACGGTAGAAACTTTCGGTAGTTACTGAGACGTTGAATCTCATCCTATTATATTAACATTTTTCAGGTGAATATTCTAGTAAGATGCAAGGGAAGGCACCTGTGGAGCGAGTCTTGAAGGCTCTATTACGCTCCTTGTGTATCTTTATGCCACTTTATATTTAATTGCCATGACACTAGGATTATTTTTCATCCTAAAATATTTCGGTTGATAAATATTTGTTTGAAACTAAAACTCTGAACTAATAGTTGAAAGTATCAAGTAATTGTTACTCAAGTTTTGTTCGGATAGAGTCCTTAAGTTCATAAGTGACATATTTAACAAATTGAATGTTAAGTATATATATCGTTTCGAATGAGGTGTTACATCATAGCCAAGGATCCACCAAATAGCTTCACATGGTGATTAGTAATAAACATCACAATACATTTTAATTTTATCATGCACCATGTCAGGACCATACAACTCAGAATCTGCATATAAGGCTACTGTCGCACGGTCATGAATGCACGTTTCTGCTATATAATTTTTTGGAAAGTATTTAGAACACTTCCCATCTTTCATACATGGTGAGTTCTTGTTGGCTATTCCATATGGCTCATGCATCATAAAGTTACTCACCACTTCAAACAATGATGGATTGTTCTCCTTATCTGGCAATTCCGTACTTATAACATCATCTATTTTTGCAGGACTGGAGAGCTTATTTGTATTGCCAAGAAACAATAGAATATAAGCATGTGGTAGGCCACGCTTATAGAATTCAATGGTATATATTTCTATGCAAAATGTTGCAACAGCATTAACAAAATAAAAACTCATCATATAAAGTAATTAGGTCGGTGATATTAATTCATAGATCTCTTGCTTTATGCTTTGTACGCTATAAAATAACTACTTATTAAATGCATTGATAGTATATACTTACATGTTTTTACAAAACCAAACAAACAACCCTTTTTCAAATCCTTCATCAAGCAATCCAGCTTCATCTTAAACACTTTACCTATAAGCTCTGGATGATTTTCAACCTTGGAACCAAAAAATGACATAGCCCTAATAATCTCTGGGCACTTTGGATTACACGTGAATATTATAAATAGATCTGGATACCCAGCCCATCCACATATGGCTATTGCGTCCTGGTAGTTACACATAATATATCGAGGCCTATCGGTGAAGGAAGACGGCAATATAATGCGCTTACCCTTAGTTATAGCTTCTGTCTCACCAATAAATATTGCATCAGTGATACCCTTGTACATCTCTGCCAAAGGAGTTTTTGATTGTATCGCAGGTACTTCAATCTGTATGCCTCTATCATTGTGTATGCATCAACAACAAACTATTGAAACAATTTTCCTAACCTTAGTATAGAAGAAAATCCGTGGTCACGCTCATGAACAACGTAAGGAAAGTATTCTCTTATTGAAACATATTTAATCCGACTCATAGAAGCATCCTCTTCACGGACTTGTGGTTTATTTTCATTATAACCACCATTACCAAATGGGAAAAGCAAAGGATATTATAGTCCTAGAAAGTCTGGATGTGTTTCCTTAATTCTCTCCAATAAACCTAACTTATATTTAATAATGATATCTCATCCCTCATTCGTACTGCCAATATCTCTAACAATCAAAGCAACAACTTCATTAGGTGTTGTAGGCGTATTGTATCTATTTGGGTTTGTGTCTCTCTTATGAATTAGCTTTATTCCTATGGATTGAGATTCATAGGTTGTGACAAAATCATGTTCCATCCGAAATACCTTAACCAGTCGGTTATCTCTATCTAACATATGTTGAATCTTGATTCAGATTATGTTGTCAACGATTTGTATGAGACTTACAAATAAAACCCATATCAAAATTTATCATAATTCTATCATTGCATAAGTAAATAATGTGATAGACAACCATCCATGTATAGAAAAGGAAACACTTACTTTAACGCAGACAATCTATGAGAAATTTCATGCTCAGTGTCATAGATGTATAATTGAGCATATCTTGGTGTCCTATTGTAATACCACGAATTTTGATATTTGAGTCTAGAGAATAAGCCTGAAATAAGTAGACTGCTAAGCCCCAGTTTAGCAGGAGCCCAAATTTATTCCCTAATGATTCTTATATCTTTGAGGTATTAAAGAAAGTAAAATGGTGAATTTTGGAGAAAGTAATTATGTTTTTGGTGAAATCGCCTATGAGGTAGTAATCTTATCATGAGGTTTTAGAAGACCAAATGATATGAAAAAATTATGATATTTTACAAGATGAAAGTAGACATCCTAAACTTTAATTTGATAGGTCATATGACTCAATTAGAGATATATACAAAAAGTTATGAATTTTTTAATTCAGCACAGAAAAACTGTAAAATTTCTGGAACAGTATGCAAAGATTGAAATTCTAGGAATCTTGTGATTCCAACTAGCAAAATTCTATATTTTTTATTGAAATTAGACTCAATAAGGGTTCTATAAGCTTTAGAATCACTCCAATTTGATTTTTCTATAATTAGTTATAATTTTTTAAAGTTTGGGCAGAAATCTGCCAGAATTGTCACTAATCTGAAAATGAGGAAAAATTGTGGTGGCAATTTTGTAACTATGGAATAAAAATGCATCAGCCTATTTTTCTATTTTAATGGACCCTTGGGTGTGTTTTGGGCTGACTAAAATGGGAGAGGAGTTAGTCCATCTATAATTGAGCTTTGTGACATATTTGGGTCCAATTAGCTTTATGTACACAAAGTTGGCATTTTTGGAATTTTGGAAATGGAATAATTATGAGATAATGGTAAAATATTATAAAGCAACATTTCATCTTCTTCCCTCCTCTAAACTAACGTGGAACAGCCCTTAGAGAGAGAAGAAGTGCAGAATTTTTAGAGAGAGAGAGAGGAAGTGCAGCATTTTTAGAAAGAGAGAGAGGAAGGGAGGAAGAAGCTTACAAAGGTAAGTGATTTCTTCGGTAAATCGGTTCCTAACACGTATAACTCCATTCCTAAGCTACTTTTCTATGTAATTTAAGGTTTGGAAGCTCCATTTATTATGTTGAAGTGAGCTAGGGTTCAGCCACTCTTGAGAAAAGCTAGTGGGAGCTTGAGGTAACTTCCAAAGTCCTGTATATTGACTATTCTGGCTGTTGTGGACAATTTAATCGGTAAAATTTCGCCGGATTGTCATTGCTTTTAAAAATGGAAAATGGGTGTGTGGGGCTGTTATGCTGCCCAAATTGGTACTAAATGATAGTTGTAACCTAATGGAATAGTCAATAAAGTGGTTAGGAGTAGAAAGGAATACGTTTATGGAGCCGAAACCGAAAAACACCGATTCTTCCCAAAGTATACCAAGATTTCGGCCAGAGCTAGATCTAAGGGTTAGAGTTAGATTTTCAATGATTTGATAGTTCCATTGAGTTCAGGAACAAAAATTAGGTGGGGTTACTGTTGGTCACTTTTCCAGAAAAGCCCAAAAAAGCATAATTACAAAAATGCCCCTAAAACCCTTAAAGTGGGGCTGCCGAGGGTAATGTTGTAATTTGACATTGAATTTGATAATTCCGAGTTCATAAATAGATTTCTTGGGCGAAAATATGTCAAGATAGCCCATGATAGAATTTCAAAAAAAGTACAGCCGAAGGGGTACGGCGAGGCGAGGCCGGGTCCCTGGGAGCATTTTAGTAAATTTTCATAATAGACTCATATAACCCCTATAAACACTATGGAAGTGTCTAAATGGTACCTTTGGCATTGTAGGATTGAATATGGGGCCTGAGCTGTTAGCACGCGTTACGAGGAACACGTTTCTAGGCAGAAAGGGGTTAAGGTAGGGAACTTACCTCTCCTGCATGTATTTGATATTTGTGTTAGTGTGTTGATGCATGTTATTACTTTGCTTGTTTATGTGAAACATGTATGAATGATTTGAAGCTATGTTTCAATTTATGCTATGGCCATAAGTATATTGTTCGAAGCATTGAGCTTACAGATTAGTCATTATGTGAGCATGAGGTATGTTATGCAAGCATGTCATGCATTAAACATTTATCGTACATGCATATTGGTATTATTTTTCTATTAAGATTCTCTCAAATCTCACCCTCCCCTACCAATAATTTAGACAGGAGAAGACAGAAGATATGCTAAGAACAATGCAAAGAACCATATGAGGGGATTGCAGTGGTAGAACGAAGACGAGAAGATGTCTCTATTTCACTGGGACAGGTTTAGATACCCAATTAGCCCTGTGTGGCTACATTAATGGTAATGATCATGTACGAACCCCTATGGGGAATCTATGTAATCATGTACTTATTATCAGTATATTCATGTTATTCATGTATTGCCCACCGAACCGCATATCGTTTCTCACGAATACTCTGAAAAAAAGTTAAAACAAGGTAAGGGCGTGACACCTACCATCAACAGGAAGCATACTACCTATTATATGCATATTCTATCTAGACATCCTATAAACAAAAGGTCCACGGCCTATACTTATTTTAGGATCAATCCACCCCCCATAAATGTAAATGCAAACATAGAATTATATATTCTAATGTTCTATTTGAATTATGCACAATGTAGGCTTCCACTCATCATGAGATCTTTTAGATAACACACAGGTTCCTTGATTTCAGGTATTCTTATCTTCCCTTGAAGGCAACACATTCCAAACTTGGGTGAACAATCTAGATTATCTTTATGCAGCCTCTCATGGAACCAAAACTTTGCTTTACAGTACGCACATACATGCATCTCTAAAAAACATAAACGTGCTACGAGTAGTTCAAGAATCTGCATTTCTGTTAGAATGCTTGCACAATGGGAATTTGGAAGCTTTATTTGGGAAAGGATTATAGAACTACATGGCTCAGCAGATACAAGTATTTTCGGGCTGGGACTGGTCAAAGAAGCTATTAAAAAGGGACATATAATGGAAAAGTACGTGCATATCTATTAGTTATATCCAATGAGCAAAGTTTCAAGAACACAATAGTAGCAAAAGATGTAATGTAATGTGTAATACCCCAAATTCTGAGACTTGAGGCTAGAGAATAAGCCTAAAATAAGTGGATTGTTAAGCCCCGGTTGAGTGATAAATAACCCTTTTGGAGGATTCGATGTGATTTGAGATTCGAATGTGTTATGAGCAGCGCCGAAACCCTGTATTTGACTTCAATTATGGATTAACATCTAACTTGAATGAAAATAAGGGGGAGGGCCTATGTATGGTGTAAATGAATGAGAAAATGTATTTGGTGGTGATTCAAGAGGAATTGCCATAATCAAGGGCAAAACGGTAAAGTTACCGACCAATTGATCGGTTACCGAAGAGGAAGCTCATTGGTAACTCAAAGATCAATGGTTGAAATTGAATTGTGTAATAGATCAAATGGTGGAATCCCATGTGGTGTGCCTATGTGAACTCATGGTTGATGGAACAAGATGTTGACACTTGGCAAGTTTTGGACCCTTGATCTTGGGTCAAAGATTCAACACTCTTCCTCTCTTTTCTCTCCCTTATTTGGACGTTTTTGGGGGGCCTAATTGCCCAAAAACTGATCACTTTATTCATCTTCATCATCCACTCATCTCTCTCTCTCTTATGTCTCCATGGTCGTCCATCAAGAGGGAAGAAAGAGAAAAGAATAAGGTGAGATTTGGCTTGTTTCTTGTCCTCTAATGCTCTAATGTCCTTCTATAATCTAATTCATAGTGATTAGAGCTTCATCTCTATGGTTTTAGATTTGTGAGAGGAGGTGTTTTGTTGCTTGAGAAAAAGTGAAAAGATGAAGAATCAAAGAATTGGTTTGGGAAAGAGGAAGAGGTGAGTATTTGAAGCCTTTTGATCTAAGTTTTGTGATTTATGGATGAGCTTTGTGAATTTCGAATTGTGCCCTGATTTTGTGTTATTTTCGAATTGGATTATTTGAATGGTGAATTGTGGTTAAATTGATGCCATATTGTGTTTTGGTGTCATTAGAATTGGTTTGAGAACTTGGAATGAAAAGAATGGCAATGTGTGTTTGTGTTGTGGTTTTGTGATGACATGTTATGATTATTGGTAAAACATGTCAATATAATATGAATTTGGTTGTTTTGGTGTTTCCAATGGATTCCTTGTGAAAATTTGTGTGAGAATGAAGTTTGGTATGAAATTGGGATCATTGGAAGCAAATATGCCAAAACTGGAAATGCTGCCATTGAAAGTCTATTCTGGGCATCCAGTTTGTCGGGGATTAAGTTATAAACTCTGATATATTTAAATGTGATATAACTGTATAGGTAATTATATTCGATATTTGAACATTGAGATCAGGATAGAGAAGTTTTGAAAATTTTGTGAAGTCCCTACTATGAAAAGGGAGTTTTAAATGAATTTTGAATTATCCAATGGTCTTTAATCCATTTTATTATGCATTATCGAATTTTAATTACGCTAATTAAAGCAGGGGGTTACACGAACAACTTCTTCAATGTGTGGATGATTGTAAAAGAAGGAACCATAAGGCAAGGTAGAATAATAATCACGCAGAAACAAAATAACACACAAAAAGTTAGCAACAGGGAAGTAGCCACTCTCTATATATAGAGATGCTTCCACCTCCGCATCCCCCACCCATTTCATGGGCAACACAGAAACTGCTACTCCGGAGACTACCTCCAATTCCAAAAAAAACAAAAGGAAAGGAAAAAAGAAAAAAAAGAAATGGCATGCAGACTGAAAGATAAAAACTGCCCCCATGGTAGATTGAGAGCATAACCATGTTGTTCGGGAAACTATGTGTAGTGCGTTAATTTTGTTGGAAGATACAAAGATGACCATAATAATTTATTTCACTACATGCTTTCGTTAACTTTCCTAGCATTAAGCTTCTTCTCGCATCATCACTAACTTCCAGGTATCTTTGTTCATCCTTTAAGATTGTTATGGTTATGCTCTCTGTCTGCACGTTTAGGGGGCATATTACCAGCCCATGATCAGTTTGTATCCATCTTATAAAAACTGCCCCTATGGTGGACAAAGAATATAACCGTGTAGACAAAAAGAAAAAAACTGCCCCTTGAACGCGGTGGAATGAGAGCATAACCGTAACATACATGCAGATAGAAAACATGCTAGCAAGAACATTCCAAATTAGAGTCTGACGTGGACACTCTGAGAAACATGCTCTAGGCACTACTTAACAGTCTAGATGGTTAAGCATGCAAACCTTACACATCTCCCACATTGCCCATATGCATGGGATACCTCCAGCCTCTATCCACACGATCAGAACGTGGGTTGGGACGGGCAACGTAGGAGATGTGTAACTATCTAGAAGTTCCAGAGAAGACAATTGGAGGGCAAAGAAGTAACTTAGGAGGAGGAGAGAGAGGAGGAAAAGTTGACGTGGCTTCTCAAGAGACTGGCTTTAAACCTTACTATTATATATATATATATATATATAGATTATATCTAAATATATTTATTTATTGATCATATGAAGGATGTTCTAGTTTATTATTTTGATCAAGTTAAGTATTCTAGATATTATCTAATTATTTGAAATATTATCAGTTTAATATGTTTTGGATAAAATATCCCATGATTGTGGCCCGTACGTGATCTGGATAGAGATTTGGTTTAGAGTTACCTGCCTTAATGGGAGGCTATGAATAGTTTAGGTCAGGTCTTAGAGTAGTGACGTGAAAAACCCACTTACTTGCTCCTTAGGGGTTTTCTGACGGGTGACGGCTATTCCCAGACCATCACCGTGCCTCATCTTCCCATTAGAAGAAGCCCTAACCTATTCTATTATATTATAATTCTAACTCTTTCTTATTCTCTACAATTTTCAGGTTGTGAGATACTACATGCAGAATCATTATGACTTGAGGTATTTCATCAAATCTTCCATTGTTGCTCTCTTATGGGATTTATACAATATATTTGGAATATTTATTATTAGATTATTCCAACAATAGGAAGTTCTTAGTTCACATATGTAATATCCCAATTTTTGATTAAAGGCAAATCATGATTATTGTGGATAATTACAAATTTAATTTGAAATATTATGTGTTTTATGGCAAAATTAAGTAATATGTCACAATTAGTGGAAAATTGAAAGAATGACTGATTGAACCATATTTTTATATGAATTTTCCATGATTAATTTGGTATTTTAATGTATTTTCTGGGACATCATTGCATTATTAAGCATTAATTTTGGTTAGGGACAATTGTTTTGAATTAATGGTAATTAGGGGCAAAAATGGTCAAAATTCATTAATTATTATTTTTATATTGTCCCTTGAACTTTTAATACTATTTTGTGCTTAATTTTGCATTGTTGGTTTTATGGAAGGAAAGTGGGGATTTTAAAGGGTCAAAATTAATATTTTGAGGGTTAGAAAAAATTACAGAAAATGTCCCAATATTTTGTGAAAATTACAAAAATGTGTAAAAAAAGGGCCCTAGAAAAATCACAGTAAAGAACCCAGATGTTTCAGAAATTACATTTAATGATGCCAACATTTCAAAACTTTACATTTAATTCCCTCAACCAAGCTTTTAATCCTTTCAGATTGGTCCCTGGTCAAAACTTGCGTTTTGACCAGGGAGTAATTAGGTTCAGCAGAAGGACCCGTTATTGCAGACCCGAGTTGGAGCTGTGGAGAAATAAAAAAAGAACAGAATGGAAATACAGAGGGGGGCGCTGATTGAGACCGAGAAAGAGCTGGAGAGGGAAAGAGACGGCGAGAGTCACCACCACCGTCAAGGACCTCCCTCCTCTCTATATTTCTGTTTCCGGCAACCTCAGTACTGGAAAAGCAGTGTGAGTGGAGTTGGAATGCTGAGACGCAAGCTGAAAATCAGAGTCAGCGCCGTCATTGTTGCATCTCGCCTTCACTGTTTGGTTTTGGCTTCAGAGCTTCAGAGATCAAGTCACCACCATCAGATCACCACTTTTGGTCTTCCTCTGTGAAACCCGACAGATTCTATGCTTTACAGCAAGCGTATGAGTTTGCCGGCGAGGCTTTGCATTTGCCGGTAAAACTTTTCCAGATTCCGACGAGCTCCCCCTGATTTGAACTCGTCCAGCAGTGGTTTCCTTTCCTCTGATAGTCTGGGTTTTAATTTCAATAGTGACTCTTTGTACTGTTCTGAATTTAATTGCAACCCCAAGTCAAGTTGAATTAGTGTTAATTGGTGATTTAATCGGTGACTCAATGGCTGGGTGTTGGTGGTCTTCAATGTCTGAAATTTTGAACTTATTTAGTGAAACTATTCTTATGAGTAGCTAGGCAATTTTGTGCTCATGGAAATGATTTGGAGATGACTTGAGCTCACATAAGCTTCAAAGGGGAGTTTAATGTATCTATAGCTCATTGTATTTTTGATTTCTTAGGTGTAAGAATTCATTTATATATTGAGACTATGATTTGAGTTATAATTGCTATAGATTGAGTTGTTGTGATTTGGAATTTGTAACGAGGATTTGTGCTCATCAATATATATGGTTATATATATGTTTATCTATGATTCTATTGCTTCTCTTTATTCAACATGGTATTGTTGGATGGTTTGATTGAAATAGAATTGTAGTTGAACGTAAATGCATTACTTATTCCATAGTCACTTTCTAAGGGGTTTTAATAATGCTTAAATAAATGGGTTCATGAGTTTAAGCATTAGACTCAATGGTAATTGGGGTTTGATATATTAGAAAACTTAGAGAAACTCATTACATTAAGAGGGCTTAATAGCATTTCAAGGGTAGGGGTTCCTCTCTTGTGATACTAGACTCAATGGTAATTGAGGTTTGGTATATTAGAAACTTAGTGTATTAACTCCCCAAATATCTTAATTGAGCAAGGATAGCCATTGAAAATCATGTCCAAGAGCATATTTATCACTTGCATTTCTAACCAATTTCCATTCCATATCAATTTTATTCCAAAAAATCCAAAAATATTAGTTTTAAAAGAATTTTAGTTTAATTGCAATTTAGTTGTTAGATAAAAAGCTCAAAGATCATTTTTAACTCATTTCATGTCAATCATTGCACTTAGTTTCTAGGTAATTAATAAAAGGCTCTTCGAGAGACGATCCGGGATTGTACCCTATATTGCAATCCTTGGTTTAAATTTTGAAGAGGTTGCCAAGGCATAAAAGCTGACAAAGCCTAATTCTTCAATGACCATAAGTTAGGGATTAATGGAGAAATTAATTACTAACTAAGAGAGAAATGAGAAATGTAATTAGAATAGTTAATAGAGGGATTAAGGTGATTAATTGGGAAATTACTTTATGTGAGCAAATCAGAAATTGACAATTGTTAATGTGAGATGAAGCAAGGGAGTGTGTGAAAGTCAAATGGCATTAGAAAATGATATTTTCTCTCTCTTCTTCTCTTACTTTCGGCTGACAAGGAGGGAGTAGGATTATCATTGTTTCCTTCATCTCCTTGCTCCATTTCTCTCGTTCTCTCTCTTCTCCCTTCTTTAGACACCATTGTTGTAGAAAAAGGGAAGGGAAAAGCTTGAAAAAAAGGTAAGCAAATGCCCTCCATTGCTCAAACTCACTTCATGAATGTTGTTCCTTGGAGTGAGAGCTTCATTTTGGTGTTTATAGTGTGCCCATTGGTGTTGGTTTATGCCTACACGAAATTTTGGGAAGTGGTGAATCAAGAAGTCTCTTTGGCAAAGTGAAAGAGGTAAGTGAGACCAATCTATGTATCTAAGTTTTATGCCAAATGATTGAGTTTGTAATTTTTGGAAATTCTAGCCTTGAACTCGAAAATGAGAGCCACTGTGTGTTTGGTATGTTATTGGCATGAAAATGGTGTCTTATGGGAAGTTTGGGATAGATAGAATTGATTGGAATGGTATGTTTGTATGAGTTTGGAATTTTGATGTTTGTGTTGCCCAAAATCAAAGCATGATAATAGAGTAGGATTTTGGTCATTTTGAGGTTGCCATTGTGTTCCTTGTGAAAAATTGTGTGGGAGAAGTGTCAAATGTGAATTTTTAACCATTGGGAACTTGGTTTTGAAAGTGACAAGTTTTGGTTAGTAAGAAACTTTGTTCTGGCAGTGATCTTGCATGGACGTTTTAAAATAGCAAATGGCGTTGGAAAATTATGAAACTTTTCAGGCTTAAATTTTACCTTCCAAGATTCAAAATGGACATATATTTCATGTCATTCCGATTTATGAGCTAGGAGTTATGACTGCCTGATAAGTATATATTTTATAATTAAATAGGTATATATTTTGGATATATTCACTGGATTTATTAATATTTTATACCTATTTAATTATCTTTTTATATATTTTCCTCTCTTAAATCAAATATGAGTTAATAAGAGATTTTAATAGAAGATCTACTCATATCCTATTTGATTTTTGCTGAAAATATTATTGTGAGAATTAGAAGGTGAAAAGTTAGAAACATAATATATATATATATATATATATCACATTTATATGAATCCATGCGCATTTGAAGATTGTGTGTGTATATATATATATTATATTATAAGATGTATTGCAAAGGAGATCTTGGATTAGAAAAGGCAAAAAAAACGTGGACCCCACGTTATGAAAAGATGAATAATAATATGAAGGATATTGGAAGAGAGAAAAGCAAATAGAAGGCTAAAGGAAAGTCAGGGGTCCCACGTGAATGAAATAAAAATCAACAGGAAGATGCTGATCCAAACATATATGATATATTGATATATCATATCTTCAAATGCATGTTATATCTTCAAATTCGGATAGCAAAGCGTGGACCCCGCAGGCAGAAAAGGCAGCCCGAAAATACATCTATAAAAGGAACTAAACGCTGAGCACGCGGGAACAGCAGATATCTGGACGCGAGACTAAACATCGAGACAGAAGCGCCGAACAGAACATAGATATCTGGACGCGAGACTAAACATCGAGACAGAAGCGCCGAACAGAACATACGGAAGAGACGAAAGCTGAGACGGACAGCAGAGTTCGGACGCGAAGCGAGACACAGGCGGAGACGAGGAGCAGGGCGAGGAGCAGAATTTTGAGGAGCTAGGGCTTGAAGATTCAAAGAGATTTGGAGCTTTAAAATTTGGTTTTCCATTAATTTTTCATCTCTCTTTTTCTTAGTTTCTAATATGAACAGAATTATTATTTATGGTTTTGATTTGTTGATGAACATGAGTAGCTAATTTTCTCGTTCTAGGATTTTCTTGAACCTATTTATGGATTGAATTATTTATTTACTCTCTTTTTGCATCGAATAAATTTTTGTATTGATTTTATCTTGCTCTTAATGCCTCTAAATGCCTGATCACCATTTAGTTGTCTTGTTCATTTAAAATTAATCTTGAGAAAGATAATTTAAGTGTAGAACTTGGGTAAAATCATGTTAGACTTAAAGTTTAGGTATATTAAACGGATGGTTTGTTAGTATCATAGAGATATAGTTACTAACCTAGCATTGTCAGATTAAGATTGGGGTTTAAAGTTAGTCCTTATAAATTAATACAAGAGATTGATTAGTTTATTAGGATAAATATTTAGTTTTGACTCGAGAGAGCATTATCGAATACTTTTGAATCTTAGACAAATACATATTTTCGTTTGATTGCTTATTGAGGGTAAATTAATTAGTTCATGAAATAAATAGGGGATAGATAATCCTAGGTTCCTCCTGTCTTGAAGTTCTCGATTTAATTAATTAATTTTTTAGTATAAAATTTCTTTCAAAACATTCTCACTTAATCTGATTGATAACTTAATTGAGATAATTAATTCATTTTTGTCATAGTCCTCGTGGGAACGATCTTTTTATATTACTTGCGACCCGTACGCTTGCGGTAAAGCTAAACGGCTAACAAGTTTTTGGCGCCGTTGCCGGGGACTTTGGCAAAAAGCTCATTGAACTAGTTATCTTAATTGTGTGATTAATCACGTTTGAGTATTTTTCTTTCTTTTCTTGATTTTTTTTTCGATACTCCTCGGTTGTTGTTTGGATTTACAGGTACCTCTCGACATATGAGTGGCGCATTGGTAGTCCACCCTAACAACCTGGACGACGAGCATCATTCTGAAGAAGTGGAACTTAAGTCTGAATCAGAATCATCAGAAGAACCGACGTCACCTGATCCAAAGATCATGGCACACCCTACTGACGAGGATATGGATCGTACTTTGGATGAATATATGGAACAGGAGAGCACCACCTATCAATCTAGCATTCAATTCCCAGCTATTACTGCTAGAAATTTTGAGGTGAGGCCAATTATGCTGCAGATGCTCCAGATGATTGGTACATTCTCAGGAAATCAGAATGAAGACCCAATTGAGCATTTGACAAAATTTGTTCAAATGTGTGAAAATTTCAAACAACAGGGAGTGTCTTCTGATGCACTGAGATTGAGACTCTTCCCCATGTCTTTAGATAAAAAGGCAACAGCTTGGCTCACAGCTTTACCTCCCAATTCTATTTCTACATGGGACACCCTGGCTTCTCTATTCAAAGCAAGATTCATTCCAAGGGGTAAACGAGCAATGCAAAGAGCTGAATTATTGGGCTTTGCACAAGAACCAGGTGAACTCTTTCATGAGGCATGGGAGAGATTCAAAGAAATGTGGCGCAACTGTCCTAATCATGAGCAGAAGACTTATGTGTTATTGGAAGCTTTTTGGGCTGGATTGGATGGTCCTACCGTTTCTGTGGTTGAGAATGCTTGCAACGGTGGGATTGGCAAGAAGAAAGTGTCTGAATTGTTAAAGTTATATGATGAAATTGCTTTTAGCACTCTGCAACAATATGATAAAGCACGCTCTGGGTATAGGACTTATAAAGAGCCAAATACTTCCAATGCCTCTAATGTATCTAAAGATATTGCCACTCAACTTGCAGCTATGGCCAAGAGGTTTGATCAACTTGAAATGAAGATAGAGAAGACATCTTCCAAGGGTATTCACGCTATCCAGGCCTCACGCCTCCCTTGTGAAACTTGTGGAGAAGCACATTCTTATGAAGATTGCCCACATACTATGGAGACAGTCCATCACTTGAACAACAATCAAAGATATCCTCATGGCAATCCCTATTCTAACACCTACAACCCAGGTATGAGGGATCATCCAAATTTCTCTTGGAAGAATGGACCAAGTGAGAATCCACCTAATCACTATGCTAGCAAGCCAATAGCACCACCAGGTTTTGAGCAACAACAAAAATCTAGAGAAAGTGATTCAGAGACAAACCAGCTCTTGAGACAGATTCTTAAGAGCCAAGAAGGTATAATAAGTAAGGTTAATCTTCATGATACTTCCATCAGAAATCTTGAGATACAAGTGGGCCAAATAGCATCTCAAATGAACACATTCAGCAGAAATAGTCTACCCAGTGACACCATTCCTAATCCTAGAAGAGATGGTAAGGAAGATTGCAAAGCAATAACCTTGAGAAGTGGAAAGCAACTAGCTGACATTCCTAGCCAAAGTGGAAAGAAAAAGAGTGCAAGTAATGAGGTTACTACTAGGCAAGAAGATGAAATACAGACAGATATTGATGAGGTGGCTAGAGAGCAATCTGTTGCTCTTGAGAAAATAGATGAAAATAAGGAGAAGACCTGCACTTCTCCTTTAAAATATATGCCTCAACCACCATTCCCTCAGCGACTTAAGAAATATCAAGAAGATTCGCAGTTCAAGAAGTTCATTCAGATATTTAAGCAACTCCACATCAACATTCCATTCGCTGAAGCTTTAGAACACATGCCTAAATATGCCAAGTTTATGAAGGATATTCTATCTAAGAAGCGACGATTCAGTGAGTTTGAGACAGTTGCTGTGACCAAAAGTTTCACTGATATCATTAAGCAGATGCCTCCAAAGTTAAAAGATCCTGGGAGCTTTTCTGTTCCATGCCATATTGGAGATAAATTCTTGGGAAAAGGAATGTGTGACCTTGGAGCTAGTATTAACCTCATGCCTTTATCTGTCTTCAATCAGTTGGGATTGGGTGAAGCTCGACCAACGACGGTTACCCTTCAATTTGCTGATAGAAGTCTATCTCAACCTCGTGGAATCATTGAAGATGTATTAGTGAAGGTTGACAAGTTTATCTTTCCAGCAGACTTCATTGTACTGGACTTTGAGGCAGATAAAGAATTACCTTTGCTGTTAGGGAGACCATTTTTGGCAACAGCAAGAACATTGATTGATGTAGAGAAAGGTGAGTTAACTATGAGAGTAGCTGATGAGCAGGTCACCTTCAATATGACTCCGTTGATTAAATCTCATAATATTCCATAAGATTGTTTTTTCATTGATATGCTTGATCCTGTGGTACAAAATGAATGTGAAAAAGTTATGACTAATGAACCACTTGAAGCTGTGATACCTGAGATTGATTCAGAAAAATTTATAATAGAGGAATGTAAAGCTATCATGGATGCATCAATTCCTTGTCCTCAAGGACGAATGCAATTTGAATCATCTAAGAAGTGGTATGATAAGAAGATCATATTCAAGACCTTTGATCCAGGACAACAGGTGCTCTTGTATAATTCCACGCTGAGGTTGTTTCCGGGAAAGCTAAAATCTCGTTGGTCTGGACCATTCATTGTGGTTCAAGTGTTTGATCATGGCACAGTAGAGTTGGAAGGCAAAAGTGGAGAGAAATTCAAAGTCAATGGGCAAAGATTGAAGCACTATTGGGGTGGTGAAGTGGACCGTCAAACCACTACATTACCTCTAACAGTTGAATCTTGAGATGTTGCCATAGTCTGGCTGAAGACTATAAATTTAGCGCTTGTTGGGAGGCAACCCAATGATTTGATTTTCATTTACTATTTTTTCTTTTCTTTTTCTTATTGTTATTCAGGCTTTAGGGTGATTGCTCCTCTCACAGCTCCAAATTCTGGCTCGTGCGCTCTTTCCTCCTTCAATTTTGAAACATCAGAGGAATAACTCCACATCAGAATCTGAGACCTAAACCAGGGGAGTACTAGTTTCTTTCTCCTTTATTAATTTTTGAAACATTGAGGACAATGCTTGATTTAAGTGTGGGGGAGAGAATTAGGACTCTCGTAATTTAATTAAATTTTTTTTTTTCAAAAAAAAAATATAATGAAGGGAACAGAGATACTTTGTCTTGATTTTGAGATTGTTGAATTTGAATAGATATAGCTTAGTTACTAGTTGCATGAAGGGAAGTTGATTACATATATTGCAATTTATATGATGATATATTGTTTAACTTGATTAAATTGGGTGAGATAGTATAGCCCTGTTGGAAGGAAATTTGAGCCTAAAACATTCAATTCTAGTGTGATATTTCACTTGTCTCAACTCACTCTTCAGAACTTGTCTTATTTCTTTTCACTGCTACCTAATACATGTGCAATTCTTTAATAGGATAAAGGCATTCATTTTTATACCCTTGAATCCTAAACACAAGCTACAAACACTTCATCCATTGCTACCCCTTTGAGCCCATCAATTTGTTTTCTTTTCATCTATCATATATATATTAAGTTAATATGCATGTACCATCATTATTACAGTAGTTTGATCATGTTATCAAATCACAAGATGTGGTATTGTTGCTATTAGTGCTTTATGTTGGAGGGTATTTCAAAAAAGAAAAAAAGAAAAAAAAACAACACAACTCCAATGGCTTCTCTCGACCTCACTTAGTAACCGGGGGCACTTCATCATCAATGTTGGCACTCGCGTCAAACGGTGAAGTCAAAGAGGGCTATGAGTTGGGCTAAAAGCCTCTTGAGGCACTTGTTGGAGTAACTAAGTAACCGGTGCTGCATCACCCATGTGCAGGGTCGCGTCAAAAGGGAACCTACAACAAGCTCAAGATGAAAAAAAAAATTTGAAAAAAAAAAGAAAAAGAAAAAACATATAGAGAGAAAGAATACCCTTCTTGAATCTTGAAAAATAGCACACATATCACTATTACATTAAATTATCTGTATTACATGATCTACATGCATATTGCTTAGTATCCATCATCTACTCCATATAGCCTATATTCCAACATTACAAGCCATAAAGCCCTCTTGATTTTTGAATACACATGTGAATGGTGGTGGAAAATTAGAACTATTACAAGCCTATGGTAGGGTGATTGAACAAGTGAATTGAGCCAAAGAAAACCCATATGCTAGTGAGATTGAGTGATACACTTTATACCCTTGTGTGACTATTTTACCTGAATTTAATCTTGTTAAATTTCATATCTTAATAAAAATTTCTTTATATGTGATTGACAACCCATATTGTACACTTAGTTCCGATGCTATGTTTACTCGAGTTCTTGCAGTTTCTTAGTCAATTCAATTTGTCTCTCTTCTTTCTTCAACCTATTTTCAAGATTGATTTTTCTTTGCCCAGGAGTGTAAAAGATTTAGTGTGGGGGAGTTTGATAAGTATATATTTTATAATTAAATATGTATATATTTTGGATATATTCACTGGATTTATTAATATTTTATACCTATTTAATTATCTTTTTATATATTTTCCTCTCTTAAATAAAATATGAGTTAATAAGAGATTTTAATAGAAGATCTACTCATATCCTATTTGATTTTTGCTGAAAATATTATTGTGAGAATTAGAAGGTGAAAAGTTAGAAACATAATATAATATATATATATATATATATCACATTTACATGAATCCATGCGCATTTGAAGATTGTGTGTGTATATATATATATTATATTATAAGATGTATTGCAAAGGAGATCTTGGATTAGAAAAGGCAAAAAAAACGTGGACCCCACGTTATGAAAAGATGAATAATAATATGAAGGATATTGGAAGAGAGAAAAGCAAATAGAAGCAAGGTATTAAAACTCGGACCGGTCATTGAACCGGTCGGGGTACTGGGTTAAGGGTCAGTGGGTCAAACCGGGACTAAACAGGAGCTAAACCGGGACCAAACCGGTGAAAAATTGAAACGCTGAGCACGCGGGAACAGCAGATATCTGGACGCGAGACTAAACACCGAGACAGAAGCGCCGAACAGAACATACGGAAGAGACGAAAGCTGAGACGAACAGCAGAGTTCGGACGCGAAGCGAGACACAGGCGGAACAGCAGATTTCGAACGCGAAGCAGAACCAGGCAGATACGAGGAGCAGGGCGAGGAGCAGAATTTTGAGGAGTTAGGGCTTGAAGATTCAAAGAGATTTGGAGCTTTAAAATTTGGTTTTCCATTAATTTTTCGTCTCTCTCTTTCTTAGTTTCTGATATGAACAGAATTATTATTTATGGTTTTGATTTGTTGATGAACATGAGTAGCTAATTTTCTCGTTCTAGGATTTTCTTGAACCTATTTATGGATTGAATTATTTATTTACTCTCTTTTTGCATCGAATAAATTTTTGTATTGATTTTATCTTGCTCTTAATGCCTCTAAATGCCTGATCACCATTTAGTTGTCTTGTTCATTTAAAATTAATCTTGAGAAAGATAATTTAAGTGTAGAACTTGGGTAAAATCATGTTAGACTTAAAGTTTAGGTATATTAAACGGATGGTTTGTTAGTATCATAGAGATATAGTTACTAACCTAGCATTGTCAGATTAAGATTGGGGTTTAAAGTTAGTCCTTATAAATTAATACAAGAGATTGATTAGTTTATTAGGATAAATATTTGGTTTTGACTCGAGAGAGCGTTATCGAATACTTTTGAATCTTAGACAAATACATATTTTCGTTTGATTGCTTATTGAGGGTAAATTAATTAGTTCATGAAATAAATAGGGGATAGATAATCCTAGGTTCCTCCTGTCTTGAAGTTCTCGATTTAATTAATTAATTTTTTAGTATAAAATTTCTTTCAAAACATTCTCACTTAATCTGATTGATAACTTAATTGAGATAATTAATTCATTTTTGTCATAGTCCTCGTGGGAACGATCTTTTTATATTACTTGCGACCCGTACGCTTGCGGTAAAGCTAAACGGCTAACACTGCCCAAATTTTGATGTTAAATCTGGGATCAATTCTGGAGTAGTATGGGCATTTCTTAAATTCTGTATTTGTGTGGTGATTTCTGGTATTGGTCCATATTTTTCTAGTAAATATGACTTAAATAGCTTTCATTAGGCTTTGGGATCACCTCATTTTGATTTTTCTAGAATTAGTTATGATTTTTAAAATTTCAGCTGTGAAACAGAATTTTCCTGGCCGCAGCCAGAAGATTCTTGGCTGCAGCCAAGAACCTTCGGACCACTGTCTGGCCGCAGCCAGAAAATTTTGGGCTGCAGCCAGAACACTTCTGGGCTGTTTTTGGCTGCAGCCAGAAACTTTCTGTGATATTTTTGGCAGCAGCCAGAGATTTCTTGGCTGCAGCCAACCCCTTGTTTTCAGCACCTTGTGATTTTGAAAAGTGGTTTCCAACCCGGTGTTTCCCAATCCTTCAGGGCTTTTATTAGAGCCAATTGTAACTACTTAAAGGACATAAATGATAACCAAATCTAAATATTGTGAAGTCAATTGAGTATTGGAATAGTGAATAACTCTTCATCCCTAATTATAATTATAGGATACGATATTTGCCCTCCTCGGGAGAGACCTACGACAAAGCAAGCACGGAACGAACCAGACAGTGACTCTTCTCTCATATTGTGTATGATGTTTTGGTATGCATAACTTATCATTGAACTTTGTGAATTGTGTGCCATGGTCCATTACGGCGTGAGCACTTCAGCGTGAGCCGTATAGGGATTGACGCTGGTCATCTCTAGGTCGACCGTTGAATTGCCGTCGTAATCGACATGGATCTGTGTAAATCCGACCTGTGGGGCGGCGTTTGTGAATCCAGCCATGGGCTGTGTGTATCTTGCTAGTGTGGCATGCGTTATGAAATGCTTTATATGAATCCCAGCTGTGGTGAAATATATTGTGTGGATTGTTGTGATGCAATGCATCGTAAGCAATTCAGCGTGAGCAATTGTAAGGGATGACATGTGTCATACTAACCATTGATGTTGTAACTACCGTTGTAGTTGCTTTGTGTGGATAATGATTTGATTTCATGCCTTATTGTTGAACATATTATGATTGATTTGACACTACGGGGATTCCTTAGAATCTCACTCTTCCAAAATTAAACATTTTAGATAGGGCTGAAGGATTGAAAGGCAAATGGGTGACGAAGAGCGGGTAAAGCTCCGTGTTAGGAGTTCCTTTTTGGTTAATGGTTATCATTGCAAATCATTTGGATATTTTTGGATCAATTGTATAATTTTGTGTAATCCCCAAGATAAGGGAAAAGTATGTGGGCTTTGTGCCTTTGTATAAACCCTTATTTAATAAATGGAACCCGAATGAGTCGAGAATTTACTTTGCACTCTGATATTTGTAAATGGAATCCACCTGTACATGCCATTATTGTTTTGTAATGTGAATATGAGACCATTGTTAAAAAGTTTTGGCAAATCCAATTTTTGGGCAAAAGATTACCTTAGTAAGTCCCAATTTGAAATATGGTCTCTAATTCTAACTTAATTATGTGTTTAAGAACTTAATCTCGGCCTAAGGTAGGAAGGGGGTTACAACATCCTCAGCCCAATTCGTTGACAGTTGCTACCTCTCTCTCTCTCTCTCTAAGCCCCTGCTTCTGTTCTTTATCAAGTACATTTCTCTTGATTTTCAATGTTCTTTTGTCTTGCAAGTTTCTGTGCTTTGCTTTTGTAAGTTTTAAACCTTCTGATCAAGTTTTTGTGTGTGGGTGTGTTACTTTGACTTTACCATTGTAAAATCTGATCACTCTTTCAGTTAGATGTGGTGCAAGGGTGTTTGATTTGACTACAATCCGATCCTTTTGTAAAAGAGGGGTTTGCTATGTTTGTTTAGTTCCTTGCCATTTTCATGCCTCCGATTTCAAGTGAACATTTATTGAAGGTGTCCTTGTTCTTCTTTGGGTTTTGGGGTTGATTAGGAATTTGTTCGCATCTAAAGTCCCAAGCTTAACTGTTTTTGAAGAATATATATATTTTATTATTGGAGGATTTTCTCCTTCTGTTCTGATAATAGCTCCATAGAAACTTAACACTGATAAACACACACACATATATATATATATATATCCTTTACAATGAACATATTGGACTCTGAATTTTTTTATTGTTACAAGGGACTACTATAACTCAAAGTGCAATATTGTTCTGGAATTTCACTTGTTGAGCGCTTGTTGCACATTGGTAATTTGACTAAGGAATACTCTTTTTACTGCATATTCTTAGTCTAAGAATCTGAATTGACCCCCTTTGGCTGAGACTTGAGCATCGAACTTCTTCTGCCATTTTGCTCATAACTGTCATTTGCAAGCTAAACATTATTTATGGTTTAGTTTTATAGTAGCAAGCATATTTCTCAAGTTTTTTAGTTGACCTCTTGCTGACTTTGCTAAATTTGATTGGTGTGAATTTGGTCCAGCTAAGTGCAATTTATTTCAGCTCTGTGATTAATCTAAACTATTACTCTTGTGCTTGGCATATAGTGTGGAGTGGCAGAGCTTTGAAGTAGACATAATTCTTGTTATTCATTTGCTGCTACTATTAAGGGATTTGATTGGCATAAAAGTGAGTTGTTTGTTGATTGTCCGACTTATTGTGATTAGGAAAGAATCAAATCTGCTGCTGATGCGTGCTTTTGTCGCTAAAGCAATCAATTAAACTAGGTCCTAATTAATTATGTAGTTTAGGGTCAACCTAGGTCATTCTCCCAAGGAGCAAGCTATGGATTTTCTTTAGGATTGATTTTTAAGTGACAAAAGATGCAATAGAATGGACCTAAACTAAAATGTAAGACTCTACTACCTAAATGCAAATGACTCTAAAATCTATATGAGAATGAAACTAACCTAAATGAATTGGAATGCAATCTTTGGGGTTTTTTTATGAAAAAGGAATTAAGATGCTAAGCAAAGAGAGTAATCAAAAGCAAGACAATCAACAAGGGTTTAGTTCAGTTATGATGATGAAGGAGACAACTCAGGATTCACATGGATTTAGCTTTCTTAGCCATTTAATTTATTAGACCAAAGGGAGGTTCAAGAAAAATTGGAATTAATAAACTTAATTACCTAATTGAAACATGGGAAACCCTCAAGTTCAATAACACCTAATCCACTAGAAAACTCATAATGGAAAAAGCGGTGGTTAATTAAATCCATTAAAAACCAATCACAATTGTTTAAGATAGTTTTGGAAATTATGTTCACAATTGCCTAATTAAACAATTTGACAATTAATCACCTAATTAAACAATCAAGAGATTAAACCCAAATTGACAATTAAATTAATAATGAAAACTCAATTAATAATCTAATTGACAACCAAAGATTTGCAAACAAAATCCCAACAATCAATTAAGAACAAATCAAATCCAAAATATCAATTCAATCCAAATAAAAAATAAGCCTACAATCTAAAACTAGATTGTTCTCAATTATTACAACTCAAGAATCATTTAAAACTAAATAATCTTAAGTCTTGAATCAAAGAGATAAAAGAAAGACACTCCCTTGTGGTCTTCAAGTGTAAGCTCCTAGGCTCTAGCTTCCTCCATACTCCTCCCAAGTTGCCTCCCAAAAGAATTTAAGCTTCCAAGAAAAATTCTGCGCCGTAGGATTTTCTAATCTGCTTTTCCTTATCCTGCAAGAATCTAATAAAATCGTGATTTATCATATAATTGGAAATATTTTCCAATCATAATATAACAATTAAAACATTATCAATTTAAGCCCAATAATATCATAATCCATTCAAATTTATATTATTTCCTAAAATTGGCTAATAATCCAAATATTATCTAATCAATCCAAATTAGCCTAAAATAATCCCTAAAATAAATGAATAAGGTGGGATAAAATATATTAAAATTGTGATTTATCAGCTGCTAAAACTGTTGGGAGTAATTTGCTGCCATTGAGGAAAGTTCATTGTCTTGAATTTGTTACTACAATCTGTTGTGGGTTATTTTATATCTGAATCTTCAATCCAATAGTGAATTTGTCTTGCTGAAAATTTGAGTGCACTATTGTTGAACTGAATCTCTTTGTTGTTATCAATTTAGGATCAATCATTAAGCTGTCAAAATTTAGTAAAAGATCAAGTGAATGTCTCCTTACTGAATCATTGCTAAAATTTTGCTGTTGCAACTTATTTGAGACCTGTCTTGTGAGTGGTTTGCTTAAGGATGAATGATATAATCTTTGTGTCCTTGCTGTTTTTGAGTTTGGATTGAAACCTTGAAAGTTTTGCTAACAAGTTGAGTTTATTAGTATGACTTTTCCTTGCTGAAATTGAATCTATTTGAATGGATTTGAGTTTCTGCCACTTGGTTGAGGTACTTGCTGGTTTGATACCCATTGCATTGTTCATAATCTCAATAACAGAGCATTCATATATATATATATATATATATATTTCAAGTATACCTGCTTGCTTAGGGAGGGCTCGCCAATTGCCATGGCCATGTTTGTGAATGTAAGAGACCAATAGTTGATCTTCCTCAGGAGTCCAAGGACCCTTCTTCAGTTCCATCTTCTCACAGCATGGAGCTCTCACCATTGTTGATCTTCAGAACACACCCATATATATATATAGACTAGTCTTAGTGTCACTGAAGCTAGCTGGCTAGCTAGCAGATACAAGCTTTGTAATTAGCTTTTGTGTATATCTGCTAGAATGTGGAAAAACCAGTAGTTCAAGTTCAACTTCGATTCCTAAGGGTAGAGCTGGCTATTTATGCTCTCGGATATAGTCCGCACACCAGGAGGAGCTTGAATAGTAAATCATAAGAATATACTGCTATTTATTATGCAATTGGTTCTTTTACGTAAGAAGAGTTATGTTGTTATCTTCTTATGCTCCATCCACTTCAAACCAGGGAATGAATTGAAGAGGATCATGAAGTTTTCTTATTACTAAATAAAGTAGTGAACTAGTAATATCATTTGAATAAATTAAAAAAAAAAATCGTAAGTTTTCTTACATTACCTATTACTAAAACTCTATGCCTTGCTAGAAGTATGTGGAATTTGTGATAAATAAGTATTCTTTGTGATTTTAATGATAGGGATATGAGGACATACCTGACTTCATCCACAAATGTTGTGCTGAATACATTTATAAGCTTTTACAACAATAGTGACTTTAGGTCTTGTGTAGTTATTAAGACACATAGTGTTATCTATTTCATTTTCATTTTATATGTATTTTTTCTCATCTTAGTTCATATATGTAGTTCATGAATCTTTGAATGATAAATAGTTGTTTGATTAAATTTATTCTCACTTGAATTGGAAGATTGTTGATATTATATTTCATTTTGAAACTTTTAAATTGTGAGAATTCAATTTTTAAGTCATATTGACTTGTTGAGATCTTGTAAGATTTTTTTTTGACCCGGAGACCTTGTAAGATTAAATTGTGTTTTTTTAGACACGAGTTCTTGGCTAAAGGAAGAAATAGGGTGGATATGTTAAAAAAACACAAAAAATGTAAACCTAAAAAGGATAAAGACCTTATACAAAAAATGTGAGATGTAAATAATTTTAATAGCCCACCCTTTCCCCACTCGGCGAGTTCCCAGTCCATCTCTCACTCTCATTTCGCTCGAACGCTTACCTCCTCGTCGTCGCAGTATTTCCCTTCAATTTCAGCCTCTCACCAGTCACCGTCTCCGTCGCCGTCTTCCTCAGCGCTCTTTCTCAGCGTCTCGCCACTCGCTATTACTTCTGTCTCTCTCCTTCTTCCCCAGTCGTAGCTCGCAGTTTCGCCAGTCGCCGTCGCTCTTAGTCCGGGAGTTGAGCGCTCTGATCCTTCTTCCTCATTCGCAGTCTCACCACTCGCCCCTCCATCTCCATTCTCCAGGTACGTCTTACTAGGCGAGTTATGGTTGCCATTGAAACCACAGGAGCCTTGGGAGACGCTTGCAGCAAGTTGAGAGGGAGGCTCTGCTTCTGTATCCTCGGCACTCACTCCCTCCAGTCTGTAGATAAATTATCGAATTAATTAATTATTGTTATAGCCCGCGTTATGAGCTCTGTGAACTCGTAGTCTCACGACACAATCGGACATTTTTGTTGGAGAGAAGGAGAGGGGTTGCTGCTGTAGTCATAACCAGCGGAAACGACGCCGGAGGTGGAGAGATTTGACGGTGAAGATACGGTGACCTTGTTTGCGGTGGCGGAGCATCTAGGCGTTATCGCTATAGGAGGGGAGGAGAAGCGAAAGGATGTATGGTTGATAATTTGATAAAAGTCTTTCGGTCGAGTCACACTTATGGTATTTTATTCTGATAATTCCTATTGTTGAATCCTAAGGAATACATACTCTTATAGATGAAATATCATTGAAAACAATGACACTAAACATGGCTCAATTCAATAATTTTTCTCCCATATTTCCAACAAACTGCGAGTTCCATTGAAAAGATCATTTATATGGTAATATTTTTATCCATAATTAGTTTGATCAATCAATTTTTGTAAACTTAGTAAATAATTTGATCCATGCAAAATGTTATTGTTGTTCTAATCTGCCAGGGACTGTTAAGTCTTAGTGTTTTACTACTTCCTTGAAGAGTTTGGAGCTCCTGAACCTGATTTATTGATCAAGTAATGGCTTGGAGGTCTTGCTCCCGCTCTAGATTCCTCTCATGTATTCTAAGGTCTGCAAAATCACAACGGCTACCAATATCCCAAGGCCAGGGTTCTTCTCATGCTCACTTTTGTGAAGATTTATTGTTCATACTTTATTGAAAATATTGGCATTCATCATATTTCATTGGAAATAGCTGAAACTTCTCTTGTTTATCTTTCTTACAGGTCAGAAACACTTTATGAATCCCATTGCTTTACAGAGTTGTTGTAAGAACGGGTCTCTGTTGAATTTTCAAGGTTAGATTTTCTACACAGAGTAGATTATATTTTGTCTACAATAAATTCTTGAGGGAAGCAAAAATTTGAGGATCAACATAATAACATGATAGGAGTTTGTGCTGTTTTGTCAGAGTTAATTATATGTTGTTGGATAACTTCCTCTGCTGTGTTGTCAGAGTTTTATGCTCTCAGTTTAGTTTAAAGTGTTGTGTTGTCATCTTGTGCTGTGCTGTCGACCTTTTAGGCTAATTAGAATGAAGCGCTGTCCCTCAACTGTTAAAATAACAGTTATGTGTCATGTGATATATGTTTGTAGTTTCAGCTCATGGAATAACAAGGTATTTTCAGGTTGTAACTTCAGGAGATTCTTCTAGCAGCTTGTTGGTTTATGATGCAAGATTCTTGCCTCATAAATTAACTAAGATCCTCTCTCGTAACTCCATTCCTACCTTTTCTGGGTTTTAGCATGAAATCAACAAATTCATAAGAAATTTTTTGTTGACCTCAAACATGCTGTTACCAATGGTTTTATGGTGTGAATCCTTTTGATCTCATGACTTAAATTTGCAGGATTGAGATCATATTCCCGTTGTGGACCCAAAAAATATGATCTCTTTGGAAGTGGAAAACCAGGGGACAAAGAGTTCAGAGAAGCTTGGGCCAAAGAGATGGAAGAAGATAACACTCTGTGGACTGGAAGTGAGGATGAAAGTGACAGAGAAAAGGACTCAGAAAGTCGTCTCAAAAAAGAAATTCGGAAAGTAAGACAGCAAGCTAAAGAGCATTCAGACCTAATTGATGCTGATGACAGTGATGAGTTAAGAAGTGTTTGGTCTGGTAGTGATGAAGAGAAGACACTGTGGACTGGTGATGAGATGGATAGTGATGATGATATTCCTACAGAACCATACCCAAACGAAAGTAGTGACAAATACATAGATAAATTATTCGAGTTTGAAGAAATGCCGAAGTATCGAACCATCTCAGAGTTACTGAAATCTGAACAAGAGCCTGAGGAGTTGTCGCCGGGTAAAAAAGCAAGGAAGCTTGCAGTTGAGAATGCTTTGAAGAAGTTAAAGAAGGGTCCTGACGGGCGATACACCAATGTGTGGGAGGTCATGAGTGATATAGATATTCTAATTGGAGCATTTGATAATGTTGTTTCAGGACCAGAATATGCAGAGCTTAGACAAGGAGGGCCTAAAAAACTGAATATGCAGTTCTTCAAGGACATACAAGCACGCATGACAGATCCAAACTACAAGTTTTCACCTGAGTTAAAATTGAAGCCAAAGAGTAAACTTGTTTCCAGAAAGAAGTGGCAAAAGGCACAATCTAGGAGGAGGAAAGCACAAAAGAGATAAGGTATTTTCCTTTCAGATAAGATAAAAGTCTAGGTGTTCGTACCATTGTCCTGCTCTTACTATCTTGAAGGATTCAAGTCTTGCATATGTTAATCATTGATTTTTACCGGCTTTCTTTGGTTGAATCCAAGTAAAAGAAATCCCTTTTCTTTTTTATTATTGTAAGAACAGGAATCCTAATTTTCTTTTTTTGTTATGTTATGCTATTCATGTTTACAGGCTTTCTTAGCTGAATTACTCAGCATAGCATTTGTGTTAAAATATGAGTTGAAACTTTAGATTACTATTGCCTTTATGATAACTATGATACTTTTGATACTAGAAGTCTAGAACTGTGATGCTTCAATGCAATTTTGGTTATAGTGCAATTTATGAAGATTAAATTGGTTTTGTCTGGATTATTTGATTTGAGCAATGTTTAGTTTGTTCATTTGAACATCATTTATGTAAGTGTATTGTTTAAAAAAAAAGTGTTGTTGCTTCTCATGGACTTGTCCCAGGTTTATAATGTGAGGAAGTATTTGAAGTGTTTTGTATGCTTTCTCAAGGATTTTGTCTGTGTATTATATAAAACCATCGAATAAAAAATCTGATATGTAAATCATAGAATACTAATAAATAAATAAATGAGTTGGGTTAGTAGCGTATTAAGTCTGCGGGTAGGATAGATTAATTAGTTAGGAGATTAAGGGGTTATTACCATTAGACCGTTATAGATCTTCTGCCTACATAAGGGAGACATTCCCTACCATTTACCTTATGTCTTTATGATGAATGAATATTCAGGGTAGCTCCAATCCCCCCCCCCCCCTCCTCTTTCCCTTCTTCTCTTCTCCTCTCTCATTTTCCTTCTCTCTTTCTATATTCTTCTACATCTTAACAAAATCCTAATACAATTCATACGTATGGGCAACATCTATGTTTGAATGAATCTATGAATAAATAGACCAAGTGACAAAACAAAGTAATTTTCATTCACTGTGACTGGGTGTCAATTCCTTAAGAGATGATTTGTTTGCAGGATTCAATGCCATAAATGCTTCCATGCGTTGATCATCGTCATCGTCACTATTATTGTCATAATAAGCATCAACATGAATATTCATACCCAGGTACAATGTCTTCTGGTCTTTGTGAGTTATATCAGCCATTTTTTTTTTCTAGATGTAAAATCATTGTTGCCAAAGAGTGATGAACATCTATAGGAATATTAAGACACTGAAGAATTACTTTTCTTATCATTGGCTCTATTGTGTTATTTGAGATGTTGAAAAAAATCACATATAGTGGTATATTCAATAAAAGTACTCTTCTGTGCTTGAAACTTGCCATGTCCAATCTATCTTATTATTTCTGACATTGAAATATTGATCTCCACTCAGACAATTAACCGGAAAACAGTTAGGATTACTAGGAATGATTGTGTTCATTGGATGAACTCTTGCTAGATGAATCTCAAGATGGTAAGGATTCATGAAGATAGATTCAAAGTATGTAGCACAAAATGATTAAAAGAACACCTAAACTCTTACAGAAAAATTTAGAGTGCACCGAGAAGAATTGAGGAGTGAAAGAATTATGGGTACTGCTAAATTTATAGAATATCAATAGAGGGGTAGAAAAATCAGGAAAGGATAGTCTTAAATTTAACACATACAATTCAAAATGTCAATTTTTAATATATATTGTTATGAATTGAATATTATGGCTTAGTGTGTGGATGTCTTCCAAAGTAACCCCTACAACTTTCACTATTCTTTTAATCTTGTAACCACCTCCCATTCACATTCCTGGTGCACTATTTGTCATTTATTTAGGAGTGTAACCCATGTGCAAGACTATGCTTATAAATAGGGCATGTCATTTGTGTTGTAAGCAAGAGAAGCAATACAACATAACTCTCATTCTCTTGTTTCCATCTCTTCTCTATTTTCTTGATTTGTTTATTTTCACAACATATTTTCAGCACGATAGCTGTGGTGGTCAAAGACATTGTAGTGAGATCCTTATTTTTTTTCTTGATTTATTTCTTAACTATTCTATCTTATTATTAATTTTCATTTAACTTTTGTAACGGTGAAATATGGGATAAGGAATAATTAAAATTATGATTTATTAATCTTTCTCAGCCTTATTATCTTTTAAGATTATGGTTAGGGAATGATGTGGATTAGATAAAGATATTTGTTTGTTAGAATTAGGATTTGGATTAGATTTAAAATTTTATTAATATTTTAATTTTTCTAGAGTTCTATAAATAGAGAACTCTGATAAAAGACTTTGTACTAACTACAAAGTGATCCCTAAGGATGGTGTGACAACACAACATAGGGTTTTGGTCCCTAATGTAAATATTAAGGGTCTGTTTGGTGTGAGGGATTTGGAGGAGAAGTGAGGGGAGGGAAAATTTTTATGAGTTGAATTTTAAAAGATTGAAGAAGTGGGGTAATAAAATTTTAATAAAGAGAATATATAAGATAAAAGACTAAGAAAAATTAATTAAAAAGTTTTAACCCCACTTTCCTAATTTTTTTAAATTCAACACAAAAAAATTTTCTCTCCGCCCACTTTCCCTCCCCTCCCCTCAGACCAAACAAGCCCTAAGGGTGTAAAACAAAAGCACCAGCAAGTTTTAAATCCAAGGGTCAGGTGGTGGCAGTTAAAGGGGGAGAAGCGGGAGATTTTTAAGAGAACTCTTTTGAAAGAAGGGAGTGGGAGTTACAAGGAAGTGCTAATATCATATGGGAGAATATGTCTAAAAAGATCCAGAAGGTTGCTAAAGTAATTTTGGGAGAATCAAAAGGTTTTGGTTGGAAAGATAAGGAGATTTGGTGGTGGGATGAAACTGTTCAAGAGAAAGTCAAGCATAAGAAAGATTGTTTTAGAGCAATACACTTGTGTAATAATGTTGACAATTGGGAAAGGTATCGTTTGGCTAAAAAGGAGACTAAGAAGGCAGTGGGTGATGCTGTAATAAAGCATATGAGGAGTTTTATAAGGAGTTAGGAACAAAGACGGGAAAGCGTAAGATTTACAAGATTGAAAAGAACAAGGAGAGAAAATCGAGAGACTTGGACCAAGTGAGGTGTATAAAGGATGAAGAAGGCAAAGTTTTGGTTACTGATGGAGATATTAAGAATAGGTAGGAAGTCTACTTTTATAAGTTGTTCAATGATGGAGGGGGAGGGCCTTGTGATTGCGAAGATTTGACAACTCGAGAAGGTGATCTCAATTTGTCATTTTACCGCAGGATTTGAGTTAGCGAGGTTAGGAAAGCTCTTAAGAAAATGAAAAATGGTAAAGCTGTTGGACCTGACGGGATTCCTATTGAAATTTGAAAATGTTTGGGTGATAAGGGTGTTTTGTGGCTCACAAAATTATTTAATGAGATTTTACGATTCAAGAAAATGCCGGATGAGTGGAGGAAAAGTACTTTGCTTCCTATTTATAAGAATAAAGGGGATATTCAAAATTGTGCAAACTATAGAGGAATTAAGTTTATGAGTCATACAATAAAATTATGGGAAAAGGTGATTGAACGCAGGTAGGTTGGAGATTGAAATTGCTGAAAACCAATTTAGATTTATGCCAGGAAGGTCTACAACAGAAGCAATTTATTTATTAAAGGGATTTATGGAAAAGTATAGGAGCAAAGGAAGAGATTTGCATATGGTTTTCATTGATTTGGAAAAAACGTATGACTGTGTGCCAACATTGATGTCTTATGGTTTATCGTTGTCTTCTTTTTTGATTAGACCTTGATGTCCCTTTTCCTTCTTCCCTTTGCTTTATCCAACATTGATGCCCCTCTATGGTATGCTTAAATACCACAATCAAGAAATTCCACATTGATGTGGTATATGTTTGATTTGAGTTGTTGTTGTCTTGTCTAGTGCCTGACTATGAGGTTTGTAACTGTGTAATGTATGAACTTTCATACGTATAATTTAAAGGAAGAGTAGTTGCTTTTTTTCTAGAAGTAAAGCATCTCCAACATGATTATTTCATCTATACTTAAATATCATAGTCTTCTTCATTAGGTAGTGAATGTTGCTAATTTTGGGGTTGTCCTAGTGAAGATACATGTTTCTCATGAGTTATGTATCTCATCAATTTCATCTTTACTTAAATAGTGAGTCATGTATTTTTTTTTTTTCTAGGTAAAGAAGATGGAGAAGGAAAAATATGTTAAAAAAATAAGGGAAAAAAACAAGAAAGCAAAATTGGATCAAGGGCACTAAGCTTCTTTGGTTATACTTTGTTTACTGAAGAATTTTACATCGAGAAGAAAGGGAAGGTGAAGGGGAAGGAGGACGATGGTGTTGAGTTAAAGACATTTAAATAGGTTAATCTGGAAGTAAGAAATGCTTGGAATAAGTTGAGTGAGAAGAAGAGGGTGGAATATAGTAAACGGGCTGAGCAATTAAGAACCCTGGGTAAAAGGAAGAAGTATGTTGTTCCCTTCTTTACAAGATACACTCCAAAAAATTTTGTGAAAGTTTGCAAGAACTTGAAGGACATATTGGATACCATGAAAAGGCTTAAGACAATAGGTTTTGATAAGTTGGTCAATATTTGTTGCCCACAAATAAACTGTGACTTATGTGCAGAGTTTATGCGCGATGTTTTGACCCTCCAACCGAGCAAGTGTCAATTCGAGGGGAGACCCGTGAAATAGGACGATGTGAAACAATTGATGGTCTACTTAATGGTGGGGATGAGATAGAAGTACAAGTGGATGATGAAGGTCTTATTTATAAGGACTTGAGGAGTGTGTATAAGAATATAAAATACCAAATAATTGGAGAACGGTTGATGGGCAAGTCTAATGAAAGTTGAGTTCCTTTTTGTTATGTTTGTATTAGGAACCTTGTTGTTCCCAAGTGTGAGTATTTATGTAAGTGACCGTGTTTTAAAGCTGATGACGATCACAAATGATACACTTTGTCAATTTGATTGGTGTTCCTTTATTTTTAAAAGAACTCTGCGATGCAATTGGGGAATTCATGAGGGAATTGATGAAAAGGAAAGGTAAAGGGAGAAAGACTGTATGAGGTTGTATATACTTCCTAATGGTAAGTGGTTATCATATACTTGTTTTTTCAAAGTAGAATTGTGAATCTCTAATTCTTTGGGAAAGCTGAAAGCCTTTGAAGATGACAATGCTATCATATATTGAAATAAGGATATAGTGAAAAGTAGAGTAATGACAGAAAAGGAAAGCAAGAAAAGGCTACTCCACGATCTCAAACACGCTAGTGGGCATTCATTTACAATAGTTAATTTAATCATGAGTTAGAATGCTAACTCACCCTATGCATATAATGTTGTATATGAATGCCCACCAGCGTGTTTGAGACCGTGAAGCAGCCATTTCTTGCTTTCCTTCTATGTCATTACTCTACTCTTCAACCTATCCTCATTCCAATATGTGATGGCATCGTCATCTTCAGAAGTTTTCAGCTTTCCCAAAGAATTAGAGATTCACAATTCTGCTTTGAGAAAACAAACATATGATAGCCACTTACCATTAAGAAGTATATACAACTCCTACAATCTTTCTCCCTTTACCTTTTCCTTTCATCAATTCCCTCTTAAATTCCCTAATCGCATCATAGATTTCTTTAAAAATAAAGGAACATCAATCAAACTGACTAAGTGCATCCTTCGTGATCGTCATCAATTTTAAAACACGGTCACCTATATAAACACTCGCACTTGGGGACAATAAGGTTCCTAATGCGAACATAACAAAAAGGAACTCAAAACTTTCATCACTCTTGCCCATCAGCCTGTTATAGAATTGATATTCTATATGAAAGAGAAAGAGGGAAAGAGAGATAGAGAAGAGGAAACAGAGGGATTCAAGAGAGAAGAACAAAGGAACGAAGATAGAGAAACACAGAGAAGAGAGAAAGAGAGAAACAATTCCAAGCTATTTCATTATCAATCACAGACTGAGATACAATAGGCATGGACTCTTATTTATAGGCTTTTAAGCACCGCCTCTCCTAACTAACTCTTCTAATCTCTTTTACTAACTCTAACTAATTCTAACGGCTATATTCCAACAACCTAACAAACCAACTTCTAACTTTTTATTATATTTACATATCACAGCCATTCTCCAATTGTTTGGTATTTTATATTCTTATACACTCTTCAAATCCTTATAAGTAAGATCTTCATCATTAACTTATACTTCTATCTCACCCCCTCCATTAGGTAGACCTATCAATTGTTTCACATCCTCAGGCCCTATTCCATGGGTCTCCCCTTGAATTGACACTTATTTGGTTGAAGGGTCAAAACATTGCATAAACTCTACGCATAAGACACTGTTTATTTGTGGGCAACAAATATTTGACCAACTTATCAAAGTCTATTGTCTTAAGCCTTTTCATGATATCCAATCTCTTCTTCAAGTTCTTGCAAATTGTCATAAACTTTTTTTTGGCGCATCTTGTAAGGAAGGGACAACATACTTCTTCCTTTTACCCGGAGCTCTTAATTGTTCAGCTCGTTTATTATATTCCACTCTCTTCTTCTCACTCAACTTATTTCAAGCATCTCTCACTTCTAGATAAACTTTTTTAAATGTTTTTAACTCAACATCATTGTCATCCTTCCCCTTTTACTTCTGTTTCCCCTTCTTCTCCTCTTTCTTGATGTAAAATTCTTCAGTAATCAAAGTGTAACTAGAGAAGCTTGGTGCCCTGGTCCAGTTTTTCTTTTTTTTTTTAACATATTTTTTCTTCTCCATCTTCTTTACCTAGAAAAAAAATACTGGACGCACTATTTAAGTACAAATGAAATTGATGAGATTTATGACTTATGAAAAGCATGTATCTTCCCTAAGGTAACCCCAAAATCAGCAACGTTCACCACCTAATGAAAAAGAATGTGATATTTAAGTACATATGAAATAATCATATTGGAGATGCTTTACTTCTAGAAAAAAATCAACTGATCTTCCTTTAAATTATATGTATGAAAGTTCCTACATTACATAGTTACGAACCTTATAATCAGCCACTAGAGTAGACAAAAACCAGTCAAATCAAACATATACCACATCAATGCGGAATTTCTTGATTGTGGTATTGAAGCATACCATAGAGGGGCATTAATGTAGGATAAAGCAAAGGAAGAAGGAAGAGGGACATCAAGGTCTAATCCAAGAAAGAAGACAACAATAAAACCATAAGTCATAAAATGATGAGCTGTAAATTATAAGTTCAATAGTAAAATAATAAAGGTAGAACATATGGTTCAACAAAAATATAACATATTAACTTAATTTTATTTTTTCAAATGAATTCCATTTTGTTGAATTGAAAACTAAACCAAACCTTATTAGAGATTAGTTTATTTAGTTGATATAGTTTGGTTTTATTAATTCGCTTAAATATCTTGTGAACACAAAGAAGACAGTGACAGGGAGCTGCAATTAAAGTGGAGTGAGCCCAATCTAATGAATGTGATATATATTATAGCACAATGAATATAAAAGCTGTCATAAAATTAGAGAGAACTAACGGTCAAACTTTTTGATATATAGACTTGCATAACAAGAGCATCCATATCGGCTCTTCTAACTTTGTTTCAACCCAGAGAGGAATCAGATTCTGGGAAATTCTAAAAAATCAACGGGAACTGCTGATAATAAATATTTTGAACCCAGAAAGGATTCTAATAAAACAAGTGTTGCATCAAAGAGATATGGATGCTATAATAAAAAAGAGAGAGAGATATGGATGCTTCTCAAAATTTCCCAATATTACAATTAGTAAACTATACATCGAAAGATATAAGTGATGAATTAACAAAAGCTACACATTTTTTTTTCATGGTTACAACAATATCTGACAGCAAACATACCATAGCTGCAGGACAATGAAATCCAATGCTGGCTCAAGGAAGTCACTTCTGCTCGTTCGGAGACCTCCAAAGTCGAACGTTAGGGCTTTCTTTGGAGCGAACAAATTGAACTACCAGATGAGAAATCAGGTGGGAGACAAACACCAGCAATGACCCTCGACTGTGACCGGAAGTGAAGCGCGACGGCAACATCGGCTTGGTGAGGCGACGAGCTCTCGGCGATTTCTCAAATTGGGGCTATTGGGAGAGACAAAGTGCTTGGAGTTCTCTCTTTCAAATTGTCTGCCCCTTACTAAATGTCATTAAGGGTATTTGGACTTTTGACATTTAAAATATATTGCAAAAAAGTCCCAAGGGACTTCACCTCAAATTTAACATTTCAAGGGATCATTTTGTCGTATTTTCTCTTGCTTGAGATCTAGATGCAATTTTCCCTACTTTTTTTTTTTTTTTTATAAAAAGGCCAAATGATATTAATAGTGAAAGTAAAAGTACATCATAGAGACACTATCAAAGGTGACAAGGAAAATAGGTTAGTAAATGCATTATGAAGAAGGATTAACTACCGCAACATCTAAACTTGTAAATAAAGAAAGAAATGACAAAATATCCTCTAAAATAATATTCCCTGTTCCTTGCATATGACAAGCCACTTGAGCAAATTGCTTGATGAATGTCAAAATCTGTAACGTTGTGGTCCCATGAGAGAATAAAGAGGATTTGATTATCCAGGATAACGCAGATCGAAGGTACTTATAATTAAACAAATGGCCCCTCTATATCTTCGAATCCACTGAAAATGTTGTAGAGGTTGACCTTGAAGGCATATCCAAGCATTACACTAACACTCCTACAACACAAATGAGATATCCTATTTATAGGCATGGTTTTACACATAGGTTACACCTACATAAATGGCAAATAGAGGACCATGAATGGAGGTAGAGGTGGGTTAAAAGATTAATGGAAGTATGGAACGGTGGAAGTAATAGGGATTACCTAGGGAGCTGGACATCCACATACTAAGCCATAATATTCATAACAAGTTAATCCTTTATAAAGGAGATTATTATTTTATGGATAATACAGTTTAAAATTATTTAAAAAAATACCACCAAAAAATGAGTTTAACATATTTTCCACCTATAGTGAGGAGCCTGTTAATAGAGGGGTATGGAATTATGATTCCATCAAAACAAAATTATGTTAGAATATGATTTAAATTTTAAACCTTGCAATATATGGACTAAAATCAGGATTGAGTTTGTTTGATTTGTAAAAGGAAAAAACAAAAGAAAATAATTAGAATATGTATGCGGAATGGATAGGATAAGATCTTCACCTATATATTTGAATTCTTTTAGTCCAAGTTTTGCAAAGTTTTAGCTTTAGGAAAAACTTTAATTAATACTTTTATTAGCACAAAGTATGAATTAATATAAAAAGCTTTTGAGTGGTAATCAATATTGAAGGAGTCCCTGGTGTGTAGACGCAAAATATTATCCATTTTCAAATTAAATAAAGTTTTAATTCAAATACAAATTTAAACAAGATTTTTTTTAATGGCTAGTGGTCTAAGTGGCAATGCCACTAACATGTTTGTATGCTTGCATGTGTTTAATGTCTTATGTATAATCAATTTTCTTTTTCTTTAGGTTGGTACTTAATATAAATAATTTTTTTATCTTAAAATTTAAGTTATCTTTTTGTTTTCTACCTTTATTAAATACTCAATCAAATTCTTTTTATAAAGAACAACTACCAAAATCGCAATTCAAAATGTTCGTTACAAAGTATAAATTTTGTACCTTTCTTTTCAATAATACCTTTGTTTAGAAAGAATGTATATGAGAAATAATGAGTAAAATTTATTACAAAGATAATTAGTGACATATATTTAATGACGGTAAAAATAGAAAAACTGATTTAAAATTTTAGACAGATCTGTTCCTTATATCAAAGACCATATTTTATGACAGATAATGTTTCTTGTAAAAAGAACTAGAGGGAGTACATATTTTTATATTAATGAACATCTAATTCTCTTTCATTTAATTATTTAATATAAAATTGGATTTTATCTCTTTTACTTTTCCCACATAAATTGGAACAAATATAATACTTCATTTGGCACTAAAATAAACTTGTAGCAATTATTATGTTTTAGTGAACGACACAAATCAGGGAAGAGAGAGTGAGTTAGCATTACTATCTCGAGTGATCAAAGAAAAGAGAGGTAAGGGTGAATGATTGATGTGAATGCAAGGGTTGAGCGTGTGTGAATGATTATGAGATGTGAAACTTATGATTAAGGCTAAATTGGTAAATTTATAAATAATTTAATTTATAAAATTATTAAGGTGATATTATATGTACTTATATAATAGTATAAAGTAAAAAAAATTAAAGAGGCCAGATATGTAGGTTTGTATATTAGATCTTATAAAAATAAACTTGACCTATTTATCTAAATAGACCTGAACCTAAATCTGATCTCTTTACTAAAAAAGCTAAGCTATATTTTATAGAGGCCAGGTTGTAGGCATCTGTTACGACCCTAACCTATTTCCACCCACAATCATAGAGGGTAGCTCTATGTCTCTTTCGTCTTCTAGCTATGGAGTGAAAAACCGGACCAAACCAGCTAGTCCGATTGAAAAACAGGTGAACCGGTCCTCAATTGTTCAACCGGTTTGCTTTCTTTTTTCTTTTTTTTGTTGAAAAATGAGATATCTGGTTCAACAAAAAGATTGAAAAAGAAAGAAAATCATAGATTTGGACCGATATACATACAATCTATAATATTTTACTAAATTATAAGAACAAATTTTAATTTCAATGCTACAAAAATTTAAAAAATAAAAAGAATAAATGAAAAAACATTATATATTATATACAATATATATATATATATATATATATTGTGTATATATATATAATGTTTTTTCATTTATTTTATATGATTCAGGTAATCAAATCTAACATAATCAATTAATTTTATCTATAGAAATTTAAGAATATATTAATATATATATATATATATATTGTTACTAATAAATTATAATATTTTAATATGACCGGTTCGACCACTGGTTAAACCCCGATTGAACCATTAACCTTTGAACCAGTTTCATGACCGGTTCATTGCCAGGTTCGATATTTTGTTCTTTGCTTCTGGCACCTATCCTTGCCCAAATAAATGTGTTATCTGAATTTGCGATTCCTTTCCTTCGGATCTTCCATCAATCTCAGAACTCCGTAATCAACCCCATCTTATCTTCTACTGTTCCGCTCTTCGAAGCTGAAGGATTCGCAAAACGCCAACTACACTCCACTCTATTTGAGATTTATTTATAGGAAGTGAAAAATAGTTAAAACTGAAAAAATATAAATATGGAAAGTGATTCGTATAGAAGAGATAATATGTTCGTTCTATTTTTTTTGACCTGATATCCGTTCTTTTATTTTTAATGATTATGAAATCATTATCTTTTTTTGATAGAATCATAAAATCATTATTAACGAAGATATTTAAAATAGGAAAAATCCCATTTAAATCCATTTAAAATGCTCAAATCCAGATTCATGCATGTACTCTTATCAAATCCCTAATTAGGTCAAGAGGCCTCATTTTTTAGTTAGTTGATTTTACCAATATGTCCTGCTTTTTTTTTTTTTTTTGCCTTTTCTCTTTTTATCTCATTCTTTTTTTATTGGTAAAATCTCTGTCTCAATCGGATTCCTCTCCCCACCATGAGATTAATCCGGCCAATTCATCAACAATGTGCTTATCTTATATGAAATCAAACATTCTATGCTCTTTTGACAAAATCACAAATTTCAAAGTTCAAAAATTATGTCCGAGTAAAAAAAAATCTCAATGACTCGTCAATCATAATTGTCTTCATTATTTTCTTTTAATCTCATCACAGTGAAAATATAAAATTTAATAATTATTCATTATCTATCATTCTACATGCTTTTTAGCTTGTTTGATTTGAGGGGAACAGGAGGGAAATGGAGGAAAGGGAAGAGATTTTGCTCCCCTCACCTTATCTTTTTGGTTTGAGGGTACTCATCTTCTTCGCATTGCAAAACACATGCCACAACTTGAAGTGGTGGGGTGGTAATGTTGATCTAGCTTCTTGTTCTAGTTCTCATAGAATTAAGGTCGGATGCGGTTCAAGTTTTATGATAGCTTTTTTTTTTGGGGGGGGGGGGGAATAGCTTTTGGCGGGGACGAAAGAACCATGTGCCCAATAATTTAATGAGGTTATACTTGATCTCAATCTAGTGTTCAAGAATATGAAGGTGAGTAGATTATTGCAGGGGCAATATTTATAATTATTTTTTATTAAAATAATATTCAAATTATTATTTTGTTTATATGGATTGTAAGTATAATTTTAAATTATAATATAATATATATAAATTTTATTTATAATTATATTTTATCAAACATTAAAAAATTTTAAAAACATCTTAAATAAAATAAGGGTAAAATTGCCCATATGAAAATGTTTGCTCTCCCCTTCCCTCCTAAATAAAATAAGGTAACATTGAAAATTCAAATTTTATTTTATTTTTAAGAAAAAACATCTTAATATAGAAAAAAATTAAACAAAATGATCAACCAATATTTTTCTTATAAAAAGATAAAATATGAATTTTTTTCATAAAGTCAGGAAAATGGGCCGCATCCAATTTAGGCCTTTTTATGATGAGGGCCGGACTTAAAAATTTACGTCTCAAACTGCAATCAACCTTAAAAGGGTTGACCCTAATGGGCTAAGGGCCAATCCTTTTAGACCCTTTTATTTTTATTTTTTTAAAAATTGTTTAAATAATTGATTGATTAAGTAATCATATTTGAAAATGATTTGATTATTTCTTGAATTTCATTTATTATTGATGCAAAATATGGATATTGATTTGATTTGATGTGATTTAGAAATAGTGACATTATCAATCCCACGTTATAATTTATAGATGATTATTTCCTAATATTTTCTTATTTCCTTTATTTATATTTTTTCATATTAGATGTATTAAGTAATTATATTAGTAAATGCCCTCTCTTTATATTGACAATCTACTTAATTATATAGAAAGTTCATCCCCCTCTCTACTTTTTTCCCCATGAAGTGCTAACTTTAACATTTTGATTGTGGATAGCTTTCGTTTTTACATTACATTTTTGTTGATGTTGGTAATTTTCTTTTGTTTAAAGCATCCAATTTGTCATTTCTCAAGTCAAGAATAGTGTTCTATGCGTCAACATATTTAACCCAAATCAATTTTCATTAAATATTTACATAATTACATTTTAATTAACATATTGTATAAATTTTTTTATGAATGTCAAAATGCCTTAACAAATTGTATACATTTAGAATTATTAATCAATATAACTTCAATAAAAAAAAAGAATTATTCATCAATATAATATAACTAACAGTAGCTCAGTGTATATATTCTAACCAAAGGATATTCATAAGAGGCAAAAAATTATAAAATCAAACTTAAATAGGCAAGCTCAAAAGGCAAATGTCACGCTATATGAGTATAGCCTAATATAACGTGACAATGCCAAACACAATGAAAAATAAAATAGACTCAGAAACTAGACTACTAAAATGACACATTTGAAAACTCAAAACAACACATGGAAACTCATTTTTCTATTTTTATGTTCTTGATTATTGATTTGTTGGCCCTGAAAGTAGGGGTGGGCATATCAAACAATCTCACGTCCCCATTATCAATCAATAGAGTGTCATCTATTAGCCAATAGAGTGTCATATATCTTCTTTCTCTTTGAAGGAGTGGTTGAAGATCATGACGATAGAACTATTAGAAAGTCATTATCATTTTGAACTTTTTTGCTAATATCAATGTCGTTAAGGAGCTTGAGGCATGTGTTTATACTTTGAAGGGCTGAAAAAAAGACTCAAGGAATAAATTGAATGGCAAATAGATGAATATATAATCAAGTACTCAACTACAATATATACTACTATCAACTAAATCCTTTTCTCTATCGTTAATTTTGAATATGTTAACTATTACAAAATATCTCCCTCCTCAGAAAATTGAAAAACGACAAACTACCGAATGGGTATTTGATGTTGCTCTGCTTGACTCTAAGCCTAATAATAATTTCTCTTCCAACACAATGCTCTATTTGTATTGGGAAAATTCCAAGCTCTCCCTTTTCCTGTTAAAGATGAATATTAAGAAAGTCAAATATGGAGGAATATAGAAAAAAGAAATTTAAATTAAAAAATTAATATACTACAAGGTACAAAAAATCAAATAAAAGGAGGAAAAGAAAAGATTGAGGTAATTGCACTAGCTAATATTTCATCAAAAGGTGACATCTTTTTAATCATCGTACACTTCTTAATAACCCGAGCAACGATAGCTCAGGTGTCCTAGATATTCTTGCGGTCATCAATATCTCAAATGAGTTCATAAAGCTAACCTGCCATGATATTATGAATGAAGAATTAAGCTCACTAACAATAAAGAACAGAGAACACAAAACAAAACACATTTACCACATTAATATATATAAACATTTCTATAATTATAGGGCCAACTATATTTCTTGAAAATTAAGCTTATTGCAGATTCAGTTTGAATCATAATTATGATAACTTCTTGATTTATGGGCTAAATTATTATTATGATAACTCCTTAGTCACGGGCTAATAATTTATGGATTTAAAATATCAATTGTTGATATTTATTGGTGTCAAAGTAAACGGAATTCACTAACAGCGTTAATAAAAACACAACTATTTTCTCAAAAAATGGTCACTCATGGAACAAGTTTTAGCAACGTTACTCTGAGTATTATATAAGATATATATTCACAATATTTCATTTGGTTTTAACAACTTTTGTTCATTGAGTAACAAAACAATCATACTATCAACTCATTCAATAATTTTGTTAAGGAATTGACAATATTTTATTATATTTTAATAACTTTCATTCCTCTAGTAAAAAAATTCTCACAATTAGCTCATTCACAAGTTTTGTTAAGGAATTAACAATGTTTCATCATGTTTTGATAACTTTCATTTACCCAATAGAAAAAAAAAAAAAGCAACCTATAAGGTCTTTCGCAACTTTTATTAAGGCATTTTCCTCAATTTATTAGTTTTTAACAAAACTTAATGAATATGTGGATTTGTTATTACTTGATAAAATCTAATGAAATATTGTGAATTCTTCGAGAAAACATGTAAATAACCTGATTCTGTGAAATTTTTTACAAAGTAAATGAAAGTTGTTAAAATTTAATAAAATGTTGTGAATTCTTTAACAAAATTTGTGAACACCTAATAGTGTGAGTTTTTTTTGTACTAGGCGAACAAAAATTCTTCAAACCTAATTGTAAATTCATTAACAAATCTTGTGAACAAGCATATAGTGTCAATTTTATTTACTGGATGAACGAAAGTTGTTAAAATCTAATGAAATGTTGTGAATCATTAACTAAAGGGTTAAGGGGCAATTATGCTCTTCAAGTTTTCTCCGAGAGACAATTTTGCCCCAGAATTTTCAAAAATGAATCAATTTTGCCCTGACCATTATCTCAGTTTATTTTAATAGTTAGTTGACCAAATATGGTGAGCTGGCAGTCACATGTCATCCGCCTCATTTTTGTTAAGGTGCAAATTTGTTCGAGAAGTTTTAAATCTAACTTTAAAAAAGATGAAGTAGATGACATATGCGCCTCATTTTTGTTAAGGTGCAAATTTATTCGAGAAGTTTTAAATCTAACTTTAAAAAAAGATGAAGTAGATGACATATTGACTTTCAAAGTAAATTTGCACCTTTACAAAAAAATGGAAATGATATGTGGACTGCTATCTCACCATATTTAGTCAAATAACAGTCAAAATTAACTGCAATAACGGTCAGGACAAAATTACTCCCATTTTTACACTTTTGGGGCAAAATTACCCCTTAGCTCTTAACTACATTTGTCAATGGCTACCATTGGCACTAGGAATTCGGTCTGGCCTACCGCCTAGACGGGGCAGGCTAGCACCTCCAAGGCGGGTTGGCGGGCCCACCTGCTAGCCCGCCTATTTTTTTAAGAAAATTATTTCACTCCTTTTTTTTTTTTTTAATTCTCACTCCTTTTCTCTTTCACCTACTTATATCACACTTCTTTTCTTTTATACATTTGTGTTAAGAAGCCAATTTCATTCTTACTTTCCTTTTTTTTTCCCAATCTACTCACATCATAAAAACATATAAATACATGTCTTTTAAATTTAATAATAGTAGAATAAATAAATATAATATGAAAATAAAAGTGTCAAATAAAAAGTATGAGGAAGTAGTTAAACACAACATTAAATAAAAGGCTTTCAAGGTATTTTAATTTATTTTACAAGAAAAACTAAAAAAAAAAGGTAGGCTAGCCCGCTGTTGCCCGTAGGCTCGGGCTCAACCCATTTTACCAACTATAGCTACCATCTTTTTAGACAAACAAAGTGGTGGGGATTCAAACCACTCCCATCACTTTGGGAATATTTATTCCCCTGCCAGAGCTCCGACGCCAATAGGATGTTTGCCAATAGTGGTGGGGGGTTAATGTTTTCTTTTTTAAAAAAAATATGTGTAATGACATTTTTGTCATTTCTTTTTAATTTGAAAAAGAATAAATTGAGTTTAATACTTCTTTGGTATTATGAATTTTTGAAATATTTTTTTGTCTTTTAACATTTTTAAAGTTCTTTTACTAAAATTTTCTCATTAAAATATATTTCAAATATTCGTATAAAAAAATAATTTCAAATAAATAAATTAGATAATCAATAAAAATTAAAATTGTGACACCAAAAATTTTCCCTGTAATTTAAATAATAACTTGTATAAAAAATAATAACTACGGTAAAGATTATATTTAAATACTATTTCTGATACGATATTATATTTAAATACTGAAGATAGAGATTTAATCCAAATTCAAATGAAATAAGAGATATATTAAAATATGGATAACATAAAGTATTATATTCTAGCAAAAAGAATAAAATATTATATATAATAAATCAAATTAAAATTAAAATTGATTAGATAAAAATAGATAAGTTAATTGATAAAAATTAAAATTGTGACCACAAAATTCAGGAAACCAAAAAAAAAATTCCTTCGATTATAAGAAGTTAGCTTGATTTCTGCACACCCAATATTTAAGTAATTGTTTCTTTTACCGAAATTTTTAAGTAATTGTTGGTGACTTCAGCAATTAACAAATACTATTATTTTTAGAATCAACCCGCGAACAAATTGAGATAACATAATATTCTTGATTTTAATTTTATTCAATTAATATATATCCGCACTAAAAACAAAATCCCATCTTTTTTTATACAATATCAACTTACTATTCAAAACAAAATTTTATATCTTTTTCATACAATAAAAAAATATTATCTTTTTTTTTATAAGTAAAAAAATATTATCTTAATCTTTAGTAAATATCGGATTTGTTTAATCCTCTCTAAATAAATTGCCCCCCCATGGGCCGTAAAAAAACATTAGCCCTAAAAATCCCGCACCAGCTTGGCGATCGAATCGAAGACAAAATTTGATATAGACCGATCGCCACCTACGCCTTCTCTCTCTTCCTTCTCCCCAGCGCTCTGACCCCTTTTCGAGAAGGGGTTCTCTCTCTACCTCTGAGATCCCGATCTCCTCGTTTGAGGTACGTCTTCTCTTTTGGTTTTTGTTTAGGTTTTCTTTTCGTTTTTGTTTGATTACTACATATGGAGTGTTTCGATTCGATTCATAGGGTATACTCGCGTGTTTGTATTCTAAAGTTTCTTGTTTTTCTTCCTATTCAGATGTTTGTATACTTTTTTCTCTTCTTGTTCTGAATCTGTATAAGATCTTGGGTTTACGTTGGGTTGTTTGTCCGCTGCGTTTGTTTTTGTTATATTTGATATACTTTGAAAACTGAAGCATATGAGGTTATTTATTTCCTCTTGGTTTTATTTAAGGGCACATTAGGTACACTGTTGAGTGTAAAGGCGTTTACTCTCCCTACACTGTCTAGTTTATAAGCGTTCATAATTTGGTCACTGTTGTGTTGTAGATTTCTAAGTAATATAAGCTGTATTGGAGTGCTTATTGGAACGGAATTGCTTTTCTTTACACCCTGAATCAAGAGTTTCTTTTTCTTTTTCATTAACTTCTTTGTTTATTATGGGCAAAGAATTTGATTTTATGAAATATGATGTGTTTCATATATTCTCATATGCGCCTCGTTTGGCTTTTTGCAGAGATGGCAGTAGCAGATGAAGTCGCAACTCCACAGATGGTGGGCAATGCTTTTGTGGAGCAGTATTACTCTATCCTTCATCAACAACCACAAGTGGTTTTCAGATTTTATCAAGAGACTAGTGTCCTAGGCCGGCCTGAAGAAGATGGTACAATGAGCTTGGTGACCACTGTTGATGTAAGCGTGTTTCCTTTATTTAATGCGTTTACCTTAACAAGTAAAATTCTGGGCAAGCATTTTGATTTTATTTAATAAAACGACATAATAATTAATTATAAAACAAAGCCATATATGGACAGATGATTTTTCTTGGTCAGAGACATAAATTTAAATCACGAGTCAGATGTGAGAAAATTGAAGATATATAGAGCTTGATGTAGCTGATTCTTTCTTTGTTTTTTTTTTTTTGCCAATGGATGTAGCTGATTCTAATTTACTACCATTATCTCTTTTTAATAAAAATGTTGTAGGATATTCAGCTACCCTGGGGTTTTTTAACTGTTATCAATATCAATCGTTTCTTAATCATATGATTCGATATACTGGATTCTAAGGAAATTAAAATCACAAGTAATGATGCCTATCATGATTTTATCACTATTCTAATGATTACATCTTTCCAATTATCCTCTTTTTGAAATCTTATTTGATGTCTTGGGATAATTACCCTGATGTGATTACCGCAACATAAGAAGAAAAGAAAGTGTCATGCTTATGGACTCATTAAGTGAACTTGCATATTGGGGGAGGAAGTATGAATAGCTTAGAGCAAGGGTGATTATAATCCAAGCTTAGCCCAGGAATGTCATATAAGGTTTTATAACTTTCCTTTTGCGCCACTCTTCGGTACCCCTGCTCTTTACAAGGTGACTACAAAACATGAACTTGCTTTGAATGAATTCATTCATCTCATTTCGCTGATAGTTTTTGATGTGCTCATATAGAATGAGAAGACAATTGTCATTTACTATGATTTTATTTTATAATAAATGCAGTGTTGAAAAAAGTGTTAGTTTTTAAAACATGTTCTACTTGTGTTCGAATCTTGTGTATTGCAGCAAGTGGTTTTGTTTTCAGTGACTAATATGATCTGCTTCATGTTGGACAGGCCATTAATGAGAAGATCCTCTCTCGAGATCACACAAGATTTAGGGTGGAGATTTTGAGTGCAGATGCTCAACCATCATATAAGGATGGGGTGATGGTTGTGGTGACTGGCTGCTTAACTGGAGATAATGATCTGAAAAGGAAGTTTACCCAGTCATTCTTCCTAGCTCCACAGGACAAAGGCTTCTTTGTTCTGAATGATGTGTTTAGATATATTGATGACCACAAGCCTGTTGACTCTCATTCTGTGCCTGCAAATGATGCTGATGAAAGTGCTCCTACGGCTCCTGTAACTCCAGAGCCTGGTAATTCTTGTCTTAGTTTACATCAGTGTATCTGTTCCTGTTACTTGTCTGCTTTCTTAAGTCTCTAACTTGGTAAATGTTTTGGGCTTAAAGTGTTGTTGCTTGTAAATACAGAGCCTACTCATGTTCCTGAAAACATACCACCTAGCCAACCTGCTGTTGTGGACACTGACATTGTTGCCAACAAAGAAGTGAATGAACAATTAGATAATGGGGAGTTATCTGTAACTGAAAAGGAGGTGGATTCTGAGGCTGTGAAGGAGACAAGTCAGCAAGAAAGTCACCCAGTCATTGAGAAGACTGCTCCTAGCACCCAGGAGGATACTCCAAAGAAGTCTTTTGCATCCATTGTGGGTCCTATTTATTCATTTCTATTAATTATATTAATTTATTTATTCTTGTATAGTGATTGATGGTTTGTTATTATTTTGGGTTCCAGGTGAATGCTTTGAAGGATAATGCTGCTCCATTCCATGTGAGGACATCACCAGTAAAACCGGTAGAACAACCACGTGTGTCTAGCACTCCAGTTCCTGAGGCACCGGCTCCCAGCAGTAACCCTGCACCAGAAAAGAATAATGATAATACAGGTTTTGTATCCTTTCTTCATGTCTTTAATTGCCTGTACAATTGGGGGTTTATTGCGAGTCTCATCTTTGGTAATGTCATAGTGTTTTTAACTCTGTAATTTTCCCTTTTATAGGTAAGGCTTATGCAATATTTGTGGCAAATTTGCCTATGAATGCAACAGTAGAACAACTTGAGCGGGAATTCAAGAAATTTGGGCCCATTAAACCTGATGGGATTCAAGTTAGAAGCAATAGGGTTAGTAAAAGTCTATTAGATAAGCTTTGTTCGATTTAGTTTATTTGATTCACTTTAATTTATTGTGGTATTTATAATTTGTTTGTTAAATTCTGCTTTCCAGCAACAGGCATCTTGTTTTGGTTTTGTGGAATTTGAGTCGGCTAGTTCAATGCATAGCGCACTTGAGGTATTTACATGTTATTTATTTATTTTTCAGTAATATTGACATGTTTTTGTATTGTATATACTTTTTGACTGCTTGTGTCAACATTCCATGATTTGATCACCGTTGCTATCATATGCTTCCCCTTGTGGCTACTCAGTATAGACATTGACTGCAAATTAATAGGTGATTCTCACTAGTTAATAATTGATATTCAAATTGAACCGCTTTGAAAATATCTCTTGCATCCTTCGGTGGTTTTATAGCTTTGTCCAAATTAAAACAATGGATCCAATTCTTGGTGACCTGTGTCTAGGATGATTTTTTGATGAAATAAATAAAATGGATACTTAAGAACATGTTGCTTTTGGTGTTTTTTGTTATGATTTTTTGTGTGTTTTGTGGTTAAGCTTTTTGTACTAGTCTATTTAATGTTAGCCCCTAATACTTGCACCTACTGTATCAGGCTTCTCCTATCATATTGGACAATCGCAGACTTTCCATTGAAGAAAGAAGAGGCAAGTGAACATAGTCGTGCTGCTTTTTTTTTATTTTGTTTTCGTTGTGATAATGTTTCCTGATGTCTATTTTGTGTCCTGCAGCTAATAATGATAGAGTGAAATATTCATCAGGACGGGGTGGATTCCGAAATGATAACTATAGGGGCCGTGGCAATTTCGGCGGTGGCGGTCGTGGCTTCTCTAGGAATGATGGTGAGAAGCGAGGTGAGTTCTCAGGTAGACCACGAGGACGCAATGGAGAAACTGGTCCAAGGGCCTATCAAAACGGTGCAAGGCCTCCACGTCAGGAAGTAAAAGCGCAATAGAAGATAAAAGCACATCCTTCACAGGGCAAATTTTGAGTGATATCAAGAGTTTTCTATAGGTAGCGGCATATTGAATTTTGAGGATTTTGTCTTTGGATTAGAGGGTTTATTTTGCTTTATTTAGCTTAGTTATGGTGGTTCTACTCATTTATTTTATTAAACTACGACTCTACGAGACTCGTGTCTACTTGACCCACACTTTTCTTTTTCCAATTTTGCATTTTTTGTATCAAATATTCTGCAATGATTCTTTCAGAATTGGCCTAAATTATTTGCTATTTTTCTATTTGTTTCCTATATCTTAGCGAAAATTTCAGAAAAATGTAATTAAAAATGGGGAAAGATAAATTAGTACTGTGAATTTATAAAATTCTATGTCAGAATTGAAATAGAAATATGAGACTTTCAATTTTAATCAAATAATCAAATTGCCCTTTAGTTAGGTTGTGAAATATGAAAGTGAAGTAATTAATGTAAAATCTTATTAATATAGATATAGATATTGTTATTGATTCCTAAAATTTGTGCCATCAAAATTATTTCTGGTTTTTGGGATATGAAGTTGTGAAACATGAAAATAAAGTTTTTAATGTAAAATATGTTGTTAATATAGATATAAATATTGTTATTAACCCTTTAAACTTATGCCCTCAAAATTATCCTTGGTTTTTGAGATATGAAGTTGTGAAACATGAAAGTAAAGTCTTTAATGTAAAATATGATATCAATGTAGATATAGATGTTATTGACCTCAGAAACTTGTGCCCTCAAATTATCCTTGGTTTTTGGGATATGAAGTTGTGAAACATGAAAGTAAAGCCGTTAATGTAGAATCTAATGTTGTTAATATAAACATAGATATTGTTATTGACCTCTGAAACTTGTGAACTGAACTAAGGGCATTTTGGTCATTTAGTCAGAATTGAAAATCCTAGATTTCTACTTTAGTTTTGACTTGAGATTTGATAAATTCGCAGTATCAATTTATCTTTTCCCATTTTTTATTTTATTTTTTTGAAATTTTCCCTATATCTTATAGGGAAAATTTCAAAAAACTACACTCAAAATATAAAAAGGACAAATCAGTACATCAAAAATGAGAAAAGAAGAATCAGGCGGGTGTCAGAAAAAGTGAGGAATCTGTCCTTTTAAAATTTCGTCCAAATTACGAAAATGCCCTTCAGCCCTCAGTCGCAATAACAACATAGGAGTTGTTAATGGCGAATCATAAGTTGTTAATGGCGAGGTGAGTGTTGTTATTGGCCCTGAAACTTCTAAAGTGTGAAAGAAGAAATTGGAGTTGTTAATGTCGAATCCGGTGTTATGAATTAAGAGATAGGTGTTGTTATTGGTCCTGAAATTTGTTAATTGTAAAAGAAGAATTGCAGTTGTTAATACCGAATCTGAAGTTGTTAATTACGATGATCAAGGTGTTATTCTGAAGTTGGCATGAAGTGCTGAAGGGCATTTTCGTAATTTGGCCGAAATTTCAAAAGGACAGATTCCTCCCTTTTTCTGACACCCGCCTGATTCGTCTTTTCTCATTTTCGATGTACTGATTTGTCCTTTTTATATTTTGAGTGTTGTTTTTTAGAATTTTCCCTATCTTATATTGTTACTTTTATTTAAAGCCAAATAAAAGGCGAATGTATGCGCAGAAAAGGTGTTTTTTCAAGTAAATTATCCCATTCCCTCAACCTTATTGATAAGTGTGCGTTCGAATTAGCTTTTAAAGAATAGTTTTTACGACTTACGAGATAAATATGTGAGAGAAGTTTTATCTCAATTTATGAAAAAATGATTCTGAAACCATGATTTCAAAGCTGCCGAACACAGGCAAGAAGGAGCAAAATGTTCATATAATATATATGCACACGAAATGTTTATGCACTAACCGGAAGTGGGCTCTTTGCAATATAATCCAAGAAGGAATCTGCGCAAATTTTTTTTTCCTTTTTGTGTTTTGGGCCATAATACACATGCACACAAATTGAAGAAACTAAAATAACAAAAAAATGTACCAACAATAAAATAAAGAAATAAAAATAGTAATTACAAAAAGTCGTAACAAAAAATAAAAGAAGCTTATACAAGAAGTTAATTAGATGTCTTGTACAATGATAAATTATAAAGAAAAGATTCTTTTAATACTTTTGTTTGTAAGAGCTACTATCCCTGATCCTAAATATAAAATCAGTTATAAACTAAATAAGTTATTTTGAGGAATTTATATTTTATTATTTTTTCTTTAGACTAATTTATCTGACTTATAAACTAATACATAATCTAATAATACACAATATATATTATGATTTAGTAATTTGTTTAACTTCCTAAGGGTCTATTTGAGAAAGTGGTGGAAAAGTACGTTCATACAAGCCGAGACAAAACCTCTTTTACAAGTTTATCTTGTATATCATAAATCACATTGGAAAAGTAGCTTTCTACCGTCAATCCAAACATATACTAAATCTCTACAAAAAAAAAAAAAAAAAAGGTTAACCACATTTTATACTTAGGGCTTGTTTGGTATGAGGGGAGGGGAGAGAAAATGGCTTAGGGGAAATTTTTCTAGTTGGATTTAGAAAAATGAGAAAATGGGGTATAAAGTTTTTAATTAAGTTTTCTTAATCTTTTATCTTATACATTCTTTGTATTAAAGTTTTGCAACTTTAGTTTTCTAATTTTCTTAAATCTAACTCATAAAATTTTTTCCTTCTTTTCAAATCCCTCATACCAAATAGACCCTTAGGATCAGAGAGAGTATAATTAATTAAAATATATTACTAAAATTAAGTTGTGTTTGTTTCACGAAATTATCTTTTTTAATCATGATGTCATTAATGAAAACTTCCTATAATATGTGCAATAAATAATGATAGCATAAAAAAATTTATAAATTATGGAGTCAAAATGGATGGAAGTTTTACACTTAAAATCATTAATTCGCTTTTACATTTAAGATGGGAAGGTATAGTTGATAATCAAAAGTTGGATTAGGTAGCATGTGTTGTGAATCATGTGTTTTCAAAGTCCAAGTCTTGTGTTCTGCTTCAAATCCTTTGGTGCTTGATTAATTAAGAAAGGTATGGTCATTCAATTCAACAATGGAGGCTATTGGATTCATTCGACCCTTGTCTGTATCAACGGTCAATACATTCTCTCCCATTGACGACATTCATTGTACGAAGACGACGTCGTCTCTTTCTTCGCGGACAAGATTCCCCATCCCTATCCCCACTTTATTCTAAACCCAAAACGCACATGACACGTAATAGTGGTTGGGGGGAAAGGCAAAAAGAAAAAAAAAAAATTAAAATAAATCCAACACTCACTCGTAAGTATTTTCTCAGAAGTATCGAATATTCTAACGTATTTTGTAGTGTATTTAACACTCTGAAGTACTTATTTAGTCATGTCTATCATCCTAAAGTAATTTTTATGTTTTAGTACTTAATATATAAAAATATATTTTAAGGTATTAGGCGCACCTGAAAAAATAACTTCAAAGTGTTAAATGCATTGAAAATATTTTAATACTATGCTTGATGACAAAGGAAAAAATATCTCATGATACGGAATGTAACTCAAAATACTTTGTGATAGATGCACTTAACAAAATATTTTAAAGCCTTCGTGATGATGTATGTAGAGTCGGGAATTCGGGTTGAGCCCGTTTAGGCTCGAGCCCTTCAAGGGCCAGGCTTATGATTTAGAGGCTAAAAAGAGAAGCGGGTCTAAAAGGGCCGGTCTTGTAGGGCCATAAGCCCTGTAGGGCTGGCCCTGCAGCCCTGAGGGCCGGCCCTTTTAGGCCCGTTTAATATTTTTTTTAAAATAAATTAATAAATATAATATCATTATATCAAATTATCAATATGAGAGACACCTAAGTACCTAATAGAGTATTAATAACAGGCAAACACTTATTAATTGGTTTGATTTATTTTATTTTCTACAATGATTTATTAATTTAAACTTTAAAAAATAGGCTAATTTGGACATTAGATGCTTATTTTAACTAAAAATTTATGATTTTTAAAAATAATATATCTCAATTTAAAGCAAAATAATAAATAAATTGTAAAACTTGAAAAAGAAATTTTTTAAAATTAAAATGAGTTTAAGCCCATTTAGGCCCGAGCCGGTGAAGGGCTAGCCCTGTAGAGCCGAGGGCCTAAAAAATATTTTACTTTTTAGTAAATGGGCCTAAACGGCCCTGCCCGGCCCGGCCCGTATTCCCGGCTCTAGATGTATGGATGCACCTTAACCAAAGAAAACATCACACGTATTAGTAGTAAATTAGATTAAGTAGAAAGAAAAAGAAATATTTCTTTTAAATAAAAACTGAAAAAAAAAATTCAAAGACCTAATCTAATACTCTCCTTACGGTTGTGAAATTGACGAGTTTAAGAAAATTCCAAACAGCGACATAAAATCATATCATAAAATTGGAAACTAGTAAATGTTTACTTTCATAAATAAATAGGTATTAATAGTGCATAATTAAATAATTAAAATATAAAAATGATAATAATTTTATCTAAATACATTTTAAATCCCATAATTGATATTTAATCCATCAACATTCATAATTATCATACTCAAGAAATAAATTTTTATAAAATTCATATATAAATCTATTAAGTATGATCAAATTAAAAAAAGTTAGCATGAGTTTAAGAATAAGTTAACACAATTTTATAAACTATAAGCATAAAAACAATAAACTCGATATGTGAACTTTTAAGTTTGACTAAGTTTACAATTAATACGAGGTTAGAAATGACTTCATACAATTTTTTAAGGTAGAAACATAAAAATAGTAAACTTGGAGAGAGTCAACTGGCTAGTTTAAAAACAATTCTCCCTCTTACTTCATCCAACCCTAATATAAGAACTAATTGAGTAACTAAATTTGATACAAAATACAAGACATTAATCCACTTTATCCCTCATTATTCATCATTGAAGCTTTTACATCTTCGGAAACCAGGATGAAAGATGCAAATTTGAGACGCAAGGGAAAATTTGAATCAAAGAAGATTAGGGAAATAAAAACGGACATGAAAAAAAGGATACGAAATAGGGAAAAAAAACGATAAACAAAGCAACACACAGATAACAATAAAAAAGTTAAATATTTAATACCTCTTTTTTAATATCTCATTTAATATAGGTAAAGTTGAATATTTCTTTTTAATTTAGGATAAATTTAATGAGTTAACTATTATTTTTTATTATGATGAATTAGTTAAAAGTGATTTGGGAGGGAGTATTAGAGTGTATTTGGATTAATTTTTAGAGAATAGCTTATGAAGGAAAAGTGGTAAAAGTAATTTTAGAGAATAGATTTTGTATAGAATTGATTTTGGGAAAAACAGTGGTTTTGATAAAATAATAATATTTGGATATTGGGATCAGAATCACTTTTTTCATGACCAAATTACTAAAAAAACATAAGCTTTTGTGATAATTACATATAAATGATAAGATTATATTTTATGTATTATTTAACATTAAATTTTATAATGAATACCAAAAATAAAATAAATTTGTCTGTAAAATTAAAATTATATCATTAGTCAATCATGTAACATAAAAAAAATAGATCAAACATACATACATATATAAATATATATAAATATATATATTAATAAATTATATAATCAAAAATCATTTATAAATAATAAGTATCTAAAATAATATCTTTTATATTGTAATACATAATTTAATTAATACTAGTAACACTCCTCTTATTATTGCAAATTCCAATACTCTCTCAATTATCACAAAGTTTATATACATCAATCAAAACAGTCAAAAGGAAAGAGACAGGACAAGCTCATACAAGAGAAAAAGGAGAGGAGAGAAAGAGAGGAAAGAGATAGGGATAAAAGGCAGATAAAGGAGAGAGCCGAAAATGATAAAAATTCAGCTTTCACAAAATTACGATTTTAGGAAAAAAAGTGATTATTAGCCTTTGTTAGGTGTTTGCGTAAATTTTTGTAAACTATGGTTTTGGAGTCAGAAGCATTTTTTTTTTCATACAATGATACAATTGGTGTGTGTTTGGATAACTATAAAAAAACACTTTTGGAGTCAAAATCATGATTTTATAAAAATTATTCAAACAATTAGAAAAAAAAAGGAAAAAGCACTTTTATTCTCTAAAACCATTGTTTTGAAGAAACAAATTATTTTATTGACAAAAAAAAAAAATTATTTTCCCTTTTTTTGGTTATTGAGTCATAATTATGATGTAATAATTTCCCCAATCCCCATATTGTCATTTTTCTCTTTCCTCCTTTTCTCATAGAAAAGCATCACTCTTATTTTTTCTAAGGTTCCATTTTTTAGTCATAAATATTTAACTATAAGATAAATTATGTATTTCTATTTAAAATATATTATTTTAAATAATTACTATTCAAAAATGATTTCAGTCTATACAATTTATTAATACATATACGTTTAAGCTATTTTTTATCATATTATAAAATTGATTAATATTATTATTTTAATTTTGTAGACAAATTTATTTAAATTTTGGTTTTCATTATGAAATTTATTGTTAAAAATATTTAAAATGGAATATTATCCTTTATACGCAATTATTATAAAAGATAATGTCTTTTTTTGGTAATTTAAACATAAAAAATTATTCTGGTAACAATTATTCAAACATTGTAATTGTTTGAGATCATGTATGAGATTCTCAAAAGTGTTTATTCATACAAATCGAGACAAAACTCCTGTCACATACTTACCTCGTATACCGTAAATCAGGATTAAAAAATTGCTTTTGAAGCCTCCAATCGCTATTCTAAATAAGCATACTACTATTTTATCAAAATCACTTTTTTCACATAATCTATTCTTTAAAATTATTTTTTATATCATTTTTTCTTTAAAAGTTATTTTCCAAAAACTAATCCAAACATTAAGAGAATAAGTTAATCCAAACATACTCTTTATATTTAGGTTAGCTTTTAAAGAATAATTTTTATGATTTATGAGATAAATATGTGAAAAAAAAATTTATCTCAATTTATAAAAAACAACTACTTTTTTTTTTTTCCAATTACCAAAAACAACTACTAAAACTATGGTTTTGATAACACTCACAATTTTGATCGTTAACCTTTATGTGTGTCAGTGCTTTTTACCATTCAACATGGCAGCTGGGTGAATAATGGGTAGGGGAACAGCCTAATTATGAGAGGAGCGCTCTTAAGTCCTCACCCATATAGACACGTGGGGATCGTTTCTGACAGCAACACGTGGCGTAACATCACACACCAATATTTTCCCAATACCTTGTTTCTGTGTGTGTGGTTGTCGGAGCATGTTGTCCATCAAAAAGTGCAAGTTGCCTCAAGTATGGGACCCACCTCATCATGACCCCTCCTTCTCTACGGCCTCACGCCTCCAGCTTTGCACGCCACGTGTCATTCTTCTGTCCTCTTTATGTTTTTCTTTTTCACATTTCTATAACTCCAGTACTCCCTAATAATAACAGTCGTATAATCGAATTACGTAATTTAAAAAAATATTAAAATTAGTTAAAAATAATAATTATATTTAAAATAATTTTTTTAAACACAATTTTATTTATGATGAGATAAATAAGAGAGAGAGAAATAAAATAAATATAGATATCACCATCTTTTAATTAATGAAATATATATAATTAATTAGGGTAAAGATGAAAAAAATCATTAAATATTCATATAACTCTTGTCAGACTTTTATAAAAAAAATCAAGATAATTCAAATTTTAGGCACTGGGCTCTTATAAAAAGAACCAGATGGAGTAAATCGGTTACTGGTGAGCCAATATCTTAACCGGTCAAGTAAGGAGGGGTTTTAGACAAGACGACCAGGTTAGATATTTTTCTTCTATTTCTAATTGTAAAACTTATTTTATTTAATTTGAGAATATTCAGAAAATCTAAATAAATTATTTAATTATAATATATGTGACACGATCTTTCTAACATACTTCTATATAACTTTTAGATTATAGGAAAAATTACTTTAAAGTCCCAGACAAAAGAAAAAAAAAAAAATAGTCCCTTCAAATCTCAAAATTATCAAAAAATCCCGTGGGACTTATAAATTCAAATCATAGACTTGTCAATGGACTCTCATAGACTTGCCAATGGACTCTCATAGACTTGCCAATGGACGCCCATGAACTTGTTAACGGACACCCCTAGTGTAATATCCTGAAATGTAACCAATGATTTATAATTTCAAAGTGATGTAATTAATCTTAATTGAGCACTTTTGAAGTATATATTGTGCATTGTGATAATCAGGGGTAAAACGGTAAATTTACCGACTGACTGGTTAGTTACCGATGAGAACACTCCTTAGTAATCAAGATCAATGGCTAGGATTGAAAGAACAAAAGGTGGAATCCTATGCATGCAAGTTTATATGAAATCATAGTAGGAAGTATAGGATGGTACCAAGTGGCAAAACAATGACCCTTGGATTAAAGTTAAGCTTTCTAATCATTTTTTCTCTTCTCTCCACTTCTATATGTCGGCCAAGAGTGTATTAGGAGCCCAAAAATCTGATGCTTCTTCATTATTTCATTTCTCTCTCATCCTCCTCCATTTTTCACTGAACAAGCTAAGGAAAGAGCAAGAGAAAAGCTTGAGTTTTTGGTAAGTTAAAGCCTTCATATGCTCAAGTGTCTTTCATTAATGTTGTACATGAGGTTGAGGGCTATATTCCTATGGTTTCAGAATTTTGATTTGTGAAGTTTGAGAACTTGTGGAAATTGGGAAGTTGGAGAGTTGAAGAATTGGTTTTAGGAAGAAGAAGAGGTAAGAATTAGAAGCATTTTGGTATAGTTGTTGTAATCATTGGTTGAGTATTGGGAATTTATGAATTTACCCTGATTTTGTGCAATTTTTGAATGGTATGAATTGGCTTATGTGTTTTGTAGAATTTGGTCTTTTGTTGAATATTTTGGCCATTGGAATTGATTTGGGAATCATTTGGGATCAAATGTAAAAATCTGGAAAATCTGTCCAGTGTAAGTTTGTTCTGGACAGTCAGATGGCGTGGACTTTTTGACTGGGCAAATGATGTCGAACAATTATGAAACTTTTCAGTCTTAAATTTCACATCTCAAGCTTTAAAATGGATATAAAGTTTGTGTCATTTCGCTTTTTGAATAGGGAGTTTGAACTGACCAAAGTTTGGTATCCAAACTGGACTCTGTTTTGGCACAACGTTAGGTTTTTGGTAAATCTGAACTTTTGTGGTAATTTCTAGTAATGACCAATATTTTTCCTAGAAAGAGGACTTAAATAGCTTTCATTTGGCTTTGGAATCACCTTATTTCGATTTTTCCTAAATTAATTATGATTTTTGGAATTTCAGCCAAGAAACTGAATTTTCTGGGCCACGGCCAACCCCCAAAAATCAGTGTTTTGTATTTTTAAAGGTGGTTTTTGGTATAGCTTTTCCCAACCCTTTGGGTATATGTTTAGGCCTTTAATAGCCACCTAAAGAGTCTAAATGATAACCAACTTAAGTACTATTAAGAACTTGGAAAAGAGATTGATTTATTATCCCTAATTTGGTTTATAGGATTTGACATTTGCCGTCCTCGTGAGCCAACTACGCCGAAGAACGTCAGGAAGGAACGAGGTAGTAACTTTTCTTTCGTACCATATGTGATGCATTGTATGTGTGTATTATCATTGATTTATGATAAATTCATATGTTACGACATTGTGAATATGTGTAAACACCGTTATGCCAATAGTCCCTGAGTAGCTAACAACGGTTCGGGTTAGGACGGTGTGCCTTCCCGGTGGAGAAAGGGGATGAGGATGAGGTGTGATATATGTGATTATGTGGGTCGAAAGGCTATTTGTGAAGGCCGACGAGCCATTTGTGAAAGCTGGATAGCTATATGCGCTAAAGGCTATGTGTATGCACTGCCACACCAATAGTCCCTGAGTAGCTAACAACGGTTCGGGTTAGGACGGTGTGCCTTCCCGGCGGAGAAAGGGGATGAGGGTGGAGTGTGATTTCTGCTGCTGCTGCTACTGTATGATGATTTGCTTACATGCTGTGTGCTTATGTGTGGTATAAATGTTTTGTTACTACTGGGATTCTCTTGAATCTCATTCTTTCCTTTAACTAACCTTTCAGACAGGGCAAGTGGCTCTAAGGAGAAGCGTACGACCCGGAGCGGCTAGAACCCTGTAGGGACATTTATTTTTGGATGTGTTGGTTAAACCTGTTGGACAGGGAATCTGTAAATTATGTTTGGGTTGTAATTGGTAGTTGAATATAGTTGTGTAATTCCCTATATGGAAATTTTAAACCTTCTAGTAAATGAATGGAACCCGGGGGTTGCCGAAATTGCAATTAGATATTCTGATATGAATGAATGTAAATTAACTGCATAGGTGATTATATTCGATAATTGAACTTGAGACCGGAATAGGAAAGAAGTTTTGAAACTTTTGTAAAGTACCTACTATAAAAAAAAGAGTTTTAAATGAGTTTTGAACTATTCGATGGTCTCTAAACCAATTTAATTAAGTGACATCGAATTATAATTACGCTAATTAAGGTAGGGGGTTACACCTAGACTTGTCAACGACGCTCCTATGGATTTATCGACGGAATTGGAATTTATTGCAAAAAAGTCCTAGGGACTTAAATGTAATTTTAAGTGACCATTTTTTCATTATTCCTTTTGTCAAGGACTTGAATATAATTTTCCCTAGATTATACTCGCTTTGGTGCTTAATATAAGACATATTTGAAGAATTAATTTAAGTCCAAAATATAAGATGTAGTTTTCATATTTGCCAATATTTTTTTAATTTAACCCTATTGATGCTCCGTCAATAATAATCAATGAGCAGAGGGAATGAGAGAATTAAGGAAGATGATTATGGTATTTTAGAAAATATATGATATATTAACTAACTTAATTAACTCCCTTAATTTAATCAAATTAGATAAATATATCTTATATCAAGGATCGTAGGGAATATATCAATTTATAAGTTAGAAAAATTAATTTAGAAAAAATGATAAATATGAGAGATAAAATGGATAAAAGTTTTACATTGAGGATTAAAATCTATCCCCAAACTAGGTCCTATATTTAGGAATGAAGGAGTACAATTTTTCTCCCCTTGTAGAGGCTTATATTAGGAGTGAAATTGCACTGCAAAATATTTTAAAGTACTGGATATATCTAAAAAAGATTTTGACGTGTTGGGATGCGTCGTAACCTATTTTTAAAATTATTAAAAAATTTGTAATGATCAAAATGACACTCAAGATAATTCCACGTAAGTTTTTTCTCAAAAACTATAATAGGTACAGCATATGAACTTGCATGCACCAATATCAAATTTAGTTGTTAGTTGTTAATTAAAGTAAGGCTGAAGATTAAGATCACACAAATTTTTTTTTTCCGAACATTACATTTTTTAACAAGTGAGGATATCTTTTTTTTTCTTTTTTTTTTTGTGGAATTGGTAATGACAAGCCAATGGCTTGGAGAGTTGCTAATGATAAATTATTACAAAATCAAGCTAGACTATCTAGGCACCACAAATCTTAGCGAAGGTCGACTAATATTTGTTGCGAACAAAAAGCTAGTAGATCCAAGTTCGGTTAGCTCAATGTTCGAATCATGAGCCTTTTTGCCATTATGTCGGCACACTTCATTGCCTCCTTGTGAGAACAATTCACCTCAATATCCCAATTAGCGAAGATTAAATTACGAACCTCGACAATCTCATTAGCTAGTAGGTATATGTCACCCGTGCTGGAGAGTAGCAGCTAGATAGCTTTCAAGGAATCAGAGAAGATTTTTACCATCTTCAGCTTTAGTGTTCTACAGACTAGAAAACCCACTTTTATAGTTAGAATCTTAGTGATCGTGCAGTTTATGCCACCTTCTAGTTTCTATTGGAAGCCATTTAACCAGTTTCCTGCACTATCTCACACTAAGCCCCCACACACAACATTTTCTTGAGAGTTGATTGAACCATTCACGACCATAATCAGCTGGAGGAGCACTCGATTTGTCATCTTCTCATCTTAGAAATCTGCATATCTTGTGGCGGAACTGTCTATCCTCGATCCCCTCATGCAGTAAGTACAGGCAGCGATGCAAAAGGCTCTTTGGTTGCTCACTTGTGCCCTCAAACGCATTTCTGCGCCTATTCTTCCATATCAGCTAGCATGTTATTCCAAACACTCTAGGGTAATCCCATATTTTAACTTTGCAGTTTCCTAGGATATGCTTTGAATTCCATTTCAGCCATAAGTGCAAATTACAACTAAAGAAAGTAGAATAATATATAGGATCAATTAGTAAAACCCAAAATCTGTTTGTAGCCTCACAATCTGTTTGCAGCCGCACAATCTCTCAGCATATAATTATAGATTCCTTAACACCGACACTAGAAAGGGCACTCAAATTACTCACTGAGACCTCTTTGCTCAAAGTGAATTTGTTAGTAGTTTCTTATGAAACGCTTGCCACATAAAGAATTTAGCTTTTTCTAGAATCAGCCACCGCCACAAAATCTTCCAGAAAGGCTCCGACAGTTGACTTAGCTTCTTGGAGATCATGATATAAGCTGTTTTAACACTAAAGTTCCCATATGATGCTTGCCTCCACCAAAACAGATCATCACCTTCTCTAGAAGGTGGAGCTATACTCCTGATTTGATCCATAACCCAGTTGGGTAGGAATAATCTTTACTTGTCCACATCCCATGAACTTGTTGGAGTGACAAGGTGTCTAACTAGGGCATCCGAGTCAAGCATATGATGATTCTTGTCCACATAATGCATTAGTGGAAACTTCAATGGAGTCTATAGCTCTCACCATGCATTTGTAGAATTACCATTCTTGAGTTTGCTCCCAAGGCCTTTCCTAAATTGATCCCAAAATGTGGTAATAGCCCCCCATACTACTGATTATTGCTTCTTCTTTTATACTTTTGGGAATTTTCCCTCCAAACAATCATATTGGGCTCTCAAGCATCTCACCCACAACGCTTGAGGCTTCGTGAGTATGTCCCAGCATAGCTTTAATATGAAAGCCTTATTTTGACTCACTAGATCCTTTACTCCAATTCCCCCTTAATTTCTTTCTTGCTTAATTTTGTCCCAGGAAATTAAATTTCTTTCCGGCCCTTTGAGCTCTGATTCCAAAAGAAGTCTCTACTCAAATTTTCAATTTCACACAATACCCCATGTGGAATGAGTATGGATTGCATCTGTTAGTATGGGATGGATGAAAGAACATACTTGATAAGAACCGATTTACCTACCATATTGAGTCGGCTACCCTTCTGCCCTACCAACTTCTTATGCACTTTAGAAATAATTGATGTAAACATCAGTTTCACCACTCTTTTGTTTAAGAAGGGGACTCCCAAGTATTTGCCCAAGTTAGATATGATACCTATGCCCAATCTGTTACTATATTCAGCTGCTCTGTTGAAATTCATATTCCTGGAAACAAAAACCTTTGACATCTCCAAATTAACTCTATGCCCTGGCGTTCTGCAAAATATTTCCCTAACTTCTTGAATCTTCTCTATCTAGTCAGTTGAAGCTTTACTAAACAATATCAAATCATTAGCAAAGAAGAGACGTGAGACATGAGGCCTTCTTGTACTTTAGTTTAGAGGTTTCTGCCTGCTTTCCTCTATTTCCCGATTCATCAGTTGATTTTGGCGTTCCATACATAGGACAAATAAGTATGGACCCAGAGGATCACATTGTTATATTCCTATTGTTGGCATGAAAAACTCTAAAATATTGCCATTCCAATTAACTCTCATAATCATCGAGGAAACACATTGCATCAGGACGTAGACAGAATGATCTTTGAGGCCCAGGCTGTGGAGATTGAATTTTAGAAAATCCCAATCTAGGCTATGATATGCTTTCTCTATATCCTCTTTCACCACAACATATCCTATCTTGCCTCTCTTTATCCTCATAGTATGCATAGCTTCTTGTACTAGAGTGATGTTGTCACAGCTTTGCCAACCACTTATGAAGCTACACTGAGTTGGATGAATGAGGTAGTCCATCACCCATCTCAATCTATTAGCCAATAACTTACTCAGAATTTTGTAACTCATGTTGTATAATGAGATAGGCCTGAAATCCTTGATGGAAGAAGGATTGTCTGTCTTTAAGATCAGCACGGTGCTTGTTTGATTCATCTCTTGGATTTTCTCTGGCTCACTCATGAATCTGCATATAAGCTCACAAACTTTTGTCCCTACCACTTCCTACTAGGATTGGAAGAAATATGGTTGTAACCCAAAGGGGCCTGGTGCCTTGAATGCACCCATCTCAAAATCTATATTTTAAATTTCTATGGCCAAAACATTCCTTTGAATTTCTACTATCTGGGTCTCAATTAGACAAGGAAAATTTCTAGGCCAATCCTCAGCAGGTAGCACCTCATTTTCTTTAGCATACAATTGCTTGAAATACATTAATGCCATGTAACCCAATTCTGTGTGGTTGAACACTCAATCACCTTGATCATTTTTCAAAGCTTCCACTTTGTTTCTCTTTCATCTAATCATAACATAAGTGTGGAAGTATTTCAAGTTCTTGTCCCCAAACTGCAGCCACTTGCACCTTGATTTCTAGAATTACAATAATTCTTCTTGGTTAACCACTTTCACATATTCTTGCTACAACTTCTTCTTTAATTTAACCAGCCTTGCGTGTGGTCTATCCTTGGTCTATCTTTTTAATTACAGGGAAAGGGTGTAAAAATATACATGAGATTTTTCTAAAAGTGCCCCCAACACCAAATGTTATTTTTAAGGGAAAAAATAATTATGAACTTCCAAAATACATGCAACAATACACATTGACCGTTAGTTGACGGTTTGTTTGAATTTTTTGATTGAAAATGGCGACATAGAAGATGACGTGGATGATTAAGAAACAACCCGGAATAATAATTTATTGAATGGGCAAAGGAAATTAAATCTAAATAAGTTGTTTCTTACATTCAGATTATAAGTGGAGTTGTCGAACCGATGAGGGACCAAACAATATGAGAATCTCTTGAGACCCAACAATGAAGGAATTGATTCAAGCCCTCTACCAAACCCGACAATTCTAGCAGGTTGACAGATCGACATGATGGAGTACCCAACGAGAAATCGGGCACGATTTGCTCAGGAAGGTTGAGGTTTTCTAAGAGTAACAAGCTAGTGGTGGAGCCCAAACCATATTGAATTATAACAGTGGGGCAAATCTGTGAGCATTTTTGTCATCGAGATTAAAGATCAAGGACGAAAATCCAACCACATTTTGGATTTCTACAATCGACAAACTTGGCGGAGGAACAATTTTTTAGGATAGATGTGGGGAGTTTAATGGCATCAATGTTGGGGAAGGAACATTTGGAACAAAACTAATGAGAGGAGGAGGGGAACCAAATGATGAGGCTACTACCAGTGTCTAAGATGAAAGGGAAGGTTGGGGCGGCATGACGAATTTGAGATCGACGAAGTATCCACCATAGCTTATAGGGCAATCGGTAGTCTTGGTGAGGGAAGAATTGGGATTAGATTTAGGGTGCTTAAGGTGGTGAGCTCTGGTGAGAGAAGCAGAGGCAACGACCTTGAGGGTCTGAAAGGGATCAGAAGAAATTAAATCTCGTTCATTCAGATTAAATTTCCTCGCCTAGTCAACAAATTATTATTCTAAGGTGTTTCTTAATCATCCTAGTCATCCTTTATGTCATTATTTTTAGTTAAAAAAATTTAAATAAGCGGTCAACTAACAATCAATATGTATTTTTTCACATATTTAAAAAGTTCATAGTTACTTTTACCTTTTGAAAAAGCATTTGGTGTATTGGAGTGCATTTTTGAAAAAATCTCATCTGAATTTTTGGGCCTTAACCTTTTATTCTAGAGTGGCTATTGTTTCAAAATGAATGGAGTGCTGTTAATTTATATTTGATAACATGAGTGGGTTGATTTTGTATTGATTTTAAATATACAATATATATTCTCATAAAAGAGAATATATTAATGATGATTAGCTAAAAATGGGATCTATGTTTATGGTATGGAATTTAAAAACTGAGCCGCAATATACATTATTTAGTGTAACATCACTTATAATAAATTTCACATTATACTTCCCGTCATTATATTGTCTATTATAAGTAAGTTTTTTACAAGTCTTTTTGTAAAATATTGAGAATAATTAATATTTTTATCCAGAAGTTTCTCAAGATAATTAAAAGAAATAAACTTTTTCAACATCATTCACTAAATGGAAATAATTTACATACCCATCAAACTCATAAAGGGTCAAACTCGTAACTTAAGAAAAGCTTAAGGATGTGTTTAGTCTTAGTGCGTGTTTGGAATGGCTTATTTTTGGGTAATAAGTGCTTATAATTCGTGATTCACGGTATACGAGGTAAGTATGTGAGAGGAGTTTTTTCTCGGCTTGCGTAATAAGGGCTTATTTCCTGTACAAAACGCTTTTCCAAACATGCACTTAGTTGAGTCAAATGCCCCGACAATCAATAGAAATCCATCAAACTCTATTGATTTAATTCATTTTTCATTAAGTAATTATAGTTAATGAAGTGCATATTTAAAAAGATTTATATTTCCTTCACTTGTAAAACTTTTTTGGAATGAAAAATATGAAGAGTGAAGACCAATAATCCTCATTAAATACAGTTAGTTAGAAAGCTTATTTATTTTTGAAAGGGAAGTGATGTAAATTTTCAAAAATATCCTTCACTTTATAGAAACTCCTAATTAGCTCATACTTATGATCCAAAAAAAAAAGAAAAAAAAAAGCTCTTACTTAATTTATGAATGATATTATCAAAAAAAAAGGTCACTAATGAATCGTTATTTTCTCTCAAACATCTTTTTTTGTCCTTTTTCTTGATCGAATATTTTTCTTCTCAGCCATGAGCATCTTATATTACAAAATAAGAAATCACTCCAAAACATATCTTATAAATTGAACTAGCCGGAAGTATGTTTTTGTGATATTAATTAACTATTTACTAGTGGAAAAATGATTTTTTAGACCGAGTAAAAATGACTTTTTAGATCAGTTTTGAATGAGGTCTTAATACAGCCGGTCTAAAAAGTCTGTTACTTTTTAGACCAGTTAAGCGACCATTCTTAAAAATCACTTTTTAGACTAGTTGATCCAAGATCAGATCTAAAAAAGATGACTTTTTAAACCGGTTTTCTATCGATTGTCATGATAACCGATCTTAAAAGTATTTTTAAGACCGGTTATTATGAAAATCGATCTAAAAAGTATAACTTTTTAGACTTTATATTTCACAAAACCGGTCTTAAAAGTTATTGTTGGTGTTTTTAATGAATAACAAATTAATGGTGAAAGTGCAGTATATATTACATATATAGATATTCTGAGTTTCTGTGGTTGTTGATGAAATAGTCCAGCGAAAGTTACGTGGGCTGTTTGTTTGCTGATTTCCTGCAGAGCTGTGTTCATTTCAGGACCTAGCAGATGATGAGAGGATAAACAATATCATTGATCAGACACTTATGCTGATGATAATGCTTCTCCATGAAAACTCTGGAAGCACCCTCCACAATACTCCGCCACGTCTGTAAGAACTAGTGAACACTAGTTAATGCGAGATCATACAAAAATTGTTGTCAACATCAAGCTGCGCTATTGTTGTTTCTGCTAGTTCAAGAATAGATAGATAATCAACAAAATCAAATTGAGGGAACAATATAGGTAACAGAAGCAGACCTTCTCGAGAGTGCCAAAAAGGGATTTGTTTCTGATATCCCTAGCCTTGAGGCGGGCTCGAGCAATGCCAAGCTATTGAGCAAAGTAGAGCGGTGAGTGGCGGCGGGAGGGAGAAGCGACCACTTCTCAGCTAAAGTGGAGCCTGAATGGGAAGGGTGTGGCAGTGTGATTTGGCGATGGAGCATTGGTGCTTAGATTTGATTTTGGGGGAAGGGGAATCGAGGTGAGCAAATTTCTGGAGAAGTTGGTCGAAATATTTCTTGGCAACGTGTTGAACAGCAGGGGAGGCGGCAGCTACAGGAGGAGGAGCGGCCATTGCGGAGGAGGAGGGGAGGGGAATAGTGGCGGTGGATATATAAAAGCAAGGGAGGAAGAAAGGGTTCTGAGAAAGAGAGGATTTAGAGAGCGTGAGATTCAATTTAATGAGGCACGATGATGAAAAAGGGTTTTGAGAAAGAGATAAATTTGGGGCAGATCTTTTAGACCGGTTGCAATTAAAATAAGGTCTAAAAAATTCATTTTTTAGACCAGTTATTTGAAACATCATGTCTTAAATGGAAAAAATATATTATTTTTTAATTCCGCATCTTTTAGATTGATTATAAAAAACAACCGGTCTTAAATGTTTTATCTTTTAGACCGATTATTAGTGACAGCCGGTCTACAAATTTTTGAAAATTTTTAATTTTTAATTATTTTTGTCTTTTTATACCGGTTGTTTGAATAACCGGTCTAAATAATATATTTTAGATCGCATATTTTAAGAACCGGTCTCAAAAGTTCTTTATGATTACAAAACTACCACCGGTCTTATTTTTTAGACCTTATCCGTAATAACCGGTCTAAGTGTTGCCGTCTAAAAAGGTTATTTTGTACTAGTGATTGTATTGATCTGTATAAATAGATTAAAATTAATTTATAACATACATGATACAATGAAGAGACTGGGTAGTATATCAATTAGATATTTTTCATGTGATATGCAAGTTTTAAAATATAAATTTTATTATTAATATCTTTTAAATAATATATATAACAAATTATAAAATTTATATTATCCATTAATTTATTGACATTGATGAATGAAGGGTTAAGATGCAAATTTCCTTTTGAAGTTTACACTGAGAAGTAATGTTGCCTCGAAAATGTTAAAATGGAGCAATATTACCCATTTCTGTTAAAAAATTAACAGCCAACGTCAATTTTTTAACGATCAATATTAGTTTTTTAATGGAATAGGGTAACATTACTACATTTTAATATTTTCAGGTGACAATGAACTTGAAAAAACTTCTAAATGAATATTGCTCCTCAACGAAAACTTCCATAACGGAATTCATGTATCCATTAAACTCATGGGGTTGAACTCGCAACTTTATACTTAAGTAAGACTTATATTGACCTGATTCGTTTTTTAATTTTTCAATATCACTTTTAAGTGAATGAAAACTAAAAAAAGAAAAAAAATATATCCGTGTGTAGTTTTCTTGCTAGTTTTCTGTTTCATTAATTCTTATGGGCCCCGCTTTGCACCAATAAAAAGAAAGAGAAAACGAAAACTGATTATTGTCAAAATAAGACAAATTCTAGATTTTGATATATATGCCAATAATCCTTTTAAAGTCACCGTCAACAAAATAAGGATTCAATTTTATAAATTTTGTAATTTGGCATGACATATCTTATGAATTACCGGTCGGGGTTTGTTGAATTGAATAATATTTATATATGAAAATCATTCTTAGGTCCTAAGCAAGCAACATATTATTAGAAAAGTCCCTTAAGGTTGTAAAATACATTGAACAAATTGTAAATACACACATAAGAGTTATAAATAGGGACCTTTTGGATAATATGTTGTTTGTTTGGGATCTAAGAGTAATTTTTCCTATTTATATCAAAAGGTTCAATTTTTTATAGATTAAAAAAAATATGTGGACACGGATTCATATACACTCATAACATAAAGATTTTAGGTTATGATGTAGAATCTATTTACACACACATATATGCTCATGGTCCAGCTAGACTCTTTACCCTTTTCGAATTGTCCAGATTAACAAAGGGAATTAAAAAAGCTTACATGTGCACTATTTAAAGTGTAGATTAAGAAGGTTCAGATGTTTGTTGGGGAAGTAGAAGAATTAATTTTAAAAAGTAAGGGAAAAACATTTTGCCTGTATTTATATTTTTCATCAATTTTTAATTCGGTACTTACATATTTTTCTCTTTTAATTAAATCATTTAAGTATGCTCTATTAGCACAATTAATCCATGTAACTTTTCTTTGTTAGTTGTAACACCCTAAATTTTATTCACCTAATATATTGTAATTATTGGAAATAGTCAATGAAATGAAATGACGAATTTTAGATATGTTTTCGGTGAAATTGCCTATGAGGCAGTGAGCTTATCATTTGATTTTGTATAATCAAATGATGAGCAAAAATTATGAAATTTTACAGTGTAAAAGTAGATATCCTAAGCTTTAAATTGATAAGTCATATGAATTATTTGAATCTATATACAAAATTTTATGAATTTTTAAATTTAGCCCAGAAAAGCTGAAAAGTTTCTGGAATAACATTCAAATATTTAAATTCAGGGATTTTTCTGATTCCAATTGGTAAATTTTTATATTTTTCCTTGAAACTAGACTCAATAAGGTTTCTATAGCCTTTGTAATCACTCTAATACGATGTCTACAAGTTTAGTTATGATTTTCAAAGTTTGGGTAGAAAATCTGCAAGAATTCCCATTAAACTCGAAAATGGAATAAAAATGTGACGGCAATTTTTAAAATTATGAAATGAATCGAAAAGCCAATGGGGACCTAAAGAAAGGATTCTAGGATGCCATTACATGTAACAAGAAGAGCCAAATATTAGTTGCATGAAAAATGGGCTTGTGACAATATTATATATATATAAAAGTTGAAATATGATATTTTTGGAAATTTGCTAATTATGATGACATAAGCGATGACATAAGCATAAGATTATCAAAGAAACATCATCCTCTTCCTACATCATTTTCGACGCGATTATACAACCAAATTAAAGAAAAAGAGTTGAGAGAGTTTAGGGAGATAAGGAGAAAAAAAACTTACAAGATAAGTTGATTCCTCCGATGATTTAGCTTTGTAAACCTTCTCCTAAGCTTCTATTCCATGTTATTAAGGTACTTGAAGCAGAAAATTCTGTGTAAAAAGGGTTAGGGTTTTCAGCCACAAAAGGAATAAGTCAGAAGGATCTCAAGGTAACTTCCGAAACTTCAATATTTGATTGTTCTGGCTGCTGTAAGTAGTTTAATCGGTGAAATTCCGATTGATTTGCTTTGATTTCAAATTTGGTAAAGGAGTTGGCCTAAGCGTTATGCTACCAAAATTGAGTTTAAATGACAGTTATAACGTAATTAAATAGTTAATAAAGTAGTTAAGAGTAGAAAGGAACATGTCTACGGAGTTATATTTCAAAAACCTCAATTTTTTTCGGGAATTTGTACAATTTAGCCAGCTCTATTTAGAAGCCTTAGAGTTAGATTTTCAATAATTTGATGATTCCATTGAGTTCAGGAGGGAAAATTAGGTGGGATTACATTTGGTCACTTTTTCGGAAAATTTTGAAAAAACATAATTATGAAAATGCCAATAAAACCCTTCAAGAGGGTCTGCCAAGGGCAATTTCATCTTTTAACAGTGAATTTGGTAATTTCAAGTCCGGAAATGGATTCCTTGGGCGGAAATTTGTCAGGATAGCTCAAGTTAGAATTTCGGGAAAAGTGCAGCTGGACCGGGTACAGCGAGGCCGGGTGGGGTCCTCGGGGGTAGCTTAGTAATTTTTTAATATAGACTCATATAACTCCCAGAAACACTATGGAAGTGTCTAAATTGTACATTTAACGTTTTATGATTGAGTTGAGTGCTCAAGGGATTAGCATGTAAATCGAGGCACGTTATTCAAGGATCAGGGAAGGCGATTAAGGTAGGGAACTTACGTCTCCTGCGTGTATTTGATATTTGTGCTGGTTTATTGATACAAGTTATTACTTTGTTTGATTATGTGAAATATATATGAATGATTGAAGCTCTGTTTCTGTTTATACTATGGCCATAAGTATGTTGTTTGAAACATTGAGCACGCATATATGTCACTGTGTGAGCATAAGTAAGTAATACAAGTATGTCATGCATTAAACACTTATCTTACATTCATATTGATATTGTTTTCCTATTGAGATTCTCTTGAATCTCACCTTCCCCTACCAACAAATTAGATAGGTGAAAACAAGAGGTATATTGAAAGCAGAGAAGAGAACTACAAGAGAGGAATGTAGTGGTGGAACAAAGACGGAAAGATGTCTCCGTTTCACTAAAACGGGTTTAGATATCCTAAAGCCTTGTTTGACTACAATGTTTGTACTTATTATGTACGAACCCCTATGGGGAATTTCTTTAATCATGCATATATTATCAGTATATTTATGCTATTCCTGTATTGCCCACCGAACCGCATATCGTTTTACTCAAATACTCTGATAAAGGTGAAATTAAAATAAGGACGTGGTATTAGTATTGTGTGCCCTGTATTGGAGCTAATTGTTTTAACCAAGTAAAGTTAAAGATTTAATTTAGAGAAACAAATGCATAGGTACTAACTTAAAAATTGAAAAAAAAAAAAAGTTTAGATAACTACAAAATGATTTTTTCAAGAAACTATTTTGCGCTACGTAAAAAAAATCCTCTTATATAATATTTACATCGTGCAGCATAAAATCACTTGAAAGTTTAAAATAATATAATTTCTACCCATGCTTTCACAGTTGAATTATAAATCTTGAAAGATGAATTATAAATTAATTATAAAAGATGCATTTTTAAAATATGATGTCGATTTAATTTAATAATTAATATTTTGAATTTTACAACTCAATTTTACATTATATATAAAAATTGTGTTCTTATACTTATCTACCAATATTTTCAGCTAAATTATTTATAGATGAGTTATATTTTTGATCGAGAACAAACATTTTTGTCCATTAATTTATGATAGTTATACAAATTTACGGGTTGTTGGATGATTATTTTCTTTTCTTGTTTTTTTTTTCTGTAGATAACACTAACAATGTGAATTTGAATTGTATTAATAAAAGAAATAATACTAGTAGATGTTTGGTCCATTTAAATTAGACTCATGAATAGTAAGATTTTGTATACCTCCCCTCATTTTAATATAGGTCATTTATAAGTCCTATCTATCCTATCAGGAGGTGTAATTAAATCATTAAAATATATATATTTTTAAATAAAATCTAAAAAATTATAAATCAGGATGATTTTGAAAAAAAACTACTCCCTCCAGTGTTAATTATAGAACAATATTTAGGAGTTGATCTTAATCTTAATTATAGGATAAAGTTCTAATTTTTATCAATTTATTCCTAAATTACCCCCTATTAATATTTTCTCAATAATAATTAAACATAATAATTAATTTAATAACACGCTTATATTCAATCTGTCAATTTAATAACCTTGCCTTTGTATTATGCCCAATTAAATAGACGTTCTCTTGGTAGAAAAATTTGAGAGGAAGGAGAGGTATGATGAAAAACAGAGGTACAATGTAACTTACGCCATTTTAAATTTTAGATAAGGGCATTTTAAGAAATTAAATATGATTAACTAATTTAACTATTATCCTTAATTTCTCCAAAATTAGGTAACTATGTTCTATAATTAGGACCAGAGGTAATAATTAATATGCTTCTTTTTTAATATAAGGTGGGGAGCACGCTCATCAGTTTGATGAGCATAGTTGTTAATCACCAAAATAAAACATAATGAACTCCCGTTTTATAAAACATGAGCATCGTAGTTCATCAAAAAACATATTATTTGTCGGGCAAAAAATGTTATTTCAAATACATAGACAAAATTTAGAAAAGAAACAAGTCAATGTCATAAGATCTTCCATAATGACGTTAGAACCGATAAATATTTGTGTATCAATTTCCCGTAATACTTGACATTGAAGAAGTAGGAAGAAATTTTTCATGGAAATGATTTTATGATCCAAATAGTCCATCACGCAGGAATTCATTTAAAGGGAAGCTGATATTTTCCAAAGTAGAGGGGTTCTAGTGTACAACTAGATTTTTTCGCCTCCCGTTTATGAACTCTGAATGAAATCACTCATACCCGCTCTCAAAAGTGCATCATCTGCCTAAATTTGGTTCGGATCATAAGCCTGTCTTACTAAAAGCTTATCCTTCATATGGCCGACGGTTTAAAACCTCTTTTAAATGTCAGGCTGTTTGGTTTTTGGAGGAGGGCTTTCGGGATATGGTTGAGGAGGCTTGGAATGGGGATCACTGGAATGTAAAAGTTAATAATTTTACCAACAAGGCAGGGAAGTGGAATAAAAGAAGGGTGGGAAATCTTAATGAAAAGAAACGGAGGATTCTTCAAAGAATAGGAGGGATTGAAAGAGCAAGAGCTAGGCGGGATAGCCAATATTTGGTCCAAACTGAAAATGAGATATGGAAAGAGTACAACAAATTATTGGCTCAAGAAGAATTATTATGGTACCAAAAATCGAGATGTAACTGGTTGCAATGGGGGGATTAAAATAGTAAATTCTTCCATACTACTGCAATTGTCAGAAGACGGCATAATAGAATTGAGGGTCTGAGAAAGAATAACAATGAGTGGACCTTTGACCAACAAGAGCTAAAGAATCTTGCGGTGGATTATTACAAATGCCTGTTTCAATTTGGTCTCCAAAATCCTACTATCATTTCTACTCAAACCAACTTTTCTAACCTAAGTGACACAGAGCTAACCATGTTAAATGCAACTGTCTCTCAAGAAGAGATTAAAAGAGCTACTTTTGATCTTGGTGCTTTCAAGGCTCCGAGGTCTGATGGTATTCAAGCGATCTTTTACCAAGAATATTGGGGGGTAGTTGGGAAGCATATTGTTGATTTGGTGAATGATGTTTTTCAAGACATGGGCCAGATTAGAGATATCAATACCACAAATATAGTGCTCATTCCAAATTCAGATGCCCCAAAAAATATCATGGATTTCAAGCCAATTTCCTTATGTAATGTGAGCTATAAAATAATTACTAAGATTCTTAGTGGTCGGCTTAGGGAGGTTATGGATAAACTTGTTGGACAACATCAATGTAACTTCATTGTAGGCCGTCAGAGCAGCGACATTATAATTATTACTCAAGAAGTTATCCACTCAATGAGAATCAAGACAGGGAAGAAAAGTTGGATGGCTGTGAAGGTAGATTTTGAGAAGGCTTACGATCGGCTGGAATGGTCTTTCATTTATGATACACTTCAGGCTGTTGGCATAGAAGGGAGAATATGTGATCTTATTATGGCTTATATCTCGAGTCCGTCCTTTTAGGTGCTGTGGAATGGGGAAACTTCTAATACATTCACTTCTTCTCGTGGAGTCAGACAGGGAGACCCCCTTTCACCTTATATATTCACTCTGTGTATGGAGCGGCTGAGTCATATTATTCAAGATGTAGTTAACGAGGGCCTGTGGAAACCGATTCGGCTTAATAGAGGAGGTCCTTCCATTTCTCACCTCTTCTTTGCGGATGGTCTAATATTATTTGGAGAGGTGTCACAGGATCATGTTGATCAAATGATGGATTGTTTACAAAAATTTTGTGATGTCTCCGGGCAAAAAGTTAACAAAAGAAAGACTAGAGTTTGTTTCTCTAAGAATGTGCATTTCAACAGAGCGTATGATCTTAGCAGACATATGGGACTTGGGATTCCCTTGATTCATAAAAGGGTTTCCAAGGTTCTTTTTAACCCCATTATGGAGAAGACACAAAAGCGATTAACAGGCTGGAAAAGAGGATGCTTGAATATGGCAGGAAGAGTTACCCTCATCAAATATGTGCTATTTGCTCTCCCGGCCTATTATATGCAGACTATGTTGTTACCAAGAGGGTTACTAAAAGATCTGGAGAAGAAGAGTAGAAGCTTCCTATGGGACGAGAGGGATGATCATAGGAGAATACATCTTATCTCTTGGGATCAGATTAAGAAAGATAAGAAAGAAGGCGGGTTAGGCATACGAGATATATGTAAACAGAATGAGGCCTTTATTATGAAATTATGCTGGCATCTTCTTACTAACAAGGATGCTTTATGGACAAGAGTACTCAGGAGCAAATATAAATGGGATCAAATTAATGGACCGATACTTTGAAAAGTTGCGTCTTTTACATGGAGGGGTATTTGCTCGGTATGGGATAAATTCCAGGAAGGAGTGAAGATCAAAATAGGAGATAGTGCGAGGGCCTCCTTTTGGTATGATAACTAGTCTACTATAAACAAACCTTTGGTTGATCTTTTTCAGGGTTCGGAGGGTTTCATGGATATTAATGAAAAATTTTAGGATTATGTCAACCTATGGAATGAGTGGGATATAAGAAAGTTAAGTCAGTGGTTCCAGTGGCCGATTATTAAGCAAATTACGAGTGTCAATCCTCCCTATGAGGAGAAGGGAGAGGATAAGTATGAATGGTTGCCAGCTTCTGATGGCAAGTTTACTGTTAGTTCCACATATCGTTTCTGTTTTGTAGGTTCCCAGAACCAGAATCAAACATTTTGGAAGCTGCTATGGAGGTGGAAGGTATCAGAGAAGATCAAAACCTTTATGTGGCTTGCTGCTCATGGAAAGGCTTACACTGCTAAGCTAAGACAACAAAGGGGTTTGATGGAAAATGCTATATGTGCTTTTGGATGCAATGAGGATGAAGATTTGATGCATCTGCTGAGGGATTGTACCAATGCTAAGGAGCGATGGATTTCTCTGATTAAACCAGCACTGTGGATAAAGTTCTCCAATCTATATGGTTTGGAATGGATATAATGGAATCTTAGGAATGAGGCAGGGAGGAACTTCACTACTAAAGTTAGCTGGCCAATTCTATTTGGGTATGTTTGTTGGGATATATGGGTTGATTGCTGTTCGAAGCTATTTGGGAATGAGCAAGAAATGGGACACCAAGATGGCCACTCAAGTCTATTCAGAGCCAGTTGGGATCTCGACTTAACCAGAAGTTGTCAATTCTACAATAGTAACATTGTTGAGGTGGGAGTTGGTATGAGAGGAAGACAGGGCTTTGCTACTATGGAGACAGATGGATCGGTACTTGCCTCAGGCATGGCAAGCTGCGCTGGAACAATCAAGGATGAAGACGATAGTTGGATTTGTGGCTATATTAGTCGGCTTATACATGTGCCTCCGGTGGTGGCGGAGATCATTGTAATTATACAAGGTCTTCAGATCTGCTAGAACCGGAACTTAAAAAATATCATTGTCTTCACAGACTGTTTAGAGGCCATCAACCTTCTCACTAGAGGCACTGACAAGGATCATCCCTTCAGGGAAGTGATCGAGGATGGGAGACTTTGGCTGTCCAACTGGCATGTCCTTCTGAGTTTTGTATCTAGGGAGATGAATACTCTTGCTGATTCACTAGCGGGGTTAGCTCATAGCATTACCACGAATTTTGTTATCCTTGATCACCCATCACCTTCTCTTCCAGAGGTGGTTGTTAATTATGGTTGATTGTTGTTTTTGCGTTTCCTATAGGGAACGAGTTTCTTTGTAACCCCCTTGGGTTATTGTATTCCAATCTTCAATCAAAAAGGAAAAAAAGATTTTTTTGCCTCCCAATTAGATTAAGAAAAATAATACTTCTCTGATCCTTAACATAAAACATACTATCTCCGCTCCTAAATATAAGATCTGTGCTCGTTTGAGATAGCTTATTTTTGACTTATAAATGATTATAAATCGTTATTTACGGTATACAAGGTAAGTATGTGAGAGGAGTTTTATCTCGACTTACGTAATAAGCACTTATTGTCCAAAAATAAGCTATCTCATACTCCCTTTTGTTGACTTTTTTTTGGAGAGATTAAGGAAGCTAAACAAGTTACTTAATCATATCATATGTTATGTATTCTTAGATTATATATTAATTTATTAGTCAAACTAATTAGTTTGAAGAAAAAAAAATATAAATATAAATACTCTAAAGTAATTTAATTGATTTCCTTAATTTCTCCAAAAAAGTCAACTTTATCTTATAATTAGGATGGCAATGAGTACTTATTTAATTTGATTAGATTAAGCAAGTTGGTTAAGTTATTTAATATGACATATATTTTCTAAAATATCCTAATCATCTTCTTTAATTCCCTCATTCTTGATTATTGTTGAGGGAGCATCAATAGAGGTAAATTAAAAAAATATTAATAAATATGAAAATTTTGTCTTATATTTAGGACTAATATCAATTCCCCAACTATATCTTATATTAAGTATAAGAGGAATACTACAATAATCTCTAAAGTAATATACTAGTATTTTGCCTAATGGGAGTTCCTATTCTCTAAACGAGAGAAGAATATCATATTTCTTACCCAACTACAATAATCTGCTGCCGAAATCGATCCAAATATTAAAAGCCCCAAACAATATTGCTGTGTTGTCAAAAAATTTCATGCATTTTTTGTGTTTTTCTCAATTTTTTTTCCAGATTGTGTTTTTCTCAATTAATTACATGTCTTGCTTATCTTATTTTTTTTCCCCACTCAATCTCTTTATCCCACTCGTTCTCTCTCACAAGTCAACTTCGTAAATAACATAATGTTTGGAAAAAAAAGTATATCTCTTATATATTTATTATTTTTAACTAATTTTAATTCTCAATTTATTTTATGAGATTTGATTAGTTTTTTTTTTAATATTATCATCCGGTATCTGGTTTGGGGTTTGTGGCTATACTTCCCAACACAAATGTTTCCAATGAAATTTGAACTCAAGACCCAGGGACCTAGGAAATTTGTATCTTATACCGCTAGATTAACTCTATATTAGTTCAGTAGTTTTTACATTATAAAAAAGGGTTAAGATACAAATTTGCCAAAAATGCAAATTGCCCCTGAAGTTTTCGTTGGGGAGCAATGTTATTTTAGAAGTTTTTTTAGGTTCTATATTACCTCAGAAGTGTTAAAGTAGAGCAATATTGCATTTTTTTAAAAAGCGTTAACGGCCAACGTCAATTTTTTAACGGACAACGTTAGTTTTTTAACGATATGTGACAATATTACTATGTTTTGAAACTTTTGAGGTAACATTAAATCTGACAAAACTTTTAAGGCGACATTATTTCTTAGCAAAAACTTTTGAAACAAATTTGCACCTTAATCCTATTAAAAAAAACCGGGGAGTACAATATAACATTAGTGAGAATGTGTTTTATTATTATATTAAATTATGAATTGGTTTTTCAAGAGGCAAGATACAAAATACAAATAAAAAAAAATAAAGATACGATAAATAACAAGTAAAATAAATTAAGCACAAGTTGTCCAGCCTGATTTTAGAAAATGCCTTTGGAAAGTTGCTTCCAATTATCTTAATGCTTAAATTTGACTTTTGTTGTACACATAAGAAAATAAATGGGTTAAAGTATTTTGAAATATTTTTTTAATGTGTTTACAGTATGTTAAGAAATTTTGGGATGCATTCAATATTCTAGAGCATTTTTTTTTAATGTGCGCTCGTTACCTTAACAATTGAGATAATTTATAGTGTTGGATACACTCAAAAAGAATACTTTAAAGTACTCCATCCGGTCCTAAATATAGGACATAGTTTATAGTGCAATTTGCACTATAAACTATGTCATATATTTAAGACCGGAGGTAGTATTAGATGTATCAAAATGTAATTTAGGGTGTTCAATGATTTAAACATGTCTAAAAAATGATTTAAGGTGATAGATACACTTAAAAAATATTTAAAATTATTTATGCATCATAAAATATTTTAAGGTATTTGATTCACCACATAATATTTTAGGTAGGGAGTACACCTTTAAAAAAAAAAAAAACTTTAGGTAACCTCAAATAAATCAAGGAAAAGATCACATTAAAATTATTATGCACAATATCGTGGGATACAGCTAAATAAGATACTTTTCACGTCACATGGGGGCGGTTCCAGACAGCTTGATGGACCGCAGACGGCAGAACCGTATGCAATGCAAGTTCCCACTTCCCAGAGACGCAACCATGAACCCACGCCGCAGCAAATACGACGCCCTAAATCATTGCGGCCACGTGTCACCTTCCTCATTCTCGTATTTTGACCGACGCGTGGCGCCCCCAACACCCCGATTTTACACCTGACACGTGTCACCGGCAAAAAAGACAACTTGACAGCGACCCTTCCATGCCAGAAGACCGTTTTTTATTTAATTACTTATCTCTTGGTAATCGTGTCAGCCTTGCCACGTGTCGCCCTCCGACCCGCCGCGATCGCCATGTGTCGACCCTTGAACTTTTATTCTCACAATCTCGGGGGTATTTTCGAAACACAACACTAGACATTTCTTCCTCCGTCTCTTTTCTCTCTACTCTTCTCTTCTCTCTGTTCATTCTTTGTGCTTTTTTGTTAATTTTTTTTCCTGCTTTCTTTTCAGGAAAAAAAAACTATATCGCACTATTTGTCGCGTCTGGGCTCGGTTACTTTGCAGACAGGAAAAAAGGATTTAGCGACTTTTTGTGGGGATTGCTTACTTATTTCACTAAATTTTTCTCGTTCTTGATTATTCAAACAATAATCTTAGTAATTTTTATTCTTGCTTCCTTTTCGGATTGTTTTCTGGGAGCAGAAAACATTTCTTCTCGTTTCGGGTCATGTGTTTCTGTTCGATTGAGCATCATCGTGTGAGAAACATGTTTTCGTTCGAAGATTTTTCGAATTTGAACAACCATGACGAACCATGGTTTCTGGTATCGGCGAAGGATGAGTAGCTAGAAGTTGAAGTGTTATTTTTATCGAGTGAATCTCTCTCTCTCTCCGTTTTTTTTTTCCAACTGGTTGTTGAACCATGGGTGAGGCTAACGAAGGAAGAAGAAGCAAGGCTATGGAGAATTTCTCTCTACAAATGGATAAGTATCCGAGAGATCTTCTTCAGAGATTCATGCCTTGTAGTAGTAATAATAATGCGCAGCAAACGCTGTACTCAGTGGCTCGCGAAGAATCTGAAGAGATTGAGCTTAGCCTTGGCCTTTCGTTGGGAGGTCGGTTTGGTGTTGACAAGAATTCTAAGAAGCTTATGCGATCGTCGTCTATCGTCGGGACAATGCCTTTCCTCAGAGAGGACGTCGACTCAAATACTCCGTCGCCGGCACCGGCGCGGGCGTATCCGACTACTCTCATGCGGACTTCGTCACTTCCGACGGAGACCGAAGGGCAGTGGAGGAAGAAGAAGGAGTTGCAAACATTGAGGCGAATGGAGGCTAAGAGACGGCGGTCGGAGAAGCAGAGAAATTCCAAGACGGAGAGAGATGGCGGCAGTGGAGGTGCAGAGGAAGGTGTCGGCGGTGCAACGGTGTCTCCACGCCCTTTCGGGTTACCTAGCGGGGTTGCATCATCTGCTTGTAATGCTAGGCAAGGGCAAGTGGTTCTTGGTGATGTATTGGCCAAAGGAAAGGTTGGTTTTCAAGGTTATGCACAGCCTTCTTCTCAAGGCTCTGCGGATTCTCAAGGTGGAAGCTCTTCAGGAATATCAGAAATGGAGAGCAAACCTTTTCAAGGTAAATTACTACTACAAGTTTTCCTCTATTTTAACTGGTTGGGTTATCAGGATTAGGCATACTCAAACTTTGTTCTAAGTTGAGTGTTTTTTTTTTTGAAAAAAAAAAGGTTCTATAGACGAAGTTAACCAGATTACTAAAGAGGCGTGCTATTGCCTAACTCTGTACTGGTTTTCCTCTTTATTTGGCCAGCTTTCTAATCTTAACTAGATGCCTTTTGGTTATGGAAGCGTTTTGAGTTTAGTAGTTTTCCTTGTATGTTAACAAGATTGTGAAGGAGAAATAACATCTTTTCTTGGCAACGACCTACTAGTTTCCCTTTTTATTCGGTCACTGTTAATTGTTTTGACGATGATCTTTATGTTCATCATTAACTATTCCTTTTATGTCTAGTTTGGTTGATTGTTATGGTTTGCTTTGGTGTGGATGGTGTAAATCCGCAGAAATAGTGGATTGGATTTTGATTGTATGATTGAAGGTTTTAAGGGGTTGATAAGTGAATGGGATGCTAGAAACGCTGATGATAGGGAAGATCAAAAGTGTAGAATCTGATGCCATTTGTTCTCAGCTATTGTTTAGTGTTCGGAAAAAAATGACAAGGTGATTCTTAGAATTCCAACTTTGGTTGGTCAGCATAGGAGGATGCGATATTTAGTTTGATCAATTTGTGATCTTTTTCAATTTTTTTCAGCTAACCAAAGTTACTTTACGTGTGAGAGCTTTATTTGGGTGGTGGTTTTTCATTTTCTTCTGCCTTTTGGGTTTTTTAATTTTTTGATGATAAAGAGGATGCGCCTCTTCACTTTTGTATATGGATGTAGAATTTGGAAATAATGGCAATCGAGTGTAAACTCAAGCAATAATCATTCTAGATAGAAATATTCTGTTTTTGGTTTTTCATGATTTTAAATTAGTCCCACTACGTTGAACCTAATAAGCCATATCTAGCATACTGAAACAGATTACGTTTGAAGATTTAAGAGAATAATTAATCTTCGCAGCTATTCTTATCTCTACAAGAATGATTCTGAGTCTCTCATTCCCTTCTCTCTTATTTCATAGAGACTTTTATTCTTTCAAGAGTTTTCTGGCACACAATTCCTTGATGTCATCAACAGGAGCTGTAAATTAGATTATAGCAACCAGGAGGAGCAGACCATGGAGTTTTTTCCTCCCTTTTCATTATAAAGTGGGTGAGCTTTGGAGCAACAGTAAGGTTGCTGTCATGTGACTTGGATGTCATAAGTTCAAATTCTGAAAACAGTCTCTTCGTTTGCGGGAGTAAAGCTGTGTACATTTATCGTTCTTTAAACCCCACTTGGTGGAAGCCTTGTACACTGGGCTGTCCCTTTTTGTTCATTTTAACTCATTGAAATGCATCATCCAAAATCCAAATTTATGGATCTTGAGATTTGGGAACAAAATGCATTTAGGTCGATCTAGGAGGGCTCTCTCAGGCAATTGTCTCCTGTTCTTGATAAGGTTTGATGAGCAGTAGTGTTGAACATTATCAATTTCGTATGTAGCGATGACAATGTGATAGGCCAGGGAAAGTTTTTAGATTAGCACCGGTTCCCCACTATCCTTTTATACTTGTGACTTGTCCCATTACCCTAAAGTGTTTTGCCACCTATGGTGTAAATGAAGAAAAAGGAATCTTATTTCATGGCATGAAAATTGAGGTGTGATATCTATTGGATTCTTATAATCAATACTCCTCAATAACAACTATCATTTGTTATTATTACTTTTTATTTAGGGATATGTATATATGTGTGACATGCCACAAGGGAAAATCACCTTTTTGTTCCATTTCTTTTTCCATTTCCTTCTCATTCCCCATAGGCATTCAATTATCTCATATCCAGCCCCCTAACCTCAAAATAGATTGAAAAACATTAATAACCTTTTCTCTTATAATAAAATGTCCTTAAAATTAATCTATTTGTTCGTGTATTATAAATATCGGATTGAGAAATTCATATCCAACTTAATATTTTAATTCAAAATCAAACCTTTTTAACTTGCATTTTATTTTATTAATGATATTTTTACTTAGGTTCAAATTATAAACTATATGGATGAAGGATATTTTCTTTTATAGTAGTAATATTAAAACAATATGTTACAGAAGATTTAATTACGTTTACATTTTGGCCAACAAAGACTTAGTTTAGTATTGATCAAAACTTGGTTTCATTCGACAGCTAGGTTCATTCAGTAAAATACCACTGTAAATATATAGCAGTTGCCTGTGGTTCCTGTAGGTCTTCTCAAATCTCAATATTTTACCCGTCAATTTGGTACATCAAGCTTCATCGTCTACATGAATCAGCAACCAGTAATGTCAGTGGATTTTAGCGTACTATCCACTTTGCCTTGTTGGCTAAGTCAACATTTCTTGAACTAACTCAATTTGGTGTGGAGGAACATGCATTTAGCTTTGAGAATATCGGAATTTGCTATTTAAAGTCGTCATTTTACTGAGTGAAATTTGAGCATTTGGTACGAGGTTTGAGATATGTCAATGTTGAAGATTGTTGTGATCATGAGGACATGTATCAGACTCGGAAGCTTCTTGGAGCAATCTTTGTATTATGATTGGGTTCTTTGGCATGACATTTGTATTCCTTGTTATTCCATATATGCAAATGCAAGTCAGGTTAACCTTTTCACAACCTAGTTGGAACTGCTTACAGGAAAAATATGTTGAAATGATTAAGCACTACAAGGGTACATCAACAGTTTGTTTGGAGAAGCAGAAAGAGAGAATCAGAATTGGAATGTTGAAATTGGAATGATCTCCTTCCATTTCTTTCTTTTTATCTTGGGATATTCACTCTCTTTAAGTTTGAAATTTTGTTCTTGAACCTCAGGAAATTTTTGACAGTTTTGGAAGTCTGAAATTTCTTTAGGTTGCTTAACAATCCACTAACTGTTTTAAAGCCTGCATGACTTCTATGGTTCAGTACTTGGGAGAATATAACAAATGATAGACTAAAATGTAGTTAGCTAGTAAATGGAATGATTCTTTTCTGGGGCTTAATGATCGCATAAACCCTTTATTTGAGAGGAGTAGACTTCTTTGTCACTTAATGTCTGTGCTCAACTGTTCAATGAGAACATTATCATTAATTAATGTAAGTTTCAATATTGCTATCTATTATGGTTTTTGGTCTAATAATATCATTTTCCCCTACATCACAGGATCAAGCAGTTGTGGTGAAGCAAGAAGCCCGGCTAGTAGTAATAATCCATTGCAGGAACAAAGCAAACAGGATTCAGCAGGTTCATCAGGGGCAAAGACAAATGACAATGTGATCAGAACTTCCAGGGCCGAGTCAGACCATCCATCCAAGAAACCTGACTCTTCCCTGAAGAGAGGGAGGGAAATTGGGATAAACTCGATGGAGGACATGCCCTGTGTATTCGCGAAAGGGGATGGTCCCAACGGGAGGAGGATCGAGGGAATCTTATACAGGTATGGAAAAGGTGAGGAAGTGAGGATAATGTGCGTGTGCCATGGCATCTTCCTGTCCCCAGCAGAGTTTGTGAAGCATGCTGGTTATGGTGATGTTTCTCACCCACTAAGGCACATAGTTGTGAACCCTGTCCACACACCCTTTTTGTGATGACAGTGAGCTTCTCCTCATGTTCTGCAAAAGTAGGACAGAATTATAGGGATGATATTATTGAAGTGAACATAATTATGTAATTTCTTAACTTAATTCTTGCTAAATCATGTGTAAATGTTTTGCCTGTTTTCTGTATGAGAATGTTAGGCTTATTCATCAGTTTGGCAGTAGCCTGTGGATCTTCTTGTTATGTTTGTTAGTTTTACTCAATGTTTGAGTGAGTGAGAGAAGCATGTTTGATAAAATTGAAGTTTCAGATTGTGATATGCTCTTGGTGGGAAGAACATGTGGAAGTACAGCTGAAAATGATATTTCAGGTGATTCTGGGATGGAATTCATTGGAAAGTTATGTTACTTGAGATGTTTATAGGGAGACAATTTTTTTTTTTTTTGATACATAGGGAGACAATTTTAAGTTCATCCATTTTACCAAAAAGAAGGGTAAAATTGTAGATTATTCTAATTATGAAGATGAAAGTCCCAAAAAAAAAAGAAAAAAAAAGAAACTGATTATGAAGATCCATTTATTTTACCCCCTTAAAAAAAATAAAGAATACCGTTATTTCCCCTAATTATTTTACTCATCCTGTCCTTAATATAAGATCTAATTACCTAATTTAATTAGATTAAGGAAGTTAATTGAGTTAGTTAATATGACATGTATTTTCTAAAATATGCTAGTCATCTTCCTTAATCCCCTAATTTCTTCCCCTCTTTGATTACTGTTGATGAAACTTTAATAAGGGTAAATTAGCAAAAGATTGACAAATATGTAAACTATATCTTATATTTAGGATTAAAATCAACTCCCTAAATATGTTTTATATTAAGGGCCGGAGGAGTATTATATAAGAGAATCTAATAATAAATTATGAAAGATTGACCAAACACAAGTTATGCAATCAACAAAAGGTTTTGTCCTTTAATTTCACATTCCTTAATTTTATAAATATCTTTTTAATTCTTCCACGCTATTATCGTAAAAATAATGCAGATATTAAAATTTTAGTAGTTATTTTTTTTTTAAATGCTAACATATTAAGTTTTTCAAATAGATATGAATGTCACAAAAAATTATCATTTGAGGTTAACAATGTTAGATTGAAAATATACTTTTTAAAATTAAGGATCAAACTGAAACTTGGATAAAGTTAGAGGATTCAATGCCAATTTATGCCTATGCAATTTACCTCCCGCAATGGTGATTATAATTATAAATATCAGTAGCGCAAGTTGTGCAACATAGATCAAGCTCATTTTTACACACACATATATTTTGCTTGGGATTTTTTTTTTCCCCTTGCGGCTGAATATCTCACCCAAAAAAACCCCTCCCTCCCACTCACACAGAGACAATGTCAAGGTTTTGAATGGAATAAGAAAAAATTGTATTTGCTATAGTTCCTGTAATTTTAATAGAATTTAAATAATAAATAAAAATGACATAATTTTGACAAAAATTGGAAAAATTCATGGCTATAGTAAATTATATTATTTTATTGACTATAAATAATGTCTTTTGAAACTTAGAATACAAAGAGTTTTTGTGTTTCCCTAAGAGTATGGAGTATACTTCTCGAGACTTGATCCTGAGTTAGTGTAGGGCTATTTACCAACTCCACTAATAGAATGTTGGTTGTCAAGGTTTATATCATATTATTATTGGATTTTAGACAATCTAATCTAACTAATGAAGGCTAGATAGATGATAAGCTTTAGAACCACTGAAAATCTAATATTCCATCCAGTCCTATTTATAAAATAGGAAATTGATAACTGAATTAAGCAATTTAAGAAAACAGTTAAAATTAATTTAAAATGATAGGCATGTATGAAATAAATTTCTTTTCAAGTACGCCCTTTTTTATAAGGGGCAAGTAATAGAAAGAAATAAGGTAAATATAAGTATCACTAATTTTTTTAATTAATATAATATATATAATTAATAAAAGGAAAAAATAAAAAAAATCATTAAATATTCAAATAATTCTTATCGCGCTTTTATAAAAAAGATCAAAATAATTCAAAATTTAAGCTCTAATAAAAAGCGGCGTGGGAGAACATAAAATCCATAATAACTTGCATTATAGTACTATAACTTAATTATCAGATTTTGTAATCTATCATGGGACCGACACCACCTGGTTGTTATCTAATTTTAGGCGATGAATGATGAATAAGTTTTATGAGCTTTAGCTTTACACTCAACTTGACTAAGAATATTTCTTTGCATATTAGGTATCAAGAATAAAAATTTTAAAAAATAAAGCATTTATGGGATTTTCACTTTGACATTTTCATATAATATAGTATATATTCTTATAGTATCTGAATGCTTGTTGGAGCGCATATTTATAATACTTGCACTTTACTTGGGTCATTGTAATATTATAATGAATTTTTGTTCCTTTATCCTCACAGGAATGAATTTTAGTCTGGTCAACTTACTTTAGTAAATAGGATGTGTTTTTTTTATACACAAATAGAATGTGTTATCACTTGATATTTTCTCCAAAAAAATCATATTCAATTTTCTTGTAATATTTTAATGTAATGATGGAAATTTCACTTTAAGATTTTATTCAAATTTAAATTCAAATTTTTATGGCTAAAATATATACAACCTCCTAGATTTTGGATCATGTACATATAATAATCTTTCTAATCCTTGAAACTTTACAGGACTGAATTTTGCAGATCACTTATTTGCACACTTTTCAAAATTTTGTGGTTATTTACATATCAATCAAAGGTTTTTTTTTTTTTTTGGCTGGGGTTGGGCCGTATTCTATGCATACAAGAATAAATTTTAAGGAGAATTACATTGTAGTCCCATGGAAGCTAATGTACGAAGAAATGATCCCGAAAAAATATGAAATTAATCTCAAGTCCCATGGGACCATTGTGTAATAAATTTAGGGTGAGAAATGTCTGAAATACCCCTATCAGAACCATACTGAAAGGGATGGTAAATGATGCACGGATACTCAAATGACGTCCCAAAAAGCATTGGAGATGGCGAGAAAAACGGAGTGGCGATCATCAGCCGTGGTTGAAGAGTAAGGTAGGGAATTGATACCATCCAATCTCTTGTCTTCATTATTCCATGTGACTCATGTATTCTATTGAGTAGCTAAACATATCTTCAAGTTTTGTTGATTCATGTTCGTTTTAGTCATAAAAAATGGAAAAAGATGTCTGCTTTTGATGGGTATTGTCCTCTATATGCTTCCAATCAAAGGCTGATATTAAGTCCATAAATACGTGATTATGTGGAATTAGAGACCATAAGATTATTTAGGACTAAATAAAAGTAAATTTCCCAAAACCAGGGTTTTCAAAAAAATTTCTAAACTTGTACAACAATGGTCTCATATTCACATTTCAATTACACAAATGGCCTGTACAGTACGATTCCATTCATAAATATTAGAGTATAATGTAAATTCTTGACACACTTAGGTTCTATTAATCAATAAAGGGTTTTACAAGGTACAAATGCCCATAATCCATTTTCCTTAACTAGGGGATTACACAAAACTATCCAATATCCATATACAATTGTTTCCCCAACAACATATCCAAAATATAAAAGTATGATAACCAATTTATCCAAAATAAACTCATAGCCCGGAGCTTTATCCACTCTTCGTCACCCGCTTTCCTTTAGATCCTTCGGCCCTGTCTAAAAATTGTTTTTGGGAGAGTGAGATTCTAAGAAATCCCCGTAGTGTCAATTCACTTATAGTTGCACAACCACAAAGCATGAAAGTAAATTATCATACAACACATAGCAACTACAACGGAAGTTACAGCGGCAAGGGCAGGTATGACTTGCGTCACCCTTACGTTTGCTCACGTTGAAGTGCTCACGCTGTATTACACATTCACATGTTCATATCACATATATCACCATAACTGGGATCCATATAAAATATTTCACATAAGCATAGCCACACTGGCCGGATAATCAAACAGGAATCCACGATTCCACAACACAACCTCGGCAATTACAACGGCATATACAATGGTAGGGGTAGGTGTGATAGCCATCACCCCCTACGACTGCTCACGTTGTAATGCCCTATGACCGATAACACATACACATGTTCGCAATGGCCTCATGCCAAAGATTTTTTCAACAAAACAATGATAAGTCATGCATACCAAGTATCATACACAACATGAGAGAAAAGTCACTACCTTGGTCCTTCCGTGTGTGTTCTGGCACTGGTTTCTCACGAGCAGAGCAAATATTGAATCCTATAATTCACAATTAGGGATGAAGTGTTATTCTCTATTCCAATATTCAAGTGACTTCACAATACTTAGATTTGGTTGTCATTTATGTCCTTTAGGTGGCTACTAGAAGTCCAAATATATATCTAAAGGGTTAGGAAAGACTATACCAAAAACCACCTTTCAGAAGTGAAAAATGCTGATTTTTGGGGGTTAAATACGGCCCAAAAATCCATTGGCTGCGACAAAAAATAGGTCCAAAACATTTGGGCCATGACCAAGAATCCGCTGGCAGCAGCCAAAAAAAATCCTGTTTCTTAGATGAACTTCAAAAACTTATAACTAATTTTAGAAAAATTAAAATGAGGTGATTCCAAAGCCTAATGAAAGATATTTAAGTCCTCTTTATTGAAAAAATATGGATCAAGGTTGTCCATAACCACAAAAATCCAGAATTTCACAAATGTTCATACTGGTCCAGAATTAAGTCCAATTTCGATACCAAACTTTGGAAAATCATAACTCTCAACAAAGAATTCATAATTGACCAAACTTTATATCAATGGAAATCTTGAAATGTGAATTACAAAAATGGAAATTTTCACCTCATTCTAAAACCATTTTCTATTTCAAATTATCATGCAAAATTGGTCATTTGCACATCAATTTATACTTAGCATTTTCCAGAATTTTCCAATTTTGCAACATATGTCTCCAATGGTTCCAAAACTCAACCAAAACTCATTCCCACACAAAATTTCACAAAGAAATCAATGGAAGCATCAAAATGACCAAATTCACATTACTTTCACATGATATAACATAGACTACAACGCAATGCCTTTTTCCCAAAAACTCAAAATCCACAATTCCATCACCAAAACAATTCTATCTATCCAAAAGGCTTCTCAAGACACCATATCCATGACAACCAGATGCCATACACACAATGACCCCCATTTTCGAAAATGAGCCAAAAATCCCAGAAAATCAAAGCTCAATCAAATGCCACAAAACCTATGTAGAAAGGTTTGTCTTACTCACCTCTACAACTTTTCCAAAGGAGTTACTTGGTTCTCCAAACTCCAAAATTCCTTAAGAGCTCAAAACACCATCAATGAAAAATCTAAAATCATGAAAATGAAGCTCTCAACACAAGGAACAACTTTATATAAGGGAGTTTTTGCATTAGAGGTCATCTTCTTACCTTAAATCTCAAGCTTTTCTCCTTCTTGCTTGAGCTCCTATGGCAACACGAAAGAGAGGGAGAAATGGGAGAGATGAGAGTGTGAAATGATGAAGATGGAGGCAGAAATTCTACCACTCCATGCCCCATACGCATAGGCAAGAGAGAGGGAAGAGAAAAGAGAATTTAAAATGATTTGTTGACTTTTCTCCCACCAACTCTCCATGCTTGATCCACATGTGCCACATGTCACAATCTTATGTAATCTCACCACATGTAATTCCTCCATTTAGTTACACTAACTAATTCCATTAACCATATAGTTACACTCCTCATTTCTCTTAGTTAGTAATTAATTTCTCCATTAATCACTAACTAATTGACCGATAATTTTCATTCTTCCCATTTCTCTATTGATTTTGGTACATTTATTTAAATTGCCACATATCTCATAATTAGATCCTTTTTCCTCTTCCATGCGCCATTTTCCCTTTAATTTTAGCCCTTAAATTACTTTGTCAAATAATCATGCTAAAATACAGGGTGTTAGGCATTTTCAATAACTGATTTGTCTCTCAAATCAATTTTGATTTACCAAAATCATTCATTATAATTATCATTATCCCTTAATCAAAATTTGGGACATTACATTTAACATCGTTATCGAAAATAACTTGTGAACGAAAAGCTGTTAAATTATCATTACTAACATATTTTACTGTGCAATGTGGTCCATACTTGATAACTTGTCATAAGGTTGGGATAGAGGATCAGCCACTATGTGTATTGAAGATTCACCTTCATTGCAATGCGCTATCCAAATGGTGCCAACAAGAAGACCTGAAATGAACTCGACAAAGTGGAAGGATATGATAACTGGGGAGGGACAAGTTTTTGTCAATGCGGATAGCCTTTGGCAAACATTATACAAGTATGGAATTGCACACAAGTTTACATATAAATATGTCAAAAACAACCAGCAAAAGATCATCGCCAAATGCATGGTTGATGGTTGTCCATAGTACCTGGGAGTGTATTCAATAGGAGAACGACAAGATATTGAATTTCTCACTATAAGAACATTCAAAGGTGACCACAAACATGATGTACATGATAAGCTACTTGTACCTCACTTGAAGAGATCCAAATTAACCTCATCAGTAATTACAGATAGTTTGAGGTGTAACATAGACAAGAATGCAAATGAGATTATGAGAGATATGTATAGAGATTATGGGGTGCGTCTAAATTATAGTTAAGCGTATAGGGGAAAAGAAAGAGCATTGATGGAAATACATGGCCGTGTTAAAGATTCATACATGACAGTTCCTTGGATATGTCATAGGCTAGTAGAGATCGATCCAGAAACGGTAGCCCGGTGTGAATTCTCTAAGGGTGATAGATTTGAGAGGCTATTTATTGTTTATGGATTCACGATCAAAGGCTTCTTACAAGGATGTCAAGGCATACTTTACATAGATAGATGTCACCTTAGTGGTCTTTACAAGGGAACATTGGTTTCAGCTAATGCGTATGATGCTAATGATCAATTGTTTCCCTTGTCATATGGCATAGTTAGTGGGGAAACACATGGTGATTTGAGTTAGTTTCTTAAGATTGTGAAGTATATCATTAGCACAAGGGAGATCATAATAGTGTCAGATAGGAATTTTGCCATCATAAGTGCTGTTTGTTGTATATTTGGATCTTAAAGACATGCATTTTGTTACTGGCACGTCAATGAAAAATTTAGTGCACACTTTGTAAAGCTGAGAAGAGTAAAGGATAGGACTTCTGCGAACAGCAGATACACTTAAAATGCTTGATGGTATTGTATATGTAAGGTATGAACATGAATATAATGTTGCATTAGGTAGGCTGAAATTGTTTTATCTAGAGTTGGATTAGTGGGTTGAGACTAAAGGAGATGTTGAAAGATGGGCTCAAAGCAAGTTTTCTCACAAAAGATGGGATAAATTAACATCAAATGTTATGGAGTCATTCAACCTTGGGTATTGAATGAGACGAAGCACAATGTTGATGTTTTCATTAATGAGCATAGAGAAAAATTAGCCAAGAAGATGGTTGCATGCAAAGCAGCCATGAGAAATTGGAGGAATGAGATTGGGAAAAATATTGAGTCTAAGTTGATGGAAGAAGTGAAGGGCGATGAAAATATGGAATGTGAATATTATGGTGATGATATGATTTCAGTTGCAACAATGTGTAATAATCGAGTCATCTATTTGACTGTTGACCTCATACGACACATGCACTTGCTTGGCATGGCAGATGAGCGGAATCCCTTGTTCACATGCATGTGTAGCAATCAAGTTAGTTCATCGTAGTGTGTACTCGTATATTGATGATTGCTACAAACTTTCTACCCAAGAAAACATATATGCATCGCCTATGAGGCCTATAGCAATGCATGATTGCCCACGTGTTGAAGCACTTACAGTGATGCAGCTGATGACACAAAATTTTTTGTGACCACCAATTACCAGAAGGCCATCGAGAAGGCCAAAACGAAAAAGGATTGAATCTCAACTTCAAGACAAAAGGGTTAATCATTGTGGCAGGTGCATTGAAGCTGGACACACTGTAAAGACTTACAAGAATCCTAATCCAAGATGATAAATCATGGTGGCTTAAGTTCTTTTGATTTTGGAAACTGCATGTTATACTATTTGTGTAAATCTGATTAGATAGAAATCCATACTACTTCTATAGCAACAGTCTGTGAATTTTTGGGTACTTGTACATGCATTTTTAGCTGTAAATAAAGGTTGGATATAATATGGCTTTGTATCCCACTTTCATTTATGGAGAGTTGTAATATGATATAAATTATGTTGTCAAAGAATGGACATGGAATTGTCATTCGAGGCTCATGCAGTTGTTAATGTATATATATGCAGTTATGTTCACATTTATATATCACACTGTCATGTATTGAAAGTTTTAATCTGATGTAAAGTATGTTGTCAATGAATGGACTTGGGGTTGTCATTACAGGCCTATGGAGTTGTCAATGTAGCCCATGCAATTGTTAATATATATATATATATATGCAGATATAATGAAATTGGAAAATGAGTTTATTTGCATATACTTATAGATTACATATGTTATTGATATTCCACATTAATTAGGTAGTCAGAGTCACTGGTGCCGCCTTTACGTCTAAATGGAAGGGTGGAAGAGTTGTCAAAGGAGGCCCAACGAGTTGTCAGTGTAGGCCCCTTGACTTGTTAATGAAGGCACCACGAGTTGTCAGTGGAGACCTCTTGACTTGTTAATGAAGGCACCATGGTGGAGTTGTTAATATATTTATGTTGTTATAAAGAGTTGTCAACGGAGGCCCAATGAGTTGTCAGTATTGACTCCTAGTGTAACCCCCTTCCAACTAAGGCCGAGATTAAGTTCATAAATACGTGATTATGTTAAATTAGAAACCATAAGAAGATTTGAAACTTACTAAAAATTTCTTTTCCCCAAAACAGGGTTTGTAAAAACTTTTCTAAAACATGTTCAACACGGTCTCATATTCACATTTCAGTTACATAATTGGCCTGTACAGTTCGATTCAATTTATAAACATTAGAGTACAGTATAATTTCCTGACACACTCGGGTTCTAGTAATCAACTAAGGGGTTTACAAGGCACTAAAACCCATTATTAGTTTCCCATAACAAGGGGATTACACAAAGACTATCCAATATACACATAATTCCCTAACAAAATATCCCAATGTTTTGTACATGATAACCAATTATCCAAAATAAACTCCTAGCCCGGAGCTTTAACCGCCCTTTGTCACCTACTTTTCTTTAGAACCACTAGCCCTGTCTAAAATTTGTTTGGAAGAGTGAGATTCTAAGGAATCCCCATAGTAACAAATCACTTATAGTATGCACAACCTCAAAGCATGTAAGCAAATCATAGCACAACACACAAAAATTATAATGGCAGTTACAGCGGCAGGGTAGGTGTAATAAGCATCACCCTTTACGACTGCTCACATTGAAGTGCTCACAATGTATTGCACCATAACATGGTTCACAACTATATATTTCACCACAGTTGGGTTTCATATAAAGCATTTCACAACATGTAGCCACACTGGCATATTTCTCAAAGTAGGAATTCACAATTCCATCACATCGCCACGACAATTACAATGGCAGTTACAGTGGCAAGGGTAGGTGTGATAACCATCACCCCTTATGTAATATCCTGAATTGTGATTAAGGGCTAATAACTACAAAGTGATATAATTAATGTTAATTAAACACTTTTGAAGTAAATAATGTGAATTATGATGCAAATGTATTTGATGATGGTTTAGTATATGTTATGATAAGCAGGGGTAAAATGTTAAATCTACTGACCGACTGGCCAGTTACTGAAGAGGGAACTCATGGGTAACTTGAGATTGGGATCAATGGCTAGGATGTGCTGAGTAAGGGGTAGAATCTTGTATGGATAAGTTTATAAGAACTCATGGAAGGGAGAATGAGATCTTGCCAAGTGTCATTATAATGGCCCTAGGATTAGTCAAAGTTTCAAACTCATTTCTCTCTCTTCCCTCTCTTCCTCCAAGTCGGTTTGTGTGCATGGGAATGGGAGAAAATATGTATCATCATCATCATCTTCATCTTCTCTCTCATCTAACCTCCATTTTCGTTGAGCAAGGGAAGGAAAGAGAAAGTGTTAAGGTGAGTTTTGGCTAGTTAGATGCCTCTTAATGCTCAAATGTTCTTTATTAATGTTATGAAAGAGGTTTAGAGCTTTAAACCTATGGTTTCAGAATTTTGAAAGAAGGTGTTTTGAAGTTTGCACAAGTTTGGAAACTAGAGAATCAAGAAGTTAATCATTGGAAGTTGAAGGGGTGAGTATTTATAATATTTTGATATAATTGTTTTGATCATTGGTTGAGTTTTGAGAACTTTGGAATTTGCCCTGATTTTAGCCTAATTATGAAATATATGAATTAGCTAGTGTTTTGTGATGAAATAGATTCCAAATAGTGTCTTGGTGTCAATGGTTGTGGTTTGGATTTGAAAAGGGAAAGTTTGATAATTAGGTGATATTGGGTGCAATGTGGTTAGAAGAGTAGAATGTATTATTGTGGTAAGATTTTGGTTGTTTTGAGGTTGGCAATAGGTTCATTATGGAATTTAGTATGGGAATGAACTTTGGTATAAATGTTGGGATCATTGGAATCAGTTTTGGTAAATTTGGAAAATCATATTAGTTGCTGCGATCTGACTTCTGATAAGCTTCACTCGAGTGAGGAGGGGTCTTACTCGAGTGCAGTATGAAATTCTGGGTATTTTGGTTAAGTCTTCAGGCAGAAATCACGAGTGCACTTTTGTTTCCGCAAGTGATATAGGTCATCACTCAAGTGATCTTGGTTTCACTCAAGTGAGGGAGTAAGTTTAAGACTTTGGAGTTTATGATTGCTCTCGGGTAGTCACTCGCGGTGCCTCACGTCTTGGTGCTCGAGTGCATTTGAGGTTATCACTCGAGTGCGGTTTTCTGTGCTCGAGTGAGGGTGTAAGATATATCAAGGTTTGCTCTCGGGCAAACACTTCCGGTGTGACACTTTTGGGTGCTCGAGTGAATTTGGGGGTCATCACTCGAGTGAGGTCATCTCTACTCGAGTGAGCTGACAAAAAATCAATGCTTTTGCTTCTAAAAAGACATCTTCGGGGTAGTTTCTCCCAACCCTTTTGGCATATGTTTAGGCATTTAATGGCCACCTAAAGAGTTCATATGAATACCAACTTAAAGTATTATGGAATTAATAACTTGGAAAAGAGATTGATCTATTGTCCCTATTTTGATTTATAGGATTTGACATCTGCCATCCTCGGAGCCCATTGTGCCAGCGAACGTCAGAAAGGAACAAGGTAGTGACTTTTCTTTTATACCATATGTGATGCATTGTATGTGTGTTATATAATTGATTTGTGATAAATTCGTATGCTGCGATATTTGTGGATATGTGTAAGCACCGCCATGCCAATAGTCCCTGAGTCACTAATAACGGTTCGGGTTAGGACGGTGTGCCTTCCCGGCGGTAAAAGGGGATGAGGATGGGGGTGTGATATGTGTGATTATGTGAAAAGCCGAAAGGCTATTTGTGAAGGCCTACAGGCCAATTGTGAAAGCCGGATGGCTATATGAGCTATAAGGCTATGTGTATGCATTGCCACGCTAACAGTCCTTGAGTCGCTAACAACGGTTCGGGTTAGGACGGTGTGCCTTCCCGACGGTAAAAGGGGATGAGGGTGGAGTATGATTCGTGCTGTTGCTGTATGATGATTTGCTTACATGCTATGTGTTTAGGTGTGGTATGAATAATTTGTTACTACTGGGATTCTTTTGAATCTCACTCTTTCCTATGACTAACCTTTCAGAAAGGGTAAGTGGCTCCAGAGAAAAGCAGATAACCAAGAGCGGATAGGACTTCTTAGAGATATTTGACTTGGAATTGTTAGTTATCTATTTTGAGAACATGATTACTGTATATATTTGGGGTTGTAAATACTGCTTTGGTTATGTAATCCCCATTTTTGGGAAAAATGATACACCCAATATATATGTAACCCAGGGACTTGCCGGGATTTTAGTTGTGTGCTCTGATATTTATAAATGCGATTAACCTGTGCAAGTAATTATATTCGAAACTGAATGTGAGACCAAATTACTAGTATTTTGAATTGTTTTGTAAATACCCTATCTAGAAGATAGGAAATTGAAAATGTTGTTTTGTAATTATTGGTCTCTATTTCACTTTAATTTCATAATCTGGATGTAATTACGGTGAGGGGGTTACACCTTACGACTGCTCACGTTGCAATGTACTACGGCATATTTCACAATTTCACAATGGCATCACGCCCTCAATTTTGACAACATCCATGTTTCATAAGATGCATTTCACAACAACGCAATGATAAGTCATGCATATTAAGCATCATACACAACATGAGAGAAAAGTCACTACATTGCTCTTTCCACGCTTGCTTAGGCGCCGATCTCTCGCTAGTAGGGCAAATATCGAATACAATTATTCATAATGAGGGATGAAATGTTATTTTCTATTCCAATACTCAAATAACTTCACAACACTTAGATTTGGTTATCATTAATGTCCTTTAAGTGGCTACAATTGTCTCTAACAAAAGCCCTAAAGGGTTGGGAAGTACTATTTCAAAAGCCACCTTACGATAGTAAAAAGTTTTGATTTTTAGATGTTGGCCTCGGCCAATAAACTTTAGCTGCAACCAAAAATAGGTCAGAAACTTTTGGGCTGTGGCCAAGTACTTTTGGCTGCAGCCAAAATCAGGTCAGAGAGTTTTTTGCTGCAGCGAAGGGTCTTTTGGCTGTGGCCAAAAGCAAGTTATAAGCTTTTTGGCTATGGCCAGAACTTTTGGCCGTGACAAAGAAAAAGTTCAGTTTCTGGGCTGAATTTTTAAAAATTATAGCTAATTATAGAAAAATTGAAATGAGGTGATTCCAAAGCCTATTGAAAACATAGGAAAAATATGAATCAAGGTTGTCCATAACCACACAATTACAGAATTACACGAAATCCCCTACTACTCTAGAATTGCTTCTAGTTTCAACCCCAAACTTTGGAAAATCATTACTCCTAGCTCACAAATCGAAATGACATGAATTATATATCCATTTTGAAGATTGGGATGTGAAATATAAGACTGGAAAGTTTCAAAATTTTTCATCACCAGTTTCTATTTTAAATTACCATGAAAAGTTGACCACTTACACAACAATTTACACTTAGCATTTTCTAGAATTTCCAATTTTGTAACTATGTCTCCAATGGTTCTACCAATCCAAAACTCATTCCCATAAAAAATTTCACAAGGAAGCCAATGAAGACATCAAAATGGCAAATTTCACATTGCTTTCATAAGATATAACATCAATAACAACACAATGCACTTTTCCAAAATCTTCAAACTCCACAATTCAAACACAAATTCATTCTATCTATCCAAGACACTTCACAAAACACTAATTCCATAACATCAACATGTCATACCCACAATGATCCACATTTTTGAAAATGAGGCCAAATTCCAAAAAATTTAAAGCTCAATCAAATGCCACAAAACCCAGGTTGAAAGGTTTATCTCGTATACCTTACCAACTTTCCCAAAGAAGTTCTTGCTTCGCCAATCTTTAGATTTCCTTGAGTGCTCAAACACCACCAAATGGAAAATCTAAAACTATCAAAATGAAGCCCTCAACCCAAGAAACAATATTAAAGAAAGGAGTTTTGGCATTTGAGGTCATGATCTTACCTTAATCTCAAGCTTTTCTTTCCTCTTTCTTTTCCAAAAATGGAGAAATGGGAGAGCTTGGGGGGGGGGAGTTTTAAGATGATGATGATGAAGAATGGCTAAATTTTCTGCCCCCATGCCTTACTCATACGCACAAAGAGAGAGGGGGAGAGAGAAATGAATATAAACTGATTTATTTGACTTTCTCACTATTCCTTCATCATCTCCTCTTGCCACTAGTCAAACTCTCATTGACCCTCATAAAGTAAGTAACTAATTAGTTACTCTAACTACTCAATTAACCATTTAGTCACACATCTCATTTCTTCTTAGTTAGCCATTAAATTCTCCATTAATTACTAGTTTACCGATAAATTCCATTCTTTCAATTTTTCCCCTAATCATGGAAATTTTTACTAAATTGCCACATAATACATTTTCTCATTTCTTTCTCTATTCCATTCACCCTTCCCTCATTTTAGCTCCAAAAATTACTTTGTCAAATAATCATGCTAAAATACAGGGTGTTGGACATTTCCAATAATTAACTCATGTCTCAATCGACTTTATTTCTACAAAACACTTTCAATTATTGTCATTAAGCCTTAATCAAAATTTGGGACATTACACCTAGACTTGTCAATGGAGGCACCATGAGTTGTTAGTGGATGCCCCTTGACTTGTTAATGTACCTGGTGGAGTTATTAATACATTTATATTGTTATGAAGAGTTATCAACTGAGGCCAAACGAGTTGTCAGTGTAGGCTCCTTGACTTGTCAATGGAGGCACCACGAGTTGTCAGTGGATGCCCCTTGACTTGTTAATGTACCCTGGTGGAGTTGTTAATACATTTATGTTATTATGAAGAGTTGTCAACGAAGGCCCAACGAGTTGTTAGTGTAGGCTCCTTGACTTGTTAATATACCTTGGTTGAGTTGTTAATACATTTATGCTGTTATGAAGAATTGTCAACAGAGGCCCAACGACTTGTCAGTGTAGCCTCCTTGACTTGTTAATGGAGGCACTATGAGTTTTCAGTAGATACCCCTTAACTTGTTAATGTACCCTGATGGAGTTGTTAATACATTTATACTGTTATGAAAAGTTGTCAATGGAAGCCTAAGGAGTTGTCAGTGTTGGCTTATTGACCTGTCAATGGACAACCATTGGGTTATCAATGGACGCCCTATGACTTGTTAATGGAGCCTCCTTAACTTGTCAATGAAGGCCCCGAGAGTTGTCAGTGGAGCCTGTAGCATAGCGCAAGCAAGAGCATCATATGTGCATATTTGTAGCACTAACGTTAACTAATGTAAATAACTCTATAATTCATAAATATTCAAAATGTCAAAAATACAAGTTTGAAGTTGCTTAAATCTAAAAACATATCATCCATATAATGTGACTGAACTTGATCATTACACAAAACCTACCACATTTACAAATAATGTGCACATGAACATAACAAACCCCTAATGTGCTATCCATACAATCATAAGTCAATACAAGTCATAGCGAACTACGTCAAACCTATACTCTACTAGAATGTACAATTGAAGTCAACATCCTAATTGGTTCTCCTCCTCTTATATATGTCTTGAACTAAAGACATAACTTTGTTTACATGTTTGTTGTGTGGATGAGTAACCAGCCACCACAAGAACCCGAACTTCATTTCTTGGAGCTCGTCTGGGGAATAGTATGGCATAGTGTGACCGTCATGCCCTTACTTAGTGCTATCCCACATCTGTAACCAGGATAGTACATGTACACCACAAGAGTCTCTACACATAAACATGTTAACAAGTATCAAACCAGATTAGTTGTATTTACAATGAGTTTCTATGAACAAAAACCACAATGTCAACTCACGTGTCTGCTTATCCATATACTTTTGCCCATGCCACTCCCTTCTTAATTTTGTTCTCATCCTCAAACCGTTGTGGCTTGACTCTTTAAAGAATTTGGAATAAGCAATTTCGCTAAAAAAACAAAAACAACATCAGTAAGAAATATGAATGTAAATAGAGTGCGGGTTGTAAGGTGACAATTATTCCATACAACTTTGGTTGCCATGTGTTCCTTTGGGTCAACCTATCCTTTACGTTTCCTTGTCTTCTTCTTTGGCTCCATTGGTTTAGTCCCCAAATTGTTTATAGATTCCAATTCCTTCTGCCTCCTATTATATGTCAGTATGCCAACCAAAGAGTTAAGGGCATAACATCGCATGGTTTTTGTGTCAACCACATAGCAAAACCAGTGATCATCCCAAACAGCTGGAGCAAATATGAAAAAACAAGCCCCAATGTTATATCCTAAGTATTTGGGCAGGATTTGTCTTTCATTATTAGCCAAAGACCATTTCAGTGGGTTTGCAACAATTTTATGCATGAAGTCGGCTATAAATACGTGTCTTCTAACTCTATCGACGTTCAGTTGTTGATCAGCAACCAAGGTCTTCGCAACTATTAACATTAACTGCATCAGTGACATAAACAAGTAACTCAACGAAAATATGACAGCAAAGCAATATAACATAACTTAATACTAGTGGCATACCCTATCATTAATTCATCCTCATGGTCTTAGACAATAGAGTTCCCCCTTGTGAGGAAGTAATCATGCATCTCCCCGAAGTCCCTGAAATAACACAAACACATAACATGTCAATCATACTATAACTGCAATGTAATACCATTGTAACCAACCAAAGTAGTACTTTCAACTTACTTGTCGTTGTCGTCGTTATTACACTGAGTTGTACACAACTAAAATAATATATCCTTCTCATCAACTTTCCTCTTTCCCTTATACTTCCTGGTTGTATATATTCAGTGAGATTTGACAACCCAACTGAGAGTTATGACCTTCTTGGACCTTATCAATTCCACCTCACTCCCTTTTTACTGGTTATCTCCATCAGGATGCTGCTGGAATTGTGCTTCTCTGGTTCACTGCCATCATGGGCTTCAATTTCAATCATTGCATTATCGTGTTCAGTGTCTTAGTCATCCTTTTCATCCTCTACATCCTTCTCTTCACTTTTTGATTCCTCATCCACTCCTTTTATGTCTGCTTCCTCCTCTTTATCATCTTCATTTTTGTCCTTTACAGCTGCCTTCTCATCATCCTCCTCAAACATCCTTGAACTTGATGCCTTATAGTTTGTTGCATCTTCATCTTCACCATCCTTGTTTTCATCGACGTCGTTGTTGTTCCCATCTAACAACCTATTTTGAAGGGCAAGGAGCTCTTTGCCGATCATGCCAACTAGCGTAGCTCATGTCCGCTGCAATTCCTGTAACATTAACATATTGATCAGTGATAAATCCCAAATTTAATATATTTTATCCCACCTTATTCATTTATTTTGGGGATTATTTTAGACTAATTTGGATTTATTAGATAATATTTGGATAGTTTGCCAATTTTAGGAAATAATATAAATATGAATTGATTATGATATTATTGAGTTTAAATTGTTAATATTCTGATTGCTATCTTGTGATTAGATAATATTTTCAAATATATGATAGATCACAATTTTATCTAATTCTTGCAAAACAAAGAAAAGAAGATTATAAGATCTTAATGTGCAGAATTTTTCTTAGAAACTAAAATAGAATATGATGGTTGGGTTTTATTGGGCTTTTTGAATTTTAATGGGCTCAAGAATGGACGCCAAAAACTCTCTCTTCCCTTCATTAATTAACCTAGCCACCAACAGAAAAGGAGGTACTCACAGACGCTGAAACTCCGGTCTTGGGCGGCGCCATTCATCACATCGTGACAAATTGCCTATCCCTCTTCCTCAATTCATCGCCACACTTACATTCCTATATATATATATATATATATTCTTCTCCTTCCACGTACACACTGTAACCCCCTTCAAGATTAAGCCGAGATTAGTTCGGAAAAAACATAATTAATGTGGAATTAGAGACCGTAAATGATTTGGGACTTAAACAAAGTCAAACTTCCCAAAATCAGGGTTCACAAAAATTTTACAAAACCTGTTCAACAATGGTCTCACATTCACATTTCAATACAAAATGGCCTGTACAAGTTGATTCCATTTACAATTATCAGAGTGCAAAGTAAATTCCCGACTCACTCGGGTTCCATTCATTTAATAAGGGTTCATACAAAGGCACAAAGGCCATAATTCTTACCCTTTACTTGGGGATTACACAAAATCTAATATATACAATTGTTTCTACCAAAAATATCCAAATGATATACAATGATAACCAATAACCAAAAAGGAACTCCTAACATGGAGCTCTACCCGCTCTTCGTCAACCGCTTGCCTTTTGATCCTTCAGCCCTGTCTAACATGTTTAATTTTGGGAGAGTGAGATTCTAAAGAATCCCCGTAGTGTCAAATCAATCATATAATGTACAATAGTAAGGCATGAAATCAAATCATTATCCATACAAGCAACTACAACGGCAGTTCAACAGCAATGGTTAGTATGACACATGTCGTCCCTGACGATTGCTCACGCTGTATTGCATCACAACAATCCACACAATATAATTCACCACAGCTGGGATCCATATAAAGCATTTCATAACGCAAGCCATACAGGCAAGATACACACAGCCCACGGCTGGTTTCACAAACGCCGCGCCACGGGTCGGATTCACAAAGATCCATGTCGATTACGATGGCAGTTCAACGGCCGACCTAGAGATGACCAACATCAATCCCTATACGGCTCACGCTGAAGTGCTAACACCGTAATGGACCATGGCACACATTTCACAAAATGCAATGATAAGTTATGCATACCAAAACATCATACACAATATGAGAGAAGAGTCACTACCTTGATCCTTCCGTGCGTGTCCTAGCACCGGTCTCTCCCGAGCAGGACAAATGTCAAATCCTATATTCATAATTAGGGACGAAGAGTTATACTCTATTCCAAGACTTAATTCACTTCATAATACTTAATTGGTTATCATTATTGCTCTTTTAGAGTCATTAAATACCCCTAACAAAACTCCTAAAGGGTTGGAAGAACTATCCCAAAAATCCCCTTTTAGAAGCACAAAAACTGATTTTTCACTGCTGCACCTCGAGCACAAAAGCCCTCACTCGAGCACAAAAGCCCTCACTCGAGCACAAAAGCCCTCACTTGAGCATTGGTACGGACATCACCTCAAGCATGAGAAAGTGAGGACAGAAAGTGCTTGCCCGAGAGCACAAAAATTTTCAAAGAAGAGAATCACTTGAGCACAAAATCCCTCACTCGAGCATTGTACGGACATCACCTCAAGCACAAGAAAGTGAGGACAGAAAGTGCTTTCCCGAGAGCACAAAAATTTTCAAAGAAGAGGATCACTCGAGCACAAAATCCCTCACTCGAGCATTGGAACGGACATCACCTCAAGCTCAAGAAAGTGAGGACAGAAAGTGCTTGCTCGAGAGCACAAAAATTTTCAAAGAAGAGAATCACTCGAGCATTGTACGGACATCACCTCAAGCACAAGAAAGTGAGGACAGAAAGTGATTTCCCGAGATCACAAAAAGTTTCAAAGAAGAGGATCACTCGAGCACAAAATCCCTCACTCGAGCATTGTACGGACATCACCTCAAGCTCAAGAAAGTGAGGACAGAAAGTGCTTGCCCGAGAGCACAAAAATTTTTAAAGAAGAGGATCACTCGAGCACAAAATCCCTCACTCGAGCACACTCACTCTCACTCGAGCATGATTAGCAGAAACCAGAAAACGCATAAGGTATGATAGTAATTCCAGAATTTTTACCAAGTGATCCAAATGATCCAAATGATCCCAAATACCAAACCAAAGCTACTCCCACACAAAAACACCCAAGGAATTCAATGGAATCATTAAAATGACCAAAATCCAACTCCATTATCATGCTTTGGTTTGAATCAACACAAATAATCAATTTTCCCAACATCACTAAACTTAACATTTCAACCTCCAATCAATCTATCTATCCTAAACTCATTCCAAAATGCCATTCTCATGCCAAAAACATACCAAATGAACAGTGGCACTCATTTTCGGATTCAAGCCAAAATTTTCAAAAATTATAAAATCCTTCAAATGGCATGAAACTTAGATAGATAAATTAGTCTCACTTACCTCTTTCACTTCTCCAAAGACACTCTTTGATTCTCCAACAATCAGATTTTCGTGTGGGCTCAAAACCTCAACCAATGGTCAAACTAAAAACACCAAAATGAAGCTCATCACTCAAGGTTCAACATTTATGAATTGTGTTTGAGCAATGGAGGGCATTTACTTACCCAAAGATCAAGCTTTTCCTTTCTCTTTCTTGCCCAACAATGGCAACTCGAATTAGAGAGAGAGAGAATGTGAGAGATGGAGTGAGGAAGAAGAAGCAATCATCATTCTTCTCTACCCATGCTGCAGCCGAAAAGAGAGGAGAGGAAGGAGAGAGAATTGATTATTTTAATCAATTTTGACTTACACACATGCACTCTCCCCTATACCCTCTATTGCCACATGTCTTAATGTTATTGGTTCTCACCAAATAAGTCATCAATTAACTTATCTAATCTCTCCATTAGCCATTTAATCACACTTCTCATTTTCACCCAGTTAGTAATTAATTTCTCCCTTAATTACCAACTCACGGCCAAAAATTCCATTCTTCCAATTTTTCAATAATTATGACATATTAATTAATATTTCCATAAAACACATAATAATTCCAATTAAATTCATAATTATCCACAATAATCATGATTAACCCATAATCAAAAATTGGGATATTACACACACTGTATGAATTCCACCCACGAATTCACTAATAAATTCCTCCTCCAACATTAAAGTATTCTTCATCCACAACATCTATCAATCATTTTTGTCAATGGCGGTGACTAGCTTGAGGCGTTAAGAGAGGAATTCTATGTCAGCTTAAATCTTTTGGGAGACAACTTGGGAGGAGCATGGAGGAAGTTAGAGCCTAAGAGCTTACACTTGAAGATCACAAGGGAGTTTTTTTCTTTTATCAATTTATTTCAAGACTTGAGATTGTTTAGTTTTAAATGATTTTGGGTTATACTAATTGAGAACAATCTAGTTTTAGATTGTAGACTTATTATTGATTTGGATTGAATTGATATTTTGGATTTGATTTGTTCTTAATTAAGTGTTGGGATTTTTGTTTGCAAACCCTTTGATTGTCAATTAGATTATTAACCGAGTTTTCATTATTAATTTAATTATCAATTTGGGTCTAATCCCTTGATTGTTTAATTAGGGTGATTAATTATCGAATTGTTTAATTAGGCAATTGTGAACATAATTTCCAAAACTATCTTAAACAATTATGATTGGTTTTTAATGGATTTAATTAACCACCGCTTTTTCCATTATGAGTTTTCTAGTGGATTATGTGTTATTGAGCTTGAGGGTTTCCCATGTTTCAATTAGGTGATTAAATTTATTAATTCCAATATTTCATCAACCCCTTTGGTCTAATAAATTGGATTGCTAAGAAAGCTAAATCTATGTGAATCCTAAGTTATCCCCTTCACCATCATAACTGAACTAACCTTTGTTGATTTTCTTAGATATTAGTTTATTTCTTTTTCTTAGGATTTTAATTTCCCTCTCATAAGAAAAACCCCAAAAATTGCATGTTCATTATTTAGGTTAGTTTCATTCTCATATAGGTTTTAGAGACTTTTGCATTTAGGTAATGGAGTCTTGCATTTTAGTTTAGGTTTATTCCATTGCATTTTTTATCACCTAAATTCAATTCTAGAGAAAACCCACATATTGCTCCTTGGGAGAATGACCTAGGTTGCCACTATATTGCATTAGTAGGTTGTCCTAGTTATTAATTGATTGCTTTAGCTACAAAAGCACGCATCAATCAGATTTGCTAATTAAGGCATTAACAAGTTGACAAAAATGCAATTTAAAACAGTTTACATATTAAAGTAGTCATAATTACTGGGTGTGTCAGCATTGTTTCAGGATTAAATGTCGTAAATAAATAGCCACCCCCTGCCTGACACCATAAAGCATTCCTTTCTTGCTTTCTTTCTCTATTTGAACTCTACTCCTTACCCATTCCTTATTCCAATATAGGATGGCATCTTCATCTTTACATGCTTTCAGATTGCCTAAAGGAAAATGTTGTAGGTAAAACATCTGCATCACATGTACATGACAATTAAGAATTATACATTCACATTTCCAGTTGCAGAAAAAAAAAGACAAGATAGGCACATACCATGAGGAAGTATATACAACCTCTAACAGTTTTTCTGTCTTTACCATTCCCTTTCCTCAATTCCTTTTGAAAATCCCTAATTGCAAGGCAAAATTCTTTAAAAATGAAGGATGACCAATTGAACTGACCAAATGCGTTCTTTATTAGTGTTATCAACTTTAACACACAATCACTAACATAAATACTCGCACTAGGGGACAATAAGGTTCCTAATACGAATATGACAAAAAGAAACTCAAAAATTTTCATCCATTTCACCCATCAACAATTCTTCTATTTGTTGGTATTTTAAATTTTTGTATACACTCTTGAGGTCCTTGAAAATCATATCTTCATCATCTACTTGTACTTGTATGTCCAACCCACTATTAGGTTGACCAAGCAATTGTGTCACATCTTTAGCCTTTACCTCGCGAGTCTGCCCTCAAAATGAGAATTACTTGGTTGGGGGGGTCAAAAGATCTCATGAACTTTGCGCATAAGTGACGGTTGATCTGTGGACAATAATATGAACCAGCTTGTCAAACCCAATTCTCTTCAGCCTTTTCATGGCGTCTGGTCTATCCTTCAAGTTCTTGCAGACAGCCATAAACTACTTAGGCATGCATCTTGTCAGGAATGGAAGGACATATGTCTTCCGTTTACTATGGCCTCTTAATTGTTCAGCCCGTTTAGCATATTGTTCTCTCTTCTTTTCACTCAACTTATTCTAGACCTCCCTTACCTATAGGTTGGCCTCTTGAAAATTCTGCAACTTATTCACCTTCCCCTTCTATTTCTCCTTCTCCTTTCCCTTATGCTTTTCCTCCTTGTGGCTGAAAAATTCTTATGTGAATAAATTATAGCCAAAAAAGCTGGCTACCCTTATTCGTGTTGGGCTTTTTCTTCCTTGTTTCTCTTTACTAGACTTTCCTTTGTCCATCTTCCTTCCCTGGAAAAATATTTTTCACCATCAGCTCCTTAAACACAATACGGATTAGCATCTTTCAAAAGTATGATTAGCAAAAAGGCCTCCATAAAAATCAAGATTATTAGAATTAATAGCTCATAAAAATAATTCGTATAAACCTTAAGAGAGAGGGGCAAGAACCTAGTGCCAACAATCATACAGGAGGGAGAGGGAGGCTAGCAAAGATTCAAAGAATTCTCAACGAAAGGGAGCACAATATTGATCACTGATCAAGAAGTTAAAGTAGCCCAACTGATTACTTCTAATAAATACACAATATATGATCATTGATCAAGAGGAAAATTACCAAGACCAAAATAATGGAAGGAGAACAATAGCTCAAAAGCTTCAAAATTCATAGTAGGTTTAAATTGCTTGCTTCAAAACCAAGGCGTATCTGACTGATCAAAAGCTCTCATTAAAATCACACAGAGTTTTCCTTATCATGCCTCTATTTTCACAACTCATTAAGCTATACAAACAACTTAAATATAACACAATTGATTGATAGTTGGAAAGGGAGAAATAAATAGAAGATATATAAACTCATTTCATGCCTCTCTGGGGTTGTAATTGTTGAAAATTGTGCCTTAAGGGCCAATCATTGTACTTTGAACGTTATTATTTTAATGAAATTTCTCCATTATGTTATCATATTATTTGCATGTTAACTGTGATAATTGTATCATTGGATAATTCATGAAGATTGTCTTAAAATATCCTTGGTGGGTCATCTATACGGGAGCAGAGATGAAACAATACCAGTTTGACTCTGATAAGATATAGAGATACGAATCAAAGTCTTAGGCACTTGTAAGAGTACAAGGTGCTGGATCGACCCACTATGAGAAAGCTACATGGATCAAGTCATAAGCTTTTCTCATATATAACCACGTCACAATGCCCTTAGGCCTGAGGTCATCATGGATTCCTTCATGAAAGTTGCTAAGCTTTGAAAGTCAAAAGTTACTTTTGACCGGGTGATTATAAAGGCTACGATCGGGCTTGGTGGTTTTTCATGCAGAGGAATATGAATGATCAAGATGGAATTTGTCCCTCACATTAGTAGAGAGATATTACTGGGCTTACAAAAACTTTTACAAAACCTGTTCATGACGGTCTCATATTCACATTTCAATACTAAATGGCCTGTATAGGTTGATTTCATTCACAAATATCAGAGTATAATACAAATTCCCGACACACTCGAGTTCCATTCATTAATAAGGGTTTTACAAAAGCAAAAAGCCCACAATTCATTACCCTTAACTTAGGGATTACACAAAACTATACCACCAATCCTAATATATACAACTGTTTCCCAAAAACATCCAAATGATATACATGATAACCAATAACCAAAGTATACTCCTAAACCAGAGGTTTAACTACTCTTCGTCACCCGCTTTCCTTTTGATCCTTCTGCCCTGTCTAAAACATGGTTTTTGGGAGAGTGAGATTCTAAGGAATCCTCGTAGTGTCAAATCAATCATGGTATGTACAACAATAAGGCATGAAATCAAATCATTATCCACACAAAGCAACTACAATGGCAGTTACAACGGCAATGGTTAGTATGACACATGTTATCCCTTACGATTGCTCATGCTGCATTGCATCACAACAATCCACACAATATATTTCACCACAGTTGGGATTCATATAAAGTATTTCATAACGCAAGCCATACAGGCAAGATCAACACACAGCCCACGGCTGGATTCACAAACGCCACCCCACGGGTCAGATACACAAAAATTCATGTCGATTACGATGGCAGTTCAACGGCCGAACTAGAGATGACCAATGTCAATCCCTAAACGGCTCACGCTGAAGTGCTCACGCCGTAATGGACCATGGCACACAGTTCACAAAGTTCAATGATAAGTTATACATACCAAAACATCATACACAATATGAGAGAAGAGTCACTACCTTGGTCCTTTCGGGCGTGTCCTAGCGCCGGTCTCTCCCGAGTAGAGCAAATGTCAAATCCTAGAATCATAATTAAGGATGAAGAATTATAGTATATTCCAAGACTTAATTTACTTTATAACACTTAAATTTGGTTATCATAATTGACCCTTAAGAGGCCACAAATGCCTTTAATAAAAGCCCTAAAAGGTTGGGAAACAATAGGTTAGAGATCTCCTTTTGAAAACTCAAAGTGCTGGAACACAGGCGTTGGCCGCGACTAGCCCTTCCTTGGGCCACAGCCAAAATATGGTGAAAAGGTCACTGGCCGCGGCCAGAATCAGGTCAGAAAGGTTTGGGCCGCGGCCAAGAAATTCCCTGATTCTTGGCTGAACTTCCAAAATTCATAAATAATTAGAGAAAAATCAAAATAAGGTGATTCCAAAGCCAAATGAAAGGTATTTAAGTTCTCTTTACTAGAAAAATATGGACCATAAACAGAAATCACCATAAAATTCCAGAATTACCCAAAACTCAACACTACTCCAAAACAGAGTCCAGTTTTTATCTCAAACTTTGGCAAAGCATAATGCTCAGTTAACGAAACGAAATGACACAAATTATATGTCCATTTTGAAGCTTGGGGTGTGAAATTTAAAACTGGAAAGTTTCAGAATTTTCCAACACCATTTGGTCATTCAAAATGCTTGTACAAACTGACTTCCCAAATAGAGTTCACACAAGACAGATTTTCCAATTTTCTACCAAAGTGTCCAATGGCTCCAAAATTAACAATCAAGCCTATTCCTACATAACTTTTCACAAGGAACACAATGGTAACCTCAAAATGACCAAAATCACAAACCAATTATATGCCCTGTTTTTGCCCAATGCACAAAACCAACACAAAGGTGCTAAACCTTACATTTAAGCTTCAATCCAATTCTATCTACCCAAGATGCATCTCAAAGCATCATATCTATGACAACAACAATTCAAACACCACAAGACCCTAATTTTCAAAATTTCAAGCCAAATTTCTAGAATTTCCAAGCTAAAGCATTTGGCACAAAACTTATATAGAAAGGTCTCTTAAACTCACCTTAACAACTTTCTCAAAGGAGCTTCTTGATTCTCCAACCTCCACAATTTCTTGAAGTCTCAAACCAACACCAAATGGCAAACTATAACCATAGAAATGTAGCTCTTAATTCAAGGAACAACTTTAAAGAAATGAGTTTGAGAAATGGAGGTCATTTTCCTTACCTTTTCTCAAGCTTTCCTTCCTCTATTTTCAGCAACAATGGTGCTGAACCAGGGAGAGAGAACAAGAGAGAGAAAATAAGAGAGGTTGAGTGATAGAGAAGATGAAGAATGATGATCTTACTCCATCCCATACTACTTCAGCGCATAAGAGGGAAGAAAGGAGAGAGAAACTGATTTAAAATTACATATTGACTTTTCTCCCAATCCCTTCATATGTGATCTTGCCAAGTATCCACTCCTCATTGGCTCACACACTAATTCTCCAATTAGCTTCTCTAATCCCTCCATTAGCCATTTTAATTACATTTCTCATTTGTCCCATAGTTAGTAATTAATTTCTCCATTAATTACTAATTTATGGCCCATAATTCCATTCTTTCAATTTTTCAATAATGATTACGTATTAATTAAAATAGCCATAAAACACATAATAATTCCCATTTAAATTCATAAATATTCACACTAATCCTCATTAGCCCATAATCAAAAAATTGGTATATTACATTTCGTTGCACACCATCGAGTCTCGAGTTTCACATATTTGGTCGAATGCCTTCTGATATGGAATGAGGAAAAGAAGCTCAGTTTGTCTCCATTTTTGCCCCCTTCCTTAAGGGTGTTTCAGACATTTCTCACCTGGAATTTATTACAAAATGGTACCATGGGACTTGAGAGTAATTTCAGAATTTCTTGGGACCATTTCTTCGTATATTGTCTTCCATGGGATTATAGTGTAATTCGCCCTAAATTTTAAGAGGTGTATATAACTTATAGCTGAAGGTTAGCATAGACTTCAAAACTCAAAGAAGTTTATTATTAAATTTTAAAGATTAAGGGGGTTATTCACATATGGTTTAAAATCGAGTAAAGTTCTATATAATTTTGCCAATTTTTTTTTATATAATATGAAAGTTATGGTCTTATTTTTTTTATATATAGTAAGGATGATTTATTAACTTTTATGGCATAAATAGTATAAGAAAATTATTACTTTTTTATAAGCAAAAATTTAGATTTTGAAGGCTCATCAAGGTTAGGGCATTCCTTAAAGATCAAAGAACGGTTTTCCTACAAAATAATTAAATAATCGTTAAAAAATAATATTGTGGATCCCGCAAAATAGAAGTTTGTAGTAATTAACGGTAGGGCATTTTTCCCCCATTTTGAAAAGTTCACAAGCACTTTTGCACATAAGAAAAGTTTATGGTACCAGGTGCACTTTTAAAAAAAGTTTATGGATATTTTTGCACATAATCCTTTTATGTAATATGAAAGCTACAATTTTATTTTTGATACAGTACGGATGATTTATTAATTTCTATGATATACATAGAATTAGAAAATTATTATACTTTTATAATTAAAATGTTAGGTAATTAGGGTCTCATAGGCTTATCAAATTAGGACAGGCCCCCAAGATTAAAGAGTGATTACAAAGATATTTGAATATTGCTCCCTAATAAGGACCTTACATGGACCACGTGATTTGAACTCACAATCTTGAGTGGTATGAGCCAACCTCTTATTAAGTAGATCGTGTATGTTTTTTAAGGACATTGTTATAATTATTATGATCAAATGGGAAAAGGACAAGGACAGACAACTTTGTGCAATCAATCTCGCAGGATATGTCACCTCAATTGCCCTTTATTTGTTCTGGAAAAAAAAAAAAAGGGATAGAAGTGCACATTTGGGACGACACAAGTGCACTCTTATAAAAATGTAATTAATTCCCCACTTGATAACTTATACTACCTTTTGTCCAAAAAAAAAACTTATACTACCTTCACTCCTAAATGTGAGACTATTATAAACTATGTCCTACATGAGACTATTATAAATTAGGTCCTACATTTAAATATAAGAAGAGTAATAAGATCCATTCATTTATTTAAGGTTTGTTTGGAAAAGCAACTAAAAACTTGCTTATGCTTTTATCCCAGGACCGGACCAAAAGTAAGATCACTTCATCGCAATGCCAGACATGGGACTGTTGCAGAAATGATCCCACCTAACTTTTGCATGCTGATCACACGTTTTGAGGCTCAAAACATGAATCCAAATGCTTAGAAAGTGCCTTTATAATACAGACCTAGAGCATTTCATATTTACATTAATTTTTGAGCAGTTTGACTTCAAAGTAAGGATCTGCTCAAATGCATTTCATCTTAAGTCCTTCTTAGCCACAAATATACACAGAGGGACAGTTCTATATAGTTCTAGTTTATATGTGAGCAGAGTATACATATGACAAAGATCAAATGAGGTAACAAAGAGTTGAGAGTTCTACCATCAAATCATGTGACTTTTGTTCATCTATAGTAAATTTACAATGAGAAGTAAAATAATTCTGGAAACTTCCAGAAATATTATTTAACAAATTGAGTTCTACTTACTACTACATGAAATATCATTCACAGTTCTTCTAATAATCCAAACCAGGCAAGCCACATAGATCAGGGACTGAAAGTCGCCATTATCATCTCCATTTCCTCTTCAGACTAAAGCAAGAAAGTAGCAATTAAAGGATAAGGATGAAAAAGGTAGTTTCTAAAACGAAGGTGACACCCAGGATTCTCATTTGATACACAATCTAGAAATGATATGCGCTTAAGTGTTGATAGATGGATCCTATGGATATGGGAAATGGAATCTGATCAAACCTAAGTATCTGAAGATGGTAAAAAAACCAAAAAGGTGTCTGAATTCTTTAAAAGCCAATCCCTCAACAACAGAAACAACAACAAGATTTGCACGACCACGAGCATAGGGACCAACTGCAACAATGGGATGTTGAGCTTGAAGTTTTTACAGAGGTTTTATCAGATGACGAACACAGGGACCAACTGCAACATTGGGATGTTGCGCTTGAAGTTTTTTCAGAGGTTTTGTCAGATGACGAACACAGGGACCAACTGCAACATTGGGCTGTTGTGCTTGAATTTTTTTCAGAGGTTTTATCAGATGACGAACATAGGGACCAACTGCAACAACTGGATGTTGAGCTTGAAGTTTTATAAGAGGTTTTATCAAATGATTGGTGTCGAGGAAAATGTGTGTCTGAATACTTATTTTCTTCTAATGAACAGCAAGACCAAGAGCAACATTGGAAACATTTGGAAGTTGAGCTTAATGTCTCTTCAGAGGCTTTATCAAGAGACGGGTGTCGAGTACTATCTGTCTCCGAACAGCAGCAGCAGCAGCAAGTGTCCAATGAACAGCAAGACCCGGAGAAACAATGGAAACAACTGCAACAATGGGAAGTTGAGCTGGAAGTCTTTTCAGAGCGTTTTCCATAAGATTGATGGCGGCGACTATCAGAATGTGAACAACAAGAAGAACAACAAAGCCAAGAGAAGCACTGGCACAAATTGCAACAATTTGATGTTGAATCTGAAGTCACTTGAGCATTATTTGTCCTCACAGAATTCTGATTTTCCACTTCTGGTAGACTGAAACAATTTCAAACAAGTTAAATCAATGAGCTTATAGAGTATGAGGTGAAGCAGAAGGGACCGTCTTGAGAATCAAAGAACAATTACAATGGTATGTACAAGGATCAAACCAGATAGCAAGGACATAATAATGACCAAAAGGAGTAAAAAAATACCAAAAATACATGGGACAAAACGAAACATAGCAGAAATAAAAGAGAAATTCTTTAAAGTGCTTTGAATTTAATGTTTAAAAACGTATCATAGAGTAGACCAAAATAAACATACACAGGAGAAGCATGCCGACAACAGCAGAGAGCCAGACAACATTTCAGACACGAACAGCTTGGCTGTGAAAGGCAGCAGAATGCGCATCTACAAGTAAAACAAAGGCATAATGGTGCTTCCTGCTTCTTTTTTCTGCAATGCACAAAGGTTCTTGTCAATAGATTGTAGAAACAGTTATGCACGCACATTTAGGTTTTATCTACCATTCTACTGATGGACGATAGTCAAGGTGTACAAGTTTCTACCAATTAGTGCAAAACACAACTACAGGAACGTACGTTACATGTTTAAAACATATTTTGTAGATAACGTAAATAAATTAAAACATGAAATAGGCTCACATTGGTAAAGCAGAGGACTGCGCTCTGATTCCATTGCCATGAGTGTTGTAACTGATAGTTGGATGTGAATGCTTTAAATTGTTTTTGTTTCTATCAAGTCTTCCTTCTAACTTGAAATCTTCATCTGACATTTCAGTTGTTTGTGAGTCCTCTGTCTCAACACTCTTTCTGCAAGAATCTCTGCCCTCTATTGTTTGTGAGTCCTCTGTCTCAACACTCTTTCTGCAAGTATCTCTGCCCTCTGTTAGAGGTGAAGGTTGTGGGCTGAACATGTTCAACTCACCAGATTTAGCCATGCGCGATTCAAGGGATGTATACAAATGGTCTCTGGCAAGACTAGGGTTCCCAATTTGAATGCTAAACAATGATTCATCAGAATCATTGGTCCAATCCATAGGATTTGTATTGACCGTAAAAACTGAAGATGGAATCCTGTAGGAACCATATTCTGGTGATGGTGATCGATCCATCACTTGGACAGGGGGGGCAACAGTTGGGGACATACCCATATGACCACGGTTCAAGCTGTAAATTGGAGATGTTGATGCACAAACTGGAAAGTCATTGCCAGGTTCAGATTTGATAGAGCTCTGACGAGAGACATCACTCTCTTCATCTGTTGATGCGGATCTAGTACCTGGAGATTCAGCAAAGTTGGCTTTTGTACTTTGGAAGAACTCATTTGAAGATGACTCCGATGAAGAGGAAGAACTCAATATTTCATCTTGAACCAATATGCTTTTAGTGTCATTGGTATCGTTTTTTAAGTACTGATTGCTATCACCTCTTGATGTTTCTAACTTTTTTCTTCCACCTCCAATGCTTTTAGAGCTACCATGAGAGATATCACTGTCTTTATCTTTTGATGCAGATTCAGATGCTGACGGTTTGGCAAACTTCGCTTTTCTAGCTTGTAAGAAATCATTTGATGATGATTCTGATGAAGAGGAAGAACCCAATGCTTCATCTGGAATCAATATGCGTTTAATGCCATTGCTATCTATTATGAAGTAACCATTGTTATCACTTCTTGATATTCTCCGTTTATCTCTTTCACCCCCAATGCTTTTAGAGCTCCCATGAGATATATCAGTCTGTTCACCTTTTAATGCAGATTCTGATGCTGAAGATTCATCAAGGTTAGCTTCGCTAGCTTGGAAGAAATCATTTGATGATATTTCTGATGAAAAGGAAGAACTTGATGTTTCATCTGGAACTAATATGCTTTTAGTGCAATTGGTATCTGTTTTTGAGTAATCATCGTTAACACTTCTTGATATTCCTGGGTTTTCTCTTTCACTTCTAATCTTAAAATCAAGCTCTTCCGAATCCACACTGCTCTCACTCCCATCACATACCTCATGGTTCAAATCAGAATGATTACTGGTTCCTTTTTTTCTGATATGGGTTCCTTTTCCATCAAGAGTTTCCGAAGATCTTTTTACTCTACTCTCACTCCTATTGCATACCTCAAGGTTTGAATCAGAATGATTATTGGTTTCCTTTTTTCTGATTCTGGTCCGTTTGCCATCAAGAGTTTCTGAAGATCTTTTTACACCGCTCTCACTCCCATCACATACCTCGTGGTTTAAATCAGAATGATTCCTGGTTCCTTTTTTTCTGATACGGGTTCCTTTTTCATCAAGAGTTTTTAAAGACCTTTTTACACTGCTCTCACTCCTATCGCATACCTCATGGTTTGAATCAGAATGATCATTGGTTTCTTCTTTTCTGATTCCGGTCCCTTTCCCATCAAGAGTTTCTGAAGATCTTTTTACACTGATCTCACTCCCATCACATACCTCATGGTTTGAGTCAGAATGATTATTGGTTCCTTTTTTTCTGATACTGGTTCCATGGTTTGAATCAGAATGATTACTGGTTCCTTTTGTTCTGATACTGGTCCCTTTTCCATCAAGAGTTTCTGAAGATCTTTTTACATTGCTCTCACTCCTATCACATACCCCATGGTTTGAATCAGAATGATTACTGGTTCCTTTTTTTCTGATACTGGTTCCATGGTTTGAATCAGAATGATTACTGGTTCTTATTTTTCTGATAACGGTTCCTTTTCCATCCAGAGTTTCTGAAGATCTTTTTGCACTGCTCTCACTCCCATCATATAAATGATTACTGGTTCCTTTTTTTCTGATACTGGATCCTTTTCCATCAAGGGTTTCTGAAGATCTTTTCAGACTGCTGTCACTCCCATCACATATCTCATGGTTTGAATCAGAATGATTACTGGTTCCTTTTTTTCTGATAAGGGTTCCTTTTGCATCCAGAATTTCTGAAGATCTTTTTACACTGCTCCCACTCCCACCACACGCCTCATGGTTTGAATCAAAATGTTTACTGGTTACTTTTTTCCGGATACAGGTTCCTTTTCCATCAAGAGCTTCTGAAGATCTTTTTACATGCTTGTCATTTTTGTTCTCATTAAATGTTTCTGCAAGCATTACTGATCACTTTCTTTCCCTTTAATAACTCCTGCACGAGTGCATGAATGCAAATATTAGTAAAAGTTGCCGAACTTATTCTCATCTTTTAGGCCACATTTTAGTGTGGGGTAAAATGAATAGATATCTGAAATTTTCCCAGTTATGGGTATAGGATAATTTATTTAAAAAACAATAAAAGAAAATGAAAAAGAAGCAAAACAATAAGTTCAGTCCCAAAAAAAAAAAAAATCTTCACACAAGCAACATTCGAATAAAAAATTTTCAGCAAATTTCAGGGCTTCATACACAAATCCTTTACGACATCACAGTATCCCATTGCGAACATTTCAATTGAGGAACGTAAAATCCTATGGGGTATATTTCATTTCTTCTCTAAGGCAACTTAGTTCAATTTCAAATGCCTTTCTCTTATTTTCTTTCCCAGCTGTAATGTTTGATTCATGAGAGGAAGTAACTTACTGAATACGTCAAGCCGCAAAATTTCATTCTCCGGAAGCGGCACCGGCAAATCAGCAGCCTCCTTATAAAAAAACCCCAATGTTGATTACGAAGATTCGTGGGAGATTGACGAATTGAATAAAGATCGATTGGGAAACTAAAACTCTGCTGAAGATATGTTCGAAGATGTGTGTGTACCTTCGGTTGTTGGCTGCATTTCAGCATCGTAACGAAATTGGTTGTAGAAAATTGGGCTAACATAGCAACAACAGCTAGGAAATTAAGACCATGGGGAGGACTTGACGACGAAAAGCCTCGCGGGATTATCGGACTCTCCGATTCAGTTCCCTGAGCAACCACTTCTGCGTTTCGCGCCATATCTATGACCAAGCCACTCAGTCCATCGAAGGAAAACGCTGGCTTCGGATCATTTCTCTTATATCCGTCAGAATCCCACCTCGACCGTTAGATTAATAAACAGGGTTCAGATTTAATATATTACAACACATTATTATAAGGAAATATGATAAAAAAAGTACCTTTAGAATTTAGGGAAAAAAAAAAACTTAAAGTGTCTACTAAATTAGTAAAAGAATAAATATGTGACCTGATGGGAATATGAAATTTTTGAAGTTTGGGTGTTAATAATTTAATTTAAATATAGGAATTATCAACTTTCTCTTTTTGTCAACATAGGAATTACCGAATTAGCAAGGTATAGAGATTGACAACTTAAATTCTTCAAGTTGTTAGTTAATATTCTTAAGTTGTTATTATTTATACTTTTTGTCAACACCTAAATTTTAAAATTTCAGATTCCAATCCTATCACTCATTTATCCTTTTACAAATTTAATAGATATTTTAGAATTTTTGTAATTCAATGATATTTTTTTATCATTTTTCTTATTATCATGCTAGGAAAATAAATCTAAACTACCAACTTTTGATTAGACTTGCTCACAATTTTATTTATTATATAAAAATAGAAAATTGAATTATAAAATATTATAATAAAATTTTTTTAAAATATATTAAAGAATATACTTGGTCCTTTATATTTATATTAAATTTCAGTTTAATCCTTTATATTTATAAAGTATGTTTTTAGTCCCTTAATCATAACACGTCTAGTCTCAGTTAAGTTAATGGAAAATGCTGAATTAGCAAGTTTAAGACATAGTTTTTATATTTATGAATATTTTCCTAATTTATTCTTATTAATGCTCTATCAATAATAATTAAATAGGAGAGAATGAGGGAATTAAGAAAGATGGCTAGGGTGTTTTAAAAAATACATGTCATATTAATTAATTTAACCAACTTCTTTAATCTAATTAAATTAAGTAAATATGTCTTATATTAAAGACTTGAAGAATAGCATTTTTATATTTTAAATAATGTAAATTCAAAAATATTATTTTAATAAAAATAACCCTATCTCTCTACGAATTTTTCTAGGGTTTTGTCTCAACAAATCATCCCTAATTCACCTAGATGGCTAGATCGTGGGACCTGAGCCAACTTTCCACCAATAAAAGGCTCCTGACACCTTATGGATGTCCATAGAGGCTTATTCAGAACAATGCTAATGGATTTCACGATGTTTCAATGCCCAGGTGGACTTGGAACACTTGCAAGGGTAAGTTTGAAACCCTTCAAAGCCAGCGTTTGCGCCCAGGAGGGTTCGTCTGACTGATTGAATAGGTGGTCTGCGGAACCGCGCACCTGTCAGGTCTTGGGCTCGAATCCTGGCAAGTCCTCCCTAGGGCAACTCCGAATTAGTCTGCACCCGTAAGGGTGTGGGATACCGGAGGAAGAAATTAAAAAAAAGAGCCAACGTTTGCATCTCAAATTGAACATTCATCGGTTCAATGTATGAATGATTTTTATTGCATTATACAATTTTAATGATTAATATCTACAATACTACCAAGATATCATCTTTCCAATAATATTTTTTTGGTAAAATTTATGTTTTCATTAAGGGCATGTTTGGTTTGAGGAGAGGGGATGGGAGAGGAGGAAAAATGAATTCTTCCCCTTACTTAGTTTGAAAATTTGGAGGGGAGGGAAGCCAAAATATTGGCTCTAAATCCCTTCCCTCCTAACATTTTAGTTCCCTTCAAATTGGGATTTTTTAGAGGGAAGCAAAATATTGTGACTAATTTGCCCCTATGAACTTTTTAATATTTGCATCCTATCCACTTTTTATATTAATAAATTCCTTTATTTGTTGATTGCCGTTTGTATTTTGCTCGTTCTTGGTGATAAAAATTCCAACCGTGTGAGTTCGTTTGGTTCAAAATTATTTGTATATGAAGATGATATAGATATGGAAACTGGGTTGAAGAGAATCAAGTTATGTGGTGATACTAACCAGATTTAAATTTGTCATGTAGAATCACGAATGAGTAAATGGGATTAGAGAAGCTTGTGAAGGGAAGCATTGGATCTGAATCTGTGTCCACTTGGTAAAAAAATTTGAATTTTCATAATTTATGTCATTTATATTGAGGTGTAAACTAATTTAAATAATTTTCAGTTCAAAATAACTAATTTAAATTATTTATATAAGCAAAAAAATATAAACTAATACATAAGGGTAAAATGGTAAATTAATTATTATCTCCTCTCCCATCCCCTCTTAGATTAAACAAATGATTATTAAAAAGACCTTCCTCTTCCTCCCTTTAAACCAAACTAAACAAGGTAAACCCCTATTCTTTCCTTCCATCCCCTCCCCTAAACCAAACAGGTGGTTTGAGGGGAGAGAGGGGGGGTTAAATTACCTTTTTGGGTCGAAAGTGTTTAAATTTTGGGCAGGAACCCAAATTTTTTTTAAAAAAATAAGAGGGTAAATTTTGGACCAAAATTCAAAATTTAAAAAAATGAGAGGGTAAATTTTGGATTTCTTTTATCCAAAATTATAATTTATCAACCATCCCCTCCCCTACCCTCCCTTCAAACCAAACACACCCTAATGATGGGTTGCTCTTGATGAGTTCCATGGGAGCTTTTTATCAGCAGAAAGTCGGCTCTGGTCCCACGATCTAAATGAGCTTTTTTGTTGGTCAAACACGATCTTAGGGTGTGTTTGGTTTGAGAGGAGGGGAAGGTGGGTAAATTACCTTTTTGAGTTGAAAAAATTTAATTTTTGGCAGGGAATCCAAAATTTAAAAAGAATGAAAAAATAAATTTTGGGCGAAACCCAAAATTTAAAAAAAATGAGAGGGTAAATTTTAAGTTTCTTTTATCCAAAATTATAATTTCTCCACCCTCTCCTCCCCTCAAACCAAACACACCCTTAATGAGTCAGGGATGAATTGTTGCCATGAAACCCTAGAAAAATATACAGAGACATAGAGTTAATTTTATTAAAATAATCTTTATTTTTTCAATTTACACTATTTAGAATATAAAAATGTTGTATTAAAAGATTAACATGTAAACATTCTTTGTCAGCATTTAATTACACAGTTATTACTTAAACTTTTAGAATATAAAAGTGTTGTATTAAACAATGTACTTTATAAACATAAAGGACTAAAATAAAAATTAATGCAAATATAAAGGACAAAAAGTGTACTTTAACCTATGAAATATTAAATCCCAACTATTTATTTTCTGATTTAATTTGAAGGTGAAGATGAGATTTTGAGAGGAAAATAAGATAAAGAATTATGAGAGGATATATGCTTTGCCTCTAGACCATAATATAGCTCACCTCTAACTAATTTACTGGAATGAAAAAAAGACACTTAACTCCTGAAGTCTATTTTAAATTGAAAATTTTTATGACTTTATCCATATTAAATGAGTTTTTGAATGAGAGAAAAAAATATAAGAAGTCATATTTGAATATTAATTGTAGGGATACAATTGATAAATAAACATTAATTATATGTTTGAAAAACAACAAAACTATAGTTTCAAAAACCCTTTTCCGCAAGCCCAGACAAAATTCCTCTCATATACTTATCTTATAAATTATAAAAGCTATTCTGTAAAAACTAATCCAAACATATATAAAAAGTCTGTCTAAAAGCACTTATATTGTGGACAAGAGAGGGCAAATGTAATATACCTTCTCTCCATTATGATCCAAGGGGTATCTATTACTTTTATAATATGAGGATCGCTGCGGGATTTACTGCTTGACATCTGGCATGCCTAGATTCATGCCACACGGCTCACCCCCCACATGACACCTACACAATACTATTTTTTTGCACTATATCCAAATTGTAAGATGATAAATTATACATGATTTCCATCAATTTAAAGTTTAATTTTCTTTCTCATTTGCCAATCAATATGATCATGATTCCTGTTAGTTTAAATTTTAAATTGTTATCTCAATTATCTTCCATATTTTAATATGTAAATCTGAATTATTTAATTAAATTAGTCAATGTCATGTATAATTTAATGATATGATTCCAGAGTCAACAGCTATATGACAAAATGTCCCTGCTCAGTCTTAACTAAGATGCCAACATGTTTTAACTTTTTTTTTTTGAATGAAAACTGGAATTCATTAAGTCTCAACTAAGAGCTTAATGCAAAACAAAAGGGGTAACCCCATATCAATCATCAACGACCGCCTCCTCCAATAATGGTGGTGGTTGATCAAAGAAGACAAAACCCCCCCGCATTAGTATGCCTTAACCTAGCAAGATGATCAGCATCCCCATTCTATTCTCTAGGAATATAATTCAACAAAATATGCCAATTCCTAGACAACCATAACCTAGCTTCTACAATAATAACACTGAAAGGGTGGTATTGCTCTCCACTTCTCGTTAACAAATTGATAGCCTCAATACAATCGTGCGAATCGAAATGTTTCTGTAGCCTCTGCTCCAACAAATCTGAAGCCCTTGAATAATTGCTAAAATCTCTGTGATTGCAGGAGGAACTGTCAATAGCTTACAGGTGAAAGCACTAAGCCAAGCTCCTTCCTTATCACGCAAAACTCCCCCACAACTGCATTGACCTAAGTCCATAGCCGATCCATCTACCTCCAAGCGTATAAAGCCTGCTTGCCTATCTCTTGCACTCTGTTCTTCAGATGACTGGTGAGAGTAAAACTGACAATGGGAATGCAGATTCTAATCCCATCTAGCACGAAAGAAGCTGGCCTGTGCATCCTGTGAATAAAACTCAAGCTCCTTGCCAAAGACTTTCTTGCATCTGGTTACCCATATATCCCAATAGACATAACCAAACAGGGAAGCCCATTGGACTTTTCTTGTAAAATCTCTGCCAAATCCATGTTTTAGATTCCAATTTATCCATTCTCTCCCTTGTAATGATGTGAATTTATCCCACAAGATCGGGTGAATTAAAGCAATCCATCGCTCCTGAGCATTCCCATAATCTCTAAGCATGTGCATCATGTCCTCCTCTTGGTTGCAGCCGAAGGGACAACTTACCGAATCCAGGAGGCCTCTCTGGGTTCTCAGCTTCGCCGTATGTAGTCGATCATGAGAGGCTAACCACATAAAAGATTTGATCTTTTCTGGAATTGAGCATCTCCACAGTGTCCTGCAGGATGGCTCTTTGACAGCTGAGTACCTGCAGAAAGGAAATAATATGCAGATTTAACAGAAAAATAGCCATCCGAAGAAGGCTTCCAGTAATACTTATCCTCTCCCCTCTCCTCACGAGGGGGTGGGCGAGCATAAGTCGATCAGTAACATGAGGCTGGAACCATTGGCTTAGCTTTTCCCTGTCCACTTAATCTTGCTTGTCTCCTGCTTTGTACTCTCTACTTTGACCCTCCGAGACTGAGCTTCTAGCATGATCTTAAACAAATAATTAAATATTGTTACTATATATAAAGCTCCATTTAGAATTTATCATACAACATTTGTCCTTCCATATATTTACTAGATATTTTTTACGCATATAATTTTATTATCACTAAATCTCAAACCAAATCAAAGTTAGGTCTCACAGCATATCATATATTCTATTTTCAGATGGGCCCAATTTTTTCACTATGACTTTAATAGGTTTGTACTCCCCCTTGATTTCATTTTCATACTAATTGTTAATTAGATTTTGTCTGTTTACTACATAATTACTAAATATATATTTTAAAAGTTTTTGAAAATCATAAGTTTAGATTCACTAATTTGTTGTGGCAATGTAATTAGATCTGACGCATGACTTGTGATGCAACGATTTAATCTAAAATTTGAGGAATCCTCCTCTCATTCTTCATCTTTAATTTTTTTAAAATATGTCTTTTTAAGAAAACCATGCCATGTATATTTTTCAATTGAAGTGCGTTATAATCAAATTACAGGTAAGATTACAAGTACTCCCTCTGGTCCTAAATATAGGACAAAGTTTGTAGTGCAATTTGCACTACAAACTATGTCCTATATTTAGGATCGGAGGTAGTAATATTTATGGCATGATGCATTCATAATCATTGCTTCTTTCTATAAGTTTATATGTTCATCACTATGATGTTAACTGTTTTCCTTCAATATGTAGGATTTAGCCTAAATGAAAAAGAATTAATGATCACACATTGTTGGAACTAGAGGAAGCATTGCGTGCAAATGGTAGAAGGCTGTGTGATTTCCCAACCATGCCTACTAGATTATCTTTAGGGAATAAACTTTTGATTGCTGAAATGAATTACAATTTAGAAACTCTGTCACATGAATTACATTGTCTGCTTCGCAAGCTTACTTTAGAACAAAGAACCATATATGATACCATCATTGATGAGGTCAATAAGTCTATCGGAGGAATGTACTTCATTTATGGTTATGAAGGCACTAGGAAAACATATCTGTGGCTAACACTATCTACATCGCTAAGAGTGAATCATAAGATAGTATTAATTGTTGCATCAAGTGGAATAGGCTCACTTCTTCTTTCTAATGGCAAGACTACACATTCTTAGTTCATCGTACATTTGGCTATCACAGAAGATTCAGTATGTAATATTAAGCAAGGAACCCAATTGGCCGAACTATTATCTCAAACTTCTCTTACCACATGGGATGAAGCCCCCATGGCAAACAAATTATGTTTTGAGGCATTGGATAAATCATTGTGTGATATCATGAAATGAACATACTCATGTGCTATATCAAAACCCTTTAGTGGCAAAGTTGTTATGCTTGGAGGGGATTTTAGACAAATACTTCCTGTTATTCCTAGGGGTCATCGTGAGGATATTGTTTTTGCTAGTATCAGTGCTTCTTACTTATGGAATGAATGCAAGATATTTACGTTTAAAAAAACCATGAGGCTATCCAGTTGTGCTTCCTTATTTAATAATAATGCTCTCACCGAATTTGCAAATTGGATCTTATCAATTGGTGATGGCACTATTCCCACGGTGAATGACATTGATGACTTGGTTATTATTCCTAATGACTTCTTCCTCTTGATGCCTAATGATGATCTGTTGAAGTGTATTATTCAATCCACATACCTAAAGTTACTACACCATTTGCATGACAAGAAGTACTTTAGTTAGCGTGCCATCTTTATTGCTAACTTGTCTGTTATGGACGAGGTGAATAATCGTATGCTTGAAATGCTCCCAAGTGAGGAAATAGTTTACTTAAGTATAGACAGTGTTTTGTAAACAAGATGTAAATGTCAGTTCAATCACCGACATTCATTTGGTTGAGTTCCTAAATAAAATCACTATGTCAAGTTTGCCAAACCATCAGCTCGAACTTAAGGTAGGTGCTCTTATAATGCTCATGAGAATTATTGATAAATCCATGGGACTCTGTGTAACCCCCATCCTAATCAGGGCCGTGATTAGTGTTTAAATACACTTTAAAAATGGAATGAGAGATCCGGAATAATTAAAAACTTTTTACAACACTTGTACAAATAGATCTCCATTCATTTATTTGTAAAATTAATAGGCCTATTCGTTTTGTCACATACAATATCAGAGTATCAGCAAATTCCCGACGTTCACCCAGGATAATAACATTAATCCAAAATATTGTTCAAGGCATCACTGCCCGTCTCAGTTTCCATACCGGGGATTACACAAAACTATAATACTATGATCTATTCAATATGTACATTTATCCAAAATGATAACCACTTTCGTATAAAACCAAAATATCTAACTAAGACTACCGTCGGCAGTCCTAATCGCCCTTATCCACTTGCTTGTTCCTCGATCCACTTGCCTTGTCTAAAAATGTTATTTGGAAAGAATGAGATTCTAGAGAATCCCAGTAGCAACAGTTTACGTATATGATGCATATAGATAAAGCAAGTAAACATATATCACAATGTAACAATCAATATTCAAGGCCGGGCACACTGCCACGTCCCCTTTACTGTATACAAGGTCGGGCTTTCGCCATGTCCCCCTCACTGTATCTGTATTCAAGGCTGGGCTTTCACCACGTCCCCTCACTGTATCTATATTCAAGGCCGGGCTTTTGCCACGTCCTCTCATTGTATTCAATGACTAATGCAAACAAGCAATACAATATACATGATATAGGATAAAGTATCACTATCTTGATCTTTTCGCTCTTGAGCAGGCACGGGCCTTCTACGCTTCGGGAAAATATCAAATCCTAAAGTCATAATTAAGGACGATACGTTATCACTTACTCCAATATTCAATACATTCACAATACTTAAATTGGTTGTCATTACCGTCTCTTAAGTACTCTTAAATACTTCTAGCAAAAGCCCTAAAGGGTTGGAAGAACTACCCCAAGGATCCCCTCTTGGAAGCACAAACACTGACATTTTTCACTGTCTGAGTGAAGATAGCCTCACTCGAGTGATGGTACGGTCTGCACTCGAGTAATAGAGAGTGAAGGATAGCGAGTGAGCACCCGAGAGCATAAGAACTTTTCAAAGACAGGGACACTCGAGCACACAAGACCTCACTCGAGTGATAGCCAAATTCTTCACTCGAGCACTAGAGAGTGAAGTCCAGGAAGTGAGAACCCGAGAGTTCATGGAAATTTCAATAGAGAGAAGTACTCGAGCATAGAGCTTTGCACTCGAGTGATAGCTGAATACTCGCAAGTGTAGAGACACAGTCTCACACTTTACCTATGAGTGGCAACCTGAGAGGCAGGTTTAGGGTGTCAAATACACCCTTACTCGTGTGAAAGAAGGCTCACTCGAGTGATGATTCACTTCACTCATAAGTGAGGCAACACTCTTGCCCTTTTCACTGAAGTGCACATAGAAACTGAAAGGAAGATGCGAAGTTACACTACTTCACTTGAGATTCATCCCTCACTCAAGTGAACCCCAGATCACTCGAGTGATCCTATCAGAAACCAGCAACCAAGAAACAATGATAGCACTTCCAGAATTTTTACCAAGAGTTTCCAAAAGACCCAAAACTTCAACCAAAGCTATCCTCACACAAAATCACTCAAGGAATCCAATGGAAGTGTCAAAACTACCAAAATCCTACTCCAATAACATGCTTTGGTCTTGGGCAACATTAAACACTAAAATTTCAAAATCACCAAACTCAATCATTCAATCCCCAATTGTCACGCCCTTATTTTAATTTCACATTTACCAGAGTATTTGCGGAAAACGATATGCGATTCGGTAGGCAACACAAGAATAGCATAACTATACTGATAATATGTGTATGATTACATAAATTCCCCATAGGGGTTTGTATATGATACTTACGATTAAGGTAGCCGCACAAGGCTACTAGGGTTTCTAAACTCATCCCAGTTAAACAGAGACTTCTTCCCATCTTCGTTCCACTATTGTAATCCCTTCGTACGGTACTCTGCATTGTTGTTTGCATATCTTCTGTCATCTCCTGTCTAAATTGTTGGTAGGGGAGGGTGAGATTCGAGAGAATCTCAGTAGGAAACAGATACCATAATGCATGCATGATTGATGCTATGTGTATGACATGTTAGCTTTATCTAGATGTATGCCCCATAATGACATTTCTCCATGCTCAATGTTTCATACAACAAGACTATGGCCACAGCGAAAACAGAAACAGAGCTTCATTTATTCAAATATGCTCTACACAATCAAGTAAAGCAATCACATACATCATTACACAAGCAAAGATATCAAATACATGCAAGTAAGGTAAGTTCCCTACCTTAACCCTTTTCCGCCTCGAAACGCTGCCTCGTAAAGCGTGCCAACAGCTTGACCTCCATATTCCATTCTACAATGTCAAATGTACTATTTAGATACTTCCATAGTGTTTCTGGGGGTTATATGAGTCTATCTTGAAAAATTACTAAAATACCCCCGGGGACCCGGCCCCATCATACCCGGTCTGGCTGTACTTTTCTCGAAATTCTAACCTGAGCTATCCTGACATATTTTCGCCCAAGGAATTCATTTTCGGACTCGGAATTACCAAATTCACTGCCAAAAGACAAAATTGCCCTTGGCAGCCCATATTTCAGTGTTTTAGGGGCATTTTCGTAATTATGCTTTCTCGACCTTTTCCGAAAAAGTGCCCAACTGTAACCCCACCTAATTTTCCCTCCTGAACTCAATGGAATCATCAAATCATTGAAAATCCAACTCTATGGTCCATTTATAGCCCAGACCAAAATATATGTGTTTTCTAGGGAAAATCGGGGTTTTTCGGTTTCGGCTCCGTAAACGCGTTCCTTTCTACTCCTAACCACTTTAATGACTATTCCATTAGGTTACAACTACCGTTTAGTATCAATTTGGGCAGCATAACAGCCCCCACAACCCATTTCCATAAATTAAAACCAACGGCAATCCGGCGAAATTTCACCGATTAAATTGCCCACAGCAGCTAGAATAGTCAATATACAAGAGTTTGGAAGTTACCTCAAACTCCCACTGGCTTTTCCTCTTCTTGGCTGAAAACCCTAACCTTCCCAACTCCAAAAATCTTGCCTCAAACACCTCAAACAACATAGAAGATAAGCTTAGGAGAAGGAGTATACACGGTAAGTACGAATTTACCGAAGAAATCGACCTATTTTGTGAGTTTTCTCCTCTCCTTCTCTCTCTAAAATCTCAACTTTCTCTCTCTCCAAATACTGAACTTCACGTCAGAAATGAGGCTTGGAGGAAGGAGGAGCTGATTTATAATATATATCAATTTAATTAATTCATTTTCTCAATTTCGGATTTTTTTACAAAATTCTGGCAGATTTCTGCCCAAATTTTGAAAAATCATAACTAATTCTAGAAAAATTGAAATGAGGTGATTCCAAAGCCTATAGAACCCTTATTGAGTCTAGTTTCAAGGAAAAATATAGAATTTTGCTTTCTGGAATCACAAAATTCCCAGAATTTCAATATTTCCATATTGTTCCAGAAATTTCACAGTTTATCTGTGCTGACTTCAAAAATTCATATCTTTTTGTGTATAGCTTTAATTGAGTCATATAACCTATCAAATTAAATCTTAGGATGTCTACTTTCATCCTATAAAATTTCATAATTTTTGCTTATCATTTAGTCTTCCAAAACCTTATGATAAGCTCACTGCCTCATAGGCGATTTTACCGAAAACATAATTATATTCTCCAAAATTCACCATTTTACTTTCTTAATACCCCAAAGATATTAGAATCATTAGGGAATATATTTGGGACATCTACTAAATCGGGGCTTAGTTGTCCACTCAATTTAGGCTTATTCCAAAGCCTCAAATCCCAAAATTCGGGATATTACACCAATCAATCCTATCTATCCATATACCTTCCAAACATACCATTTTTATACCAATAACAAGCCAAATGACCAATGACCCTTATTTTCAAAAATAGGCAATAAATTCCTTGAAATTAAAAACTAATCCATTTGGCATAAAACTTAGATAGATAGGTTGGTTTCACTTACCTCTTCGACTTTTCCAAAAGGACTTCTTGATCCTCCAACTTTCATAATTCTTTGAAGTCCAAAACCAACACCAAATGGCAAACTATAACCATCAAAATAAAGCTCTTTATTCAAGGAACAATTTTTGAGAAATGAGTTTGAGTATTTGAGATCATTTTTCTTTATCTTTTCAAGCTTTTCTTCCTTCCCTTTTGGTCTTCAATGGTGCTGAATGAGAAGAGAAGAGAGAGAACGAGAGAGATGAGAGTGAGGAAGAGTGAAGAGATGAAAAATAATCATACTCCCTCCCACCATACTGGTTCAGCGTGAAGAGAGGGAAGAGAGGAGAGAGAAATGATTTTTAAAATCTTCTTTTGACTTTTCCTCAACTCCTCACCCTACACCAACTTGCCACATGTCTTCTTCCTATTGACTCTCATACAATAAGCCTCCAATTAATTACTCTAATACCTCCATTAGCCATTAAATCACACTTCTCCATTTTCTCTTAGTTAGTTATTAATTTCCCCATTAATCACCAACTTAAAGCCAATAATTCCATTCCTTTAATTTCTCCTTTATTTTTGGCACATTAATTAAAATTGTCACAAAACACATAATTATTCAACTTAATTTCACAATTACATTCTTAATAATTCTCATTAGCCTTTAATCAAAATTTGGGGCGTTACATTCTGCAATGAAACTAGGCTTATTGTGACTATGTTGGAGAAACATGTTATTGGATGTGAAATCTTAACAGGCCCATACTCAAACACATAAGTTCTAATACCATGCATGACAATTACTCCATTTGATTCAAGCTATCCCTTTAATCTTTGTAGACGCCAGTTCCCTGTTGTCCTTTCTTTTTCTATGACTATTAACAAAAGTCAAGGTCAAAGCTTGCTTAGTGTTGGATTATTCCTACCACATCTAGTGTTTACCCATTGTCAATTGTATGTAACTGTTTCAAGTGTTAGACGAAAAGAGGGGCTGAAGATTCTAATTTTGGATAGCAATGGACAACCTATAAACAAGACTTCCAATGTTGTGTATAAAGAAGTTTTTGGTAATCTGTAAACCTCATATGGAACTCATATTTAGATTTAAAATTTTTCCTACTTTTTATATATTTAATCATTCACAATTTATCATACTCACCATTCCTGTGCATTATGTGGGTCATGAACTAGTTATTACTAATACAATAACTAAAGCAGTGGCAACTAATTTTAGTACAACAAGGTTCGAAACCCCGCCTGGAGATGTGTCTATATATAGTCATTAATAGTATTTCGAATAGAATTGCAGGAGGAAATTCTATTAAATCCTTAGTTTTTTTTATTTGATACTCCATGTATAAAAATTTCTTAGAAGATATTGCCAGACAAAATTTTTTAGTTATAATTTTTTTATTAAGTAATTTTATGACCAATGATGTTGAGATATTATATCTGTTAAGATATTATATCTGACATTGATATTTGATATAATTCTCATGCTAGATATTATATATACTATCTTGATATTTGATATATCTTAGAAATATAAATTTGAGATATTATTATATTTAATATTAATATTTGATTAAATTTTTTTAGATTAGTTTCTAAGATTAGTTTATTAGGTTATGATCGACTAAAGTAATTACATTAAAAGGTATTTATATACACACGGACACAAAAAATAATAGGAGTTTCGCTTAAGAGACTGCCGAAGTTAGTAATAAGTGATATGATTTAGATACTATTAAATCCATAGTTTTTTTATTTGCTACGATCTGTATAAAAATTTCTTAAAAGAGAAGACATAGCCATGCAAAATTTTTTAGTTATAATTATTTTATTAAACAATTTTATGACTATTTGAATGATGTTGAGATTATATTTTAGATTGATATTTCATATATTGTCGTGTTGAGATATTATATATCTTAGGTTATATTAAATGATGTTGAGATATTAATATATTATATATGTCAAGATATTATATCTTATATTAATATCTAACATATTTTTGTATTAAGTTATTATATATTTTATGTTGATATTTGATATATTTTATATATCCTACAAGTATAAACATGAGATATTGTTACATATAATTTTTTATTAGATTAGGTTCCAGCGTTAATTTATTATGTTATTTTTTGATTATATAAACCCTTATTTGTAGATCTCTTATTTCCTCTCTACTACCCTCATAGTTAGGTTTTAGAACAGTAGTCTCCAAGGCAGCTGCAGTTTTAAAAGAAAGTAGATCCAATGTGTTAAGCCAACCGAAGCAAAGACTGGGCCAACGTGCTCACGTGGTGATTATTGGAAATATTAATGAAATAAGCACAAAGGCTATAGTAAAGACCGAGCAAGTGCACAATTCTCTCCCAATAGAGGCGGGTGGGACCAATGAGATGAGGAAGGGGTAGAGATTTGTAACCATCCCCTGATGATTTGTATATGCGGCCAAGTTCAAAGCACGTGGATGATCTTGGAGAGGAGGTGGCGGGATTAATACAAAGTACAGCGGAGTCTAGCAACAGATCAGGTATGGATCTCAAGATGGCAAGAGCAACCTAGGAGGATGATGAACTCGTGGTGGAGTAAGTTGTTCAGTACCCTAAACTTAATTACATTACTGATGATTATAGGCTCATGGAATTGTCATGGTGCTGGGAACTGATCTTTTCCTAGCATTGTTAAACAGATAGTTATGGAGTATGGTATTGATATTTTATGTCCGATGGAAACCCGAATTAGTGGTAATAAAGCTGAGAAGGTGGTGCGTAAGCTGAATTTTTCAACTGTTTAAGGCTAGAAGCAACTAGTTTTGCTAGGGTAATTTGGGTGCTATGGAATGATAGTATTGCGCAGGTGGACTATATTTATTCTAATACCCAATTAATTCACTGTAGAGTTACTGAAGTGTCTACTTAGGATAGTAGGCTAGTTACCTTTGTGTATGGTGAATCAGCACATAATAGAAGGGACCTTCTGTGGAGCTCAATGTTGAACCTAGCGGGGTCCATATCTGAACCATGGCTGGTTATTGGGGATTTCAAGACCTTTTTAAATGCTTCTGATAAGATTGGAGGTCCTCCCCCTTATTACTCTTCGATGAAAATTTTTGCTGACTGTATTAGTAGTGCAGGCCTTATGGAGATTCCAGTGGTGGGAGAGAAGTTTATATGGGAGAAAAAGGAGGTCAAGGAACGACTAGATTAGGCCTTCAGGAATTTCAACTGGAGCTTAAATATTCGCAAGGCAGGGTGCATCATAAACTAAAATACAAATCGGATTGCCGTGTAATTGCGGTGTCCGAGTGTAACATCCCAAATTTTTTATTCACAAAAAATATATTATAATTAATTGAGAAATTCAATAAAATGGTAAATATTTATGAATTTGGATATTGTGAATTTTGAAATATTTATATTCATAAGAAATGAGTAAATTAATTCAAGAAAGGAATTAAACTACAAAAGTGATAGCAAAATCATAATTTTGCCAATTTAGCCCAAGATCAATAATTTTCCTATTAATTGGAGTTAATTTCAATTAATCAAGGAAAATAAAGGAAAATGCATAATGGGATTATTCTTGGTGGAATAAATCAAGAATTTGTGAAATTAAGGGGTGATTATACATAATTCAATTATGTGAATTATGGAATTGTGAAAAACAATTTTCTTCCCTTCCTTTCTTTAATTTCATCCAAGCATGAAGAATAAGGAGAAAAATTGACTTCATGATCACATGCCACAAGAAGAAGGAAATGATGACTATGGTTGAGTGAGTTGGTAGATTAAATGTTGAGTGTAAGAATGAAGGGAAAAGCTTGAGTGAAGGAAGAGACAAACTTGATTGCATGAAAGAGAGCTTTCTTGTCTTGTAAGAGGAGAGGGGGGACGGTTTCTTGCCAAAATAAGGGAAGGAAATTAATTTAATTGAATGGAAATTAGGTGTAGAAATTATGAGGAAGAAGGGAGTGTGACAAGTGTCACATTGGGAGCTCTTGATTAAATCAATGGCTAGGAAGAAAGATGAATAAGTCAATAAAACACCTTCCCTTCCCCTTTATACACACATTTCGTCCAAACACAAGGAAGAGAGAGAGAGAGAGTTTGTGAAGTTCTTGGGAGTTAGAGAGAAGGATCAAGAAGATTAAGGTAAGTGTTATCTCTTAAGCATTTTCCTTGTAATCTTCCATGAAACTATCTCTAAACTCTCCTTCTTCAATGGAATCCATGTGTTAGAAGGCACATTCTTAGCTCAAGGGGAGAGAGAGGAGACGCATTAAGTAAGAGGATCCAAGAAGTTTAAGAGGTAATTATACCAATCTCAACTTTATGTTAGTATGAAGTTGTTGTTGGTAATTGTTGGTTGGTTTAAGTGATTTTTGGTTGAGTTAAGAAATTTTAAAAGCTATAACCCTAAGGGGTTATGCTGCCCAAAATTCTTTAAATCATGATTAAGAAGTGTTTAAGTGAGTTCACTAAGGATTTGAAGTGGAAAAGTACAAGTTTTGGAAGCTAAAACACAAAATTATATTTTTCCATTTTCTTCATATTATCGGCCAAAACCAGAACTAGTAGTATGAGTTAGATTTTCATGAAATAAATGATTCCATTGAACTTAGTGGGCAAAAATAGGCAGGGTTACAGTTGGGCACTTTTTCGGTAGAGGCCGAAAAAGCATAATTACGAAAACACCATTAAAACTTGAAATAGGGGCTGTCAAGGGTATTTTTGTAATTTCATAGTGAATTTGATAATTTCGAGCCTGGAAATGGATTGCTTGGGCAAAAATAAGTCAGGACAGTCCTAGTCAAAATTTTAGGAAAACGTGCCAGTTACGGCAGGGCCAGGCCGGGGTCCTGGGAGCATTTTGGTAAATTTTCACTATAGACTAATATAACCATAAGAAACACTATGGAAGAGTCTAAAATGATACTTGGATAGGTTATGACCTATTTCTGGTACATTTAATATTTTAGGACCGATTCGAAAGCCGGAATGACATGCGTTACAAGACACACCGAAAAAAGGGATTATAAAGCTTTGAGGTAAGGAACTTACCTCTCCTGCATGTATTTGATATTTGTGCTGGTGTATTGATGCATGTTATTGCTTTGCTTGATTCTGTGAAACATATATGAATAATTGAAGCTCTGTTTCTATTTATGCTATGGCCATACGTATGTTGTTTGAATAATTGAGCACGCAGATATGTCATTGTGTGAGCATGAGTTATGTAATGTAAGCATGTCATGCATTAAGTACTTATCTTGTATGCATATTGGTATTGTTTTCCTACTGAGATTTCCCATTATCTCACCCTCTTCTACCAACAATTTAGACAGGAGAAGACAGAACGTATGCTGAGAATAAAGAAGAGAACCGTACGAGGGGATTACAGTGGTGGAATGAAGACGGGAAGATGTCTCCATTTTACTGGGATAGACTTAGACACCCATGTAGCGCTGTGAGGCTGCGTTAATTGTAATTATCAAGTATGAACCCCTATGGGGAATTTCTGTAATCGTGCTCATAATATCAGTATATCTATTCTATTCCTTTGTTGCCCACTGAACCGCGTATCGTTTTCCATAAATACTCTGAAATAGGTGAAAATAAGATGAGGGTGTGACACCGAGACTAAGGATAAGATACTAAGGCCCTATTCCAAGAAGGTGTTTAAATACCAAGCTACCTGGGTTCTTGAATCCAGCTTCAACAATGTTGTTCATGAATCCTGGGACAACGAATATTGGTTTGGTGGGCTGAAGAAGTTTAAGGAAGACATGTCAAAGTGGAATGAGAATATTGTGGGTAACATACCACTTAAGAAAATGAAAATTCTCAGGAGACTTGAAGGCATCGAGCGAATGTGCAGAAATAAGATTGATAATGGTTTGTTCAAGTAGAAAGAAAGCTGTGGCATGAGTATAATAAATTAGATGCATATGAGGAGTTAATATGGTTTCAAAAATCTTGTTGCAAGTGGATGTGGTGTGGGGATCGAAACACTAGGTTTTTTCATGCATCCACTATGCTTAGAAGAAGGCAACAGAGAATTGAAGTACTCCAAGATGATATGGGTAATTGGATTAATGAGGAAAACACCTTGAGGAAAATGGATGGAGAATTCTTTTAGAGGTTATATACTAAGGATAATATAAGAAGGGTGATACTGGTGTCAACATAGATTTTGTGCTGCTTAAGGAGTCCAATAAGGAACTTATTCATAGGGAAGTGACTGATGTGGAGATTAAAAATGCAGCATTTCAGATGGGTACTTTTAAAGCACTGGGACTAGATGGCTTGCCAACACACTTCTTCCAAACTCAGTGGGAGTGTGTTGGCTCCCAAGTATGTGCCTTGATTAAGGAAATATAGAATGAACCAGAGAAGGTGAAGGAGATTAACAATACCAAGATTACACTCATTCCCAAAGTGGATCATCCCACTACATTGAGAGATTTCAGACCCATTTCCTTGTGTAACATGATTTTCAAAATTGTCACAAAAATTATTGCAAATAGGTTGAGGGGACTAATGCAGTATGTAATTCAACCGCAACAATGTAGTTTTGTCACTGGAGATCATACATTCTATGACGGCTAAAAAGAGGAAGAAAGGTTATGTGGTTATAAAGGTGGATATAGAGAAAGTTTATGATAGATGGAATTGAGATTTTCTGCATGACACTTTAAGGGGGTTAGAATTCAAGATGGAATGATGAAACTCATTACGGCTTGCACATCGTCAGTCTTAATGTCAATCATATGGAATAGAGTGGCGTCTCACACCTGCCAACCGACGCGTGGAGTCCGACTGGGTGACCTACTTAGCCCATATTTATTCATATTATGTATGAAACGACTGGGCTATATGATTCCTAAGGAAGTGAGAAGCAAGAGGTGGAAGGGCATTAAAATAGGCAGGAATGGTCCCGCTATTGCTCGCCTCATTTTCGCAGATGACCTATTATTGGTTGGTGAAGCTTCCTTTGAATAGATAAATGTAATGAGAGAGGTTATGGTAGCATTTTGTGAAATGTCTAGCCACAAAATTAGTTTAGCAAAATCCAAAGCTTGTTTCTCCAGGAATATCCATTTTAACAGGGCGGTGGAACTTAGTCAGCAAATGGGTATTGGGCTCACAGTGGATTTGGAAAAATATCTTGGAGTGCCACTCCTTTATAAGAGGGTGGCGAAATTGTCCTTTTTGTTGCTGATTCAGCAAACTAAAAATAAGTTGGCAGCATGGAAAGGGAACTTCCTTACTACAACTGGAGAATAGTATTAATCAAATATGTACCATCAGCTTTGCCTACGTACCAAATGCAAACAATGTTAATTCCAATAGGGGTGTTGAAGGAACTTGAGAAATGTAGTAGACAATTTTTAAGGAATCAATATCAAAATGGGAAAAAGATTCATCTTATTGCATGGGATCAAGTGAAGGACGAGAAAGATAAGGGAGGACATGGAATTAAGGATTTAAGATGTCAGAACATAGCATTTATTATGAAGTTGTGTTGGGAATTATTGACTAAACCAGAGACCCTTTGGGTACGATGCCTTCAGGGCAAATATGGATGTGGGGATGATACTTATCTCACTGTTAGTAAGAAAAAAAACATGTATGTTATGTGGAGAAGTATCACGTCGGTGCGGGAAGACTTTCAGCATGGAGTAGACATTTAAAGATGGATCAACTACCAGTTTTTGGTGGGATTTATGGACTCTAGTGTCTGAACCACTTATTCACTTTGTGGATAATATCTTTCATCTCCTACAACCTGGTGCTAAGGTGAGGGACTTTGTTCAGCATAATGGTTCATAGGATCTCCAAGAAATGGGGAAGTTTCTACCCAAATGGATAATTAAAATTATAGTAAGTGTGACGCCACCCTCTAGAGATGAGAGGGATATTTATACCTGGAGGAACTCAACTGATGGTAATTTTAGTGTTAAAGCTGCATATAACATGGTGTTTCAAGTAAGTATGACTGGACGTCCTAGATTATGGAGGAAGATACGGAAGATGCCTATTCTAGAGAAAGTTAAATTCTTTCTTTGGTAAGTGTTCCATGAGAGGTTACCCACAAATTCACTCAGAGCTAAGAGAGGATTAGATACTTGTGTGGAATGTCTCTTTGAGTGTCAAAGAGAGGAAACAATTTTACATATACTACGTGACTGTGAGATAGTGAGGAATGTGTGGCTGCAATTTGTTAATGCTAACCATCTTCTACTTTTTTTTAGTTCTGATTTGCCGGAATGGCTAGCAGAGAACATAGATCGGAGGATGGGTGTGGCTAGGGTCAAGAGATGGCCTTGGCAGAAAATATTCAGTCCATCTGCTGGAATCTTTGGAAAAATAGGTATAGGGGAGTAATGGAGGGAGAGAGATCAAGTGCCAATGACATTTATTATATGTCCATGCACCAACCGATGGAGATAAGTGATCAGGGGAGATTCAATCACCAAATATTCAAGTTCGATGGAAGCACTGACTCAACTGGAAGGTACTATCAGAAAGGTATGTTAGGCTGGATGTGGATTGTAATATCCCAATTTTTGATTAAGGAATTATGACTCCAAAAGTGTATGTGATTATTGTTGAATAATACTCTTGGAGTATACGATGTGAAATGTGTTTTGTATGTGTTATGAGCAGTGCCGAAACCCTGTATTTAAGTTCAATTATGGATCAACATCTAAATTGAATGAAAATAAGGGGGAGGGCGTATGTATGGTGAAATGGAATGAGAAGAATGTGTTTGGTGGTGATTCAGAAGAATTACTACAATTAGGGGTGAAATGGTAAAGTTGCCGACCAATTGGTTAGTTACCGAAGAGAGAACTCATTGGTAACTTAAAGATCCATGGTTGAGATTGATTGTTATGATATTAAAAGGGTGGAATCCCATGTATTTGAGCTCATGTGAACTCATGGAGGTGTGACAAGATCTTGACAAGTGTTACAATGTGAACCATTGGATCATGGTTAAAGATTCAACTCATTTTCCTCTCTCCTCTCCTCATTAGGTCGGCCAAGAGGGCCTTTGAACCCAAAAATCTGATCTCTCCTTCATTTCATCTCTCTTCTTCATTCTCCATGGACGTCCAAAGCTTGGGAGGAAAGAGAAAGTTTGAGGTGAGTTTTTGACGCATTTTGACCTAAGTTTTGTGATTATTGGATAAGTTTTGTGAATTTTGAATTTTTTCCTAATTTTCATGTGATTTTGAAATGGAGGAATTTCCTTGTGTATTGTGGTGCAATTGGTGTTTTTGTTGTGTATTATGGTCATTGGAATTGGTTTGGATTGGTTTAAAACTTTGAATGGAAAGCAATTGCAATGTTGAGTTTAGTATTGTGAATTGTGTGGACATGTTATGATAATTGAGAAACATGTCAATGTGAGGTGAATTAGGTTGATTTGGTATTTCCAATGGATTCCTTGTGAAAATTTATGTGGGAATGGTGTTTGATGTGAAATTGGAACCATTGGGAAAAAAGGTGTAAAATCTGAAAATCTGTCCATTGAAACTTTGTACTGGGCAGTTTGTTTGTGTGGACATTTTGAATGATCATATGGTGTCTAAAAATTCTGAAACTTTCCAGTCTTAAATTTCACATTCCAAGCTTCAAAATGGACATATAATTTGTGTCATTTCGTTTTGTGAGCTCGGAGTTATGGTTATCCAAAATTTGGGATTAAAATTGGAATCTGTTTTGGAGCAGTGTTGTATTTTGTGCAATTATGTATTTTTGTGGTTATTGACAGCCTTGATTCATATTTTTCCTATGAAGTGAACTTAAAATATCTTTTATTTGGCTTTGGAATCACCTTATTTCGATTTTTTTGGAATTAGTTATGATTTTTCGAAGTTCAGCCAAGAAACAGGATTTTTTTTGCAGCAAATAGGGGATTTGTGGGCCCAAGCCAACCTCTAAAAATCAGTATTTTGTACTTTTGAGATATGGTTTTTGGTATAGTCTTTCCCAACCCTTTAGGCATATGTTTAGGCTTTGAGTAGCCACCTAAAAGTCGTAGATGATAACCAACTTGAAGTGTTATGGAAGTAAAGATTTGGAATAGAGAATAACCCCATGTCCTTGCTTTGGTTATAGGGTATGTTGTTGCTCTGATTGTGTGTAGCCGGTGCTGGAGCATACGTGGAAAGAACAAGTGTAGGGAATTTACCTCTCCTGCATGCTCTGATATTTGTTTTGGTGTATTGATGCATGTTATTGCTTTGCTTGATTATGTGAAACATATATGAATGATTGAAGCTCTATTTTAATTTATGCTATGGCTATAAGTATGTTGTTCGAAACGTAGAGCTTGTATATTTGTCATTGTGTGAGCATGAGTTATGTAATGCAAGCATGTCATGCATTAAACATTTATCTTACATGCATATTGAAATTTTTTTCCGACTAAGATTCTCTCGAATCTCACCCCTACCAACATTTTAGACAGGGTAGGTGGATCGAGGATGGTGCATGCAACTAAGGGCGACGAGGACTTCCTTGGGTTGTCAATTTGGGAGTTGGTTATCATTATAATTGGGATAACTATACATGTTTGGATGTATACATGGTTGTATAGGTTGGAATGTGTATTGGGATATGTATTTGAAAAGGATATTGTGTAATCCCCTATTTAGGAAATTGTAATGGGCTAATGTGCCCTGTAAATCCTTAATGAAGATATGAAACTCAGGGTTGTCGGGAATTATGTTGTGCACTCTGGTATTCATATGAATGTAATTTATCTTCTCGAAGTAATTGTATTCGAAATGTGAATGTGAGACTAGGTGTATTAATTTGGCGAGCCATAGGATTGGTCGTGTAATATGCTCAAGCATTAGCTTGCCATTTTGATTCAAAAAAAGAACAGTAGTCTCCAAAAGAAGACGTTAGGACTGATGTGCTTGTTGAAAAGAAGCGGGTTGAAGAGACTTTCCCATCATCATTATGCTTCCTCTTTACCTTCTCAAGATTGCCTAAGGGCACCCTATGTTGGTAGAATTGAAAAATGGGGAAACCTATGATGGACATTTGGTTAACTGTGACACATGGCAGCTATTATTGACAAAGTTTAGGAAGCAGCGAAGAGCTGAGTAGATCTTTCAAAATGCATTAGAGATTTTAGGAAATATATAGAAAAAAGAAAGTTATTGGGATATTATATTATGTACACAATATATTAATTGAGATATACACAATCCTACTCTGTGCCTTTTCATAAGAGCTCTAAATTTGAATTACCTTGATCATTTTTATAAGAACTCGATAAGAGTTATCTTAACATTTAATGAGTTTTTTTTTTCATTTTTGCCTCTCATTAATTAAACATATTACATTGATTAAAAAGTTGTTGACACCTATATTTATTTTATTTCTTTTTCTTACTTGCCTTCTCATAAATAAAGGCATAGCGGAAAAAAAATATTTATTTCAAACACACTTATTATTTTTAGCTAATTTTAATCATTTTTTTAAATTGGGTAATTCAGTTATCGATCTCTAATAAATAAGACAAGAGGAAGTATTAAAAACGGGAAAATCCCAGTGAAGTCCCAAAGACCATAAAAAATTACAAAAAAGTCCCATAGCAAATTTCCTTATCAAAAAGGTCTTTAGGGATTGCATTGTGATTAATTCTGGATGTGAAGTTATCGGATTGCCCTTATTAATTGAAAACACATTGTTAGGTATTGACAACTTCGTTAGCCTATTCTGACAACTGCATCTGCTTACTCTGACAAGTTTATTTTCCCACTTTGACAATTTCTAAAATGACAAGTTAATGTGCATATTTTTACAAGCTTTTGTATCAATTTTCACAACTTCATCAGCCTATTTTGACAACTGCATCAACCTATTTCGTCAAGTCCATTTTCCCATTTGGACAACTGCATCTGTCTACTTTGACAAGTTTAAAGTAGGCATATGTAGTTGTCAAAATAAGCTGACGAAGTTATCAAAATTGACACTGAGGCTTGTGAAAATATATACATTAACTTGCCATTTTAGAACTTGTCCAAGTAGGGAAATAAACTTGTCATAGTAGACAGATGCAGTTGTTAAAATAGCTTGACAAAGTTGTCAAAGACATAGAGGCTTGTGAAAATAGGCACATTAACTTACCATTCTAAAACTTGTCAAAGTGGAAAAATGAATTTGTCAAAATAGGCTGACAAAGTTGTCAAAATTGGCATAGAGATTTGTGAAAATAGGCACATTAACTTGCTATTTTAGAACTTGTCTAAATGAAAAAATGAACTTGTTAAAATAGGCAGATGTAGTTGTAAAAATAGGCTGACAAAGTTGTTAATACTTGACAATGTGTTTTCAATTAGTAAGAGTAATTTGTCAACTTTACATTCAAAATTAATCACAATGTAATGTAGTTCTTAGAAACCTTTTTTATAAAAGAATTTGTTATGAAGCTTTTTTATAATTTTTTATTCATATGACCTCTATGTGATTTTCCCATTAAAAGAAGATATGCCATGGAGGTCTTTCTTCTAGAGGCTCGCTTCCTCGCGCCACGCGAGCATTGGATACGATTGGACGATCCGCACGGCGCACGGCGCACGGCCGCACGGCCGCACGCTATAAATAGTAATACCAAAGCGGCTAAACTGACAAGTGCACGCTTAGCTTTATGCACTTCCACTGATTTCCAAATTTGTTTCATTATCATCGGGGCAATTCAATTTGAACGTTCCTTTTTGTAAGGTAATCCATTAACTCTTTTCTTTGTTTATTAATATCAATAAGACGATAACTGCTTTGTAAGCTATGTTTCCTCATCAAACCTTCCTCTGGCGTTTCTTTGGTTTCTCGCTGCTTTACTGGTGCCCTTTTGTTTTTGTTTTTTTTTTGAACTGCGGTTTGCGTCTTTTGTTCTGCTTCCTTCATCGACATCATGAAAGCATTGTGATATATATGCTACATGATTCTTGTTTGAAACAATTAATTAAATGAAGATGGGTGTCGAAATTGTGAAATTTAGGATTTGTTGGGTGTCGGAAGTTTCCTTTAACGATTGAGAATCGAACTTACCTCTTTTGCTTGACTTGCCGTTGGGTTGATTTTTACTCTAGGTATAGAAAGAACATTGACGATTAATCGATGCTTATGAAATCAAATACGGGTTCCTTGTACATGATAAGATTAATGTTTTCGTCTGCTTTCCCATAATTGAAGCCGTTGTTAGCTTTGTAAGATTCCAACCCCCCCCCCCCCCCTCCCGGGGGGGGGGGGGGGGTTTGTTTGTCTAGTAGTTATTTTAATGTAATCGATTAGACTAACTAGCAAATTGAGAAATGCGCTAGAGATGGGTCACATCAACTGGTAGATTGGGTATAATTTAATTTGTGTTACTGACTTTGCTTTAACTAAAGATGGGCACTACCAAAGCCAAACACACCTCAGATCAGCAGCAAAAGGATTTGTAAAAGGAAAATCCAATGGAAGAAACGCGAAGCCAGGTTTATCCATCACATCAATCTGAATCTGCCACATCTCACGATGGTGGTGCAAGATCTAACTTCATTGGGCATGTGAATCAAGGGTCTAATGTAAGAGGACTGAAGAAAAGAGGTCATGGAAGTCGTTCTTGGATAAAAATATATCAGGATGGAAATTCTAAGACTGTGACACTTGACAAGGCTACTATTATGAGATGTTGCTCTTTGCCTTCCAGAGATCTCCGACTGTTGGATCCTATGTTCATTTATCCATCTAGCATATTAGGACGGGAGAAGGCTATTGTAGTCAACCTTGAACAAATTCGATGTGTCATAACTGCTGATGAGGTTTTTCTAATGAATTCCTTGGATGGAAGTGTTGGCCAATACAAGTTAGAATTATGCAGTCGGCTTCAGAAAGAAAAATCTGGTAAGGATGTAGTTCTTTCTGCTGCAACTTATTGACGTTTGGGTGAGGTGGAGTGGTGGGAAAAAGTATGTTAGTTGAACTTGATATTAAGAGGGTTATCATATGGCCACATCCGTTTTTGTGTTATCAGGGATAGAAGTAAAATAATGATGGAAAGTTTGATTTCTTTGCCTAAAGACAATATGTTTTCTACAATCCAACCGATGATAAGATCTTAGATGGAGGTGGCAAGTGCATGAAATTGCTCATTGTGTGCCTTTTTGATACAGATGATCTGCCATTTGAACTCAGGGCACTGGAGCTGGCTCTGGAGTTGACATGCTCATCTTTGGATGCCCAGGTGAATTGATTGACCTGTACCTCTAATTATTAAAGGGACACCCAGAATATAGACAACCGAATAATTTATATGTTTTTATTTCAAAATAGCAGCCCTGAGTTGATAGGCCTGGCAGTCTTGTGGTTTTGTTAATCTGGTCTATATCATGTGCGGTCAAATATTTCTTGGCGGGATTTTGTTAACTTTCGTATGAATATCCATTTCCTGAAAATTGTAGATAACCCAGAAAACCTAATATTGAATGCTCTCTCTATTGTCTTTCTACATAATTTTGTTCCTTTTGCTTTATTCATGTTCTATGCTGTGTTCTGTCCTTGTTTGTTATGAGTTGCATAACACTGCTGGCAAGAAGTGACATTCATACATGGATTCATGTAATGTTCCCCCGATTGCTATTTCTATTCTTGTTGACTACTATAACTGTGCCACTGTCTCGATCTTTACCACTGAGCTTACCCTGTTTTACCAAGTGAATCTATGGCTTCACTGGGTATAACTTCAGAGTTTTTCAACTTGAATTCAGCAAGTGAATGTTATCAGTTACCAGCTTTATTGTAGTGACCAAATTTCATCTACAACTTCTTGCGTTATGAAGGCTCTGGATTTTATAGGTGAAGGCACTAGAAATGGAAATATATCCTGTACTAGATGAGCTAACCTCATCCATCAGTACTCTTAATCTAGAACGCGTTCGAAGATTTAAAGGCCACCTCCTTGCGTTGACTCAACGAGTCCAAAAGGTTTATAATGATAATTTTCTTACCTTTGATTGTAATATTTTCTTTCTATTGCCTGCAACTAGTAATCTGTGTTTAATTCCTAGGTTCGTGATGAAATAGAGCATCTAATGGATGATGATGGGGACATGGCTGAGATGTGCCTGACTGAGAAGAAGAGACGATTGGATACTTACCCTTCAAGTGACCTTTTCCTTCAGACGCATTTACCAGGATCTAGAACAGTGATTTCAAAATCAGCTCCTGCTTCACCAGAGCGGACCTTGAGTGGTGCTGAGATGTTGCAAAGGGCTTTCAGCAGCATTGGTAAATATGGCAGCTTAGCTGGTTCATCTAATAATGAGGAAAAGATTGAACCACTTGAAATGCTGCTTGAAGCATACTTTATCGTCATTGATAACACTCTAAATAGTTTATTGTCGGTAAGATATGTGAGTTTCTTGTAGTTCTTAAGTATATCCATATTGTAAAATTACAGCATCTTTATGGTGGATTTTGTGATTTTTATAATAAATAATGTACTTAGCTTGTCTTTGATCAATCAGCTCTTGTGTAAGAAAGTTGCTTGTGTGACTATCTTTGTTTTGTGGCTTCTGATTTTTGCTACTGCTTTTTTTTTTTTTTGCATGTCATGGTTGATGCAAAAATAATCTGTCCATGAGATGCATATCTTATTATTTATATAGCATGCTTTGGGTAGATGCTGAAAATATTTTTCTTTTGTCGATGATGCAGCTCAAAGAATATATTGATGACACTGAAGATTTTATCAATATAAAACTGGTAAGTTGTTACTGACAAGTCTAGCATTCTGCTATCCATTCCTTTTCTCTTTCATAATATAAATTATCTACAAAAGAGAGTTCACACTCGGTATATATATGACAGGGCAATATTCAGAACCATCTAATACAATTTGAGATGCTTCTAACAGCAGCTACATTGCTAGCTACAGTATTCGCCGCTGTGACAGCAGTTTTTGGAATGAATTTTGAAACTACAGTATTTGACCATCCATCTGGATTCCACTGGGTTTTGGTAGTTACTGGAATTGGCTGTGCACTAGTATATTTCTCTTTCCTATTCTATTTTAAGAGCAAGAATGTTCTTTCGGCATAAACTGTAACCTGCTGTACATAGTAAACACTACACTGGATTGTATATTGTATATTCTAGTAAAGCCGAGTTGGTCGCAGAGGAACTCGATGACGGAACGTAGGACAGGACAGGTTACCCCAGCACACATCTACCCACAGCTCTAACAAGTTGGAACATGGCATATATGAATTGAAACTTCCAGCCATTTCATACCATTCAAGTTGCTAGAGTTGTACTTGGGCAGCTATCTTTTGTGCAGGCCAAGATGTCTCTGTAATCCCTTGATATGGTGAAGGAGTCATAGACTTTACCATCCCTGCTCTTTTTGTACTCAAACAAGAGATTTGAAGTGTCAAATGCTGTGAGCTTTACAAACCCATAGTCATAGTCTTTGAAGATGCTCCATTTGGTTTTGAGAGTAGTGAATGTTGAAAGGCTTGCCCCTCCACCACCAGCAACCACATGTATGGTCCCATTTAAGGGTCCCTTGTAGTGTTGCTTCTCTTCACTGGTGCAGATATTCTGTTGCAATATTTAATGATAAGTGACTCGTTAGTAAGAGAATGAGAAAACTCCCACTTGACTGAGGAACAAATAGTATAAATCAGTGAAATTGCATTTATTTTAGAATGGCATAAGCTTAATCAACAAACTATTGTGCTGTTTGAGAAAATATTTTCGTCTAAATTATTACTAGACTGTCGTGAGTTTAGTTATATCTTTGATCAAAAAAGTGAGTTTAGTTATATCAAGGGTGGTCAAATTAATATATAATAAAAATGGACAAAGAGCATGATGGAGAATCTAAATGTAGATCAATATGTATTCATGAAGCCAATGGAAGATAAACATTTATTGGATTGAACTTGAAATATATGACCTCTGCTTCTAAATATAAGAACTAAATAAGAGGTTCAAATTGGTCTTAAATATAAGACATCAACCTACTTTATTTCCCAAATTTAAAATTTTTTTTCCAAAGTATTCCTATTAGTTACATATATTAAAAAGGTTTCTATCAAGGTTAGTTCCAATGCACATAATTAAAACGGTATTTTAGGGGACAACAAACATTTGTTACCAACAATTAACTTAACTAATTTCTTTAATATCCACAAATTAGCTTGCCAGTTCTGATACTAAGGATTGGAGTTAGTATCTATCATAAGTATTGGTTGTGTTTGTAACCAAATCAACCTTAACATTTTTAGCTTAAGAGTGTGTTTGGATTAGCTTTTGGAGAATAGTTTCTGGAAAAAAAGTGATAAAAGTGACTTTAGAGAACAGATTATGAGCAGAATATATTATGTGAAAAAAGTAATTTTGATAAAATGACAGTGTTTGGATATTGTTACCATAATCACTTTTTTCATGTTTAAATTACCAAAAAGGATATTAACTTTTGTGATAATTACATTTAAAGAATAATATTTTATTTTAAATATTTTTAACAATACATTTCATAATAAATACAAAAAATTAAATAAATTTGTCTACAAAATTAAAATAATAACATTAGTCAATTATATAGCATCATAAAAAATAGCTCAAACATATATGTATTAATAAATTGTATAGATTAAAATAATTTATACCTAGTAATTATCCAAAATAATGCTATATTTTAAATTGAAATACGTATTAAATTTTGACATTTTTTTCTAATACAAATCTGCATCCATATGACCATACCATATTTAGAGCCGGGAATTCGGGCCGAGCCCGTCGGGCCGGCCCGTTTAGGCCCGAGCCCTTCAAGGGCCGGGCTTATAATTTAAAGGTTAAAAAGAGAAACGGGCCTAAACCTGAGGGCCGGCCCTTTTAGGCCCGTTTAATAATTTTTAAAATAAATTAATAAATATAATATCATTATATCAAATTATCAATATGAGAGATACCTAAGTACCTAATAGAGTATTAATAACAGGAAAACACTTATTAATTGGTTTGATTTAATTAATTTTCTACAATGATTTATTAATTTAAACTTTAAGAAATAGGCTAATTTGGACATTAGATGATTATTTTAACTAAAAATTTATGAGTTTTAAAAATAATGTATCTTAATTTAAAGCAAAATAATAAATAAATTATAAAACTTGAAAAAGAAATTTTTTTGAATTAAAATGAGTTTAAGCTCGTTTAGGTCCAAGCCCGTGAAGGGCCAGCCCTGTAGGGCTAAAGGCCTAAAAAATATTATACTTTTTAGCAAATGGGCCTAAACAGGCCAGCCCGTTTAGGCTCGAGCCCGTGAAAGGCCGGCCCGTATTCCCGGTTGTCCATATCTGGTTGGCTTGCTTTTACAAGTTTCCTTTGCTTGTTTCTTAGCAGATTTTTTCTATTAGTAAAATAGTCAAGAGTTGAACAAAGAAATGGGAACAAAGATTCTGGAAAAAAAAGGGAACAGATGGGATGAGGGAAGGAAGAAGAAAGAGAAGAAAGGAGGGGAGAGAAAGAGTTGTTGGTGGAAATTACGATGCCAACTTCAAAAAAAGTGAAAAAAAATAAAATTTTTCAAAACCATGGTTTTAGATAAAAAAGTGATTATGAGGTTGTTTTATGTGTTTGGATTTTTTTATGCCAAACCATGATTTTCATCTCAAAAAGTGCTTTTCTGTTTTTATCCAAACACACACTAACTCCACCTGGCCAAATCTACCTAATGCTTGATTTTGGCAACTATGTTCAAACCAAAAGGTCCTTATCCATCCCTCTAATCAGACTTTGTAGCCGTAGATTTACCAAAATTTAAAAACATTAATTAGATTTAGTTTAAAAAAGCCATGTCAAATCAAGTCAAGATATATAACCACGTTAAATGTAAGGTATACTAAATGTTTGCCAAACATGGTACACTATAACTTTTGCTTAATAGGGGCCCTGCATCCCCAAGACACCAAGCTCGTCCCTTTAAGTCTTTTTTAAACATGAGGTTGTGAGTTCAAACCCTTTATGGGTATAACAGGTGTGTGAGTTATGACAAAAAAGAAAAAAGAAAATCCTTTGCTAAATAGGTTTATTCATATTTGTGAAGTGGACAAGGATGAGCTAACCTGGTAAATGGGGCAAGTCCTCTCATAGTTGTGGACATGGCCATAGATGGCGATGTCCACCTTGTACTTCTGCCACAGCTTTTGAAGGCTGTCTCTACCCATTGGCTCTCCAAATGATCCTTCCATTGCATAACAGATACAAGAAGAATAACCAAGCACCCTATGTGCTAGGAACACAAGCCAAGGTTGTTTCTGTCTGTCCACTGATGCTAAACAATGTTCTATGTACTTGTACTGTTCTGTCCCCTCTCTCCAATCGTGCTCTGTGTCCGCGACACAGAAGCGGAACATCCCATAGTCAATGGAATACCTGCCCAAAAAAAAGTTCAACGTAATGACTTCAACAGGTAAGGGAAAGCCTAAGGATAGTTCAATTATAACTGGCGTTTCACATGAAGTCTCATTGGAATTGAGGGGAAGGGGGAAAAAACTCAAAAAGGCAGAGACTTATAGTACCTGGCATTCAAACTTAATTGTTTTAGTCTAACATCATGTCAAGGATGAACCAAACTTAAAACCTTGGGCTCTTGAGGCACAGGGATCAGTTTATTTTAAGAATTCACTGAGGGTTTAAAGAAACACTGGTTGAACGATTAGGCCAAAACTTGACCCCAAGAACATTAGTACCCTATCATCTGATTACTCTCACCATTCAAAGGAAAGTAAAGCTTTTTTCTTAAAAAAATCATTTCCTATCATTTTTGTAGATGCCATCCTAGGAGTCTGCGTTAAGCGCATATGATCACCTTGTTGTCCATAGCAAATCCTCCTGAAAACAAGCTTCACTAATTTCCCGATTTATATTATTATTATTTCAATCCTATTCTTCATCCTTGTCTTGTTATTTAAAATACATTTTTAAGGGTTTTGTGTTCCACTGATTCATACAAAAGTCCATATTGTTACAGAAATACTTTGCCTGGTTAAAGTACACGTAGGACTTTGTTCTACTATGAAAAGATCTATGATTTTGTTAAACTTATTATAATCATAATTCATTGAACATGGCATTTTAAGAGATTAATATACTTGAACTTGAATGGAACTACCAACTTACATACCAGAACTTGGCTCTGTTTGAAGCTGGAACATAGAACATAGTCTGTGCCAACACGCCACATTCTCCACCAGAGTCCATGTTCTGATAAAACGATTCTGTCCCGGGCCAGTCTCGCTCATGATTTCCACTGTAAGGACATAAAGCCAACGACTTCATGACATAATTCTTCGAAGAAAATTAAGATTCATTCATTTGGTAGTATGTTGTGGAAAACCTCGCAATCATGTAAGGTACTGCTGATGCAATTGGCTCCACCTGTGCTGTGAATTCATCCCACTGAGAAATGTACCCATTTGCATAACATATATCTCCAATATGGAATACTAAGTCAATTTTCTTTAAATCTTGGATGAGCTGCTTGGTAGTGTTAAGTGAGCCAGGCTGGAAATTGTTGTATTCATTGGAACCATCTGCTTCCTCCTGCGGGTTTAAATAAGTTATATTTTGGAAGGACTCGAAGAAATGCACAATAAAAGAACCAAGGTTCACAAAATTGATGAAGAATGAAGACAATACAAGCTCATCACTTTTTTTTTTCCTGGTTGACAGTTATACTTTTTGATAAGCAATTAGGTAAAACTTGGAACTAGCACTACTTTATAGCAACATATGAAATGGCTGAACAAGAAAACAGAAACAGGATGCTTTAACGGCTAATAGAGCTTTGCAAGGAGCAAATATGGGCTATTAAGGGAAGAAAATGCTTGGAATAAGAAGGAACTTAAGGGATGGTAACAGAGGGTGATATAGACAGAAAATTGGAGAATTTTCGGGCAAGGGTCAATCCCCTCAAAGACTTTGTAAGTTTTTCCTCCGTTTTTTTTTTTGTGCTTTATTACAGAATGTTGGAAACCTAGGTTTCCATCAGAGGTCATAATTTATACATTTTTTTTTTGACTGAACATAATTTATACAATAAAACTGCAGAAGTTTAAAATCACTTTCTCAGTGTCATTGAGAAATAAAGAGTGCAGTTAAAATTTTACAAAGCAGTTCATACCTTCCCCATATCACCAAATATGACTACACGTTGTAAAGAATTTTGTCCAGGAAAAGGAGGAGCCTTAAAGTCATACTTTTGACTCCATACATACGTCCCATTGTTTAATTTTTGCCCTATCCTGTACTCATATCTGCAAAATCCATAATACGGTTGAGAGTGAAATTCATAGAAATGAAAAAGGTAACTTGTGATCAGGCAAATAAGACAAACTCTGGTCTATAATGTTTCCTACGTCTGTCTCTGTATTGTCATGTGTATATCCCAAATGAGGACTAGAAATTTAGCAACTACATACAAGTAAGCCATAATAAGTTAATACATTTTGTTGGGCCATAGTTCCCTCAAAAAACTAGTGTGTATAAATCCGGGGTCACGCCATCCCACTGTTCTGGCTGGTGCACCTGGGCCACATTGATAATGTAAGTGTGTGATAATCAGCATTTTCGAACAGATTTTCTACCAACTTAGTGATGCTGAACAGAAAGGTGGAATAAAGGGAAAATAAGAAAAATTAACTCAAGATCAAAATCAATATTCTAATAATCAAGGATTGCAATATAACGGACTATGAGCTATCATAACCCTGGTCCCAAAAGGCTTTATTCAAATCCCTAATCAAATACTGAGTTACCCCAGTTATCCTATTACAGATCTTAATTCCCAATTAAAACTTACATTGTCACTTTAAAAAAAAAAAAACAGATATATCTACTCATAATGCCTTACCTAGGTTTTTGAGGAAATTGACGATGCTAATAATAGGGTATGCAGTCTGTAGAAAGGGAATTAGATGAACTTTCACATGAAGGGTTCAAGCAAAGGAGATTTATCATGCCAGCACAAAAAATTTTATGCATTAAAGAAATAAAGCACAGATTGAATGTCTCATTTCCTTATGTTCCCAGGCTTGCACCTTAGGCTTAAGCTTTTGGCTCATAGTATCCTCAGGATTGATCTTCTCATTAAATTAAAGTTCAGAGCAATGTAAGAGGGACTTGGGCTTTGCACAAGCTTCAATCCCTAAGGGCTTTAGATGTGGGCGAGTGTTCAGAGATGAAAAGCTACTCTTGAGCATGTGCTAGCAGTTTAACTTTTGGTAAATTACTTCTTGGAAACTGCAATGACACTGGAAAAATTGAATTTTTTTTTTTTTTTTTTGGGTTATTGGGGAAACATAAAATGAAGGTTTTCAAAATACATGAAGTTGCCAAAAAAATTTCTCCAGAGAACAAAATTGAAAAACCCATTCTTCTCTACTTTCACTAAAGATCTTCCAATTTTTACAACATATGTCATCATGGTAACATTGTCAATTTTAAATCTTAAGTCCTATATACTCAAAGATGAGCCTAAACCTCCAAAGGAAAGAGTTTCCTTACCACATAAGCTGTCGCGTGTGAAAGTTAGTGTCCCGGCAGGTGAACGAATATAATCCCCGCCTTTAGGACCCCATTGAATGAAAGGTTCAGCTTCATTTATCCCATATCCGCTTGTCCATGTAACAGTAATCTGATTTTTAAGCTCAAAATGATTTTACTACAATTTGATAAAATAACAGCAAAACCTTAATAAGAATTTACAAAAATTAAGAAAAGAAAAAAGAAAAATAGTGAATGGAATATATGGAAAAAAGATACACATCTGGTTAATAATATAAGACATATTTAACAAGTTGATCTCAGTCATAAATATAAGACATATTTTTCATATTTATCAATGTTTTCCTAATTTACCCATATTAATGCTCCCTCAACGATAATCAAGGAGGAGAGGGAATAAAGGAATTAAGGAACATGACTAGGGTGTTTTAGAAAATACATGTCATATTAATTTACTTAACCAACTTTCTTAATCTAATCAAATTAGGTAAATATGTCTTATATTAAGGATCGGAGAGAGTATGATTTTACTAAAAGCAATAATAGGCAAGATATAGAAAACTTTCTTTCTTCATATCTATTTTCTAGAATATTCTGTTATATGTGATGGGCGTAAAATGGATTTTTACCTCATCCCATGACTTCCCTAGAGCCAAACGAGGGTAAACTGGTGCATTTGGATTTGCAAAAGCCACTTTATCAGACACTGCCACTAGCTTTGGCTGCAATGCAATTTATAAAACAATAATGCATTTAGCTATATTACACTCACCAGGCATAAAATCTTAACGAGTTTATAGAATTGAAAAGTTCAATTCAAATATTGGCTGGAAAATTCACAAGTCTATGAGTATATGACAGAAATAAGATCCTATAAATGCATAAATCATAATTGGTTGGCTCCAAAGCAGCACTCAGAACAAAGAAATGTCATTTTGTATTAGTGAGCTAACGATAATTTTGAGTCTTGAGTTAATAAAAGCAATTGGAATCATGAGACATTTACATTGCAAGTAATCTAGTTCTATCAAGATGCTTCAAAGAATAGATATTTATAACACATTTAATTTGGTGACTGGTTCAGCAATTGCTAAACTTAGAAATCTTCTAATCAGGGAAGATGTGATTCAATTGATCCACATAGATATCAGAAAGATTTTGAAAAAAATGAATGAGTGTAAGAAAAGTCATTACCACTAAATTATGTACAAAAAATAGCATGCACTTGCAATATGAATATATGACATAAAATTCTGGTATTATTCAGAAATGTAAGTATCAATTCATTGAAAGAAGAATGAATGTAATCCCATTGAGGCTCAGGGAAAGAAAACAGAAAAGAGAAAAAAGAAAAGAGTTTTTGAGCAACAAAGTAACCATTGAAAAGATCTGTTACCTTATGTACACCAAGATTAAAAAAAGGAATCCACTTTGAATGAGTTGGTACATAATTAAGGTTTGCAACAGAAACATTAACAGCAAATGCAAATTTAAACTGATGATGAACTTACATTTGACAAACCACCAGAAAATAGTGCAAATGAGAAATCTGATCTCTGGTTAATCAGTTGAAGCCTCAGAAGTCCTTTTCCATTTACTTTATACTTGGGATTGGAGTAATTTGCATATTGGAACTGCAAAAGGGAGGATATATGCTTTTAAGATTATCAGACATATTAACTTAACCAATAATTGGCCTTCACCTTATAGCTTAGACTTTGACATTGACATTGTCTCTAACAGGATATCAAAGCATTCATGAACAATTGGTAGTAGGTATGATAATGATAAGCCTCTATTTTGTTCACTCCTCAAACCCAAAAGGATTAATAGTAATAGGACAAAACTAATGTCAAGTTACTTAGATCCATTAGGTCAAGTTCATAGGCGAGTTTAGTGCACATACGCATTTTAACAACTAACAATAGTAAAGTAGCAAGTATCCATATGAAAATCTACAAACATTATAAGAGCTTATACAAACATTTACAAATGTTCATAGGTGAATTTATAAGAACACATGCATTTTAACAACTAGCAATAACAAAATAACAAGTATGATTGGAAAACTTAACCTAATGGATATAAATAACTTGGCATAAGTTTTGTCCATTTAATACATGTTATGTGTACCTTAATGGGTGCAGAACACAGCAGAGGTGGATAAACCCTACGATTTTCTTCTGGACATGTCGAAGCACTATAGTTTAGACAGAACAGTAATGACTAGTGTCAGTGGAAACACAGACAAGATTTCACTGAAGACAGGAAGCTAAGGTAATTACAAGGAATAATTGGGATGAAGTTTAGAATTAGACCGATCCTGGTTTACCTAAAATTTGCAGGAGAAAATACACCAACCCAATCATCATCTGATGGAATAGGAGAACTATATTCCACAGTTACCCATTCTGTGGTTTGCCCCTACAATATGATCAAGTTAAACATTTGCATCAGGACTGAAATCTCTTTGAAATGGCATGTAAAAATATAATCTAAGACCCAAAAAAAATGGCAATCGCCAAGAATATGCACAAAATGAACAGCTTCTAAAACTCCTGAAACTTACCTCTAATCCAAGAACTGTTGGAGATGCTTTGATGTAAGCAAGGTCAAGAAGGGATATTGTAGCTTTATGAACAGCAACTTTTGACAAAGGTTGACCTCCATGTGAACATACATTATGATACATTGAACAAACTAGAAGAAATGCCAAGATATATTTGGATTCTCCCATTCCACCCATTATCTGAAAAACAAAACTTGGAGTCAACTACCAACTTGCTTTCCTAGTCAAAGTGGCTCATAAATACATTAAGGTGGACTCTGGTGCATAAGTAAATAGTTATATATAATCTATTTAATAAATACATTAAGTGGCTCAGAAATTGAGTATATGATAGTTAAGATGTGTGTTGGGTATGTGCTAAAAAAAAAAAAAAAAAAAAAAGGAATCGATTCCTCAGATATCTCATACTCAATTTTTTTTTTTTTTTTTTTAAATAAACAAGACTCCTCAGACCTAAATAGTCATATATAGTCTAAACGCAACAGAAGTTTTGTGGTTCGTTATTACTCGTACTTGTTATCAATTACTATAAGCCACAACACCATGTGTAGTTAATATCTAGGTTTAGAGCAGTCAAAACGATCATCTTTAACATGCAAATATAAACTTCAGTTCCAGAAACTTCACCAATACAAGCATCAAGTATCTTCTACTTCCTGCAATCCCTTTCGGCCTTACCCCTCCGAAAAATTGGGTGGGAAAAGGATATGATGAACAAAGCACAGAGATATGTGATAATGGAAAGAAACAGAGAAGGATGAGAGACGGGGAAAGTTGCCTATTTGTTCAGCCCAAATCCAAAGGATGGCATTTGTTTCTGGGCATAGATAATAAGATATTATTTTTTTTTTTGGGGAAAGAGGGAATCTTCGGAATAAAGATGCTGCATATACCAACTCAAACCAAACAGTCCAGTTCTTGAACACTACACCGTCCGATAAATAAACCTACTTACGACAGTTTCCCGTTATGCGGTTAGTTCCAAAGGCGGGTGGAGAAAACAAGATTGGGTTAAAAAGACCATTGATTAGTAGAGAGTCGGATTTATTACCAATAGGTGACATGTTTTTGCCAAATGGTACGGAGAGTGATTTTCATATTATTAACCTTAGTTGAACTTATAAGTTCATTCGTCTGGTTTATCATTTTTACATTTTTAATTTACAGAATCATATCATTTTACTCTTAAACATGTATTAATTTTTTAAATTTCTCATATTGAATAATTTTATATGTGAACTTTAAAAGAAAATTCTTTATTAAATATGATAAATTATAAATATTGATGCATTTAGTTTTAAATATTTGGATGTAATTTGAAATATAACTTAAATTGTTGTCATTTTTTTGTATTTTAATTATTTAATTATATACTTTTAATAGTTATTTATAAATAAAAGTAAATTCTTGTTAGAGTTTATGGTGTGAGTTTACATCTCTGTCATAAATTTACTTAAATTTGTGATTGAGACAACTTTGCTAATACTAATACTACCATATGTACTCCTCTAATCTTAATTACAAATTACTTTTAACTTATTTTATCATGAATAAGAAAACTTCAAGGTTTGTTTGATATGAGGGATTTGGAGGGAAAGGGAGAGTAGGGAAAATTTTTATGAGTTAGATTTAAGAAAATTAGAGAAGTGGGGTTATAAAATTTTAATATAAAGAACATGTAAGATAAAAGAGTAAGAAAAACAAATTTAAAACTTTTAACTCCACTTTTCTTATTTTTTTAAATCCAACTTAAAAAAATTTTCCCTCCGCCCACTTTCCCTCCCTTCCCTTCATACTAAACAAATCCTTAAAGTTTAAATCTTAATAACTCTTGCCTTAAAATTTAACAATCTTTCAACTTAACCCCTATTAAATATACACTATACCCCATCAAAATAGATTCTACCCGGAATAAATGAAAAAGTAAAATTATATATTTATATAAAAATTTAATAATGTGGCTTATAAATTGGAAAAAAAAAAAAAAACATTATCCCTCTACTTTATAAATAAGATTATTTCTATATTTTATAAATAAGATTAGAGGAACACATTAAAATGGATTGGGCTTTCCTCCTTTGCAAAGGAGACTCCGCTGCACAATCTGGGCGGTTGGATCATATCTCAACGGTCCAGATTTAATGTATTATAAAAATATATTATATTTTTATAATACATTAAATCTGGACCGTTGAGATATGATCCAACCGTCCAGATTGTGCAGCGAAGCCTCCTTTACAAAGGTGTAAAGGAGGAAAGCCAGGTCCCATTAAAATACCTACCTTACAATTTACTTTTTAGAATTCATACAATATATGTAGATCTCGTTTGGCTAAAAATATTGAAGTGTTCCATGTGGATCCGTTGATGGAAATATGAACCTACCATGTGATTGCTCATTCTTGTTCTTCACATTTTATTGAGCATTTTGTTTATTAATTAAGAACTTGGAAGAGAATATTTTCTCATTTAAATGCCGATGTTTCAGTAAAAAGCATTCTTTTAATAAATTATGACTGAGATAAGTAACGAAGCTGGAATAGCTCAGTTGGTTAGAGCGTGTGGCTGTTAACCACAAGGTCGGAGGTTCAAGCCCTCCTTCTAGCGTTTTAGTTGTGTTTTTTGACTTTTCCCCCCTTACGTAATGCTTTCCCAAACAGCTAAACTTTTGAGAAACCCAATGTTGAAGCATCTTCTTCGTGATCACCGCTCACAAAGTTTTCATTTCTTAACTTCATCATCATCAATTCATCCATGTCTCTGTTTTTCTTCTTCACTCATTTAAGATAGATCTCGTTCCTTTCTCATCTATGTCTGCAAACGAGGCCACTAATTGTGTAACGGCAACAACATTATTTAGGAGCACAAAAGAATGAACAAAACAAGAATAAAACATCCATACTAAATAAAAACAATGGTCATGACAACTTACAAGTGCTGCTACTACTACAACAACATACATCCTAATAATCCCGTATGTGTAAATAAATAAGGGTTAAGGTACAAATTTACTGACGAAGTTTTGTTTGAGGGGCGTCTGGCACAAATATCTTTTAGAAGGGGCAAAAATACCAATAAACAAGTAAAAATGGGCATCCACAACAAAAATCGTTAATCCGTACTAACGGTATTAAATTATAAGAGAAGAAAACCCCTAACGACGCTAGTACAGATTTAACGGTTTTTATGATGGATGTCCCTTTTTAATTGTTCATTGGTATTTTTGCCCCTTCTAAAAGATATTTGTGTCAGACGCTCCTCGTACAAAACTCCTTTGGTAAATTTGCACCTTAACCCAATAAATAAATAGATTTCAACTTTGTTCTTGCCGTTGCTGGTCAAGGAAAACGAAAAAAGAAAAAGAAAGCTTTGCGCAATGCTTGTCCCTTGACCCTATGAAGCGTTGCAAAAACTAATGCTTCGTGTTTGTGTATAGGTATATTCGACATGTTGCGTGATTTCTCCAAGGTTTTGTGTTTGGCTGAATAATCATTTGCGATGACCTGAAGATGCCATGAGTACTGCAACAGCAGCAACAAACATGAACAACATGCTCACTAGCAGTACATACGTTCTTCGCGACGATTTCCGATACTCCCCGAACAAAACAATGCCCCAGAAAGTGCTCACAAGTGGAAGTGCCTGTAACAACAACAACATCATACAGATTCATCATAATCTGAGGAGGATACATGAGTTTTGTAAGACAAGTAAAAATGCCGCTTTATAAAGTTAAAAATAAGGTAAAACAACAAGGACCCTATTAAAAAGGGGCGAAAACTTCAGGAGCATGATAAAAAAAAAAAAAAGGAACTATAAGGATCTGAATAAAAATTAGTTGAAACTATAAGAATTTGTAGATCAATTATTCCTTTAAAAATAAGTGTGTTTGTGACAAAAAATATATATTGCCTTCGGTCCTTAATATAAGACATATTTAAGAAGTTGATCTTGGTGGTCCTGATTATAAGATATTTTTTATATTTATCAATATTTTCCTAACTTACCCCTATTGATGCTCCTTTAGTTCAACAATAATCAAGGAGGAGAGGGAAAGAGAGAATTAAGGAAGATGATTAAGATATTTTAGAAAATACGTATCATATTAACAAATTTCCTTAATGTAATCAAATTAGTAAACATGTTATATAATAATTACCTGTACAGCATCGGCTGCTGCATATCCTGCAGCTTGACCTCCCATAAACTGGAGACCATTCCCAAAGCCACAAAGAAAACCAGCCAAGAAGGCCCAACCTCTTCCATTCCAATCTCCCACATAAGCCTTCAGTGATGACTTGGGTAAGTTCAAGACAGGGTAGTAAAGGAAGGTGACGTTCAGAATGATGGCGATCACGAAACAAGAAGTCGAAAAATAGAAGAAGGCGGTGTAAACACTCAAATGGGAAACCCCTTTCTTCAAAGTGTGCCACTGGTCATTTGTTGCCACGTTGAAAGCTGGTGAGAACAAAGAGAAGCAAACTCCGGCAAAGAATGTTATCGCTAATCCAACCACCGTGCTCTTCCCCAAAACCTAAACAAGCACGGTTACAGGCATACATCAGGTTTGTCTTTCTATCAAATAGCTCAAACCAATTTGATAGGATTTATCTGTCAGTTAATCAACGTGGGACTTGATAGATTCTAATATCCTTCGGTCTACTTTATATTTCAATTTTTTAGCTCCTTATCCTTCATACAGATATGAGTAAGATCTTAAAAAATATATCCATGAATGGGAAATCAATGAATGTGACTTCAGGCACGCTTGACTTGAGAAGCATATAATAAAAGGGGGCAAAAAAAAAGACAAACTAATACTGTTTTTTCAATAAAACATAGCCACCTGCCTTGATTGATCTCCTTTTCTCGAGCTCTACAAGGAACACTGCAGTTCCTGCTTTTGCTTTGCTTGCAGAACCACTTCCCTTCTCTATATCATTTGCTTTGACTGTATATGTTTCCAAGAATAGATAATATTTAGTATTGTTTTAGATAAATGGAAACACAAAACTGAGGAATGCGCTTTATCGATGCTTCGTACCTCCTGTTGCTGCTACCAACGTCGAAGAAGCATTCCTGGCAGAAGGCCAAGTTTTGGTAACATCAGCACAATACTACCAATATCAGATAAGAGAGGGAAAAAGAAAAACAACACAAGACACATTTTAGCACAACTAAAACAGCTGGAATTTGTTAATCGTCTTAGAGCCTGGTGACATGAAAGCTCTAAGTGGGAGGTCGCATATTTGATCTTGTAATCTGAGATCGTTAGTGTATACTCCTCTAATTCAGAAAATAAAACAGCTGGGATTTGGTGTTCCAATGATTAATATATCTTTGGCTAACAACACCTAATGACAATTGCCTCCTAACCACTGAACCCATATTAAAGATAAATGCTGCAAGTCTGTAACCAGTATTCTCAAAATCAGCTAAATCACTTATTTATATAATTTCCCCTCGAAAACCAAGACTGAGTTGGTCTAGAGATGTAAGGCTTCGCTAGATCCCTCTAAGTTTCAAGTTTGAAACCTAGCAGAGAAATTTGTATTGGGAGGGGCAGCCATGAATCTTGAACCAGACATTGAATAATAATGTCAAAAAAGAAAAAAAAAAAATTCCCCAAGAAAAAAATGTAGAACTTTTTCTGTTTTTCCTTTATATTTTCTTGTTTCATCTGTCAAGAGGTGAAGGGATAAGGACGAAGAAAGTGTAGGACGAAAAGAAACTGGAAAAGGTAATTATGAATCAGTAGAAGGCATATGTCACAATCCCAATTATAATTTCGAACAAAACAACACATACGTAGCTCCATCTTTTTGATCACTTGACAGAGTATTGAGCTTGGCTTTATTATCAGCAGTGTTAGATGAATGAACAGCAGAGCCTAGACAAACAGCAATCAGAAAGCAACCAACTCCAGGGAAAAGAATCTCAGCCTTATTGATTTTGTCATCCAAAAAATAATTCAAGGTTGATCCTGTTACAATCCGAATAAACACATCGTGGTAAAATTTAGTTTTGTGGCAAAATACATATTGTTACTAATATTGAAAGGACCAAAACTTATAAAGAACAGTTTTGTTTGTGCATTTCCTTTTACTTTCTTCTTTCTGTTTCTTGTAGAGCATGTGAAAGTGACATACCTATAACAACTGTTATGCTTGATGTGATCACTTCTACAACTGATAAACCGACGAAAGCCCAGGCATACTGTGTGGACAGATTTCCGAGGCTCAGTACAATACCGCCCGCCATTGCAAACAGAACAGATGGCCAGTTATCCTGCATCAAACCCCTTAGCAGATTCACAAACCAGTTGTAATAAATGATGATCATCTTCAGATAAAGTTCAGGGACGAGAAAGTTGCTTCCTAACCCAAGAGTTTTTAAAGATTCTTCAGATCAAAATCAGTAGAAATTTATGAAACACTCATCTTAATGGCATCAATATGACAACAATTATGGTTCAATTCAATATTTTAAAGTTCTATTTTGTCATTACCTTGATGGGAGGTTATTAAGCTGACAACAAACAGAGCGAGAGAAACAGACAACAAAAACCTAATCACTTCTACTAAGGGTTCCCTAACTCGTGACAGCTCTTTCTCAGCAGCCATCACTATGCCCAAAAACTGGTTAGAGGATTCCCTAACATCCTTTTTCACCAATTGTGTTATGTGATCTCAGTTATCTCTATTTCATATCACAAGTTCTATGAATTATTGCTTCCAAAAGATCTAGTATAACGAGAGGTATTTCAATCGAAGTCTTCCGCTGTTACTCTGATATTGTGAGATTCCATATGTATGCTAGATAATTGTTTCCATATGGTATGTCTTACATTATGGTCCTATTTAACATTATAAAGTTACTTTCACAATTAACCTATTGTCATACAACATTCAATGGGCACATACCTGAGCAAACTGATCTAAGAAATTCGGTTTGTCGTGCGAGCCGTGGCCTATCTGACCGAATGTGAAAGCAATGATGATGGCAGCCAAGACATTGGTGATGGAGTAATCAAGGTATGTGTGCTGAGGAAGACGACCTCTTCTTTCTAAAAGAGTCATAACAGCAGGCCATGTCCCCAGGAAGAGAAGGGCCAAGAGCATACACACTATGGCACCTCCCTTGCTCTCAACTAAATACATTGTTAGTTTCCAATTTCAAACCCACCACAGAATTTCCTCACTGATGTTCAAGTTACCAAGCAGAGAAAAAAACCAGAGAAATCCTGAAAGCAACATGAATAAACCTCATTTCAGCAAAATAGCAAGATAATAATTAGGAGAGTTGGCCTTTGTCCTAACTGTAATATTTGTTTTTTTTTTTTTTGTCATTCTTTTCTTAATTTACCCCTATCGATGCTCCCTTAAGAATAATTAAGGAGGAGAGAGAATGAAGGAATTAAGGAAGATGACAGGGTGTTTTAGAAATTATATGTTATACTCCCTCCGGTCCTAATTATAGGACAACATTTGGGAGTTGATTTTGGTCCTAATTATAGGACAAAGTTTTAATTTTTGTCAATTTCTTCCCAAAATACCCCAATTGATACTTCAAGGCAAGTGATCAACATCAATAGAATATGATTTCTTGTATGTATTAAATAAGGGCATTTTAGGAAAATAAATAAGATTAACTAATTTAACTACTTTTCTTAATTTCTCCAAAGTTAGGTAAATATGTCCTATAATTAGGACCGGAGAGAGTATCAACTAACTTTCTTAATCTAATCAAATTAGATAAATAGGACTTATATTAAGAAGAAGAGAGTAACAAGTTTTTACATAATAGAACTGTGCCCACTAGGAACCCCCAATGGCAAATTCACAAGCATGTATTGGGTTGGAAATTCAACCAACAAGCAAAACTGAAACAGAAGAATAAAAATCCAAATATGGGAATGAATCCGCTGAAACAGAAACAAAATCATGATTCATAATTGAGTTTTTGAGAAATTAACAAGCAGCATAAAACTAACTGTACATAGAATAAATCAGAAGCAATGTCTTCAGAAACGAACTCAAACACCCAACCACACATACTCTGCTAGTGTTACAGAAAAAGTCTACATAGAATTTGGAAAGCGTAAAAGAACCATCAAAGCCAGAACCCATAATTTGAAGCGAAAGAAACCAACAAAATGAAACTGAAAACACATGCCGATCACATAATGAACCAAAAGTGGATCCCAAATCACAAATCAAACGAGAGAATATCCAATTTTCCAGGAAAAATTAAAGGAAAAAAAAGGTTCAGAATCTTACAGTACAGATACTGAGTGTGTGTATAAGGAAAGAAAGAAAGGATTGAAGGAAGAAGAAAACTGGGTGTGAATGAAAATGAGGCGGGTGGGACTCCAACTGCAAGGGAAGAAAAAACCGCGTGGCTGCGCGAAAGTCAAAAAAACAAACCCAATCCGAGCAGGGGAATCCAAGGTTAGTTAGGAATCTGGACTGTAGATTCGGTGAGGAGATGCCAGTGGGAATATCCTTTAATCAAGGAAAACAAAGAAAGGGAAATAATAATTCTGCTTTGCATTACTCAGTTACTCCACAGTCCAGACTGTCATGGCCCATAAAACAATGCAAACTTATTTAATACAGTTGTAATAATTATTCAGGATTCCCTAGTAAAATAATAATTGGGAAATTTTAAGAAAAATGTCTTCAAAATTTGAAAATCCTAAATCAATGTTTTTCTCAAGGTTGTCAAACTCATAAGTTTAAGCAAACTCGTGATAGTGATGTAAATTCGTATCATGAACTCGAATCGTAAACTCATAAGAATTTAGTTTTATCATTAAATAGATATTATTAGTATATAATTAAATAATTAAAATATAAAAAGTTGATAACAATTTGATTTAAATATATTTTAAATCTAAATAATTGAAATTAAATCTATCAACATTCATAATTTATTTTATTTAACAAAAAAATTTATATAAAATTCATATATAAAGCCGTTAAGTATAATCAAATTGACAAAGTTAACACGAGTTTAAGGGTGAGTTAACACAGTTTTATAAGTTAGAAATGTAAAAACGGTAAACTCGGTATATAAACTTGTGAATTTAACCAAATTTACAAAGGTCACGAGTTTACCAATAACTCGACTCAATTTTATAAGTTAGAAACGTAAAAACGGTAAACTCAAAAAATCAACTCACTAATTTAACAACAATGATTTTTCTATTAAACTCAGTTGTGAATCGTTAATCAAATGTAATCAATCCCTAAATTATTGTAGAAAACAGAACTGATTTGAGATTTTGATACTTTAAAGGTGTTTTTATAAAATTTTTCATAATAATATTGTATGATCCGTAGTCATTAATTTTATTTAAAAAACAGAAAAATTGAAGAAAAATACCTATTTAAAAATTTTATTGATCAATAGAATTCATAGGAAGTTTTTATAATTTTTTTTAAAATGAAATTTATGTGAGTTTTAAAAATAAACAAGTCCATGTAATGTTAATATAGTTAAAAAAAAAGTCCTAGATAAACCATCATATTTTTATGTGAAAGTCGTAGTCAAGATTACCGTCTATTTATAAGCTATGAAATATAATATGACTCTTTTTTCATAACGTCATGAGATCCAAATTAATTTGTTCATAATTATGTTATAAATTTTAAATTGATTTTGAGATCCTATTAATTTTTTTATTAATAGGGATCATATTAATTTTTTTATTAATATACTAGGATGTTTCAATTTTTGACACAATCTATGTGACATTTTATTTTTGTCATTTGTGAACTACTTGTTCTGATAAGATATAAAATGTATTGATAAAAAAAAAAAAAGATATAAAATGTGTTTAATTTGTTGTTTTCGTGAATAGGAATTTATTTATTGTTCAAAAGAAAAAAGTGAATAGAGTTTATTTTAGATAGATGATATTATACAGTAAAAAAACTTCAATAAAATACCTATGTTAATAACTACATGACATATGGATGATATGATCAGGTGGATGGTTGTGAAAAATAAAAGTTCAAAAAGATCACCATGGATTTGGGGTTATAATTTTGGTGAAAAATAAAATTTATATTAGTTTTAAAATAAAATGTGGAAGGGATTGAATGAGGGAACTAGAAGGTTTAACTAGGGCAATTTTGTATTTTAAAACTGGCTAAATTACATAAAATTTCTCTAAACTTTTGGTTATTTGCACATTATCTCCTAATTTTTAAAAGTTTAAATTAAATACCCTAATATTTCATCTTTTGACTATTAACTTTTTTGCCATTAAATTACAGTTAAACACTACTACATAATTATCTATATTTCACGGTTATTTTTAACAATATTTTATGGTTTTCAACATAGTGCTAAATATTAATATTTTACGGTTGTCAACCCTAAAATAGGGCTCTATATTTCACTATTGTCAACTAAAACTATTATTTATTTAATATAAACTCCACGGTTCTTAGTCAATGACGGTTAAATATAGGACACAATATTCAATAGTTATTATTTACAAAGAACCGTGAAATATATTACAGAATACTTTACAGTTCTAATGTTGAATTGTAAAGTATTTGACATAAGTTTTGGTCATCTATAAGTAGTTTATTTGACTGTTGTTCAGCTATAATCGCAAAATATTTTTAGATACTTCACGATTGTTTAAAAGAATCGTGATATATGGCTCAATAAATTATGGTTATTAGCAAATAACCTTGAACTATTGGTGACCAAATTTTTTTTTTTTTTTTAAAAAAAGGGGCTCATTCTTGATCAGCTCCCATGCATATTACATACAAATACCTGTAAAGAAGAAACCAAAACAAAGATCCATATTTGAAGGAAATTATATACACACATAGGAAAGTACGAACCTAACATATCCAGCAAATTAAATCAATGTAATTATATCCAAATCTGAAATAGCTAAACTAAGAACCTAACATATACTTAAATAAAAAATGATTACTCTAGCTAACTCCATTATGCAACAACACACTAATGAAAAATAGTCATAGCTAACCCTTCTATGACTTCTTTAATTTGGCAGGGTGAATATTGCTCACAATAACTATCTGCAAAGTACTGCAGGTAAAAACAAATTAAATATGTTATAATATATATTAGTTGACTTTTAATTTAACTTAAACACACTCACACACACACACCCCTTAGTATTAATTGAGACGAGATTATAGGTGACTATGTTCTTCATGTACTTCATGACACAGTACCCACAATCAGAGCTCTTATCCGGTTGTTGCGGACACTATAAAGAAACAAATGAAATATATCAGTGCCTTCTTTCATTTGTGTAAACGGAACACAAATAAACAACTCTGACAAGTACATGAACACAAATGAAATATTATATATATATATATAGGTGAATTGCCTCTACTTCTTTCATGTGTAAATGGATCCATAGCCGTGGCCAATTACCACGGGTAGCTAAGGCTTTCATTTGTGGCTAATAGTAAACAACTTTGATAAGACAATAAGAAACTAATGACTACCAAAAGTTGTAAAGGAAAACATCATAGTAAATGTATAAACAAATAAATTTATCAACTTACTTATTGAAAAGCTCAACTTTCTATGGTCGGTTGTCCATGTAATATCCCAAAATGTATTCAAGGATTAAATGGCTCAAAAGCATGTGTAAATAGTGATAGAGATCACTTTGGGAATAAAGTATGAGTATGTTTCAAACTAGTTAAGGGAAAGTATTCAATTCCCTTATGTTGTGTCAAATATGATATAAAGCCTAACTTGGAGCTAAAAAGAGAGGGAATGGCGTATGAAAAAGGAAAAGGGAACAAAATAAAAGACCTAAAGGCAATTTAATTAATGTTGCCATAATCAAAGGCAAAAGTGACATTTACCTTTGGATCTTGAGGTTAGGATTGGAAACAAAGATGAAGGGCTAGGATTTGCCAATGAAAAAGCAAAGTAATGATGAAGATGGAAAAAACAAAAAATTAACTCTGTCCCTCAAGATAAAGAGGAACGACCAAGGGCAAAAGAGAAAGAAAGGAAGAGTTGGTCAAAGTGTCAAACCCCTTTTCAAGAAGACTAAGGTCAAACTTGAACTCATACACATATGATGAATTGGTCAACATATTTTTCTCCTCTTCCCTTAGAAAATTCGATCAAGATGCAAGGAATAAGAAAGAGACTTTAATTAAAATAATCTTTCACCTTCTTATTTAAGAAGGGATGGTTAGGACAAAGGAAGAAGAAGAAAGTTGGTCAAACATTCAACTCAATTTATATTAGGACACATGACCATCTTTCTAGCCAAGCAATTCTACACACATGAAATCAATTAATTCTCCACACTCCCTTATCCTCTAAATTCAGTTAAGCTAAAGAAAAGAAGAGAGGAAGAAAAGTCAACACAGTTTCAACCTTGTTCAACTTGACGAGTTGACCAAAAAGCAAGGGTGAAAGAGGGAGATTGGTCAACAAAATTTCCTCCTCTTTAATTAGGAATTTAGGCCAAGACGGGAAGAGAGAGAGAGAAGGAGTGAATCTCAATTTAACCAAACCATTCTTTGATTAATTAACTAAGGCACTTTTTCAAGACACCACAACAATTTGACACATCGTCTTTGTCTCCTAACTCCCTCAAAATTTTGGCCAGGTGTGTCAAGAGATAAGGATTAATTATTTAAAACACTACACTCTCTCATTCACACTAAAAAATTTGGCCAAAAAGAGAGAAAAGAAAGGAGCAAAGTGAAGAACAAGAAGCAAGGTAAGACTTTTTGATCCATTTTCACCCTTCAAATCACCTTTCTAGCTTAGAACACCTTCATAGACATTGTTCCTCTCGCTAAGAGCTACATTTCTATGGTTTTTATTTCTCAAGGAGAGGAGTTTTGAGCTTCCAAGAAAGTGTGAAAGTTAGAGAAACCAAGAACAAGCCTTGGCAAGTGAAAGAGGTAAGCTTCATAAGCTTTAATTTGAGCCAAGTATCTTGAGTGTTGGTTAGGTTTTTGACATGTTATAGTGCTTCCATAGTTTTGGTCAAGGCATGAATTTAGGGTTTGATGTTGTTATAAGCATGATCATAATGATAAATGATGTTAATGATGATACTAGACTAGTTTGGTAGTGAAATTGTAAAGCTGATTATTGTTGGCTTGGGGAGTTTGGTTCTACCAGGTGCAGGGCAATAGGGAAGAGTGTGATTTTGATGAATTTAAGGTCACTAATGGATTTTATACGAAAAAATATGTGGGAATAGCCTATAGTTATGATTTTGAATGAATAAGATATGACATCTTAAAATTGGAATTTGAGTTTACTAAAGGTTAAATGCTGCCAGATTCGAGGTAGGTTGTTTGTGGCTTGATTTTGACTGATCAAATGTTGTCCAATGGTCATGATATTTTTCAAAATTATAGTAGACATACTAAAATTTAATTTGATAATTAATATGTATCTTTTGGGTTAGTACATTGTGAGATATGACCTGTTAAAATTAGACATTAAATCTGGAATGATTTTGTGGCAGTGAGGATTCATTGTCCAATGGTCATGATATTTTTCAGAATTATAGTAGACATACTAAGCTTTAATTTGATATATAATATGTATCTTTTGGGTTAGTACATTGTGAGATATGACCTGTTAAAGTTAGACATTAAATCTGGAATGATTTTGTGGCAGTGGGATTTATTGGGGTTTTTGGAATTGTGTATGTGTAATTGGCAAAAGAAGGTATTTTTTTTCTTTAAAATAGACTTAAAGAGAGTCACATAGGACTTTGAACCACCACAATTCGAGATTGTTAGACAAAGTTATGAATTTTCAAAGTTAGGTGAAAATTCTGGCAGCATAGGATTGAATGCGAAATTAAGATACTTAGTGTGAATTGTAATTAGTTTGATTTCCAACGGTAGATTTAAGTACTTGGGGTTAGTGTAGACACATTAAATACCCACATGGCATAAAGTACTAGTCTTAAAGATAATCAATCCAAGTATCTTGAGTTATCAAGGAATTGGGATAAGTAATAACTTGTCCGCTCGTGAATTCTAACTTATAAGATTCGATCTTTGCCCGGGACAACCAAGAGACTAGTAACCAAGTTTGGACATTGGAAAGGCTACTAGGTAGTAACTTTTCTCTCACATACTATATATTCTTTTACATGCATGTTTTACTATCATGAATATTTGCTTTATAAACATGAGATAGGCAGCAAGGCCTATTAAGCATTCAGATTGAGAAGGGTAGAGGCCCAGTATAATACACATCGCTATGGGAATGGACCAGTATGTCCTATGAATGTATTTCATGCTGCATATTGAGAATTGAACTGAATGTTGAATGTGTATTGTATTGTTGATATGATGGTTTACCTAGCATGTTTTATGAACATGCATTTTATATAAGTGATATTTGTTATTATTGAGAATCTTTTGAATATCACCCCTTTCCAATAACTAATCTACAACACGGGCAAGTAGTTCAAAAGGCAAGAAGGTAATCGTGGACGAGTTGTAACACCCCAAATTTTATATTCACCAAATATATTGTAATTATTTGGGAAACTCAATAAAATGGTGAATATTCATGAATTTGGAATTTATGAATTTTATAAATATTCAATTTCACGAGAAATTGGGCAAAAATGAATATAGAATTAATTTGGATGATTTAAAAAGACCAATATTAAGGTCCAAAAATGAAGAAATATTAGAGAAAATATTTGGTCCAAAAATATATAGAAATTGGCCAAAGAAAAATAAGAGAAGAAATTGGATTAGAAAGGTAACGGCAAAATCTTAATTTTGCCAAATTATCACAAAATTAATTATTTTCCAATTAATTGAAGATAATTTCAATTAATGAAGTAAAATAAAAGGAAAAATATATTTAGAATATTTTGGTCAATTTAATATGAATTTATGGAAAATTTGAGCAAAAATGCAATTTTGACCAAAATTGAGACTTTACATGTATACGCAACCGAAACAAGTTGTGAAGCCAATTGAGACCATAGGGAGGGACCCCTAGGTGTCTCCTACATGTGGCATAAATAAGGAAATATTGGTTGGACATGATAGCATGGTTACATGAATGTAGGAAGTTATGTAATAAAAATTAGTTTTGGAATTGTTGGAAAATTCCATAAATCATTAAAATGATATATGATATTATAATATATCATTCTCATCTTCTTCATTCAGGATTTCACGCACAAAACAGCAGCTGAAAGAGAGAGAGAACGTTCAGATTTTTAGAGAGAGAAAGGAGAAGAAATCTCACAGGGTAAGCCGATTTCTCTGACGATTTAGCTCCTAACGCGTATAACTCCGACCCTAAGCTACTCCTATTTGTTCTTTAAGGTTTGGAAGCTCAAAATCTGTTGTGGAACACCTAGGGTTTTCAGACATATCTGGGAAAAGCTTGTGGGAGCTTGAGATAACTTCCAAACCTTCGTATATTAACTATTATGGCTGCTGTAAGCAATTTAATCAGTGAAATTTCACCGGATTGCTGTTGGTTTTAAATTTTGGGAATTGAGTTGCCTGAGGGTTATACCTCCCAATTTTCATTCAAATGGTAGTTATAACCTAATGTAATAGTTAATTAAGTGGGTAAGAATACAAAGGAATACGTTTACAGAGCCAAAATCGTAAAACCCCGATTTTCCCCGGAGAACTCATAAATTTTGGCTAGCTCTAGAAATGGGTCTTAGAGTTATATTTTCAATGATTTGATGGTTCTATTGAGTTCAGGAGCAAAAATTAGGTGGGGTTACAATCGGTCACTTTTTCAGAAAATGCCGAAAAAGCATAATTACAAAAACGCCCCTAAAACCCTTAAAGTGGGGCTGCCAAGGGTAAATTTGTAATTTGACATTGAATTTGATAATTCTGAGTCTGGAAATGGATTCTTTGAGTGGAAATATGTTAGGATAGCCCATGTTAGAGTTTTGGGAAAAGTGCAACCGGACTGGGTACGGCGGGCCTGGGCCGGGTCCCCGGGGGCATTTTTGTAAATTTTCATTATAGACTCATATAACCCCAAGAAACACTATGGAAGTGTCTAAATGGTGCATTTGGAGTTGTAGGATTCGACATTTGCCCTGATCGTGAACAACCTGTGCCAGAGCACGTTCGGAAAGAACCAGATAGTGACTTTCTCTCTTATACTATGTGTAATACACTGTATGTGTGTTGTATCACTGTTTTGTGATTATTTCTGATGTTGCTACGGTTACAGCTGGTGATAGCTATCGTTATACAGTACAAGCTATCGTTATTGTGATTACAGCGTAAGTTGTCGTGATTGTGATTACAGCAGAACCTGTCGTATCGTATATACAGCCGTGAGTTCTATCGTTTGTGGTGAAAGCCATGTATCTTTGTGCTGCTGCTATTGTTGCTATTGTGATTTACTTACATGCTGTGTGCTTATATATTGTATGAGTAGAATGTTACTACTGAGATTCTTTTGAATCTCATTCTTTCCATTAACTGACCTACAGACAGGGTAAGTGACTCTAAAGGGAAGCGGACAACCAAGAGCGGCTAGAACTCCTTAGAGATCTTTGATGTTGGTTTTTGGTTATCCATTTTGATTTGGGATTACTATATATATATATATGGAATGATTTTGTGTAATCCCCTATACAGGAAACTATAAACCTTAATATATATAGATGTATCTGAAAATCGAGGGTTGCGAGGATTTTGTTATACATTCTTATATGTATGAATGCGGTTGAAGTGCACAGAGTAATTAGATTTGGAAGATGAATCTGAGACCATGTTGAACGAATTTTAGAAAAGAAATTTAAGAAAAAAGTATCCGTCGGTCTCTAATTTATTTAAATTACGTATTTTTGATTCTTAATTACGTTTATCAAAGCAGGGGGTTACACGAGTAAAGAAAAAGACTGAAAGAATTTATGCTTCTGTTAGTTATCTATTTTTGAGAATTTGTATATCTAGTATATATGACCATAGTAAGACTAGTACTAGCAGTAGCAATAGACGTGATAGCCATAACCCCATACATTAGTTCTTTAACGTGATAAATGAATTAGAATTGGGCAACCATACGCTAATAGCTCATTAGCTAATGAATCCTACACGGATTATCGGCTGAGAACACTTTGATATTAATAAATGGAATTAAGAACTGATTAGTGATTAATAAATGTAACACCATACACTTGATATATTTTAAAAGTTTTTGAAAAACCCACTCAAGTACAGGTTCGAATCCTGTATTAAGGATGGGACTTCAATTGTTTAGAAAAGAATATTAGTCTCTAGTTTGAAGTCATTATGTGATTGAACTCATCTAAAGGATAAAGTAAATATGGTGTTACATTTATGGTATCACAACGTAGATTCTAGTAATAGGCTAGAGTACTCTGCTTGAGTAAATAGGTATAATGACCCTTGTATAGTGGCATTGTGTTTAGGGACTATGAGGGGTAGGAGGAATCAGAGAAGTAGATCACCCCCTTTGGTTAATTAGCCTCCGGAGGATAGGCACATACCAGAGGGAAGAAGTGTAACACCCTTACCTTTATGGTCATCTGAAAAGTTTTACATAGCTCATTTGAACCACTCATCACTATTCATTTATAAAAACTCTTTCAATTCCCAACCTCAAGACATAACTTGAACCTGTAGTTGAGTGGGTTTTTTAGAATAATTTTCAAAATCTTTAAGAAGCGTCATTAAGTGGTTCGTAACTTCATTACTACTCATCAATTCTTATCTTTATTTAATTCAATCAGAGTGATTCACTGCTCATTTATCTAGCCATATTATTATTCCTTTTCTCATTCTTAGTTCATTCATTTGTATATTTATACAGACAGTGTAGCCACATAGGGCTATCAGTGTAATATCCCAATTTTTGATTAAGGGCAAATCATGATTATTATGGATAATTATGAATTTAATTTGAATTATTATGTGTTTTATGGCAATATTAATTAATATGTCATAATTAGTGAAAAATTGAAAGAATGGAATTATTGGCCATGAGTTGGTAATTAAGGGAGAAATTAATTACTAACTAAGTGAAAATGAGAAGTGTGAGCAAAATGGCTAATGGAGGGATTAAGGTGATTAATTGGTAACTTATTTGGTGAGAACCAATAAAGAAATGACATGTGTCAAGCTTGCTTGTGGAGAGGAGATAAGGAAAAGTCAAATGCACATTTTAAAATGTTTTCTCTCTCTCTCTCTCCCTCTCCCTTCTATTTTCACTGACACAAGAGAGGCATGGGGGAGTAGAGTATCATCATTCCTTCTTCACCTCCTTCATACTCCTCTATCTCTTTCTTCTTCCATTTTCGGTGCCATTGGATCTTAGGAGAGAGAAAGGAAAAACTTGATTTTGAGGTAAGCTAATGACCTCAAATGCAAAAGCTCATTTCTTTAAAGTTGTTTCTTGAGTTAAGAGCTACATTTCTATGGTTATAGTTTTCCATTTGGTGTTGGTTTGAGACTTCAAGAAATTGTGGAGGTTGGAGAATCAAGAAGCTCCTTTGAGAAAGTTGTTAAGATGAGTTTAAAAGACCTTCCTATATAAGTTTTGTGCCAAATGCTTTAGCTTGGAAATTCTGGAAATTTGGCTTGAAATTTCGAAAATGAGGGTCTTGTGGTGTTTGAATTGTTGTTGTCATGGATATGATGCTTTGAGATGTATCTTGGGTAGATAGAATTTGATTGAAGCTTAAATGTGTTGGTTTTGTACATGGGGCAAAAATAGGGCATGTAATTGGGTTTTGATTTTGATCATTTTGAGGTTACCATTGTGTTCCTTGTGAAAATTTATGTGGGAATAGGCTTGATTGTTAATTTTGGAGCCATTGGACACTTTGGTAGAAAATTGGAAAATCTTTTTTGTGTGAACTCTATCTGGGCAATCAGTTTGCACGAGCATTTTAAATGATCAAATTGTGTTGGAAAATTCTGAAACTTTCCATTCTTAAAGTTCACATCCCAAGCTTCAAAATGGATATATAATTTGTGTCATTTCATTTTGTTAACTGAGAGTTATGCTTTGCCAAAGTTTGGGATAAAAACTGGACTCTGTTTTGGAGTAGTGTTGAGTTTTGGGTAATTCTGGAATTTTGTAGTGATTTCTGGTTATGGTTCACATTTTTCTAGTAAATAGACTTAAATACCTTTTATTTGGCTTTAGAATCACCTCGTTTTGATTTTCTAGAATTAGTTATGAATTTTGGAAGTTCAGCCAAGAATCAGGGAATTTCTTGGCCGCGGCCCAAACCTTTCTGACCTAATTCTGGCCGTGGCTGGTCGTGGCCAGTGACCTTCTGACCATATTTTGGCAGCGTCCTAAGGAAGGGCTGGCCACGGCCAATCCCTGTGTTCCAGCACTTTGAGTTTTCGAAAGGAGATCTCCACCCTATTGTTTCCCAACCTTTTAGGGCTTTTATTAGAGGCATTTGTGGCTTCTTAAAGGTCAATTATAATAACCAAATTTAAGTGTTATGAAGTAAATTAAGTCTTGGAATAGAGTATAATTCTTCATCCTCAATTATGATTCTAGGATTTGATATTTGCTCTACTCGGGAGAGACCAGCGCTAGGACACGCTCGGAAGGACCAAGGTAGTGACTCTTCTCTCATATTGTGTATGATGTTTTAGTATGCATAAATTATCATTGAACTTTGTGAACTGTGGGCCATGGTCCATTACGGTATGAGTACTTCAGCGTAAGCCGTATAGGGATTAACGCTGGTCATCTCTAGGTCGGCCGTTGAACTGCCATCGTAATCGACATGGATTTTTGTGTATCCGACCCGTGGGGCGGCGTTTTTGAATCCAGCCGTGGCCTGTGTGTTGATCTTGCCTGTATGGCTTGTGTTATGAAATGCTTTATATGAATCCCAGCTGTGGTGAAATATATTGTGTGGATTGTTGTAATGCAATACAGCGTGAGCAATTCAGCATGAGCAATCGTAAGGGATGACATGTGTCATACTAACCATTGCCATTGTAACTGCCGTTGTAGTTGCTTTGTATGGTAATGATTTGATTTCATGCCTTATTGTTGTACATACTATGATTGATTTGACACTATGGGGATTCCTTAGAATCTCACTCTCCCAAAAACCATGTTTTAGATAGGGCAGAAGGATCGAAGGGAAAGCGGGCAATGAAGAGCGGATAGAGCTCCAGTTTAGAAGTATATTTTGGGTTATTGGTTATCATGTATAACATTTGGATGTTTATGGGAAACAATTGTATATATTGGGATTGGTGGTATAGTTTTGTGTAATCCCCAAGTTAAGGATAATGAATTGTGGGCTTGTGCCTTATAAAACCCTTATTAATGAATGGAACCCGAGTGTGTCGGGAATTTGTATTATACTCTGATATTTATGAATGAAATCAACCTGTACAGGCCATTTAGTATTGAAATGTGAATATGAGACCGTCATGAACATGTTTTGTAAAAGTTTTTGTAAACCGTGATTTTGGGAAGTTTGATTTTGTTCAAGTCCCAAAATCATCTAAGGCCTCTAATTCTACATCAATTACGTGTTTATGAACTAAATCTCGGCCTATGGTGGAAGGGGGTTACAACCAGAGTGTCTAATATAATACGCAACATATCAATCTTCACTTCTCTGCTATAGTTCCCTCTTGTGCAACTCCCTGCAGTACTCTTCTATACTTCATTACACCTATATGGTTGGTTGGGGGATGGTAAGATTCGGAGTGAATCTCAGTAGTAAACAATGCTAACTATGCATGCAAGATAATGCTTAGGGTATGATATGCTTTCTACATAAATTTATGCCAACATAATGACATATGCATGCTCAATGCTTTAAAATACACTCATGGCCATAACATAAGTACAAACAGAGCTTCAATCATTCACATATGTTCCATACAATTCATCAAAACAATAACACATATCATCACACAAGCATACACATATCACATACATGCAAGTCAGGAGAGTTTAACTACCTCTTGTCTTCGTGTCCTCTTCCTATACCTTTCTTCCAACCAATGAAGCTTCTTAGAAATTCTTCCATTTCTTCTCCTTGACCTCTCATGGCCCTAGATACCGAATCACATTATTAGAGACATGATAGAGAGTCATTAGAAGTGTATATTAGTGTCCAAGAAGTTAGGGATGGAGGCTTAACACATCATGTTGGTTATCTTTTGAGCCACTTAGGTAGCCATTGGAAGTCCAGACAAGTGCCTATAGGATTAGGAAAGCTAAACCAATAAAAAATGTGAAAAGATGAAATAAGGATCTTGGCCCTGGCCAAAAATCCTTGGTTGTGACCAAGAGAGGTCATAAACTTTTAGGCCGCGGCCAAAAAATCTCCCGTTCTTAGCTCAACTTCCAAAAATCATAACTAAATCTTTAAAAATCGAAATGGAGTGGTTCAAAGTTTTGTGGAAAGATCTTTGAGTTCTCTATACAGGAAAAATATGAACCACCACCATCTACAACAACTAAATTGCAGAATTCCATAAAGTCCCACACTATTCCAAAATCAAGTCTAGAAACAAGGCACAACTTCAAAAATCCAAAACTTTCAATCCACTAGTCCAAAATGCCTTTAATACCTATCAAATTAAAGTGCAGGATGTCTACTTTAATTCTAATAAGTTTTATAACATTTGGATCAGGTTTTACTAATCAAAATTTCACCTCAAATAGACCTTCCAGAAACTTCAACCTAGCAATCAACAAAGTTGCAATTTTACTATCTAACTAGTCTAATATCATCACTAATCCTCATAGATAATCATTTTCATGATTAAAAAAAATATAGCCCTAAAATCATAGCTTGGATGAAATCATAGGGCAGCCCAAGAAATGCTCAAAGCTCAACAAAACCACAAATCAATCTGTTCAAATCGAAGTTTGTACGTACCTTTACCCAATTCTACAACCGGTTCTTGATTTTGGCAGCACTTTGTTAGATCCTGAGTTTTGATGATAACAAAAGACAAATTGTGTGCAAATCATAGTTTTATAAGTCTAAGGAATGTTTACAAAGTTACCAAATGCATATGGTATAGTCCTGTGATGTTTGCTGTCAAAATTAACTGATATACTCGAGCACAAGACTAGCACTTGAGCATGGAGTTGTTTTATGCTCGAGCATATGCGAGTGATAGCCAGAAAGTGTTTTCCCGAGAGCATGCTACTGTCATTTTTTACTGATGCACTGGAGATAGCACTCGAGCAGAAGACTCATTCTCACTCGAGCACATGCGAGTGAGAGACTCGAGTGCTGGCCGAGAGCAATTCCTGTCATTTCTTCTGATGTACTCGAGCATTGTCATCATTACTCAAGCATGAAGCCCTTTTATACTCGAGCACTAGCGAGTGAAAGACTGCAAGTGTTTGGCCGAGAGTCATGAAGGTCAGAGAAGCACAAGTATGCCTGAGTGAGACTTCTTATGCCCGAGTGACACATCAGCACTCGCGAGTGAGAAATCCAACTCTCTCAAATTCTGATGCAAGTGCTTATCATAAGGGTATATTACATGAGAATATTCTTCTCACTCGAACAGGAGTATGTGTGCTCGAGTGAGGGCCCACATCACCTGTGAGTGCAAAATCTAACTCTTGATAAAATGGTATGCGAGTGCTGTCCAGAGAAGAGTCTCCTAGTGTAAAATGTAAGGCCACTCGAGCAGAAGGAATTGTGCTCGAGTGAGGCCCCACATCACTCGCGAGTGAGAAAACTATCTCTCTGAAATCCTATGCGAGTGCAAGTTCAAAACTGAAGCACAAGGAGAAAAATGGTGAGATCACTCGAGTGAACCCATCCATGCTCGAGTGATACTCTGCCAGAAGAGAAAATGCACCAGTCTTACAGCGTTCAATCCGAATATAGTTTAATGTTATTCATTTATCTTATCATCACTTATTATTATTATTTAACATCATTTTGAATGTTTTATAAGTGTGATACAGGAGGATGAACATTGAAATAAACAGACACGAAGGAAGTCAAACAACGGCAGACAACATCAAGACAAGCACGTACCTACCACATTCAAAGTTTTCAAACGTACGCATGCCGTTCCACAGTAACATGCCCCGCTCCTCAATGATCGTTATTCAAACGGGCAAAACTGAACATCTATAAATACAGAGTTCCAGAGAGATCAAATACAACAACTAAGCACAAGAAATCACAAGCAAATACACGAGTCTCTGTTATTCATATTTTCTCTGTATTCATATTGATCTTCAGTGTTTATCATGTTTACTCTGTAAGAGAGTCTATATACATTTCAAATTCTATTTTCATTTGATCTCAAGGTATTGGGACCTTAAGAGGGTAGATATCCTTACGAGAGAAGCAGTTGAGAGAATTCCTAGTTAAACCTTCCACTCATAAGACTTATAAGATACAAGCAGTAGAGAACGTTGCTGCTCATAAGACTTATAGTGGTGTAAGCAGGGGAGAACGTTGCTGTTCATAAGACTTGTATACGTAAGCAAGTGGGAAAGGTCATAGGTTGTTTTTCTGCACGTAAGACTTGTCGTAAGGGGGAGAGAAATTTCTTAATGTGAGAATATTTCTGCTTGTAGTCCGTTCGAGGACAATTGTTGTTTTGTGGCATTCTGAGAGCCCATTGAATCTTGGAAGAATAATGAAAATCTCAGTAGGTCTTGAAGTAACCCCCTGCCGTAATCATATCCGAAATACGCGATTTAAAGTGAAATAGAGACCAATAAGAAACAAAACTATTTCAAAATCCCATCTTCACGATAGGGTTTTCACAAATACCTTTCGAAATCATTTATAACCTGGTCTCATATTCAAATTTCGAATACAATTACTATGCGAAGATAAATCACATTTATACCAATATCAGAGTGCACAATATAATCATCCCGGTAACCCCGGGTTTCATATCTTCGCTAAACAATCATAGGGCACATTAGCCCATACAACTCCTCAAATGGGGATTACACAAATCCTCTTAAATACATATACAAATATCCAAGAACTCATTCCGAATACATAATCAAATATTCTCATCCAAACATATATTCAAATATATGTTCCACAATATATATACAACCTTTATCCAAATATACATCCCAACTAAGATAACCAACTACCAACTTCAATCCCGAAGGAGTCTTTATCGCCCTTAGCTGCTCGCTATATCCTTGATCTACTGCCCTGTCTGAAAGGTTGTAAGGGAGGGTGAGATTCTAGAGAATCTCAGTAGGTAAACAATATCAATATGCATGTACAATACATGTTTAATGCATGACATGCTTGCATCACACAACTCATGATAACACAATGACAATTTGCAAGCTCAATGCTTCGAACAATATACCTATGGCCATAGCATAAATTGAAACATAGCTTCAAATTACACACAATTATGCAAAGCTAAGACATGCACCAACACACTAACACATATATCAAATACAAGCAGAAGAGATATGTTCCCTACCTTCTTTCCACGTAAGCTCCAGCTCCGCTTACTCGCGATCAGAACGAATACCAAACCACGTCCAGGGCGAATATCAACCCTATAACCAAAGCAAGGACATAGGGTTAATCCCTTTTCCAATTCCTTAACTCTCAAACACTTAATGTTGGTTATCATTTAACACCTTTAGGTGGCTAATCAAAGCCTAAACATATGCCTAAAGGCTTGGGAAATACTTGACCAAAGATCACCTTTTAAAAGTCCAAAATGCTGATTTTTGGGGGTGGGCTGGGCCCAAAATCCCTTGGCTGTGGCCCAAAACTGCCCAGAAATGCTCAGAAACATTTGGGCTGCGGCCCAGAATCCGCTGGCCGCGGCCAAGAAAATCCAGTTTCTTGGCTGAACTTCCAAAAATTATAACTAATTCAGGAAAAATCGAAATAAGGTGATTTCAAAGCCAAATGAAAGCTATTTAAGTCTTAGTTCAAGGAAAAATATTGGCCATAACTAGAAATCACCACAAAAGTCCAGATTTACCAAAAACCTAACATTGTACCAAAACAGGGTCCAGTTTTGATGCCAAACTTTGGACAGTTCAAACTCCCAGCTCAAAAAGCTAAATGACACAAAATTTATGTTCATTTTGAATCTTGAGATGTGAACTTGAAGACTGGAAAGTTTCATAATTTTTCAACATCATTTGCCCAGTCAAAACGTCCACACCATCTGACTGTCCAGAACAAACTTACATTGGCCAGATTTTGCAGATTTTCACAATTGGCTTCCAATGGTCCAATTTTCATATAAAACATCATTCTCACACAAAATTTCACAAGGAATCCATTGGAAATACCAAATCAACCAAATTCACATTATATTGACATGTTTCACAATGAATTGCAACATTATGTCACACAATTCACAATACCAACTCTACATTACAATCTCCTTCCATCTCAAATTCAAAACCAATTTCAATGATGCCAAAACATAATATGACACCATTTTCATCATAAAACAACATCCAATTCATCCATCCAAAATCACAAGAAAATCAGGGCAAAATTCGAAATTCACTAAACTCATCCACAAATCACAAAACTTAGATCAAAATGCTTCAAATACTCACCTCTTCCTCTTTCCCAAATCAATTCCTTGATTCTTCATCTTTCTAAATTTCCTCAAGCCATCAAACACCTCCAATCAAGAATCTAAAACCATAGAGATGAAGCTCTCATCACTATGAACAATATTAAAGAAGAGTGTTTAAGCTAAAGAGGACCATAAACCAACCAAAATCTCACCTCTAGTTTTCTCTTTCCTCCCCTTGTGCTTGGCGTCCATGGAGTGTGTGAGAGAGAAGATGAGATGGTGAAAATGATGAAGGGAAATCAGATCTTTAATTCCCTCCCCAAGTTGGCTGACTTTCACAAAGAGAGGAGAGAGATGTGAGTTTGAATTGTTGACCCAAAATCCATGGCTTATGTCTTGACACTTGTCAAGATCTTGACAAACCTCACATGAGCTCACACACATGTGATTCCACCCTTTGATCTATTACACAAATCAATCCTAACCATTGTTCTTGAAGTTACCAATGAGTTTCCTCTTCGGTAACCGATCAATCGGTCGGTAACTTTACCGTTTTGCCCCTGATTACGATAATTCTCATTGAATCACCACCAACACTTCACATCTTTTCATTTAGCCACAATATGCGCCTTCCCTCTATTTTAAGTCAATTTATATGTTAATCCATAATTGAACTTAAATACAGGATTTCGGCGCTGATCACAGCACATACGAATCACATCGGGTGCCAAATCACACCATAATCTCCAAAAGGGTTATTTATCACTAACCGCTTCCACTTTTGGAGTCATTAACCCTTAATCACAATTTAGGATTTTGCCAAATCGGGGCTTAGCAGTCCACTAATCTCAGGCTTATTCTCTAGCCTCAAGTCTCAGAATTCGGGGTATTACACTTGATCTCTGAGGACTGGATGTAGGCCTAGTTTTCAGGCCGAACCAGTATAACTCTCTGTGTTCCAATCTTCTCAACTCTACTCTGTCTACTACAATTTTCATATTACCATATCAAGCGAAAAATTTATCACATCACCCAATTCACCCCTTCTTGGGTGAAGCTTGCCTCTTTCACACTTCCCCTAGGTAGATGGCTCCAAAAATCTCTGATCAAAAATCCAAAACCATAGAAAGAAATCTCTTGTCAAGTAGAGCAATGTTAGAGAAACTCTGGAAGCTGAAAACGCCGAATCGAAGGTGAAATCGGCTCTAGAACTCAGGAATTTTCACTATTCACCTTCCTTCTCTCTTTTTTCTATTTTCTCATGGTTTCTCATTTTACCCTCTATTTTAGGGCAGCGAGACAAAATATGAGAAGAGAGAAGGAGCTTTGGATAATTATAATCATTTAAACACAAATATTTAGCCCACTTGTGCTAAGTGTCACATTCTTATGGCTCTTTGAAAAGCAAGTGGTTAGTTAATCAACTATGATTGGTTTACTTAGGTTAAAATTTTTTGCTCCTTACTTCAGCCAACATTTATCCCAATTAAAGGGAAAAATAAATGGCTGCTTGCTTTATTAGTGAAATGACCATTTTGCCCTTACATTTATTTCCATTTTCGCACTAGTTGGAAAACTAGGTAGAATTTTCATTAAACTTTGAAAATTCATATATTTATTTATAGAGACCAATTGATGTTATTCCAAAGGCTATGTGACCCTTATTAAGTCTATTTTCAAGGAAAATATATCCTTTAGCCAACTGAAATCTCACAATTCCCAAAATTATTGTTTTTGGACGCTTCCACTGAAAATCACTAGTATTACTGGGCTAACTTCAAAAATATATAACTCTTTGTGTACAGCTCCAAATGACCTATATGACCTATCAAATGAAAACTTGATAAGTCTACTTTCATATTAGAAAATATCATAGGCATTGGACATTATTTGCCTATTCAAAATTGTCACACAACTAGACTTCCACGTAGGAAAAATGCATTGGCAGCAAATCTTTATTCCTGGGACTCTTGCTAAACCGGGGCTTAGTAGTTTGCTTAATTAAGGCTTATTCTTAAGCCTCTAGTCCCAAAATATGGGATATTACAAGAAGGAAGGCTTATACTTGGGTTTAGAATAAAAGATGAAGCAAGGATGATGGGTACTCCAAGGAAGAGGGTTCGAGCTCCAATTACGATAGTCTTAGGACTTGGCCTTAGTGGTGAGTCTTCCACCAGTGATAACAATAATCTAGAGGTGGAGGAAGTAATGCAAGACTCAGACTCTACTGCCAACTCCAGGGCTCTAAATATTGAATTGGTATATGATCTACATCCTAACCACGAACTGTGGGAAGGTATTAAGGAGTTGTATCTGAGAGCCTACAATGACCAAGCTTCCACATCGGCACAATATTTATCATTTTTACCTGACACTGCTTTCTGGATTCGAAAGAAGACTGAGATTCTAGAGCATGGTCCTATTGGGTTTCTTCCTTTTGTTGAATGTATGTATAAATATGTGTTGGACTATATGTGATGAATGTAGTACTAGTATGAACTTGTCTGGTAATGATGGCGGTGCTTAGTCCTAGTCTGGATTCTTCAGCCAGTGAGATTGAGGATCTAGAGATAGATGAGGTAGCACAGGATTCAGATTCTGTTGCTAACTCTAGGACCTCTGATATTGAGATAGAGTATAACCTATATCCCCACCTTGTACTATGGGAATACATAGATGAGTTATACCAAGAAGCTGGTACGGCTTATGTTTCCCTGTGGGGATAGTATTTAGCATTTTTGGGAGGATAATATGATATACTGGGATTGGAACATGAATGAGATATCAATGCCTAGAGATATATGGATCCGAACTGCCCTAATGCACCAATCCCATCAGGATTCCACAGTTAAGCTTACTTGGACGAGAGTAGTACTAGGATGGGTGACCTCCTGGGAAGTACCTCAGAAATTTGAAACCTTTTCCTTAAAGGTTGGAGTTCATTGAGGTATGATATATGGTGATCCTTAGGGATGCCATGAGGATGTTAGAATAGATACTGTGAAGGTTGGAATAAGAATTATAAATCATAATGATTTCTGTTATGTATATTGTAACATCCTAAATTTTTGGATTAAAGGCTTGAGAATAAGCCTAGATCAGGTGGACTGCTAGGCCCTGGTTATAAATTCTGGGTCATTGGAACAACTTGCAAAGTTAGAATGTGCTACGGTGTGATTTCCTGCGAGGCAGTGAAATTGTCATGTGTTTTTGGATAATCAAATGATGTCCAATGCCTATGAAATTTTTCAGAATAAAAGTAGACATATCAAGCTTTAATTTGATGGTCATATAAGTTATTTGGACCTGTACACTTAGAGTTATGTATTTTTGAAATTTGCCAAGTAAAACTGGCAAGTTTATGTGGCAGTGTCCAATAAATGGTAATTATGGAATACTGTGTGTTTATTTGGCTAAAGACAATATTTTTCCTTGCAAATAGACTTAATAAGGGTCACATAGCCTTTAGAACCATAACAATTAGACATCTATATATAAAGATATGAATTTTTAAAGTTTGATGAAAATTCTGTTAGCTTTTTATCAATATGCAAAATTAAAAAGGTAATGGCAAAAATGTATGGGCAAAATAGTCATTGGGCTAAATAAAATCAAAAGCCAATATTTTCCCCTTGTTTCATGATATAGGACGTCCAACAAGGAGAAGCATGAGGAAACTAAATACTTGATCTAAATTAAGCAAAAGATGAAGCAATTTGAGCTAAGTAAAATAAGTTGAAAAGTCAAAAAGTAAGCAAGCATATGTTAAATTACAAATAAAATAGTATATTGTAAGGATGTGAATGATGATATTTTAAGGGCTAATTTATCTCTTCCAAAAGGCCAAATTTACGTAGAAGGAGAGAACAAAGAGAAGTATTGGTGGCCAAGTGAAAAGGGTGAAGAAAAGACAAAAGTGAAAACATGTGTTAATTGGCAATTTAAAAATATTTACTAAGGAAGTGTAAGAGATATTTGTTTTAAAGCTTCTTATCCTCTCCTAAAGGCCATAAGCTACATCCAACACAAACCAAGGGGGGAGAAAGAGCTTGGAGAAAACAAGAACAAAGAGACATCTCAAGTACTCAAGAAGTAAGATCAAGGTAAGTTGCAAGTAAAATACATTTATTCTTGCCTTCTAATTCATGCAAGGCTCTCTCTAATCTCTATGTCATCTTGAAATACACTTGTAGCAAGACAAATCAAGAGGAATAGAGAGGAGGAGGGCCACGGTTTGAAGGTCTAGAGAGAGAAACAAGAGGTAATCTCAAGAACCTTGTTATCTTGGTTGATTCAAGGTAATTATTGATGTTGTTGTTGGTTTGATGGCTTGTCTTGACTTGTTTTGATGATTTGGATGCACAAACCCTAAGGGGAGGTGCTGCCCAAATTTCCATTAATCATGTTCAATAGGTGTTTAAGAGGTTAAATAAGTAATTAAAGGTGAAAGGAAGGTGATTAATGGAATGGAATAAAAAAACTCCAATTTTCCCAATTTATTGTGATTTTCATCCAGCAGCTGTTTTCACTGTGTTTGGATTGGATTTTGGTGTTTTTAATTATTCTATTGAGTTTAGAAGGGGAAATTGTGTAGGGTACATGTGAATTATGAAGTACAAAGGCCCTATAATATAAAATGACAAAACTACCCCTAAAACCTTAAGTTAGGGGCTGCTAAAGGCATTTTCATCTTTTGGCAGTGAATTTGATAAATCTGAGGTAAAAAATGGGTTCTACACATAAAACATATAGGAATAGCCTGAGTCATAATTTTTGGAAAAGTACAGTTAGATCGGATACAAAGGGACTTAACAGGTCCTTGGGGGCATTTTGGTCATCCTACGTTTTTAAGCAAGGATAACCAACAAAATGAGTCTAGAATAATACATGAATGAGTAATAACTCATTTATTGTAAATTTGGAATTTTAGGAATTGGCAGTAGCTCGAGCCAGACACAGGAATCAAACAGATAGTGGAACAAATAGTGGATCAGGGAAGGGTAATTAAGGTAGCGAACTTACCCTATTTGCATGTATTTGATATTTATGCTTGTGTCATATGATTGCTTTACTTGATTGTGTAGAGCCATGGCCATGAGTATGTTACATGAAATATTGAGCAGCAGAAATGTCATTATGTGGCATGCATCTAGTTAAGGCTAACATGTCATACACTTAGCATATATCATGCATGCATTATAGCAATTGTTTACTATTGAGATTCCTCAAATCTCACCACCAACCATTTAGACAGGTGAAAATAGAAGGTATGTTGAGAACATAGAAGAGGACTTCATGAGGAAAATGTAGAGGTGGAACAAAGACAAGGATGTGTCTACTGTTCTTAGATTAAACTTAAACACTTTGGTAGTCCTTCGTGGCTACATTGCCTGTATATTCATGTACATATTTGTACATATTATGTACAAACCCTGTAGGAACTCCTGTAATAAAATCAAGTACTTATTATCAGTAATTTTCATGCTATTCCTATGTGCCCGTTCAACTGTACATTGCTGCTCTAGTTAATATCACAATATTAAGAGGTATGTAAGATAGGTCTTACATATATTGGGTATAATTAAGGCAAATGATTTATCAACTCGGGTAATGTTGAGATTCTAGACTTAGTAAAGCTAATATTTGATGCAATCTAATAAATTGTGACCTAAGAATCAAACTTAATAATGGAATTTATTCGTTAGGAATCTGAAATGGCCTGAGTAGACTTCACGATGTCTTTCATGCCTCACAATTGAAGAAGTACCGACTAGACCCTGAACATGTGATCAAGTATGAAGATATTGATGTACAAGAGAATTCTACCTATGAGGTTAGGCGGGAACGAATCATTGATTGATAAGAAAGACGGCTCAGACATCGAAGTATACCATTTGTGAAAGTGGTCTGGAAGGGACTATCTCCAAGGGAGGCAACCTGGAAAGCAAAATAAGACATGAAGAGATGTTACCCAGAATTTATGCCTCAAGACATGTAACAAATTTTGGAGACGAAATTTATTGTACAAAGGGAGAATTGTAATATCCAAAAATGTATTCAAGGGCTAAATGGCCCAAAAGCAAGTGTAACTAGTGATATAGAACACTTTGGGAATAAAGTCTGGGTATGGTTCAAACTAGTTAAAGGAAAGTATTCAATTCCCTTATGTTGTGTCAAATATGATATAAAGCCTAACTTGAACATAAAAAGAAAGGGAATAGCATATGGAAGAGGAAAAGGGAACTAAATAAAAGACCTAACAGCAATTTAATTAATGTTGCGATAATCAAGGGCTAAAGTGACATTTACCATTGGATCTTGAGGTTAGGATTGGAAAAAAAGATGAAAGGCTAGGATTTGCCAATGAAAAAGCAAAGTAATGATGAAGATGGAAAAGGCAAAAAATGAACTCCTTCCCTTAAGATAAAGAGGGACGGCCAAGGGTAAAAGAGGAAGAAAGGAAGAGTTGGTCAAAGTGTCAAACCACTTTTCAAGAAGACCAAGATCAAACTTGAACTCATACACATATGATCAATTGGTCAACATAATTCGCTTCTCTTCCCTTATACCATTCGGTCAAGATGCAAGGAATAAGAAAGAGACTTTAATTAAACTAGTATTTCACCTTTTTATTTAAGAAGGGATGGTTAGGATAAAGGAAGAAGAAGAAAGTTGGTCAAACATTCAACTCAATCTATATTAGAACACATGACCATCTTTCTAGCCAAGCACTTCTACATACATGAAATCAATTAATTCTCCACACTCCCTTATCCTATAAATTTTGTTAAGCTAAATAAAAGAAGAGAGGAAGAAAAGTCAACATAGTTTCAATTTAACCAAGACTAGAAGAGAGAGAGAAAAGGAGTGAATCTCAATTTAACTAAACCATTCTTTGGTTAATTAACTAAGGCACTTTTTCAAGACACCACAACAATTTGACACATCATCTTTGTCTCCTAACTCACTCAAAATTTTGGCCAGGTGTGTCAAGAGATGCGGATTAATTATTTAAAAGACTATACTCTCTCATTCACACTAAAAACGTTGGCCAAAAAGAGAGAAAGTAAAGGAGAAAGAAAAAGAAAAAAAGAAAGGAGCAAAGTGAAGAACAAGAAGCAAGGCAATTGGAATTTGAGGTTACTAAAGTTAAATGCTACCAAATTTGAGGCAGGTTGTTTGTGGCTTGATTTTGACTGACCAAATGTTGTCCAATAGTCATGATAGTTTTTAGAATTATAGTAGACATACTAATCTTTAATTTGATATATAATATGTGATTTTTTGGTTTGTACATTGTGAGATATGACATGTTAAAGTTAGACATTAAATCTGGAATGATTTTGTGGCAGTGAGGATTGATTGGGGTTTCTGGAATTGTGTGCATGTAATTGGCACATGGAGGTATTTTTCCTTTAAAATATACTTAGAGGGTCACATAGGACTTTGAACCACCCCAATTGGAGATTTCTAGACAAAATTATGAATTTTCAAAGTTAGGTGAAAATTCTGGCAGTATAGGCTTGACATGTAAAATTAAGATACTTTGTGTGAATTGTAATAAGTTTGATTTCCAAGGGTAGACTTAAGTACTTGGGGTTAGTGTAGACACATTAAATACCCACATGGCATAAAGTACTAGTCTTAAAGATAACCAACCCAAGTATCTTGAGTCATCAAGGAATTGAGATAAGTAATAACTTGTCCACTCATGAATTGTAACTTATAAGATTCAATATTTGCTCGGGACAACAAAGAGACTAGTAACCAAGTTTGGACATTGGAAAGGCTACCAGGCGGTAACTTTTCTCTCACATACTATATATTCTGTTACATGCATGTTTTTACCATCGTGAATATTTGCATTATGAACATGAGTTTGGTTGTAAGGCCTATTAAGCATTCATATTGAGAAGGGCAGAGGCCCAGTAGAATACACATCCCTGTAGGAATATACCAGTGTGTCCTATGAATGTATTTCATGCTGCATATTGAGAATTGAATTGAATGTTGAATGTGTGATGTATTGTTGATATGATGATTTACCTAGCATGTTTTATGAACCTGCATTTTATAAGAGTGATATATGTTACTACTGAAAATCTTTTGAACCTCACCCCTTTCTAAAAACTAACCTACAGCACGGGCAAACAGTTTAAAAGGCAAGAAGGTAATCAGGGAGGAGTAAAGAACAAGACTGAAAGAATTTATGCTTCCGTTGGTTATCTATTTTTGAGAATTTGTATATCTCGTATATATGACAATAGTAAGACTAGTACTAGTTGTAGCAATAGACATGATAGCCATAACCCCGTACGTTAGTGCTTTAACGCGATAAACGAACTAGAATTGGGCAACCATATGCTAATAGCTCATTAGCTAACTAACCCTACATGGATTATCAGCTAAGAACACTCTGATATTAATAAATGGAATTAAGAACTGATTAGTGATAATGATGTTGCAAACCATTTAAGACCATACTTGATGTATTTTAAAATTTTTTGAAAAACCCACTCAAGTGCATGTTCAAATCTTGTATTGAGGATGGGACTTTAATTGTTTAGAAAAGAATATTAGTCTCTGGTTTGAAGTCATTATGTGATTGAACTCATCTAAAGGCTAAAGTAATTATGATGTTATAGTCCCTATCCCCATTAAGGGAATCAAAGTACGAAATTCTTTGCTTGAAGGTATTTATCAAGATGAGGAGCCAATGTGTAACCCCCTTCACGATCAAGGCTGAGATTAGTTCATAAAAACGTAATTAATGTGGAATTAGAGACCATAAATGATTTGGGACTTAAAGAAAGTAAATTTCCCAAAATCAGGGTTTTTGAAAAACTTTTTTAAAACCGGTTCACAGTGGTCTCCTATTCAAATTTCAATACACAAATGGCTTGTACAAGTTGATTTCATTCATACATATCAGAGTACAACATAATTTCCCGACACACTCGGGTTCCATTAATCAAATAAGGGTCTGTAAGGCACAATTGCCTATATAGTTTCCCATAATTAGGGGATTACACAAATACTATCCACTATGTATAAGTAATTCCCAACAAAATGTATCCAAATGATCACAAAATGATAACCAAATATTCCAAAAGTAAAACTCCTTGTCCGGAGCTCTAACTACTCTTTGCCGCCCGCTTTCCCTTGGATCCTTTAGCCCTATCTAAAAATTTATATTTTTGGGAGAGTGAGATTCTAAAGAATCCCCGTAGTAACAAATCACTCATAATATGTACAACATCAAAGCATAAAAGTAAATCATCCACAAACACACGACAATCACAACAATAGTTGCAACAGCCGGGGTAGGTATCATGGGCATCACCCCCTACGAAGGCTCACGCTGAACTGCTCACGTTGTAATGCCCTATAGCCGATAACATATTCACAATGATAAACATGCATACCAAGTATCATACACAACATGAGAGAAGAGTCACTACCTTGATCCTTCCGTGCGTGTCCTAGCCCTGGTCTCTCCCGTGTAGGGCAAATGTCGTATCCTAGAATCATAATTAGGGACGAAGAGTTAATTCTCTATTCCAATTTACAATGACTTTTTAATACTTAATTGGTTATCATTATTGCTCTTTTAGTACTCAAGAACATCTCTAACAATAGCCCTAAGGGGTTGGAAGAAGACTATCCCCAAAGATCCCCTTTTGGAAACACAATACTGACATGTTCCACTATGACACTAGAGTGAAGATGACCTCACTCGAGTGAGATTGTATGGACACTTGAGTAAAGAAGGCCTCACTCGAGTGATGGTACGATCTGCACTCGAGTGCTAGAAAGTGAATGATAGCGAGTGAATACCCGAGAGGACAAGGACTTTTCAGAGACTACAACACTCGAGCACACTAGACCTCACCTGAGTGAAGGCCAAATGCCTCAATCGAGCACCTGAGAGTGAAGTCCAGAAAGTGAGAAATTGAGAGTACAAGAGAAATGGCAGTAGCCCAGACGGCTCACTGCACTCGAGCACAACACAGCTCACTCGAGTGAATAACCTATACCCGCGAGTGAGAAGGCACACTCTTGCACCATAACCGTGAGTGACAACCTGAGAGGTAAGCCTTGGTATCAAATACACCCGTCACTCGAGCATGTGGAGGCTCACTCGAGTGATATTCATCCCTCACTCGCAAGTGAGGCTACACTAGCCTTTGACCCCGGAAGTGCAACAAGAACACAAAGCCCAGAAAAGCAATTTGCACCTCTGCACTCGAGTGGAACCCATCACCACTCGAGGGTCATTCATCATGCACTCAAGTGATGCCCCTATCACTCGAGTGATGCAGAGAAAACCAGAAAAAGTAGAAAATAAAGGCATTTCCCCCAACACTTGCCCAATTGATCCCAATGGACACAAAACTTTACCCAAAGCCACTCCCACAAAAAAACACCCAATAAACTCAATGGGATTATCAGAATCATCAAAATCCTACTCCATTATCATGCTTTGGGTTTTGGGCAACAAAATCAACAAAATACCAATCTCATCCAAACATCACATTTTAATCACCAATCAATCTATCTATCCTAAACTCATTCCAAGTTACCATTCTCATGGCAAAAACATACCAAATGAACTGTGGCACTCATTTCTGGATTCAAGCCAAAATTTCCAGAAATTACAAACTACTTCAAATGGCATGAAACTTAGATAGATAGATTGGTTTCACATACCTCTTCAACTTCTCCAAAAACATTCTTTGATTCTCCAACAACCAGATTTTCGTGTGATCACAAACCATAACTAATGGCCAAAATAAAAACACCAAAATGAAGCTCATCACTCAAGGATCAACATTTATGAATGGTGTTTGAGCAAAGGAGGGCATTTACTTACCTCAAATCAAGCTTCTTCTTTCTCTTTCTTGCTCAACTTGGCAGCCGGATTTGCAGAAGAGAAAACGAGAGAGAGAGAGAGAGAGAGAGAGAGAGAAGAGAGATGGAGTGAAGAGATGGAGAAGAGAGGCAATGATAACCCTACTCCCTCATTGTCTAGCCGAATTGAGAGAGAAGAGAGGAGAGAAAATATTAAACAATGCATTTGACTTTTTCCCATGCTCTCCCATACTTCCACCTTGACACATGTCACACTACCATTGGCTCTCATAAAGGTAAACACCCAATTAGTCACTTAATCCCTCCATTAGCCATTTAATCACACTTCTCATTTTTCCTCTTAGCTAGTAATTAATTTCTCCCTTAATTACTAACTCATGGCCAATAATTCCATTTTCCAATTTTTCCACCAATTATGACATATTAATTAATATTGCCATAAAACACATAATATTGCCAATTAAATCCATAATTATCCATAACAATCATGATTAGCCTATAAGCAAAAATTGGGATATTACACAATGACCCCTAAATATAACAAACATAATGAGAACTGTAATATCCTGAATTTTGGGATTAGAAGCTTAGGAATAAGCCTCAATTAAGTGGATTGCTAAACCCTAATTTAATAGATGTCCCAAATCTATTCCCTAATGTTTTTTATATCTTTGGTATATTAAAGAAAATAAAATGGTGAATTTTGAAGAAAGTGATTATGCTTCCAATGAAATTTCCTGTGAGGCAGTGAGCTTGTTATGAGGTTTTAAAAGACTAAATGATGAGCAAAAATTAGAAAATTTTACAGGGTGAAATTAGACATACTAAGCTTTAATTTGATAGGTTATATGAATCATTTGAAGCTGTATACAAAAAGATATGGATTTTGGAAGTTAGGCCAGAAAAACTAGAAAATTTCTGGAACAGCTTCCAAAGATTAAAAATCTGGGAATGATATGCTCTAAAATGGAAAAAGACTATATTTTTCCTTGAAACTAGACTCAATAAGGGTTGTATATCCTTTTGAATTGCTCTGATACGATGTCTACAAATTTAGTTATGATTTTTCAAATCTAGGGCAAAATATCTTCCAAGAAGGCCAACTATTGCGAATTTGGAGAAAAATGTAATGGCAATTGGGTAAATTATGGAATAAAGTATAAGATCATATTTTCCCTATATTGGTGGATGTTTTCTTGGGTATTAATCATGCCAAGTGGCATCATCTAAAGCCAAGGGATTTAAATAAGAATTTATTAAGTTGGGCACATGTTCAATTTAGCATAAAATAATATATATGGGTATATGTGGTTAGACAAAATGGATGAAGCCCAATTTGGTGTTAAAAGGGGACCTTAGGATCTTTTTTGGGCCAACTAAAAGGAGAGGAATAAGTTCAATTTGAATGGAAAGCTTATGACACCATTTGATGAAGATAAACTCAAGTACAAGTATTATGTCGTAAACCCTATTTTTGCAATAAAGTTAATTAGGAAATGAGAGAGATATTGTAAAATTATTTTGCTTCATCTTTCTCATCCCATTTCACGCCTAAGAACACACAAGAGAGAGAGAGAGAGAGAGAGAAGAGCTTTGGAGACTTTGAGAAGGAGAGCTTAAGGAAGCAAAAACTGAGGTAAGAACTTGTGTGTGCAAGTGATTTTGCCTTCTAAATTGTGTAATTATTCTTCTAAACCCTTGATCTCTATGGAAATCATGTGTAGCCAAGCTAATCTTCAAGGGAGAAGATAGAGAAAGCGATGTTTTAGGGAGAAAAGGAGGAGGAATCAAAGGTAAATCATAAAACCTTGCCTAATATGTTTATTTATGTTGGTTGTTGGTGGTTTGGTTGGTTATTGGCTTGGTTTTCATGACTTTGTGATTTTGGGAAGCCCAAACCCTAATGGGAGGTGCTGCCCAAATTTGGATTAATCATGTAGGAAGGGTAATTAAGTGGTTAAACAAGTGATTAAAGGTGATAAGAAGGTGTTTTATGGATTGAAATAATAAAATTCCATTTTCTCCAAATTTTATGGAATTTTGTCCAGATCTATTTTGGGCTATGTTTGGATTGGATTATGGCATTTTTCATTATTTCATTGTGTTTAGAATGGAAAATTGTGTAGGTTTCATGTTGGGTGCGAAGTGAGAAAAGCCCTAGAAAGTGAAATGACAAAAATAGCCTTAAAACCCTCACATAAGGGCTGACAGGGGCAAATTCATAATTGGGTCTGGAATTTGAGAAAACCAAGGTCAAAAATGGATTCCTTGCGCAAAATATGTTAGAATAGCCTGGGTCAAAATTTCAAAAAAAGTGCGGTCGGACCGGGTCCCTGTGGGCATTTTGGTCATTTTTCAATATAGACTCGTATAACCACTAGAAATACTATGGAAGTGTCTAAATTGTAAATTTGACATTTTAGGACCGAGTTGAGAGCCTGAGGGGTTGGCACACATTACGAGGCACGAGTTTCAAAGAAAAAAGGTTTAAGGTAGGGGACTTACCTTACTTGTATGTATTTGATATCTTTGCTTGTGTAGTAATATATGTGATTGCTTTACTTGATTGTGTAGAGTATATTTGAATAAATGAAGCTTTGTTTCTGTTATTACTTTGGCCATAGTTTGTTACATGAAGCATTAAGCATACAGAAATGTCATTATGGGGCATGCATCTAGTTAAAGCTAACAAATCATACACACAGCATCTATCATGCATGCATTATAGTAACTATTTCCTACTGAGATTCTCTTGAATCTCACCCTCCCCTACCAACAATTTAGATAGGTGAAGATAGAATCTATGCTGAGAACCGTATGAGGAAAATACAGTGGTGGAACAAAGACAGGAAGGCGTCTCCGTTTCACTGGGACGGGTTCAGACACCCTAGTAGCCCTGTGCGGCTACATTGATTATAATTATCATGTATGAACCCCTATGGGGAATTTCTGTAATCATGTATATATTATCGGTATATTTATGCTATCCATGTGTTGCCCACTAAACTGCGCATCATTTTCCACTATTACTCTGAAATAAAGGTGAAAATATGATAAGGCGTGACAAGAACAATACTAGTTAATTAATGAACAATTTAATTAAGTAGTATACTTACCTTGGATAATACGTCGCCAAGAAAAAACTGTCCTTCATCTTTGGTGTCCTTCTGATGACTATATCCGCTAGTTCCCTTGCTTTTCTCTCAAAAGCATATGCCTTTAAGCATGCTTCTAAAGTCTAAATAAAGGTGGGGGCTGAGGAACAGGAACTTGTCAGATAGGCCTTTGGGGGCAACACACTCCTTGTAAAGGTACCTTAATTATAGAAACAAACTAATCAATCTATATATGATTAGCTAAGTATTCATTCGAAGCTGAAGAAGTACCTAATATAAAAGTTACAAGTAGATGTGCTTGCCATATCGGACGTGAGGATATCTTTGACTAACGTCTGGTGGATAAAGTCATGTGCACCTTTTTGCCCATACACATCTTACTCAAAAAAGACCTCTTTCATGTATCCTTTTCGTTCAACATCTGTGGTGACAACTAGGACATCTTGTTCCTCAAGACATATTCAGTATCTAGAGGAAACTAGCAGAATAGGTGGCTCAGGCTCCATCGACTTCTTTGGATCACAAGACACTGAACTATGGCCGAACTAAGCTCCCAGATTGTTCTTTTTCCTCGTCACCTAAACAAGTTGAGAAGTTATCAAAATGGATATTATAAACTTTATTAGCCAGTTATAAGAGGAAAATATAGCTATTTTGTCTTAGATGGTATGATAATAAGATGGTCAAGCCATACAACATAGCTAAGTACATCTCCTTCCACTGAATTTTGTAATTGGGGTGGGCACTAAAAGGGCATACTTAGGATCAATGGTGGTATTTAACTCTACCCTAACATAGTTAAGAGGGAGAGGCGAGTTGTGAATTATGTTCTCCCCCTGTATGTTGTACATACAGCCTGTAGCAACCGTATGATGCTTGGGGCTATTTGCCACACACTCAAATTTCGCATCGCCCTAAATAAATAGAAATGAAAATTAGAGAGTAAAACAAAAATAAATAACTTATAGGCTTTGTACATAAGTCATTCTACCCCAGGTAGATTCTGAGAGAGGATGTGCATCTATCTTTGGCACTTGGGGTGTTAGCCATTCCCTGCTTTCCCACTGTGTCCCCCTTTATGTATTGATCAACAATTACTTGTGTGGTTCAACTTACTGCTTCGTCATTTGGGTCATCTCCATATATTATTAAAGTTATTGATCAAAAAACCTTGTTGGCTTCTTCTGCTTCCTAAAATAGTCTTTTAAGGAGACTCTATAGTCAACACCCCTTAAAAGATCACTGTGTTCAGGACCTAACACCTTTTCCAAAACATCCCCATCCATAGGAAGGCTGCCTTGGGAGACTTCTTGGCTCAAGCTTTCTTGTATTGAAATACATGTTAAATACCTTTTTATATAAAAACATTATAATTTAATCAAAATCAACAAATACTTACTAATCTTGAGACAACCTCCTGCATGTGGGGATTGTCAATGATGCCCTCTTTGTTTTGCCTCACAATAACCCACAACATTCCACACTGTATAGTAACATCCGATCCTGATCCCTGCTGCTTTATTAACTCTTTCATGAGGTATGGATATACATTATTCTTCAACCTCTCCTTGTTAGGCTTGATTAATTGTTGTAAAAAAAATAAAAAATAGGTCATAGTTAAATTACATTATAAAAGTACTATTGAATTTTTACTCCTTTTAATTTAATATACCTTGAACATTCTATCTCGTTGTAGCTATACAAAATTAGCCCATTCAGGTTGTTTGCCAATTTCCCTTAACAGTAAAGGGACCTCCGACTCATCTACAAATTTAGGTTCTAGCAAATATTTCTTTGTCACGCAAGCTAGGAACGAGCACAGTGCCCTACCAGCCTTCTCAATAACAGAATCCATCTGACTATCATCTATGTCGAATCTAGCATACAAAACACACAAATCAACTAGTAAGTATTAGATATACTGGTTAGAAAGAAATTACTAACTATGTAGCATCATATCTTACCGATACTTCTTCCCAAACAGGCTACTTCATTGCAGGGTTTACCTTCTTCCAATTGGACAAAGTGATGGGCACTTTGCTTTTTGCCGCATAACCAATGTAGCTAATGAACTTGTGAGATTTCAAAACTTGACCTTTCTTGTTTCATCTCACAATAAGTTTCCTCCCCTTTCTCTTTGCTTCTTGGACCTCCCTTATGACAACAAGACCCTTCCTCAGTGCTCTTTCCTCTTGTGCCATACGTCTATCATTCGACGCACTAAAGGAATTAGTAGAGGGGGCAGAGAGGCTGGCATAGTTAGGACCCTCAATACTTGAGCCATTATCAGAAGCCACCATATTAACCTATTACAACATTTAAAAGGAAATCAACATTCTAACACATGCAAATAAGACTAGAACATCAAATTAAGAAAAACGCAATCCCTCTTTGTTCAAATAAGGCTAGCCAAAATAGGATTATAGAGCAACAAGCATGAAACTTAATTCTATTACATCCAAACATGCCATAGAGTCCTCTAAGTACTTTGTAGGTGTAAATTTTTGTTTTAGAATATCTTTACCATACTTTTGAACATCAAAATAGTGGGCAATTTAATCTTAATCCTTCAAAATTTATTTTAACTCCAATCTTGCCCAAACACAAACTTTCATCTTCACTTCTTATGGCCTCAAGCTTGCTTTAGGGGCCTATTCCTACAAAAATTACTCTTTTAAACTCAGTGGAATGCTCAAATTCAACAAAATTCATCTTTGTGTTGAAACGGTGGGTGGTTGAACAGGGGAGAAGGAAAATGTTCTAATTCTATATAATTGTAAAACATGAACTCACAGAGGCTATGAATCCCAAATCCCAGCAACCAATTCATCACAATTACCTCCAAAGATAAATATAACAATCTAGAACGAACCCAACAACAACAAAAACCAGAAACTAGAAATCCAATTCTATTGCCAAAAAAATAGAAACTTTGAACCTTAAACCCAAAAATCATAATGAACACATAAGTACTCTAATAGAACAAATCATCTAGAAATAGCAATTTAGAGTTCGTATTTGGACTGGACAACGAATTAAGGACAACAAATACTCACCTTTATGAACATGCGACTAAAAAATAGAGATTTGAAATCAGGGCAAACAAAGAACGCCTTCACGGACTACAACTAATGCGGAATGGAGGAGAGTGACCAGTCCAGCAACAACAGAGAGTGAAATAGTGATGGGGATGCTGAAAAAGAGTGGTTGGAGGTGTTCAGCGAGAGCATAGAAGAATTGTGAGAATTTTGGAATCGTGAATGAATAGGGCCATAAAGGGTTTTTAATGGCCAATACTCATGGTTAAATTCTGAATAATTGTGAAATACATAGGTTTCACGGTTGCTTAAAGTTAACCGTTAAATGTTGATATCATTTACTTGATCATTTTTTAAACTAAACCGTGAAGTATATGAGAATATTTTAATCTATAAAAAATTAAAGATATATTTCACGATCGTTGGATAACACTGTAAAATATCTTTTGCAATACTTCATGGGTTATATAAACAACTATGAAGTATTGCCTTGCTCAATCTCTAACTCTTGTTATTTTACTGTTTCCCCTAAAACCATAAATATTGGGTGTTATATATTAATGATTCAGTAGTAGTGAAAGGTGATAGTTTTTACATTTCATAGTTTTTATATTTTTCATTATATAGCACGTTGTTTAAAAAATAACATTTGACATTTAATATGTAATTTTAATTGTTTCAAACTTTTTATTAAAAGAGACATGGTTGAATAAATACTTTAAATGCTTTTTTAAGTATTTTATATTTTAAAGACTTTTCATTTAAAAAAGACATGGTCAAATAAATATTTTAAATGCCTTTTTAAATATTTTTATATTTTTTAAGTATTTTAAATAAGAAAATCCTTAGATCAATTTCCCTATATCCATTTTATTAAGTTCTCTAATCACACCTGGTCATGTATCATATTTTTTTAAAATACTATCGTTAAACTATAAACCCACATGAAAAAAAATATAACATGTCATATGTGATTAGAGAACATAATGGAGATAAAGAACTTGATGTAATTAACTAATTATAGTCCTTTTAAATATTTTATTTCACCTATCTTAGAAATACTTAAAATTATAGGTCATGTCATGTGTGTCAAAGTCAAGTATTATTTTTTAAATGACACGGTATATGATAAAAAAAAAAGGGAGAATTACACTATAGTCCCATGGAAGCTAATATATGAAGAAATGGTCCTAAGAAAATCTGAAATTACTCTCAAGTTCTATGGGAACATTTTATGATAAATTGGAAATGGCAAAAGACCAAGATACCCTTGTCAGATAAATAGAGAGAGGGAAGGGGAAAAGGTGTAAAATGTAGAAACGCACAACTTCGGAAATGGCATGAAGAACAAAATGAAGATCATAAGCAAAGGTTGAAGAGTAAGGTAAGGAATTAATACTAACAACTCTCTTATCTTCATTATTCCATTTGATTCATGTTTTCCGTTGAGTGATTAAACATATTTTAGCTTGATCCATCTTCGTTTGGTCCTGAAAAATGGAAAAAGCTGACAGCTTTTTCCATTTAATGTCCTATAGTTGCTTGGAAACTAAAAAGGTAGATCTAGTAAATGTAATGGATTTGCTTTAGCTGTGGTTTAAATGTGTTTTGGTATGATTTAGTATGCTCTTTTTTTGCTGTCATTATGCTCTGTTTTCTGGTTCACTGTGCTCTATTTTTGCAATAGAAGAGCTAAGGAATGAAGATGGGGGTGAAAGGATTGTGGCTACATAACATGATTTATGTAGGAAAAAATGTGTTGTTAGTAGAGACAGCGATAATTGTCAATGGAGGCTGCTGAACTTGTTAATGACAACTATATGTGATGTGTGAATGTTTTTTTTTCAACTATAGGTTTTGTTGATTCATCTTCATTTTGGTCCTGAAAAAATGGAAAAAGCTGTATGCCTTTTGTGGATATTGTCCTCTATATGCTTGCAAACTATAAAGGAAGGCCTAGTAAATGTAATGGATATGCTTTGGCTAAGGTTTCAATGTGTTTGGGTATGGTTTTGCATGTTCTATTTTTGCTGTCATTATGCTCTATTTTCTGGTTCATGGTGGTGTGTTTCTGCAATATAAGAGGTAAGGAATGAAGATGAGGGTGAAGGATTTGGGGCTACATAACCTGATTTGTGTAGGAAAAAAGAGTTGTTAATGGGAGCAGCGATAGTTGTCAATGGAAGCTTCTTAACTTGTTAATGACAACTAGAGATCATATTTAAATGTTTTGCTTGTGGTGTAATGGTGTTTGGAATGTGTTTGAAAAGTTTGCTATATTTTTTGGTATTTTGTGCTCGTTTCAGTCATTATAAGTGGGATTTAATGAACAAGTTGTGAAATATGTGTGGTTGGAGGTCCTGCTTATGTAGTAAGAATATGTTGTTAATAGGGGCTGCGACATTTGTTAATAAGACTGGTGAAATTGTTAATGACAACTTTTTTGTGTAGTAGACAGCGGTTATGGTTACCACGTCTAGTAAGAATCTACTATATTTCCTTCATATATGGGGAAGGTTTGAAGTTAGTAGAGATGGTGATTTAACATATATTGGTGGAACCATAAGATCTAGAAACCTTAACAACTCTTCATAACAACATAAATGTGTTAACAACCCAAAGGGCCTTCACTGACAACTCAATGGACCTTCACTGACAACTCATGGTGCCTCCATTGACAAGTCATTGAGACTCCGTTGACAACTCTTCATAATAGTATAACCGTGTTAACAACCCAAGGGGCCTTCACTGACAACTGAAGGGGCCTTCACTGACAACTTATGGTGCCTCCATTGACAAGTCATTGCGAATCTGTTGACAACTCTTTATAATAGCATAACTGTGTTAGTAACTAAGTCAGCCTACATTGACAACTCAAGGGGCCTTCACTGGCAACTTGTGGTACCTCCATTGCTAAGTAAAGGAGCGTCCACATGTAACTATGACCACCTAATTAATATGAAATATCAATAACATAGGAAATCTATAGGTATACGAACATAAACTCATTTTCCAATGTCATCATATCTGCATATATATATTAACAATTGCATGGGCATACATTGACAACTCCATAGGGCAATAATGACAACCCGAGGTCCATTCGTTAACAACATAATTTACATCAGATTAAAACTTTCAATACATGACAGTGGGATACACAAATGTTAACATAACTGCATAAATATATATTAACAACTGTATGGGCGTACATTGACAACTCCATGGGGGCAATAATGACAACCCGAGGTCCATTCGTTGACAACATAATTCACATCAGATTAAAACTTTCAATACATGACAGTGGGATACACAAATGTCAACATAACTGCATAAATATATATTAACAACTCCATAGGCGTACATTGACAACCCCTTGGGCCTATAATGACAACCCGAGGTCCATTCGTTAACAACATAATTTACATCAGATTAAAACTTTCAATACATGACAGTGGGATACACAAATGTCAAATTAACTGCATATATATATATATATTAACAACTGCATGAGCCTCTAATGACAATTTCAAGTCCATACATTGACAACATAATTTACAATTGATTACAACTTTCCCCAAATAAAAGTGGGACACCAAACCATATTCTATCCAGCCTTCATTTACAACTGAAAATGCATGCACACCGCAATTTGACCTTCATAACTAGTCTGCCGCTCTCTTTTCCCACAATGGAGGATATTATTGTTTTAAACTCTTCTAAACTTGTTCCTTCCTTAATGATTCTAGATCTGACGGTTCCACCAACATATATTAAATCACCATCTCTACTAACTTCAAACCTTCCCCCTATATGAAGGAAACATAGTAGATTCTGGCCAGATGTGGTAGCCATCACCGCTGTCTACTACACAAAAAAGTTGTCATTAACAATTTCACCAGCCTTATTAACATATGTTGTAGCCCCTATTAACAACACATTCTTACTACATAATCAAGACCTCCAACCACACATATTTCACAGCTTGTTCATTAAATCTCACTTATAATGACTGAAAACAACACAAAATACCAAAAACATAGCAAACTTTTCAAACACATTCCAAACACCATTACACCACAAGCAAAACATTTAAATATGACATCTAGTTGTCAGTAACAAGTTAAGGAGCCTCCATTGACAACTATCACTGCTCCCATTAACAACTCTTTTTTCCTACACAAATCAGGTTATGTAGCCTTAAACCCTTCACCCTCATCTTCATTTCTTACCTCTTATATTGCAGAAACACACCACCACGACAGCAAAAACAGAGCATGCAAAACCATATCCAAACATATTGAAACCTTAGCCAAAGCATATCCATTGCATTTACTAGGCCTTCCTTTATAGTTTGCAAGCATATGGAGGACAATATCCACAAAAGGCAGACAACTTTTTTCATTTTTTCAGGACCAAAATGAAGATGAATCAACAAAACCTATAGTTGAAAAAAAACATTCACCAATGACATATAGTTGTCATTAACAAGTTCAGCAACCTCCATTGGCAGCTATCGCTGCCTCTACTAACAACACATTTTTTTCCTACGTAAATCATGTTATGTAGCCACAATCCTTTCAGCCCTATCTTCATTCCTTAGCTCTTCTATTGCAAAAACATAGCACAGTGAACCAGAAAACAGAGCATAATGAAAGCAAAAAAAGAGCATACTAAATCATACCAAAATAAATTTAAACCACAGCCAAAGCAAATCCATTGTATTTACTAGTTCTACCTTTTTAGTTTCCAAGCAACTAGAGGACAATAAATGGAAAAAGCTGTCAGCTTTTTCCATTTTTCAGGACCAAACAAAGATGGATCAAGCTAAAATCTGTTTAACCACTCAACAGAAAACATGAGTCAAATGGAATAATGAAGACAAGAGAGTTGTTAGCATCGATTCCTTACCTTACTCTTCAACCTTTGCTTATGATCTTCATTTCGTCCTTCATGCCATTTCCGGAGTTGTGTGTTTCTGCATTTTACACCATTTTCCCTTCCAGAATTCTCTCTATTTATCTGACAGGGGTATCTTGGTCTTTTGCCATTTCCAATTTATTACAAAATGGTCCCATGGGATTTGAGAGTAATTTCAGATTTTTCTGGGACCATTTCTTCATATATTAGTTTTCATGGGACTACAATGTAATTCTCCCTAAAAAAAATATAAAAGTTATGATATGACAACACCCATTAACTTTAACTGCAATTTTAATGGTGTAAGGGTTGACAGTCAAAACATGAAATATTATGCTTCTTAATTTAATTTTTTAAAGTTTAAGAGGTTATGTACAACTAACCCAAAATTCAAAGGTTTTTGTGTATTTAAGCCTTTTGAATTTATATTTTGATTTTTGTTCCTTTTAAATAATTATAATTTTTATAATCCTCCTCAATAAATATTATATATATTGTTTCTCTAGGTCTTTCTCACTAGTCATCGTGGTGAACATCAATAATCAATTTAATAAATATCTTCTCTAATACTCGTAGTAACACCGTTAAATTTCATTTTGTTTTAAGTAACACCATTTAATCCCATTAGTCACATCTCCTAATTAATGTTATTTGTGTTTTCCCTATTATTTCTCGAACAAATCGCCAAATCTCCATAAATCTAAGGGTTATTTAAATGTTTATTTTACCAAAAAAGTAATAGATAAAAATACACCGTTTTGCTTGTTGATTTTGTGTTTCACCAAAACAGCTTATTGGTTTAATCGTTAGTATCATATTATGTGAACATTGACAAAACAAGATGACTTCGGGATAAACGCTTTCATTCACGGATATGTCACCTTTGACAAGTGAAAGCATATATTAATATCGTTGGTTGGTTGACTTGGTTCAACGTCGAGACTCTCCCAAATTAGGACGCTTCTTTATATTATTAAAAACAGTAAATTATAGATTAAGTTTATATATAAAAATATATAAAACTTTAGGTGAAGATGACTTGAGGAGAAATTGAAGGATGATGTGAAGTCACAATTGGGTTTGGATTGGAGAAGCAGATGCGTTGTTGAAGAAGATGAAAAGGTGCGCCTTTGCCATTTTTTTTTTGGGTCACGGTTGTTTTTATTTTAAAATATAAACAAATTAAAGTATTAAAACGTAAGTAGGAGAGTTTAATTACACAACCATCACTTAAATTTGTTAAGACAACCATTTCTGTTAAGTAAAAATAACGATGTTAATACTAAAGGACTAAAAATGTACTTTATAAATTTAATGGACTAAAATAGTACATGATGCAAATATAAAGGACCACACGTATCCTTTAGCCTATTCAAAATAAGCATTAGATCTTACAAAATTTTAAAGCTCTTATTACCAAACATAAATTTCATTTGGTCTTGAAGAGAAAATTCCTTGGGAAAATTTCATTAAGCTGCATGAAAGAGACTTAATTTCAATTAACCTCTAAAGATTATGCAACTTTATTGCACCCTTTAGGTCAAAAAGAAATTAAGTTGTATAGGTGAAATGACCATGACGCCCTTACTTTATTTTTTTTTTATATGAGCATTTACAAGACAAATAACCGGATTTAAAAGAACTTTGGAGTTAACAAGAACATTTTGACAATTAATTTACAAAATAACTAAGGACATTTACAAGATATATAAAGGGATTTATAAGAACACAGGGAGTTAAAAATATTTTGGCCATTCACAAGATAAATAAGGGGATTCAAAAAATAAAGTAAGGACATCATTGTCTTTTCACCTACAAAACTTAATTCATTTTGGTCTAAGGGGGCGTGGTGAAATTTCAAAATTTTTTGGATTGACTAAAATAAAATTGCTACAATGGGCTTGACTGAATTTTTTTAATCTATGAAAACTCAAAAGTAATTTTTGAAGAACACCTCCATGGCTCCAAGTAAGTAAGTTTTCTTGGAGGGATAAATTAGCCAAATGCAATTCATATTAATGTAATTTTTAATTAATAGGTTATATTAGAATTTTTAAGAAATATTCCTAATGGTATTGATATGTTGCACTAAAATATATATGTTTCAAAATAGAAGAGATGTCATTATAATTACAACTAAATAGAAGGAAAGTCAGATTCTTTACTCTAAAAATAATTATTTTTGTCATACTAAAATCGGGAAAAATTATTTTCATATTCATGTCAACATTGAAAATAAATCATAGTTATAAAAATATAAAAAAAAACTTCATCAAACACATACCCTTTTGATAATTAATTAATCATACAAGTGATATAATTTTGATTAATGAAATTGAAACAAAATCAATTAATTACTACACCATCAATTTTGTTTTTTCTTAGGCTAAACATAAACATAGATAGCTATCATTTTATTGATGACAATTATATTCAAAGTACTATCAAGAACTAAATGTAGACATTTCTCCTAACAGAAATTCAAACATTGCTTTTATGAGAAACTAGTTTTTTTTCATAGACTCAAGCCCTATTTATTGCCAATTTCAATTTTGAAATTATATATAATTATCTAAAATTACATTTGTTCACTTCCAATAATCCAAACGAGTAGTTAGTTACACATTCTTTTAAATGTGGGCCTGAATGGCTGAATCTCACTTTGCCAAGTCTTGAATATTGATGATGGCAACCTGTTTTAATTTTGTACGCTAATTATTGCCGTGCATGGTTGCTTTCCTGCTCATCAAGCCTTAATTATTCTAACAAACCAAGTTGCACTTGACTCACACGTAACAAGTTAGTACAATATTTTAATCGTCAAATAAATAATTTAATTGAATATCAACAAATAATAATTTCTTAAGAAAATAATACTAGTATTTTGTTATGGGAATAGAAGCATCATATATGGCCTTTCTGTGTGTTGAATAATGCTAGCTCATCATTGGATTCATATTGAGTCGATGATAAGGTTAAAATTATTACGCTTCTCGAATGTCAATTATGCAAATAAATGATTATTGAAGCCTAATTATCTGTGTATATTTAATTATTTATATGAAGAATAAAGCCCAATTTGGTTTTTCTTTAGTTATTAAATCGCAATCCAAATTTATTCTACGGAAAGGTTATCTGCTGGCACCTCTTTCTGCGAGCCAAGAAACTTGAATTTTCACACATGCGACAAAAATCATCAGAGTCTATATATATAATATAATAGAAGGAGCTCTATTATTAACCATCGGCAAATAGTACATCCCATCTCAAATGTCAAATGTTGCATCATGTTTTGTGACTTATTTTAATTTATTATTTAATATAAAAATATAAAAAATGGCAAGGAATAAACAATTAGAGCCGGGAATTAGGGCCGGCCCTAAAGGGCTCGAGGTCAGAAAATTTACAATTTTTCAAAGCCCAGCCTGAGAGCATCAGGGTCAGGGCTGGCCCGCAGGGCCAGGAAGCCCTTTTCACAATATTTAACTATTTTTCCTGCATATTCTCCCCAGAGAGATATAATTAGTAAATAACAACGATTAAAGTTCTAATTTAATACATAAATGTTGTCAACATTAAGGTTTAAATAACACGTCTCTTGCAACAAACAAAGACATTTACTAATGTATAATCAAAGGTAAAATCATATCCATAAGTAATTCACATAAAGGCCAAAGTATAAGAAGGCAAGAAGCTAAATACTCTAACCTCTAAACAACATGAGTATGACGACTATCATTTTCACCTTCTTCGCCACTATCATCAATTTTAAGGATATTTGATTGTGTTTCACTTTGAGTAGTAGGTTCAAGTAGTTAAATAATCACAGCCTCCATCAAAAATCATACTCTATCAAGCAGAATAGTATATAATATGATTTTATTCTAAATAGGCAGAACAATATACTCAAAAATCATAATATGATTCAATTAGATAAAGCAATATACTCAAAAATTATACTCTATACAATATGAGAACAGAGTGACATATAGATTCAATAAGGCAATTCAAAAATGTAATATGATTCCTTTCCAAACAATAAAAAATAAAAAATAAACGAGTTTAAAGGGCCGACCCTTTTAAACCCGAGGCCTTACAGGGCCAGCCCTTTTAGACTTCAATTTGCAAGCCCGGCCCTTGAAGGGCCAGCTCGATAGGCTCGACCCGTTTTCCCGGCTCTATAAACAATACATCTTATCCAAGATTTTTATAGAAAAAAGATAAAAAATATCCCTTAAATTTTAAAATCTCAAATCAGTCTTATGACATACAATAGTATTGATATTATGTGCAAGAATATAGCAATTGATATCTCATTTTAGTATAGGAAGTCATTTATTTGGGATTATGAAGTTAAAGTTGTATTTTCTTTTCTTTTTTCTTTTTTTTATATCCAAGTTATTAGATAAAAGACCATAAAAAATTTAGTTAATTAATTTCATAAAATGGTGCCCCTCTGCAATTTTAATTTCTTTTACGTTACTATACTTGATGGAGTTTCCCTACTAAATATCATATTTTGTTGATCATCAATCATCAATGGGTTGCATATGTTTATATAATTAGGTGAAAATATCTAACCCTTGTGGATTACATCTCTCGTACTTTTTTTTTTTCTCTTACCACGTGCCAAAAAAGGAGGGGAAAACTGATTTATAAATGATTTGGGAAACATCTCCAGAAAATCAAAGCCAAACACTCATTGCCAAAGGTTAGAGCAGTTGCAATAAAAAAAGCTTCTTAGAAATTCTTAAAAATATATAAGTCATATAAGAAAATTTAAATTTCTTAATAAAAATTATATCGGAGGATAGGCTTCGTGGTGGGTTCAAGTTGGGTTTAAATTAAAATATTAGGGATTTGTGTCAATTTTATTCATGTTTACAATGTGTCCAATGTGGTCCCTTATGTTAAGGCTTAAAAAGTGTTTGCTTTGTTGGGGGTGTTTGATTTTGTTCTCAATTTTTCAAAAAACTATTTTAAAAATCTATTTGTAAAAGTTGTCTGAAAAATCCCAAAATAAACCATGAAAATATCAAAGTACCAAATCAATGGTTCAAATTTCAATATGAAATTTTAAAATATTGTGAAAAATACAACATTACTCCTCACTTTAATATTTTTTTAAATGTCACCTAAACACCCTGCACGGTCCAGCCGCCATCAAAAGTGATTCTGATGTATGAAATTCAAAAAAAAATCAATGACCACAAAATCATCTGAATAAAGAAAAATTTTCAAATAGAAATCACTATAAACCAATTGTGTTTTTTTAGTCTATACATGCGTCTTTTTATTGAAGGCAATTATGTTGGTCAGAGTATAGTCAGAAACAAACTATTAGCCTTATATATCTTGCAATAGAAATTCAAACATTGGTTTACTATATATTTTGGGGAATTATACCTCTTCCATAGAGCTAACCTCTATTGATTACAAATTTCACTTATGAAATTATAATTATACTCCCTCCAATCTTTAATGTATGACCTAATTGAAGAATTAATCTTGGTTTTAAATGTAAAACATATTTCTCAACCTTTTCTTAATTAACTCTTATTGATTCTCCCTCAACAATAAATAAGTAAGAGATAGATTGAGAGAATTAAGAAAGATGATTGAGGTATTTTAAAAAAAAAAACATATTAATTATGGATGCAATCCATATTGAAATTGTCATGAACGTGTAATTTTAGAATGGGTCTGGATCAAGAGGCAACTCATGAGGAATGGGCCACATAAATTGGTATGAGAGGTTTACACGTATAATTAAATTCAAATAATCTGGGCGGGTGTGAAAATTTGTTGTGTCTTTTCTCAGTCTCCTAATTTCTTCCTTCCTCTCTAAATATTCTTCTGCTACTGTCACTTTCTCCTTACTTAGATATATATACACCAAATTTCAGTTTAGCTTCAACATCTGACTGTTACGAATTTTATATGCTAATAAGTTGTTATTATCCTTGAGAGACTATGCCGAAATTGAGCATATGTAATTAATACAAATTTTTAAAGTAATGTGACTTGATGAGCACTTTGACCCAATTTACATAAACTTTTTTCTATTAAAAAAAATCATTCATTCTTATTTCTTTCATCGATTATCTCATATATATATATATATATATATATTAATTTGAACCATGTGACAAAGATTTCACAAGAACCGCGTCTAGTTTTTATATTTTTCCCATACATATTAGAAATTGATTCAGAATATTTCTCAAGTCATTTCTTACAATTATATTTTTAGGGCATATCAATTGCAATATTATCATTGTCACAAAAAAAATATTCATGTTGGCCCCATTAAAAGATAGCGTAAGATATGATATATTTATTGGATCAAAGTTAAGTAACGAAGGTACAACTTTAACCTAAGAGAGCCTAATGCATTTTGATCATTTATCAAAATAAAAAAAAAAAAAGTTCAGAAGGAAAATAATTTCATGCCACTAAAACTTTTGAAGCACACTATTATCAATGGCATATAATAACCTATTTAATATCCAAGACGTTAACAATTTTTTAATGTGTGGGCATGAATCTCACTGGTCCATAATATTTGATGGCAAAATGACCCTTTGCGCGGGTTTTTTTATGCATGTGGTTTTTTTTTTTTTTGGCCTCCAACGCCATGCATGTGGTTGCTTTCTTGCTTATCAAGCCTCAATTATTCTAGCAATAAACGAAGCTGCACATGACTCACACGTAACAAGTTAGTACTATATTTGAATATCAACAAATAATAATTTCATAAGAAACTAATAATTTATTATACAAAGATAAGTTTCACATATGCTGTGTGTGTTGAAGGCTAGCTCATCATTTTTTTCATATTTCATTTCAAGTCGATGAGAAGGATAAAATTAATACCCTTCTCAAATCTCAAGCATACAAATAAATGGGATTGGCTACAATCTTTTGTTCTTACCATGCTCTTCCTCTCATTGTTCATCTCAACTTTTAGATTAAAATCTGAGTGGTTCAGATTTAATATTTATAAAAATATTTTTAAAAATATCAAATTATTAAAAAATAATTAAATAAATTCAAAAATGATAAATATCATTAAATATGAACTGCTTAGATCGATTTCCATCTAAAAGATGAGATGAGTAGCGGAGGGGAAGAGGATAGGAAGAGAACGGTAAGAGCAGAAGACCGTAGCTAATCCCCAAATAAATAGCTTATTCAAGCCTAATGATCTGTATAGTCAATTAATTATTTATTATATGAAGAGCAAAGCCCAATTTTTTTTAAAAAAAAATTATAAGAATCCAAATTCATTCAACGAAAGGAATGTCCGGGAGTAGTCCATTCCTTCTGCTAGCCAATAAACCTGAATTTCCAAAGCGCCAATATTATGTAGGAGCTCTACTATTAACCAACTGCAAATAATTGGGCCAAAAAGAAAAAAAGAAAAAAACCAACCACAAATAATCATAGTATAAAAAATCGGACCGGTTCGACCAGTTGAATCGGTAACCGGACAGTGATCTGATCTGGTTCAGTCATCAGACCGTGAATCGGTCAAAAATCGGTTGAACTGGTCAAAACTAGTGGTTTACTGGTTGGACCAGTTTTCTTTTTATTTCTTTTTATTTTTCCAACTATTATCTCACCCTTTTTTTTAGGGAAAAATGAAAGGTTGAAAATCAAGATGAAGAAAAAAGTAGATAAAGAAAGAATAAATCTAAAAAAAAAAAAAGATGATGAAAAAAATTATTTAAAAGGATATAATAATTATAGGAAAGGAAATATCATTGTATATTAAGTATAGACATCATAACTAATGCTAATAGATTTTAAGCATTTTTTCTAAAGATTTTTATTTTTATCTATAGAAGTTTAAAAATATATTAATATATATATTGCCACTAATAAATTATAATATTTTAATATGACCGGTTCGATCACTGGTTAGACCCCGGTTGACCCATTAACCCTTGAACCTGTGCAGTGATTGGTTCATTGACCAGTCCGATTTTTTGTTCCTTGCAAATAATATGTCCCATCTCAAATGTCAAATGATTCATCATGTACTGTGACCTGTTTTAATTTATTATTTAATACTACTCTAGTCCTATTTATAAGTCATTTTTAACTTATTCTCACATACCAAGAAGAGTTAGTTAACTCATTAACTATGAGCTAAATTTTCAATTTCACCCTTATCTATGATTGGTTCCAAAAGTCAATATGAATAAATTTCTTTTGTTTATTGCAATTAATAGGGGTAAAAATGTTCAAAATGCATTTACTATCCTGAAACTGGACTTATAAATAGGACTAAATTTTTTTGTCAAAAAGGACTTATAAATATGATTAGAGTGGTATAAAATACAAAAAGTGCAAGAATAAACAATACTTGTCAACACCTGTTTCCATTTCAATAAATCAGAGGATAATAAACACGAAATTTGATGGACATACAGAAAGGTACAATTATACTAATAAAAAATATTTGTTTACAATACCGATATCGTTCATCAATGAAATACAAAAAAATACCATGAAAACTTAATATTTACAGGATAACCCAAAATATATAAGGCATAAACTAATTATAACCACTATATTGCCCTCACCTTAAGACATAAGTTGACTACTTCTCGGCGTCCACGCCTTTGCCCTTCGATCCACTACCACCAGCTGAGATATTTGTTTTTTTTTAAAAAAAGGGGGAGATTCCAAAAAATCCCCATAGAAATATACGATTGACATATAAAATGTAAAAATTAAATATGCAATGCACTATATTAGGCAAAAATGAAAGTTCGTTTCGATTCATATAGATTTACTTCAACAGAGTCACCGAATACAGTTAGGATTTTCGATAATATACCTCAACTAAGTCATCGACCACAGCTAGGATTTTTCGATATACCATTGTTGGGTAGCGAACCACAACTAGGCCTGTTGTTGGCCCGATGTCACGTTTTCCCAAAAGTTTGACTAAAGCTATTCTGACGTATTTTCGCCCAAGGAATTTATTTCCGGGCTCTAAATCACCAAATTCACCGTCAAATTACGAAAATACCCTTGACAGCCCCTATTTAGGGATTTCAGTAGCGTTTTCGTAATTATGCTTTTTCGGCCTCTACCAAAAAAATGCCGAACTGTAACCCCACATATTTTTGCCCACTGAATCCAATGGAACCATTTATTTCATGAAAATCCAACTCCTACCCCTTGAAAAAGTGCTGGCCGAAATATTTCAAGAAAAATGGAAAAATGAAGTTTTGTGTTTTAACTTCCAAAACTTGCACTTTTCCACTTCTAATCCTTTATTAACTTGTTTAAATACATCTTAATCATGATTTTAAGAAATTTGGGCAGCATAACCCCTTAGGGTTATAGCTTTTCCAATTTTTCAACTTAACCAAGAAACTTGAAAAGTCAAGAAATATCACTAATAACAATACCACAACCACAAGAGAGTAAGTTTATGAGATTACCCTCTTGCTTTCAAGCGTGGCACCTTAACTCCTTCTCTTCTTTAGAGATTTATCTTGCTAAACACATGAATACATGAAGAAGAGAACCTTAGAGGAAGTGTTACACAAGAATAGGTAACCAAATCACTAAATCAACACTTACTTACCTTAACCTTCTTCCTCCTTCTCTCTAAATCTTCAAAGAACTCTCAAGCTCACTCTCTCTTCTCTCTTGGTGGCTTGGACAAAATATGGCATGAAAGAGGAAGGGAATGTGTTTATTAATTTAGTCTTCTTTCTTCCTAGCCTTTGATCTCATCAAAGGTTGAAATTTCACTACCTTTTATGCACCATTCCTCCTCCCATACCTCCAACCATGCCCTCTTACTTTAATGCAATTTGACACGTGCTCATGCAAATTCATTATAATTTAATCCCCTTCTTATATGATCATGACACTTGGAATTTTAATTCCATTAATAAATTTCTAACATATTTTATTTTCAATTTTTGGAATATTGCTAACTCTGGCAGATTTTCTACCCTAATTTTGAAAAATCATAACTAATTTTTAGACATCGTTTTGGAGTGATTCCAAAGGCTATAGAACCCTTATTGAGTCTAGTTTCAAGAAAAAATATGGAATTTTACTATCTGGGATCATATCATTACCATATATTCAATCTTTGACCTCTGCTCTAGAACTTTCTAGATTTTCTGCGCTAACCTCAAAAATTCATATCTTTTTGTACATAGCTTCAATTGATTCATATGACCTATCAAATTAAAGCTTAGGATGTCTACTTTCACTTTGTAAAATGTCATAATTTTTTCTCATCATTTAGTCTTCCAAAATCACATGACAATCTCACTGTCTCACGGGCAATTTCACTGAAAATACTATTCACCTTTCAATTTTTAATATTTAATTCCTTTGGCCTTAAATATTCACCTTTTTATTGAATATATATAATAATCACAATATACTCTTGGTGAATAAAATTTGAGGTGTTACAATACTCGCTCCGGTCCATAATATAAGACATATATATATCCAACTTGATTAGGTTAAGTTAGTTATACTAGTTAATATAACATATATTTTTTAAAACATTCTAGTTATCTTCCTTAATTCCATCCTTCTCTCTTCTCCTTGATCATTGTTGATAGAGTATCAATAGGGGTAAATTAGGAAAAGATTGACAAATATAAAAAATATGTCTTATATTTCAAATCAAAATCAACTCTTCAAATATATTTTATATTAGAGCCGAAGGGAGTACTACATCTTATCTGAGATTTTTAATCAAGTTATTAGATAAAAGCCCATATATAAACAAGTTAGTTACTTAATTTCATAAAACGATACCCATCTGCAATTCTAGGTTACTACTTGGTCTAGTTTCTCTACTAATCATATTTTGTTGATCATCAACCGGTTACATATGTTTATAATTAAGTAAAAATATTTATTGCTGGCAAAAACAATTAAGTGAAAATATTTAGCACTAATATATTACTTCTTGTACTTCTTTCTCTCATCACATGCCAAAAAGGGGGGGTGAATGATTTATAAATGATTTGGAAAAACATCCGCATAAAATTAGCTGAAGTCAGTTACATAAATTGCATGATGTCATTATACTGTATCAAAAACTAAATCTTTAAATAAATTATTAATCAAAAGGTATTCAATAACTTCATTCAATGTGCTATCTCTTCCTTCTTCTACTCATTTTTAGAGAACTCCATTTAATCTACCTTATTTACCAACGCATCCAATGACTTTCTTTGTATGTGTATGAACTACCTCTCAGATAGTTTTTTGCCACATTCTCATTAAATAGACATCACCCCAACTCTTCCTCATATATATTATATTCATTACAAATATTATCTTTTCTTATATGACTTCGCATCTGCCATCTTGTCATCCTGATCTTAGCTACAACATTTTATGCTTTTGTTATCCCTTTAAAACCTAACATTCACTGCCATAAAATATTGCTGCCCAAAGATATACACTACTACGAAAAAACAAAGCCGTGACGCTTATAATTGCATTAGCTGTGGCGTTAGAGAAGTGCCACATATCAGGACGCCACTAAAAAAAGCTGTAGCGCTTGGAAACGCCACAACATTTTTTTTAAAAAAAAAATGCCCTCCTGTGGCGCTTTTTGGAGGAAGTGCCACAGGAGGTGGGTCTCCTGTAGCGCTTACATCAGCAAGCGCCACAGGAGACCACACCCTCCTGTGGCGCTTATGTCATCAAGTGCCACAGGAGGCCCCCCTTCCTGTGGCACTTCTTCAAAGAAATGCCACCTAAAGTATTGTTTTTTTAAAAAAAATTATTTTTGTATTTTTCTTTTAGAACCCTATAATTATTTTTTTCAATTAAAAGAACCCTATAATTATAGTTGATAACACACATTTTTATATCCAAAACAAAATAAAAAAAGTAAACTACAATCAAATAACTCCAAAATGATATAAATAAACAAGTAACTAATTAACAAAATCACGACTAAGTAAAATAAAAGTGTTAAAAATAAATGATTATTTTATTTATATGCTATTGAGAAACCACTGATGATTGTTCTTAGTTTTTTATATGCTCTGATATTCAGATTTTGAAGATAGTAGATCCTGAAAGTATCTTTGGGACCCCTACATATGTATCTCAACTCACATATAGATTTTCCAATCACATTTCTTCTAATTTTAATCTCACTTTTGGACGGTCTATTTCCACTCCTTCCAAATCAAGAACCTCTTCTATTTTGAAGTCTCTTACCTCAAGATTTGTCAACATTTCCACATCCTAGACGATTTTCATCAAGTCCTGATAAAAATAAATCAATTCAAAATTTCAGCATGAATTCAAATTATCACATTCCCAAAAATTATGAAATTCCTAGTACTATGATTAATGGATGCCTCAATAGGCATTGGTTTATAAAAAGAGAAACTTTATCTCTAGATGCCTTGAATGCTTACGAATTAAGGACATACATGCATGCAAGCATGGTTATGCTCAATTATATACACTTGAAATCATATAATGTGATCTATATTTATTAGAAGTTGATAAACATACGGTGCATCTTTCTTTTAAAGTATATATCAGAAATTTTTAACTTTTTTAGGTCACTACTTACTTGATTCACAAATTCTATTATAATTTGGGAAAGGAGTGTGTGTGTGACCTTACTTGATTCACAAATTCTATTATAATTTGGGAAAGAGGTGTGTGTGTGTGTGTGTGTGTGTGTGTGTGTGTGTGTGTGTGTGTGTGTGTGTGTGTGTGTGTGTGTGTGTGTGTGTGTGTTGACGCAAACCCAATTTTTTTGAATGAAAATGTATGCAAATTTAGAAATTTCAAATCTTGACAAGACAAATTTTTTAGGCATGAAAAAATGTTCTTGACGTTCAAGTTTGAATGCTACACAGTCCATTGAAAAAAAAAATCCGAGAACAAAAATTTAAATGTGTTACCTTTGGAGTTTTCACATCCAAGTGTATTTGTTGCAAAGAAGCCATCAAATCTAGAACGATCCTCCGTTGAACTCTTGAAAATCCTCCAATTTAATGCTTTGTAGATACCGAAAGCTGAGGTGATATCTTTTTGCACAAATATTATTGATCATATTTGATACATGTACAAGTGAAGTGCCGATCGAAGTGGAGACAGTGATGAATGACAAAAAGTAGAGAAGGAGAAAATGTCGAGACTAAGAGGATAAGGAGTGAGGCACATGTTAGATGGGGAGTGGAGACTAAGGGGATAAATGTTATAGAAGCAAATTGTAGGAGAGAGAATAATTTGAAAAAAAAATTACTTTGTATGTTACTTCCTAAGCCAAGTGCCACACAAAATACGTAGCAACTGTGACACTTCCTTAAGCAAGTGCCACAGTTGCTACTTCATTTTTTGTTTAAAAAAAAAACACCTTAGGTGACACTTCTTCAAGGAAGCACTACCTAATGTCACCAAGCAGCTGTGACACTTCCTTGAGGAAGCGCCACCTAAAGTTCTTTTTAAAAAAATTTAAAAATCTAGAAAAAAGTTGTGGCACTTCTTTAAAGAAGTGCCACAAAATGTGCGCCACTGATCTTTATTTTTGTAGTAGTGATAGTAGTATGATAAACCTTCTCTTTTACCGCATTAGGTACTTTCTGATAAAAAATTACTCTAATAATCTATCCATTGAAACTACCCAACTCAAATCCTATGAGATAAACAGAAAGAAGGGAAAAAAAGAAGGAAAAAGAAAACCACCGATTCACAATTAGATGAAGAATAATATCTTATTATTATTATTATTATTATTATTATTAGTATTTAAAGGATGAAGATACAAATTTAGCAATAAACAATTTTGCGATGAGCATCCATAAGACTTATCTATTTTTAAGAGCAAAAGTAGACATAAACTATTTATTTTGGAGCAAATATAGCAACTCCGTTAAAAACACTTAACTTCCGTTACTTTTTGAACAGTGAGTCCCACTAGTTTTCTTTCTCTGTATTTTTTTAATAAAAAAAAATATCACTTAGACCTTATAAAAACAATTTCATTTTATATAAACCCCAAAAAAATAAAGTAAGACCATTATTATCTTTTCACTAAAAAACTTAATTTTAGTTTGACCTAAGAGATATAGTAAAATTTCAGAATCTTTTAGGCATTAACTAAAATGAAATTGTTTTTATGTGATCTAAGTGATATTTTTCCATTAAAGAAATATTAAAATAATAGAAAGAGAGAAGACCGATGGGACCCACAGTACAAAAAGTAACAAAGCTAAGTGCTTTTAACGACATTGCTATATTTGCTCTGAAATAAATAATTTATGTCTACTTTTATTCCAAAATAATAGTTTATATCTATTTTTGCACTCAAAAATATATAAGTTTTATGGATACTCATCGTGAAATTGTTTATTGCTAAATTTACACCTTCGTCTTTTTTAAAATACTATTGTTAAACTATAAACCCACATGAAAAAAGTATAACATGTTATATGTGATTGGAGAACATAATAGATATAAGGAACTTGATGTAATTAACTAATTATAGTCCTTTTAAATATTTTATTTCACCTATTTTAGAAATACTTAAAATTATAGGTCATGTCATGTGGGTCAAAGTCAAGTATTATTTTTTAAATGACACGGTATATGATAAAAAATATATAAAAGTTATGATATGACAATACCCATTAACTTTAACAGCAATTTTAATGGTATAAGGGTTGACAGTCAAAACATGAAATATTATGCCCCTTAATTTAATTTTTTAAAGTTTAAGAGGTGATGTTCAACTAACCCAAAATTTAGAGGTTTTTGTGTATTTAAGTCTTTTGAATAATTATAATTTTTATAATCCTCCCCAATAAATATTATATTGTTTCTCTAGGTCTTGCTCGCTAGTCATCTTCGTCAATATCAATAATCAATATCATAAATATCTTCTCTAATATTCATAGTAACATTGTTAAATTTTATTTTGTTTTTAAGTAACACCGTTAAATCCCATTAGTCACATCTCCTAATTAATGTTATTTGTGTTTTTCCTATTATTTCTCAAGCAAATCGCCAAATCTCTATAAATCTAAGGGTTATTTAAATGTTTATTTTACCAAAAAAAAATTAATAGATAAAAATACACCGCTTTGCTTGTTGATTTTTTGTTTCACCAAAAAAGCTTATTAGTTTAATCGTTAGCATTATATTATTTGAACATTGAAAAAACAAGATGAATTGGGGATAAAATCTTTCATTCACGGATATGTCACCTTTGACAATTGAAAGCGTGTATTAATATCGTTGGTTGGTTGACTTGGTTCAACGTAGAGACTCCCAAATTAGGACGCTTCTTTATATTATTAAAAACAGTAAATTATAGATTAAGTTTATATATAAAACTTTAGGTGAAGATGACTTGAGGAGAAATTGAAGGATGATGTGAAGTCACAAATGGGTTTGGATTGGAGGAGCAGATGCGTCCTTGAAGAAGATGAAAAGGTGCGCCTTTGCCCTTTTTTTTGGGTCACGGTTGTTTTTATTTTAGAATATAAACAAATTAAAGTATTAAAAAGTAAATATGAGAGTTTAATTGCACAACCATCACTTAAATTTGTTAAGACAACCATTTCTATTAAGTAAGACTAACGATATTAATATTAAAGGACTAAAAATGTATTTTATAAATTTAACGGACTAAAATGATACATGATGCAAACATAAAGGACCACATGTATACTTTAATATATTCAAAATAGGCATTATATCTTACAAAATTTTAAAGCTCTTGTTACCAAACATATATTTCCTTTGGTCTTGAAGAGAAAATTTCATTCAGCCCTATGAAAGGGACTTAATTTTTGTTAATGTTTAAAGATTATGGAACTTTACTACACCTTTTAGTCAAAATGAAATTAAGTTGTATAGGTGAAAAGATCATGATACCCTTGCTTTATTTTTTTTATAAGGGCATTTATAAGACAAATAACTAGATTTAAAAGAAACTTTAGAGTTAACAAGAACATTTTGACCACTAATTCACAAAAAGAATAAGAGAATTTACAAGATAAAGAAAAGGATTCATAAGTAACATAGGGAATTAAAAATATTTTGGTCATTCACAAGATAAATAAGGGGATTCAAAAAATAAAGTAAGGACATTATTGTCTTTTCACCTACAAAACTTAATTGATCTAAGGGGGTGGGGTGAAGTTTCAGAATTTTTTGGATTGACTAAAATAAAATTACTACAATGGGCTTGATTGAAATATTTTATATCTATTAAAACTCAAAAGTAATTTTTGAAGAACACCTCCATGGCTCCAAGTAAGTAAGTTTTCTTGGAGGGATAAATTAGCCAAATGCAATTCATATTAATGTAATTTTTAATTAATAGGTTATATTAGAATTTTCAAGAAATACTCCTAATGGTAATTGATATGTTGCACTAAAATATATATGTCCCAAAATATAAGAGATGTCATTATAATTACGACTAAATAGAAGGAAAGTCAGATTCTTTACTCTAAAAGTAATTATTTTTGTCGTACTAAAATAAAAAAAAAATATTTTTTTCATATTCATGTCAACATTGAAAATAAATCATAGTTATAAAAATAAAAAACTTCATCAAACACATACCCTTTTGATAATTAATTAATCATACAAGTGATATAATTTTGATTAATGAAATTGAAACAACATCAATTAATACACCACCAATTTTGTTTTTTCTTAGGCTAAACATAAAAATAGACAGCTATCATTTCATTGATGACAATTATATTTAAAGTACCATCAAGAACTAAACATAGACAACTCTTGTAACAGAAATTCAAGCATTGTTTTTATGAGAAACTAGCCTTTTTTTCATAGACACAAGCCCTATTTATTAGCACAAAATGTTTATTACCAATTTCACTTATGAAATTATATATAATTATCTAAAATTACATTTGTTCACTTCCAATAATCCAAATGAGTAGTTAGTTACACATTCTTTTAAATGTGGGCCTGAATTTCACTTAGCCAAGTCTTGAATTAATATTGATGATGGCAACCTGTTTTAATTTTGTACGATAATTATTGCCATGCATGGTTGCTTTCCTGCTCATCAAGCCTTAATTATTCTAACAACAAACCAAGTTGCACTTGACTCACACGTAACAAGTTAGTACAATATTTTAATCGTCAAATTAAATAATTTAATTGAATATCAACAAATAATAATTTCTTAAGAAAATAATACTAGAATTTTGTTTTGGGAATAGAAGCATCATATATGGCCTTTCTGTGTGTTAAACAATGTAACACCCTAAATTTTATTTACCAAGAGTATATTGATTATTATATCTATTCAATAAAATTGTGAATATTTAAGGCCAAAGGAATTAAATATTGAAAATTAAAAGGTGAATAGTGTTTTCAATGAAATCACCTGCAAGTCAGTGAGATTGTCATATGGTTTTGGAAGACCAAATCATGATAAAAAATTATGAAGTTTTACAAGGTGAAGGTAGACATCCTAAACTTTAATTTGATAGGTCATATGAATCAACTGAAGCTATGTACAAAAAGATATGAATTTTTGAAGTTAGCCCAGAAAATCTGAAAAGTTTCTGGAGCAGCGGTCAAAGATTGAAAATCTGGGAATGATATGATCCTAGCTAGTAAAATTCCATAATTATTCTTGAAACTATACTCAATAAGGGTTCCATAGCCTTTAGAATCACTCCAAAAAGATGTCTACAAAATTAGTTATGATTTTTCAAAGTTAGGGTAGAAAATCTGCCAGAGTTGGCAATATTCCGAAAATTGAAAATAAAATTTGTTAGAAATTGATTAATGGAATTAAAATGCCAAGTGTCATGATCATATAAGGAGGGGATTAAATTATATTGGATTTGTATGAGCACATGTCAAATTATATTGAAATAATGCTACATGGACAAATAATGATGAAATGGTATGCTACCTTGAGTGCAAGTTTGGTTTAGTTGGAAGGACACTTTATTTGGTTAAAGCATGAGAAGGGAGAGCACGTTTTTTTTTTGTGAGCAAGACAAGGGAAGAATTAATGGGGCAAGTAAGTCATAAAGTGAAGAAGTATGGGTGGAAGTATGGTGGTTGGCAAGTGTCACAATGTCAACCCTTAATAAGATCAATGGTGTGTAGATTTAAGGGAGGAAATTTATGAAGTCATTCCCTTCCTCTTCCTTTCTCCATTTTCGTTTTGAGCCAAGAGAAAAGAGAGAGAGAGAAAGAGAAGCTTAAGGGAACTCAAGCTTTATAGAGAAGGAGGAAGAGAAGGATCAATGTAGGTTTGTGATTTCTTAATATTTCCTTCTAAACTAGCGTAAGCTTCTTCTCTAATATCTATTTTCTCTATAAAATCCATGGTTTAGCAAGCTCATCTTGAGCCCAAGGAGAGAGGGAGGAGGACTTTTAGAGAATGAGAGGAAAGGAACTCAAGAGATAACTTCTCAAATCTTAAAACTATGCTAGTATGTGATTGTTGTTGATTATCGTGGTTGAAGTTGGTTATTTTGTTGAATTTGTAAATTTGGAAAAGCTATAACCCTAAGGGGGTTTTTCTGCCCAAAATCCTTTAAATCATGATTAAGAAGTGTTTAAGTGGGTTAATCAAGAATTAAAAGTGGAAGAGTACAAGTTTTGGAAGATAAAACACAAAACTATTTTTAACATTTTCTGCAATATTTAGCCAGCACTGTTCCAAGGGGTAGGATTTGGATTTTCATGAAATAAATGGTTCCATTAGACTCAGTGGGCTAAACTAGGTGGGGTTACAGTTAAGCACTTTTTCGGTAGAAGCCGAAAAAACATAATTACGAAAATACCACTGAAATCCCTAAATAGGGGTTGTTAAGGGTATTTTCGTAATTTTACAGTGAATTTAGTGATTTTGAGCCCGGAAATTGATTCCTTGGGCAAAAATATGTTAGAATAGCCTTAGTCAAAATTTTGAAAAAACGTGCCATCAGGCTGGGTATGGCGGGCCCGGGCTGGGGTTCCAGGGGTATTTTGGTAAAATTTCACTGTAGACTAATATAACAACAAAAAACACTATAGAAGAGTTTAAAATGATACTTGGATAGGTTATGACCTATTTCTGGTACATTTAATATTTTAGGACCGAGTCAGATGCCAGAAACGACACGTTTTACGAGACACACTGAAAAAGGGATTTAACAATCTTTGAGGTAGGGACTTCCATCTTTCACACACTATGTGAATAATTATATGTATTTGTTACTGTATTTCGTGATATGATTGCGTGCTAGAGGCACAGTACCTAGTTGTAGTTCGCTACCCAATAACGGTATATCGGAAAATCCTAGCTGTGGTCGATGACTCAATTGAGGTATATTATCGGAAATCCTAGCTGTAGTTGGTGACTCAACTGAGGTAAATCTATATGAATCGAAACGAACTTTCATTTTTACCTAATATAGTGCATTGCATATTTTATTTTCACATTTTATATGTCGATCGTATATTTCTAGGGGATTCTTCGGAATCTCCCCCTTTTTTTAAAAAAAACAAATATCTCAGTTGATGCCAGTGAATCGAAGGGCAAAGGCGTGAATGACTAGAAGTAATCAGCTCATGTCTTAAGGCAAGGACAATATAGTGGTTATAATTAGTTTATGTCTTTAGATATTTTGAGTTATTCTGTAAATATTAAGTTTCCGCGATATTTTCTGTATTTTGTTGATGAAAGATATCGGTATTATAAATACATATTTTTATCAGTATAATTATATCTTTTTGTATATCCATTAAATTCCGTCTTTATTATCCTCCGATTATCAAAATGAAAACATATGTTGACAAATAATACTAGCTCATCATTTGATTCATTTTGAGTCGATGATAAGGTTAAAATTATTACGCTTCTCGAAATGTCAATTATGCAAATAAATGATTATCGAAGCCTAATTATCTGTGTATATTTAATTATTTATATAAAGAATAAAGCCCAATTTGTTTTTTCCTGAGAGAATTACACTAAGGTCTTAAGGAAGAAGAGAAATGAAAAAATGGTCCTAATAGATTACAAAATGAAAAAATGGTTCCATGAAGTTGTTAATACAGGCTCCTGGAATTGTTAATGGGACCATTTTTTTTATTTTGCAATCTATAAGGACTATTTCTTCATTTTTTGTCTTTTCTTGGGACCTCATTATAATTCTCCCTTTTTTCTTTAGTTATTAAATCGCAATCCAAATTGATTCTACGGAAAGATTATCTGCTGGCAACTCTTTCTGCGAGCCAAGAAACTTGAATTTTCACACATGCGACAAAATCATCAGAGTCTATATATATATATATATACTAATACATCCCATCTCAAATGTCAAATACGTTGCACCATGTTTTGTGACTTATTTTAGTTTATTATTTAATATAAAAATATAAAAAATGGCAAGAAATAAACAATCCATCTTATCCGAGATTTTTATAGAAGAAAGACAAAAAATACCGATTAAACTTTAAAATCTCAAATTAATCTTATGACATACAATAATATTGATATTACCTGCAAGAATATATCAATTGACATTTCATTTTAGTATAGGAAGTCACTTATTTGAGATTCTGAAGTTCAAGTGGTATTTTCTTATATTTTTTCTTTCTTTTTTTATATTCAAGTTATTAGATAATTAATTAGATGATTAATTTCATGAAATGGTGCCCCTCTGCAATTTTAATTTCTTTTACGTTACTATAGTTGATGGAGTTTCCCTACTAAATATCTTATTTTGTTGATCAATGGGTTGCATATGTTTATATAATTAGGAGAAAATATCTAACACTTGTAGATTACATCTCTCGTACTTTTTTTTTGCTCTTACCACGTGCCAAAAAAGGAGGGGAAAACCAAGGTATTAAAACCCGGACTGGGTAGTGAACCGGTCGGGGTACTGGGTTAAGGGTCAGTGGGTCAAACCGGGGCCAAACCGGGACCAAACCGGTGAGTTATTGAAAATTTTAGACTTATAGTATGAAATTCTAAAGGAAAAAGTAAAAAAAATTTTTTTTTTTTAAATTTGGGACCCGGACCGGACCGGGAACCGGACCGGTCTAGTGACCGGTCCGGTCCGGGTCCGTGAACATTGGGGAAAACTGATTTATAAATTATTTGGAAAAACAGAAAATCAAAGCCAAACACTCATTGCGAAGGTTAGATTAGAGCAGTCGCAATAAGAGTAGAGCCGAGAATTCGGGCCGAGCCCGTCGGGCCGGCCCGTTTAGGCCCGAGCCCGTCAAGGGCCGGGCCTATGATGTAGAGGCTGAAAATGGAAGCGGGCCTAAAAGGGCCGGCCCTACACTGCGGGCCGGCCCTTTTAGGCCCGTTTAATATTTTTTTAAAATAAATTAATAAATATAATATCATTATATCAAATTATCAATATGAGAGACACCTAAGTTCTTAATAGAGTATTAATAACAGGCAAACACTTATTAATTTGTTTGATTTATTTTATTTTCTACAATGTTTTATTCATTTAAACTTAAAAAAAAAAGGCTAATTTGGACATTAAATGATTATTTTAACTAAAAATTTATGAGTTTTAAAAATAATGTATACCAATTTAAAGCAAAATAATAAATAAATTGTAAAACTTTAAAAAAAAAAAATTTTTGAATTAAAATGAGTTTAAGCCCGAGCCCGTGAAGGGCCAGTCCTGTAGGGCCGCGGGCTTCAAAAATATGATACTTTTTAGGAAACGGACCTAAACGGGCCGGCCCGTTTAGGCCCGAGCCCGTAAAAGGCCGGCCCGTTTTCCCAACTCTAAATAAGAGCTCTATACACTGAATTGGCAAATTCCGAGGGAACCACCTCATCGCGTGTGGCCTGCCACGTGTCACCATACCATAATTCTTTTGGTCTTAAACTTGCATCCTCATGCAAGAACGCGAGAACCTTTGCCACTTGACCTGCAACTGCAATGAATCCACATTCTTCCGGCAACCCGAAAAATAAAAATAAAAATCCACATTCTACTATTATAATATATATATATATATATATAATATTATTAAAAATGAATCATACATTAAATGATAATTTGAAATAGTTTTTATATATTTATAATAATTTTTAATATGATTTAATTTCAAATTAAACAAATTTAAAATCTTAAATAATTTTTCTTATAAATATATTTTTATCCAATTTTTGAAATTGAATTTTATCTTTAATTACTTAATATTAGCCGGGGGAGCCATGGTGAGGGTTCTTGCTCCTTTTTAAACAAATGTGAGAGGCATTTTGATAAAAATACCCAAACTTTAAAATTTTAGATTCCTACCACATCACATTTCTATCCTTTTCTTATTTCATAAGACTTTTTGAAAATTTTCAAGTTTAAATGGTATTTATTTATCATTTTCTCTAAAATCTAATATAATATCAGCTACAATGCATAAAAACCAAGAGAAAATCATTACATTACTTTTCTATTATAAAATAACAAGCTTCCTTGGGCCAAAAAAAAGCTTCTTAGAAATTCTTAAAAATATCTAACTTATATAAGAAAATTTAAATTTCTTAATAAAAATTATATCCGAGGATAGGCTTCGTGGTGGGTTTAAGTTGGGTTTAAATTAAAATATTAGGGATTTGTGTCAAATTTATTCATGTTTACAATGTGTCCAACGTGGTCCCTTATGTTAAGGCTTCAAAAGCGTTTGCTTTGTTGGGGGTGTTTGATTTTGTTCTCAATTTTTCAAAAAACTATTTTAAAAATCTATTTGTAAAAGTTGTCTGGAAAATCCCAAAATATACCATGAAAATATCAAAGTACCAAATCAATGGTTCAAATTTCAATATGAAATTTTAAAATATTGTGAAAAATACGACACTACTCCTCACTTTAATATTTTTTTAAATGTCACCTAAACACCCTGCACGGTCCAGCCGCCATCAAAAGTGATTATGATGTATGAAATTCAAAAAAAAAATCAATGACCACAAAATCATCTGAATAAAGAAAAGTTTTCACATAGAAATCACGATAAACCAATTGTGGCTTTTTAGTCTAAACATATACATGCGTCTTTTCATTAAAGGCAATCATGTTGGTCAGAGTATCGTCGGAAACAAACTATTAGCGTTTTATATGTTGCAATAGAAATTCAAACATTGGTTTATTATATTATGAGGAATTATACCTCTTTCATAGAGCTAACCTCTATTGATTACAAATTTCACTTATAAAATTATAATTATACTCCCTTCAATCCTTAATGTAGGATTTAATTGAGGAATTAATCTTTGTTTTAAATGTAAAACCTATTTCTCAACCTTTTCTTAATTAACCTTTATTGATTCTCCCTCAACAATAAGCAAGTAAGAGATAGATTGAGGGAATATAATTAAGAAAGATGATTGAGGTGTTTTAGAAAAAAAAACATATTAATTAACTAACGTAATTATATAATTTTCTTAATCTAATTAAATTAGAAAATATTTCTTATATTAAAGAGCAGAGTGAGTATAAAATTTCATTTGTTCACCTTCAATCCAAACAAGTAGCTATACTTTTATTTTTGGGTTAATATAACTTTTGGTCCCTGAAGTTTGATCCAATTTTAGTTTTGGTCCCTCAAGTTTGAAATCGGTGGTTTTGGTCCCTGAAGTTTCACCCAATTTTGGTTTTAGTCCCTCAAGTTTGAAATCGATGGTTTTGGTCCCTGAAGTTTCACCCGATTTTGGTTTTGGTCCCTCAAGTTTGAAAAGGACTTGGTTTTTTTCAGGTCGGGTCAAGTTTCAAAAACGGGTCGCCAAGTCCTTTTCAAACTTGAGGGACCAAAACCAAAATCGGGTGAAACTTCAGGGACCAAAACCACCGATTTCAAACTTGAGGGACCAAAACCAAAATTGGATCAAACTTCAGGGACCTAAACCATCGATTTCAAACTTGAGAGACCAAAACCAAAATTGGATCAAAATTCAGGGACCAAAAGTTATATTAACCCTTTATTTTTTTTTAATGTGTGGGCATGAATCTCACTGGTCCATAATATTTGATGGCAAACTGACCCTTTGCGCGGGTTTTTTTATGCCATGCATGTGGTTTTTTTTTTTTGGGCTCCAAGGCCATGCATGTGGTTGCTTTCTTGGTTATCAAGCCTCAATTATTCAAACAATAAACCAAGCTGCACATGACTCACACGTAACAAGTTAGTACTATATTTGAATATCAGCAAATAATAATTTCATAAGAAACTAATAATTTATTATGCAAAGATAAGTTTCACATATGCTGTGTGTGTTGAAGGCTAGCTGATCATTTAATTCATATTTCATTTCAAGTCGATGAGAAGGATAAAATTAATACGCTTCTCAAATCTCAAGCTTACAAATAAATGGGATTGGCTACAATCTTTTGTTCTTATCATGCTCTTCCTCTCATTGTTCATCTCAACCTTTAGATTAAAATCTGAGTGGTTCAGATTTAATATTTATAAAAATATTTTTAAAATATCAAATTATTAAAAAATAATTAAATAAATTCAAAAATGCTAAATATTATTAAATATGAACCGCTTAGATCGATTTCCATCTAAAAAATGAGATGAGTAGCGGAGGGGAAGAGGATAGGAAAAGAATGGTATGAGCAAAGGGCCGTAGCTTGTAAGAGGCAAGCTTCACCCAAGAGGGGAGTGAATTGGGTGATGTTATAAATTTTTCGCTTAATGTGGTGATATGAACAATATAGTAGATAGAGTAGAGTTGAGAAGATTTGAACACAGAGAGTTATACTGGTTCGGCCTAATAACCAGGCCTACGTCCAGTCCTCAGAGATCAAGACCTACTGAGATTTTCACTATACCTTCAAGATTCAATGGGCTCTCAGAATGCGTACAAAACAACAATCGTCTTTGAACGGACTACGAGCAGAAATATTCTCTCAATAAGAAATTTCTCTCCCCCTTACGACAAGTCTTACGTGCAAAAAAACAACCTATGACCCTTCTCACTTGCTTATGTATATAAGACTTATGAGCAGCAACGTTCTCTCCTGCTTACACCATTGTAAGTCTTATGAGCAGCAACGTTCTCTTCTGCTTGTATCTTATAAGGCTTATGAGTGGAAGGTACAACAAGGAATTCTCTCAACTGCTTCTATCGTAAGGAAAACTACCCTCTCAAGGTCCCAATACCTTGAGATCAAATAAACATAGAATTTGAATTGTATGAAGACTCTCTTACAGAGCAAATGAATAAACACTGAAGATCAATGTGTGTACAGAGAAAATGATGAATAGCAAAGACTAGTGTATAAGCTTGTGAATTCTTGTGCTTCGTTGTTATCTTTGACTATCTCTGAATCTCTGTATATATAGTTGCTTTTGTTTTTTGCCCGTTTGGGAAATCATCGTTCGAGGAGCGGGACTTTTGCAACTATTGAAAGACACGCGCATGTTTGAATATTCTGAATGCGGTAGGTGCGAACGTGTTTGTAATCATGTTGTCTGCCGTTGTTTGACTTTCTCCGTAACAACTAATTTCAAACGTTCATCCTCCTGCATCATACTTATAATACTCTCAAAATGATGTTAAGCAATGATAATAAGTAATGATGATATGAATAAATAAAAATAAACCATATTCGGATTGAACGTTGTGAGACTTGGCATTTTTGATGATCTGGCAGAGCATCACTCGAGCATAGATGGCTCATTCGAGTGATCTTCCCATTTTCCTCTTTGTGCTTCAGTTATCGGGTTGTGCTTGTAAAGAATTTCAGGGAGACAGAATCCTTACTCGCGAGTGAAGTGGGGTCTCACTCGAGCACAACTCCCCCTGCTCGAGTGATCTTGCATTTTCTATTAGGAGTGTCTTCTCGGGTCATCACTCGCACACCATTTTGACAAGAGTGAGATTTTGTACTCGCGGGTGATGTGGTCCCTCACTCGAGCACATACACTCCTGCTCGAGTGAGACGCATATTATAGAGGAATATGCTCTCAATACCAACACTTGCATCAGGAACTCAGAGAGATAAATTTATCACTCGCAGGTGATGTGGGCCCTCACTCGAGCACACAGACTCCTGCTCGAGTGAGAAGAATATTCTCAAGTATTATACCTTTTAAACAAGCACTCGCATCAGATTTGGAGAGGGATAGAATTTTCACTCGCAGGTGCAGATGTGTCACTCGAGCATATGAGGTGGTGCTCGAGCACACTTGCACTTCTTTGCACTTCATGACTCTCGGCCAAGCACTCGCAGTACCTTGCTCGAGTACAGAATGTTCATGCTCGAGCATTGATGTCTCTGCTCGAGTGAATCAAGGAAGCATGATAATACTTGCTCTCGGCCTAGCACTCGCGGACCTTCACTCGCATGTGCTCGAGTGAGAATGGCTTCTCTGCTCGAGTGCAAACTCCAGTGCTCGAGTGAATCAATGAAAATAACAATGGCATGCCTCTCGGGTGAACACTTTCTGGCTTTCACTCGCACCTGCTCGAGCACAGAAGGGATCTATGCTCGAGTGCAAAACTTATGCTCGAGCACTCCAGTTCAATTTTACAGCAGATACCAGAAAACACTCCTATATGCATTTGGTAACTTTGTAAACTTTTCTTAATCTTATAAAAACATGATTTGCATACAATTGTTATTTTGTTATCATCAAAACTTGGGATCTAACATTCTCCCCCTTTTTGATGATGACAAAACCTTTGTGATGAAAGTTTAAGAAAGATTGATTAAGATTGAAAATTTTTGAAATTGTTCAATGTTTCCAAATGCATATCAAGTTTTAGTTTCAAGTTCAAGTTTTCCTGCAATGCTTCCTCTGGACACTTAACAACCAAGATAAGCATAGTATAAGATAAATAACAACTTTAACAACTTGAAACATCATTTAAACTTGATAATCAAACTCAAGAATAACTTGAAATTTGAAAAACTTCATTAATATTAACCTTGAATTCAAATGATCAACAACATAATAATAAATAACATCAACTAACATAATAACTCATAATAACATTAAATCCTACCCATACAGACAATCTACCCAAACTCCCAAAACATCCCACAGAAGCTCAGAAACCATCACACATCCTTCTCCCCCGTTTTGTCAGCATCAGAAGGGGGCTGAGGAAAAGTGATATCAGGAGGTGGAACATAGGATACCATGGCAGTGAGAGGGTCAATTGGAGATGTTGGCTGTGGTACAGAAGATGAGGGAGGTAGTGAAGGCAACCGATCAAAAGTAACATCAACATTAGACTCTGGATCGGTAAAGAGTACATGAGTCTGTGGTACAGAGGTATGAGTGGTCTCAGGAGGCACCTCTGAAGGTCTCCATACTTGTTATCCTCTGAGACATCTCATCCTGAGTCTTGAACATCAACTCAAAATTGGTATTGGCTTTGTCTACCAATTTGATGACCTGTGACTCCATCTTTTCCACAAGCTTCTCATACTCAGCCACTAACTCCTTCTTCAGACTTGATACGGCTTGATTGATTGCCTCAGTAACATGGTTTGAAAGAGAGGCATTAATGAAAGAAGGTGGAGGAATAGGACTCTGAGCAGATGATTGTGCCTCATCACCTCTGGATGGAGTGGCTTCCCTCTTGGATGTGGCTTTGGTTCGACTCAACGGAAGATTGATACCCATGTGAGTTAACTGAGTCTTACCAAACCTTGAGATGAGTACCCTTTCAGTTCCTTCCAAATACCAAATCTTGTTTTTCATCAGTATGAAGGAAACAATCTGAGGGTATGGTATGGCTGTGGATCTTGATGAAGAAAATCGAAATCTTCTCATCTCGTTGAATATAATCTCCCCCACATTCCTTTGTTGCCCGGCAATGAAAGAGGCCAACAGATAATAATCCTTTTGAACAAAATGGGTATAATTTTTGACCTTATTGACTATGCTTCAGGAATATATATAATTAAGGACTCTGTGAATATCAGGCATGTCAATAGGTTTGAAATTGAGGGGGCCTATTGGGTCTTTTGGTCTCAAAATATTGAAAGCTTCATTGGCAGAGAAAGAAGGTGGATCAGGAGGAGGTGCAACATAACCAAGTAAGTCATTTATGATCTTGGCAGATATCATAATAAATCTTCCTCTAACAGTAGTAGATACTGCTTCCTCAATCAATTCACCAGATCTAGACTTAATGTTATGAGACTTCATGTTGCAATAAAAAGTTTTCACAACAGTGGGAGAGTATGGCAAATGGATATTTAGCCAGGGAGCATAGTATTGAAGATAAGGGTATAAATCCAAATGACAATTCTTCTTTAAGTAATCCAAATCCACATATACCACAGGACAGAAGTGTCTATGACTAAATTCATCATCATATACCTTCTGAGGCAAGGCCTTAAGTTCTTCAATATTGAATCCCTCAGGAGGACTGGTGATGTGATCATCCACTGGTGCTTGTGAGGCAGAAGGTGCTCCTGAAGCAGAGGCACTTGATTGGCCAATATGTTGTGAACTTGAAACACCGGCTTGAGAAGCAATCTTTCCAATTATCTTTTCAAGTTTGGACTTCTCCAATGTTTCCCGAAGTTGTTTGTTGAATGAATCACCAGAGGAGGAAGAAGATTGTTGAGGTTGCTCTGACTCCTTTTTCTTCCCATTTCCTTGAACCTCCTTGGATTGAGACCGGGTAACTATTGGTTCTTTGAACACCACACCCTTTGGTTTCTTCTGAGGAAGTTGGTCTTTCTTTGAAATTTGAGGTTTTGGGTGAGGTTTCTTAGCCGGAGTCCTCTTTTTGGTCTTGGGCTTAGGAGATGGAGACGGTGAGGAAGAGATTTTGGGAGATGGAGGAGTAAGTTCAGGGGTACCAGACACACTGGCAGCAGAGTGAGTAGGAGAAGGAGAGTGAGTAGGAGAAGGAGAGTGAGATCTTTGAGGAATAGAGGGTAGTTTAGTTCTTGCCATTGTAGAGAAAGTGGAAGAGAAGCAAAAACTCTCAGTTTTTGAAGGAAATGCAAACGGAGATTAGGGCACGAATGAGAAATGCAGAGGGTAAGAATCACCTTTTATAGAGGATTGAAGAGTTGTAACGGTGATTTGAGGCAAATGGACGCGATTGATTGAAGAGAAAACGGTTGAAGGTGAAGAGTTATGCCCTTCGAGTGAGAGAACACCTCGAGTGAGAGCAGGAAGTGTGACGTTCTGAGCTCCCCCGTAATTGATATAAGTGACAGTGCTCGAGCATGAACCCTAGTGCTCGAGTGATGTTCATACTGTGCTCGAGTGTGTTCTATCAGTGCTCGAGTGATGTTCTGGAAAATTAATAAAATGTGTAAAACGTACCTGGATTGTGAATTTCTTGACATATCTTGTGTCTTTGTACTCAAATCCTCCAAAATCATTTGAGTAACCATGATTTGAATAGCTTTTGAAAGGAAATTCTTCTTCTTTACTCGAGCAGGCACTCCTCACTTCAAGCATGTTCATATCATGCTCGAGTGAGAATTCCTTACTCACGAGTGAGTTCGATTCTCACTGTTGCTTTTGATACAGTCTCTTGGTATTCTTATTTCCTCTGTTAACCTCTGTTTTACATGTCAAGAAACAGAGCATTTTTAATAGTGCTGTGCTCAAGCAGAGCTGCTTATGCTCGGGTGAACCAGCTTATCACACGAGCAGCACTCCTAGTGCTCGAGTGACAGACCTGCAAAAAGGTTTTTAACACTCCGATGCCAAAGTCAGTATGGTTATCATCAAAATAAACATTTAATTAAAATATTTAACAAGAAAACTTACAACTCATTGGGATTAACCATTCCCAATTCTCTTCAAATATATAAAAACTGATCTTTTGCAATTGGCTTTGTGAAAATATCCGTAAGTTGAAGATGAGTTGGTATGAATTCCACTTTGACATCCTTCTTTTGAACATGATCTCGAATAAAATGATGACGAATGTCTATGTGCTTGGTCCTTGAGTGTTGTACAGGATTCTTGGCCAAGCTTATCGTGCTAGTGTTATCACAATAAATTGGAATTTCTTTTAAATAAATTCCCAAATCTTGAAGTTGTTGTTTCAACCATAATACTTGAGAACAGCAACTTGCCACAGCTATATATTCAGCTTCAGTTGAAGATAATGAAACTGTGTTCTGCTTCTTGCTGAACCATGATACTAGAGAGCCTCCGAGAAATTGACATTGACCACTGGTACTCTTTCTATCAGTTTTATATCCTCCGTGATCTGAATCTGAATATGCCATTAAATACTCGCTCCCTCTTTTCGGATACCAAAGACCAAGTTCTGAAGTAACTCCTAGATATTTGAAGATTCTTTTTACTGTCTCTGCATGTGATACCTTAGGAGCAGATTGATACCTTGCACACATTCCTACGCTGAACTGAATATCTGGCCTACTTGCTGTGAGATAGAGTAATGAGCCAATCATTCCTCTATACTTTGTGATGTTGAAGCTAGGTCCCTTTACATCAGCATCCAACAGCGTTGTAGAACTCATTGGAGTATCAGCTCCGTTAACATTATCTAATCCATATTTCTTCAACAATTCTCTCAAATACTTTGTCTGAGATATAAATATACCATTCTTCTTTTGTTTGATTTGAAGTCCAAGAAAGAAGTTCAATTCTCCCATCATGGACATTTCAAATTCTCCCTGCATAATCTTAGAAAATTCTTGACACATAGATTCGTTACTAGCACCAAAAATAATATCATCAACATAAATTTGAACAATTAGAATATCATTTTTGTTATGTTTGATGAATAGAGTTGTATCAACTTTACCTCTGACAAAACTTTGATCAAGAAGAAATTTGCTTAGTCTTTCGTACCAAGCTTTAGGTGCTTGTTTCAAACCATATAGTGCTTTTTTAAGTTTGAATACATGATCAGGTTTTGTTTCATCTTCAAACCCAGGAGGTTGTTCTACATATACTTCCTCCATAATATAACCATTTAGAAAAACACTTTTCACATCCATTTGATAAAGTTTAAAACCTTTAATGCAAGCAAAAGCTAGGAGTATTCGTATTGCTTCCAATCTTGCCACTGGAGCATATGTTTCCTCATAATCAATACCTTCTTCTTGATTATAGCCTTTTGCTACCAATCTTGCTTTGTTTCTCACAATGATTGCTGACTCATCAAGTTTGTTTTTGAAAACCCATTTGGTCCCTATAACCGTATGATCTTTAGGTCGAGGAACCAAATCCCAAACTTGATTTCTTTGAAATTGATTTAGTTCTTCTTGCATAGCAATCACCCAATCATTGTCAGATAAAGCTTCTTCTATATTAGAAGGTTCAATTTCAGAAATAAAAGCAGAAAAAGTTACCTCATTGAGGATTCTATTTCTGGTTTTGACACCTTCATGAATATCTCCTATAACTTGATCAATTGGATGATCCTTCATATGTCTCCATGCTTTAGGTTGAGCATGATCATCGACATCTTCTAAATTTTGAAAATCATTTGTTTCAAAATCATCCTGCTTTGAAATAGATTTGTTTTTCTTGATTGAATCCATTTCTTCTTCATCAATAAGTTTTGTCTGAGATTCAATTTCATCAAACACAACATGAATAGATTCTTCAATAGTACATGTTCTTTTATTGAAAACTCTATAAGCCTTACTTCTATTAGAATATCCTAGAAATATAACTTCATCAGACTTTGAATCAAATTTACCTAAGTTTTCTTTACCATTGTTGTGAATGAAACACTTACACCCGAACATATGAAGATGAGCAATATTTGGCTTTCATCCTTTGTAAAGTTCATATGGCGTCTTTCCAAGTGATTTACGGATATATGCTCGGTTTGAAATATAGCATGCAGTACTCATTGCATCTGCCTAGAATACTTGTAACATTTCTTTTTCATTGAGTAATGCTCTCGCCATTTCTGTAAGAACTCTGTTCTTTCTTTCCACTACTCCATTTTGTTGAGGGGTTCTAGGAGCAGAAAAGTTATGATCTATTCCTTTGTTGTTGCAGTAGTTTTCAAATAGTTGATTATCAAATTCTCCTCCATGATCTGTCCTAATAGAAACAATAGAAATACCTTTCTCATTTTGAACCTTTTTGGCAAACATAATGAATTCAGCAAAGGTTTCATCTTTTGAAGCAATAAATATAGTCCAAGTAAATCTTGTAAAATCATCGACAATTACTAAAGTATATAAATTTCCTCCAAAACTTTTTACTCTTGCAGGTCCTACCAAATCCATATGAAGTAATTGTAAAGGTTTTGAAGTAGAAATCTCATACTTTGTTTTAAAAGAAGACTTAGTTTGTTTGCCTTTTTGACATGATCACAAATCATATTATCTTTGAATTTGAGTTTGGGAAGGCCAACAACTAAATCTTTTCTAATTAGTTTGTCAAGTTGATTCATATTGACATGAGCCAAACGCTTATGCCATAACCAACTTTCCTCTGATCGACTAAGAAAACAATTTTCAGAAGAATTTGAATTTAAATCAATAGTATAACAATTACCGTCCCTTTGAGCTCAGATCTTTGCCTTGATAGATTCTTTGTTCAGAGGTAGATCTTTCTTGCTTACTATCAAGCATTCTTTTGAGTCAAAAATTACCCAGTTATCTTTGTCAGTGCTTTGACTTACACTCAAGAGGTTGTGACATAATCTCTCAACATAATATACTCCATTGATTTGAACACCATCGGATTTTCCTACTTCACCAATTCCAGCAATACGTCCAGATTGATTACCTCCAAATGTTACCTTTCCTCCTTCTCTAGTTTCTAGCATGGTGAACTTATTTTTATCACCAGTCATGTGTCTCGAACATCCACTATCAATATACCATTTGTTCGCTCGAGATGCTTTGAGACATACCTAGAATAAAATGATCAAGTTTTAGGTACCCACACTTTCTTGGGTCCTTTGTGGTTAGTATGTGATGTATGTGTCCCTTTCGGAACCCATTTATATGTTCCAACAACCTGTCCCTTTTTTAAATAACACAATGAAGTATAATGTCCTTTCCTATTACAATAATTGCATGATGCGAATGGATTCGATGTATGCACAGACTTCTTGAAATATTTAAGATAGGCTCTACTATTCTTCTTATATCCTTTATTCTTATCATGAACAGAATTATATCCAATTCCAGATTTATCAAATGAAACTTTCTGAGAATTTAAAATAACCTTGAGAGTTTCACTTCCTTTAGTAAACTTTTCAACAATTTTTGTTAAATCTTCTATTTTCTTATCTTTCTCTTTACACATTTCATATGATGATATGACAGTATTTTCTAATTCTTTTACTTTCTTCTTATAACTAACCATTTCTTTAGCAACTTTGATGAACTCTGTATGCAATGCATTATATTCAGATAACAATTCATCATAAGAGGGTTCAGAATCACTTACCTCAGAGTCTGATTCTTCTTCCTTAGCTACCAAGCATAGATTTGCTACTTCGTCATTGTCACTTTCTTCGTCTGACGAACTATCACCCCATATAGATTATATATATGCTTTCTTTTTCAGCTTCTTTTTGTCTTTGTTTCTGAAACATTCAGATTTGATGTGTCCTGGTTTCCCGCATTCATAGCACACTATCTGTTGTTCTTTATTTTCTTTCTTACTTGGTCCACCTTGATAGTTCTTGAAATTCCTTTGACCTCTTCTGTAGAATTTCTTGAATTTTCTCACGATCATTCACATTTCATCATCATTAGGGACATCTTCATTCTTGGAAGATTCTTCTTCTTTGATAGCTTTAAGTGCAACTCCCTTTTTCTTTTTATCATCGAATTCTTCAAGTTCCTTTTTGAATCTCAACTTACCTTCATATTCAGAAAGACTTCCAAAGAGAGCAGCTACGGATCTCATAGATTCTCCTTTAGCTTCTTCGATGGCTGTCACCTTTGCTTCCCACTCTTTCGTAAGAATATTAAGAATCTTTCTTACCTGGGAATTTTGATCAAACGACTTTCCAAGAGCAAATAATTGATTAACAAGATGAGTATACCTGAGTTCAAACTCTGATATACTTTCTCCAGATTTCATATGAAATAAATCATATTCAGTAATTAAAGTATTGATTCTATTTTCTTTAATTCCAGATGTACCTTCGTGAGCAATTTCAAGAGCATCCCACATATCTTTGGCAGTTGGTAGAGTACATATACGAAAATATTCTTTTTGACTAAGAGCACTCTGTATCATTAGAATGGGTTTACTATTTAATGTCACTAACCTTTTGTCATTCTCGTCAAATTCATCTGGGCTCTTTTTAACTGCTCTATCTTCGATTTTCTTCATTGGAACATAGTCACCATCTTGTATAACATTCCACAAACCGTATTCGTTGGCCATCACGAACACTCTGAATTTAGCTTTCCAGAACGAAAAATGTTCTCCAGCAAAACCAGGAGGTCTAGTGATTGAAGCTCCGTCTGGAAGAATGTTTTCACCCATTGTTGCCATTTGTCGGATCCTTCTCAAGCTGTTAGGCTCTACGGAGAAGACTAGGCTCTGATACCAAATGTAAGAGGTAAGCTTCACCCAAGAGGGGGGTGAATTGGGTGATGTTATAAATTTTTCGCTTGATGTGGTGATATGAACAATATAGTAGATAGAGTAGAGTTAAGAAGATTTGAACACAGAGAGTTATACTGGTTCGGCCTAACAACCAGGCCTACGTCCAGTCCTCAGAGATCAAGACCTACTGAGATTTTCACTATACCTCCAAGATTCAATGGGCTCTCAGAATGCCTACAAAACAACAATCGTCTTTGAACGGACTACGAGCAGAAATATTCTCTCAATAAGAAATTTCTCTCCCCCTTATGACAAGTCTTACGTGCAGAAAAACAACCTATGACCCTTCTCACTTGCTTATGTATACAAGACTTATGAGCAGCAACGTTCTCTCCTGCTTACACCATTGTAAGTCTTATGAGCAGCAACGTTCTCTTCTGCTTGTATCTTATAAGGCTTATGAGTGGAAGGTACAACAAGGAATTCTCTCAACTGCTTCTATCGTAAGGAAAACTACCCTCTCAAGGTCTCAATACCTTGAGATCAAATAAACATAGAATTTGAATTGTATGAAGACTCTCTTACAGAGCAAATGAATAAACACTGAAGATCAATGTGTGTACAGAGAAAATGATGAATAGCAAAGACTAGTGTATAAGCTTGTGAATTCTTGTGCTTCGTTGTTATCTTTGACTATCTCTGAATCTCTGTATATATAGTTGCTTTTGTTTTTTGCCCGTTTGGGAAATCATCGTTCGAGGAGCGGGACTTTTGCAACTATTGAAAGACACGCGCATGTTTGAATATTCTGAATGCGGTAGGTGCGAACGTGTTTGTAATCATGTTGTCTGCCGTTGTTTGACTTTCTCCGTAACAACTAATTTCAAACGTTCATCCTCCTGCATCATACTTATAATACTCTCAAAATGATGTTAAGCAATGATAATAAGTAATGATGATATGAATAAATAAAAATAAACCATATTCGGATTGAACGTTGTGAGACTTGGCATTTTTGATGATCTGGCAGAGCATCACTCGAGCATAGATGGCTCATTCGAGTGATCTTCCCATTTTCCTCTTTGTGCTTCAGTTATCGGGTTGTGCTTGTAAAGAATTTCAGGGAGACAGAATCCTTACTCGCGAGTGAAGTGGGGTCTCACTCGAGCACAACTCCCCCTGCTCGAGTGATCTTGCATTTTCTATTAGGAGTGTCTTCTCGGGTCATCACTCGCACACCATTTTGACAAGAGTGAGATTTTGTACTCGCGGGTGATGTGGTCCCTCACTCGAGCACATACACTCCTGCTCGAGTGAGACGCATATTATAGAGGAATATGCTCTCAATACCAACACTTGCATCAGGAACTCAGAGAGATAAATTTATCACTCGCAGGTGATGTGGGCCCTCACTCGAGCACACAGACTCCTGCTCGAGTGAGAAGAATATTCTCAAGTATTATACCTTTTAAACAAGCACTCGCATCAGATTTGGAGAGGGATAGAATTTTCACTCGCAGGTGCAGATGTGTCACTCGAGCATATGAGGTGGTGCTCGAGCACACTTGCACTTCATGACTCTCGGCCAAGCACTCGCAATACCTTGCTCGAGTACAGAATGCTCATGCTCGAGCATTGATGTCTCTGCTCGAGTGAATCAAGGAAGCATGATAATACTTGCTCTCGGCCTAGCACTCGCGGACCTTCACTCGCATGTGCTCGAGTGAGAATGGCTTCTCTGCTCGAGTGCAAACTCCAGTGCTCGAGTGAATCAATGAAAATAACAGTGGCATACCTCTCGGGTGAACACTTTCTGGCTTTCACTCGCACCTGCTCGAGCACAGAAGGGATCTATGCTCGAGTGCAAAACTTATGCTCGAGCACTCCAGTTCAGTTTTGCAGCAGATACCAGAAAACACTCCTATATGCATTTGGTAACTTTGTAAACTTTTCTTAATCTTATAAAAACATGATTTGCATACAATTGTCATTTTGTTATCATCAAAACTTAGGATCTAACATAGCTAATTCCCAAATAAATAACTTATTCAAGCCTAATTATCTGTATAGTCAATTAATTATTTATTATATAAAGAGCAAAGCCCAATTTTAAAAAAAATTATAAGAATCGCAATCCAAATTCATTCAATAAAAGGAATGTCCGGTAGTCCATTCCTTCTGCTAGCCAATAAACCTGAATTTCCACTAGCTAGCTCCAATATTATGTAGGAGCTCTACTATTAACCAACCGCAAATAATTGGGCCAAAAAGAAAAAAGAAAAAAACCATCCACAAATAATCATAGTATAAAAAATCGAACCGGACCGGCTGGTTCGATCAGTTGAACCGGTAACCGGTCAGTGATCTAGTCTAGTTCAGTCATCAGACCGTGAACCGGTCAGAAACCGGTTGAACTGGTCAAAACCGGTGGTTTACTAGTTGGACCAGTTTTCTTTTTATTTCTTTTTATTTTTCCAACTATTATCTCACGCTATTTTTTAGAGAAAAATGAAAGGTTGAAAATCAAGATGAAGAGAAAAGTAGGTAAAGAAAGAATAATTTTTAAGAAAAGAAGAAGCTGATGAAAAAAATTATTTAAAAGAATGTAATAATTATAGGAAAGAAGATATCATTGTATAAGTATAGACATCATAACTAATGCTAATAGATTTTAAGCATTTTTTCTAAAGATCTTCATTTTTATCTATAGAAGTTTAAAAATATATTAATATATATATATATATATTACCACTAATAAATTATAATATTTTAATATGACCGGTTTGATCACTGGTTAGACCTCGGTTGATCCATTAACCCTTAAACCTGTGCTGCGACCGGTTCATTGCCTAGTTCGATTTTTTGTTCCTTGCAAATAATGCATCCCATCTCAAATGTCAAATGTTTCATCATGTACTGTGACCTGTTTTAATTTATTATTTAATACTACTCTAGTCCTATTTATAAGTCATTTTTAATTTTTTCTCACATATCAAGGAGAGTTAGTTAACTTATTAACTATGAGCTAAAGTTTCAATTTCACCCTTATCTATGATTGGTTCCAAAAGTCAATATGAATAAATTTCTTTTGTTTATTGTAATTAATAGGGGTAAAAATATTCAAAATGCATTTACTATCCTGAAACTGGACTTATAAATAGGACTAATTTTTTTTGTCAAAAATGACTTATAAATAGGACCAGAGTGGTATAAAATACAAAAAGGACTTATAAATACCATGGAAACTTAATATTTACAGGATAACCCAAAATATCTAAGGCATAGACTAATTATAACCACTATATTGCCCTCGCCTTAAGATATAAGCTGACTACTTCTCAGCATCCACGTTTTTGCCCTTCAATCCACTGGCACCAGCTGAGATATTTGTTTTTTTTTAAAAAGGGAGAAATTTCAAAGAATCCCCGTAGAGATATAAGATCGACATATAAAATGTGAAAATTAAATATGCAATGCACTATATTAGGCAAAAATAAAAGTTCGTTTCGATTCATATAGATTTACTTCAGCCGAGTCACCAATTATAGCTAGGATTTTCGATAATATACCTCAACTGAGTCATCAACCACAGCTAGGATTTTCCAATATACCGTTGTTAGGTAACGAACCACAACTAGGTATTGTGCCTCTAGCACGCAATCATATCATGAAATATATTAACAAATACATATAATTATTCACATAGTGTATGAAAGATGGTAGTCCCTACCTCGAAGTTTGTTAAATCCATTTTTCAGTGTGCCTTGAAAAACGTGTTGTTCTAACGTTCGACTCGATCCTAAAATATTAAATGTACTAGAAATAGGTCATAACCCATCCAAGTATCATTTTAGACACTTCTATAGTGTTTCTTGTGATTATATTAGTCTATGGTGAAATTTTATCAAAATACCCCCGGGACCCTGACCCGGCCCTGCCGTACCTTACCCGATGTCACGTTTTTCCAAAAGTTTGACTAAGGCGATTCTGATGTATTTTCACCCAAGAAATTCATTTCTGGGATCGAAATCACAAAATTCACTGTCAAATTGCGAAAATACCCTTGATAAACCCTATTTAGGGATTTCAGTAGCATTTTCGTAATTATGTTTTTTCGTCCTCTACCAAAAAAGTGCCGAACTGTAACCCAACCTATTTTTGCCCACTGAATCCAATGGAACCATTTATTTCATGAAAATCCAACTCCTACCCCGGAAACAATGCTGGCCAAAATATTTCAAGAAAAATGGAAAAATGAAGTTTTGTGTTTTAACTTGTACTTTTCCACTTCTAATCCTTTATTAACTTGTTTAAACACATCTTAATCATGATTTAAAGAGATTTGGGCAGCATAACCCCTTAGGGTTATAGCTTTTCCAATTTTTCAACTTAACCAAGAAAGTGCTCCCTCCTATTCCCTAACTAAACTAATTGCTTTTTCCAACTAAGTCCAATCTTACACTCCTCCACGCACTCAATTCATCACTATTTGTCCATGTAGCATTATTTTAATGAAATTTGACATGTGCTCATGCAAATCCATTATAATTTAATCCCCTCCTTATATGATCATGACACTTGGCATTTTAAGTAAATTTCTAGCACATTTTATTTTCAGTTTTCAGAATAATGCCAATTCTGGCAGATTTTCTGCCTTAATTTTGAAAAATCATAACTAAGTTTTTAAACATTATTTTGGAGTGATTCCAAAGGCTATGAAACCCTTATTGAGTCTAGTTTCAAGGAAAAATATGGAATTTTACTAGCTGGGATTATATCGTTCCCAGATTTTCAATCTTTGACCGCTACTCCAGAAACTTTCCAAATTTTCCGGGCTAACTTCAAAAATTAATATCTTTTTATACATAGCTTCAATTGATTCATATTACCTATCCAATTAAAGCTTAAGATGTCTACTTTCACTTTATAAAATTTCATAATTTTTTCTCATCATTTGGTCTTCCAAAACCACATGACAATCTCACTGCCTCACAAGCGATTTCACTGAAAACGCTATTCACCTTTCAATTTTCAATATTTAATTCCTTTGGCCTTAAATATTCACCATTTTATTGAATACAGATAATAATCACAATATACGCTTGGTTAATAAAATTTGGGGTGTTATAGTTCTCCCCCACTTAAACAAATTTCATCCCTGAAATTTGCTTCACGTTCATAACCATCAACTCCAGGATAACACTTTTGAGTATGTCTCGCTGACATTATTACCGCTGATCGAAATCTACTGATACAGACTAAGATCCCTAAAATTCCTCGATTGGATTTTCACTCATAAATCATTATATCATCTACATTATTTTTCTGGCTTAATGTGTCAACGACAACATTAGCCTGCCCTGGATAACATTTATATTCCAGGTCTTAATCTTTCAACAACTCTATCTACTTACATCGCATCATATTTCACTCTTTTTTGTTATACTCACATCTCAATCTTTATGGTCTTAGTACAACTCCACAATTACACCATAAGGCAACGCTTCCAGCTTTCTGAAGCTCCCCTCGCTATCATCATCCCGTGCATAATGTTGGGTTCTGGAAAATTTTGATATAAACATCTCATAATAATCAACAAGACTCAGAACACTACGTATCACAACAATACTTTCTCGCCTTCAAGTTCAGTACCGCTTCCACTTTACCAGGGTCCACCAGGATCCCTTACTACTAGACTACGTGGCCCATAAATGTTACATCTGAAAGCCATAACTCATATTTACTCGACTTGGCATAGAGTTGTTTTTCCTCTCACCATGTTCAATTCTATTCGTATAGGAATCTACGCATTCTTTCTAATTCCACCACCCTTTCTAGGGTAGCCCATTCATATCTTCTGAAACAAATTCCAAAGAATTCATCAGCCTACCAGGCTATCAAGACATGATTCCCTACCATCCTTTATTTATACCTTTCAACACACTATCTGTCATCCACCAATCGACTCTTAGTAAAGCCACAGGTTCATAGAATAGCAAGTAGGTTAATTCTTTCTTTCATCAGGATACTTTACCCTCATTGTACATGGATACTAAAAGCTACTCATACATTTTATTCTCTGTCTCGATCTTGAGACCCTATCTCGTGGCTACTTTTGTTCTATCGAGAAGTATTCTCATTCCCATTCTGCCTACATATTGCACTACAACCCACACAGATCACCCATCACACATTTTACACCGCACAGATCTCATATCACACAGAGATTAAATAACACAGATTATACCCCACAAAGATCATATAAGTTTCCATATAACAAACTACACAGGTTACTACATAGGTCAACTCACCACAGACCACACAGTTCACCACACAGGTTAACACACAGTAGATTACACATGTCACCTCATTCAGATCACATAGGTCGCACCACATAGATTATCTTATCGTAGACCACACAGATCACATCACCCCAAACCACTCAGTAAGTTAATCCCTAAAAGTCATAGCTTGCATTCGACTCCCAATACCACCCATATGTGTTTCTCACATTCTTCTCTACTCCTCAAGTTAATTAGAACATCAACACTAACTCTATCACATGCCAATCTAACTTTAGTCAAAATTCCATTCAAATACTCCACTTATATCTCTAAGCAAGATATTAGGGTAAGTTTTCATACTTATAGATGTGATCAAAATCAAATTATACAGCTATTCATATACATTCAACCCTGAATATTTCACACAAGAGTCGCCTGAGATGACCCCCGCTGCAATCTGAATTAATGATTATGTTTTTTTGAGTAGTATTGGTATTGGGACTCACAATATATGCCAGACGCACCCTTACTGTTGCTTTCGATAGCCAAGCTCGTCATACGTTTCTCAATATATCGGTACTCTTCTGTTGCTTTACTGAACTCCATAAAATGTTGAGAAATCATATTTTTTTTAAATTCGAGTCTCAGCCCTTCAACCATCATGTCCCCATTCCACTCTTCATTGTCGTTCAACTTGGCATATGATGAGTAACACGATAGTCGAATATACCGGGCCAAATAGTCATCAAAGCTTTCCCGGTCTTGCTACTTGATACAGAGGAATTCTTTCTCTTTTTCCCTTCTGACAGTAGGGGGAAAATACTTCTCATTGAACTTCTCTTGGAATAGTTCCCATGTGATAGCAACATTCCTCTCCTTCAGGGTAAGATCCAAGCCTTTCTACCAGCAATCGGCATCGCCCTCCAGCTTGTATATGGCTAGTCGGGCCTTCACTTCTTTTGGACATTGCAGCATATCAAAGATCTTGTTCAGATTAGCCAACCAATCTTCCGCCATCTGGTGATCAAACTTTCCTCTGAATATAAGCGGCTACTGTTTACTGAATCTACTCAACCAAGCATGGATATCCACCTCAGGCTCTGGTGGTAAATTCGTTAGTGGAGGTTCCTCATGTATTTCTTCGTAATTCCCCCACATGAACTCATCTATGCAATTCTCCAGGTGGTCCTATCTTTACTGTACTGCTCGAAGATCAGTTCTTATCTTGTTCATTGTCTACAACTGTTGCTCTAACATGTCAAGTAGCTGCTGTTGGATAGGGTCAGGCCTCAGTTCACCCTCGTGGTTACCCTGTCTACCACACCCTCGGCTTCGACCTCCACCTTAGCCTTTACCACCTTCTTCTGGTTGTACTATTTCCATAATTCACTCTACAATAAATTGAGAGTAAATTTTGCTATAAGAGTAAGGGCATTCTTGTCATTTCATAAAAATTCAAGTTACAAATATGTCATACAAAGCACAAAACAATTATTTACAGTAGTTATGGGAAATTAGAGATATTACGCAACTTACAAACTACTGTATATCATAATATCAATTCTGATACCATTATCAGAATTGTTACTACTGGCGTTCAGATAACGTCATTGCGTGTATTGATTCCTCTATCCAGCATACTAGTCTCACTGACACTGTTGACTGGGCACTGGTACCCCCTTAGCTTGTGCTAATTCCTTTGTCCTCTAATACTATTGACATTATTTTGATACCGCTGGCACCTTCCTGACACCACTATCACAAGGGCAGCTATCGTTGCTATATGCACTGGAACCACCGATACTATCAACTGGGTACTGTAACTGTCTATGCATGTACTGATACTACTACTTCCCTATACTACTGATACCATCCTGATATCACTAATACCACCGATACCATCCTGATACCATTGATACCACACTGATATCATCTCCAGGTGCACCAGTACCACCGATACTGCAATCCAGGTACTGATATCACCTTTAAGTACTCTAATACTCCATTCCCTGATATCGCCATTACCGTCTTGAAATTGAACCTGCTCACCTGGTATCCTTGTCTCTGCACCGTCAATGAATGTTAAGTATCGGCCTATCGGAGTATCGCTGTAACACCCCAAATTTGATTTAGAGCTAATAGGGATTATTGAGAATGTAATTGTGGATTAAAGTTGAATTAATGTGTATTTGTGACAATATTATCTAATATGTCATAATTGTGGAAAATTGATAGAATGGGATTATTGGCTTTAAGTTGGTGATTAATGGGGAAATTAATTATTAAGAGGAAATGAAATGTGTGATTAAATGACTAATGGATGGATTAAAGAAGCTAATTGGAGACTTAGTGTGTGTGAGCCAATGAGGAGTGGACACTTGGCAAGATCACATGTGAAGGGATTTGGAGAAAAGTCAAAATGTATTTTTTTTAAAATCAGTTTCTCTCTCCTCTCTTTCCCTCTTTCTCACTGAAAACTAAAATGGGAAGGGAGTATAATCATTTCCCTTCTTCATCACTCTTCTCATCACTCATCTCTCTCCTTCTCTCTTCCATTTTCGGTGGTCTTTCTGCAGAAAAAAAGAGGAAGTGCCAAAGGTAAGTTCTTGCTATTTTGACCCTATTAATGATCTCTAATGGAAAAACTCCCTTCTTCAATCTTGTTCCTGGCACTGAGAGCTTCGATTCTATGGTTGTAGATTTACCATTGGTGGTGATTTGAACTCTTAAGGAGATATAGAGTTTGGAGAATTAAAGAACTCATTTAGAGAAAGTTGATGAGATGAGTGAGTTGAGCATTTTGATATAAGTTTTGTGGTCATTTGGTTAAGTTGGAATTTCTGGGAATTTAGCCCTATTTTCAAAAATTAGGGTCTTGTGGTGTTTGAGTTGTTGTTGTCATAGATATGATGCTTTGAGATGTATCTTAGATAGATAGAATTAGATTGAAGTTTAAATACTAAGTTTGACAATTTTGGGATTTTTGTTGAACATAGGCCAAAAACAGAACATATAGATGGAATGAGAATTTGGTTATTTTGATGTTTCCATTGTGTTCCTTGTGGAAAATTGTGTGGGAGTAGTGTTGGATATGAATTTTGAACCATTGGGAACTTAGTTTTAAAAGTGGCAAGTCTTGGTTAGTGAAAAACTCTGTTCTGACAGTGGATTTGCATGGATGTTTTAAAATAGAAAATGGTGTTGAAAAATCCTGAAACTTTCCAATTTTAAATTTCACTTGCCAAGCTTCAAAATGGACATATATTTTATGTCATTTCGATTTGTGAGCTAGGAGTTATGACTGTCCACAGTTTGATGTTAAATCTGGGAACAATTCTGGAGCAGTGTGGACATTTCTTAAATTCTGTATTTGTGTGGTAATTTCTGGTAATGGTCCATATTTTTCTGGTAAAGAGCACTTAAATAGCTTTCAATGGGCTTTGGGATCACCTCATTTCAATTTGTTTAGAATTAGTTATGATTGTTTGAAGTTCAGCCATGAAACAGAATTTTCCTGTCCGCAGCCAGAAACTTTCTGTGCTGTTTCTGGCCGCAGCCAAAGGTTTTTTGGCTGCAACCAACCCCTGTTTTCAGCACCTTGTGATTTTGAAAAGTGATTTCCAAGCTAGTACTTCTCAATCCTTTTAGGCAATTGTTAGAGACTTTTATAGCACTTAAGGGACTTTAATGATAACCAAAACTAAGTGTTTTGAAGTCATTTGAGTATTGGAATAATTGATAACCTGTCGACCTTAATGATTATAGGATTTGATATTTACCCGGAACATAGAAGGCATATGCCTGAACAAGAACGGAAAGAACAAGGTAGTGACACTTTATCCTATATCATGTATATTGCATTGCTTATTTGCATTAGTCATTGAATACAGTGAGGGGACGTGGCGAAAGCTTGGCCTTGAATACAGATATAATGAAGGGAACGTGGCGTAAGCCCGATCTCAAATACAGATACAGTTGATAGGACGTGGCGAAAGCCCAGCCTTAAATATAGATATAGTTGAGGTGACGTGGCGTAAGCCCGGCCTTGTATACAGTGAAGGAGACGTGGCAGTGTGCCCGACCTCGAATATTGATTGCTACATTGTGATATATGTTTACTTGCTTTGTATATATGCATTATATTCATAAACTGTTGCTACTGGGATTTTTTTGAATCTCACTCTTTCCAAATAACATTTTTTAGATAGGGCAAGTGGATCGAGGAATAAGCAAGTGGATAAGGGCAATTAGGACTGCCGGCGGTAGTCTTAGTTTGATATTTTGGTTTATACTGGACTGGTTATCATTTTGGATGAATGTATACATATTGAATAGATCATAGAATTATAGTTTTGTGTAATCCCCAGTATGGATACTGAGATAGGCAATGATGCCTTGTATAAACCTTCGGATTAATGTTATTATCCCAGGTGTATGTCGGGAATTGTTATGATACTCTGATATTGTATATGTGATTGACCGAACAGGCCTATTGCTTTTACTTTGAAATGAATGGAGATCTATTTATACAAGTGTTGTAAAAAGTTTTTAATTACCCCGATTCTCTTATTCAATTATTAAACGTATTTAAACACTTAATCTCGGCCTTGATCATGACGGGGCTTACAATCGTGCTCCTACAGTGCCTTGGGATACTTGGGCTTGAGAAGATAGGACAACTCCATGTCCGGCTGTAGGTTATACGGCACCTGTACTGGCTTTGTCTGAGACTCTCCTCATCCAACAGAATCTCCTCCTGTTCGTAGTCAGAATCATACTCCTCTAGCGCATCTCCGGTCTCTTTGACCTTTGTCACTCTTGGAGACGCCGGCCTTAGCTCGGGATCATACATTGAAAGTCTCGACACTCTCTTTCGTGCTATGTATCGACTACGCATACCGCCGCACCAGAAATAGTCGATCATTGGCTGTCTGTCCGGGACATGCTAGTTCACCGTCGTCTTGCTCGAGCTATCCACGATCACGATCATCGGCTCACTCAAACCATCCACGAGTATAGACACACTCGAACTATCCATGAATAGTCTGGTCACCATGCAAACAAAACCTTATCAGTATACATTTTTGGTAATGCCAGAACCGCTTATTAGCTCTGATATCAAAAATGTCAACACCCGTTTCCATTTCGATAATCAGAGGATAATAAAGACGGAATTCAATGGGCATACAGAAAGGTACAATTATATTGATAAAAAATATTTGTTTACAATACCAATATTGTTCATCAATGAAATACAGAAAACATCACGGAAATTTAATATTTACTGGATAACCCAAAATATATAAGGCATAAACTAATTATAACCACTATATTGCCCTCACCTTAAGACATGAGCTGATTACTTCTCGGCGTCCACGCCTTTGCCCTTCAAACCACTGGCACTAGCTGAGATATTTGATTTTGAAAAAGGGTGAGATTCCAAACAATCCCCATAGAGACATACGATCGACATATAAAATGTGAAAATTAAATATGCAATGCACTATATTAGGCAAAAATAAAAGTTTGTTTCGATTCATATAGATTTACCTCAGCCGAGTCATCGACTAAAGCTTGGATTTCCGATAATATACCTCAACTGAGTCATCGACCACAGCTAGGATTTTCTGATATACTGTCGTTGGGTAGCGAACCACAACTAGGTACTGTGCTTCTAGCACACAATCATATCATGAAATACAGTAAAAAATATAATTATTCACATAGTGCATAAAAGATGGTAGTCCCTACCTCGAAGTTCGTTAAATCCCTTTTTAGGGTTCCTCGAAAAACGTGTTGTTCCAGCATTCAACTCAGTCCTAAAATATTAAATGTACCAGAAATAGGTCATAACCTATCCAAGTATCATTTTATACTCTTCTATAGTGTTTCTTGTGGTTATATTAGTCTATGGTGAAATTTTATCAAAATGCCCCCAGAACCCCGGCCCGGCCCCGTCGTACTCGGCCTGATGGCACGTTTTCCCAAAATTTTGACTAATGCTATTCTGACGCATTTTAACCCAAGGAATTCATTTCCGGGCTCAAAATCATAAAATTCACTATCAAATTATGAAAATACCCTTGACAGACCCTATTTAGAGATTTCAGTAGCGTTTTCGTAATTATTCTTTTTCAGCCTCTACCAAAAAAGCGCCGAACTATAACCCCACCTATTTTTTCCCACTGAATCCAATGGAACCATTGATTTCATGAAAATTCAACTACTATCCCCCTGAAACAGTGCTGGACGAAATATTTCAAGGAAAAATGAAGTTTTGGTTTTTAACTTCCAAAACTTGTACTTTTCCACTTCTAATCCTTTATTAACTTGTTTAAACACATCTTAATCATGATTTAAAGAGATTTGGGAAGCATAACCCCTTAGGGTTACAGATTTTCCAATTTTGCAACTTAACCAAGAAACTTGAAAAGTCAAGAAATATCACTAATAACAATACCACAACCACAAAAGAGCAAGTTTATGAGATTAGCCTCTTGTTTCCAAGCCTGGCATCTTAACTCCTTCTCTTCCTTGGAGATTTGTCTTGCTAAACACATGAATACCTGAAGAAGAGAACCTTAGAGGAAGTGTTACACAAGAATAGGTAACCAAATCACCAAATCAACACTTACTTACCTTAACCTTCTTCCTCCTTCTCTCTAAATCTTCAAAGAACTCTCAAGCTCACTCTCTCTCCTCTCTTGGTGGCTTGGACAAAATATGGCATGAAAGAGGAAGGGAATGTGTTTATTGATTTAGTCTTCTTTCTTCCTAACCTTTGATATCATCAAGGGTTGAGATTTCACCACCTTTCATGCACCATTCCTCCTCCCATACCTCCAACCATGCCCTCTTACTTTATGCCATACTCCCTCATCATTTAGCTTCAATTGGAATTGGGCTAGATTCCCTTCTTGTTACAAAAGAAAATGTGCTCTCTCCTATACCCTAGCTAAACTAATTGCTTTTTCCAACTAAGTCCAATCATTCACTCCTCCATGCACTCAATTCAGCATTATTTATCCATGTAGCATTATTTTAATGCAATTTGACATGGGCTCATGCAAATTCATTATAATCTAATCCCCTTCTTATATGATCATGACACTTGGCATTTTAATTCCATTAATCAATTTCTAACACATTTTATTTTCAATTTTTGGAATATTACCAACTCTGGCAGATTTTCCACCCTAACTTTGAAAAATCGTAACTAATTTTTAGACATCGATTTAGAGTGATTCCAAAGGCTATAGAACCCTTATTGAGTCTAGTTTCAAGAAAAAATATGGAATTTTACTAGCTGAGATCATATCATTCCCATATTTTCAATCTTTGACCGCTGCTTTAGAACTTTCTAGATTTTCTGGGCTAATCTCAAAAATTCATATCTTTTTGTACATAGCTTCAATTAATTCATATGACCTATCAAATTAAAGCTTAGGATGTATACTTTCACTCTGTAAAAATGTCATAATTGTTGCTCATCATTCGGTCTTCTAAAACTACATGACAATCTCACTGCCTCACAGGCAATTTCACTGAAAACACTATTCACCTTTCAATTTTTAATATTTAATTCCTTTGGCCTTAAATATTCACCATTTTATTGAATATATATAATAATCACAATATACTCTTGGTGAATAAAATTTGAGGTGTTACAATACTCGCTCCGATCCATAATATAAGACATATTTATCCAACTTGATTAGGTTAAGTTAGTTATACTAGTTAATATAACATATATTTTCTAAAATATTCTAGTTATCTTCCTTAATTCCATCCTTCTCTCTTCTCCTTGATCATTGTTGATATAGTATGTCTTATATTTCAAATTAAGAAAAGATTGACAAATATAAAAAATATGTCTTATATTTCAAATCAAGATCAACTCTTCAAATATATTTTATATTAAGGGCCGAAGGGAGTACTACATCTTATCTGAGATTTTTAATCAAGTTATTAGATAAAAGCCCATATATAAACAAGTTAGTTACTTAATTTCATAAAATGGTACCCGTCTGCAATTCTAGGTTACTACTTGGTCTAGTTTCTCTACTAATCATATTTTGTTGATCATCAACCGGTTGCATATGTTTATAATTAAGTAAAAATATTCATTGCTGGTAAAAACAATTAAGTGAAAATATTTAGCACTAATATATTACTTCTTGTACTTCTTTCTCTCATCACATGGCAAAAAAGGAGGGGGGAAATGATTTATAAATGATTTGGAAAAACATCCGCACGAAATTAGCTGGAGTCAGTTACATGAATTGCATGGCGTCATGTACTGTATCAAAAACTAAATCTTTACATAAATTATTAATCAAAAGGTATTCAATAACTTGATTCAATGTGCTATCTCTTCTTTCTTCTTCTACTCATTTTTAGAGAACTCCTTTTAATCTACCTTGTTTACCAACGCATCCAATGGCCTTCTTTGTATGTGTATGAACTACCTCTCAAACAGTTTTCTACCACATTCTCATTAAATAGACGTCACCCTAACTCTTCCTCATATATATTATATTCATTACAAATATTATCTTTTCTTGTATGACTACGTATCTGCCATCTTGCCATCCTCATCTTAGCTACAACATTTTATGCTTTTGTTATCCCTTTAAAACCCAACAATCATTGCCATAAAATATTGCTGCCCATAGATATACACCACTACAAAAAACACAAAGCTGTGGCGCTTATAATTGCATTAGTTGTGGTGTTAGAGAAGTGCCACATATCAGGAAGCCACTAAAAAAAGCTGTGGCGCTTGAAAGAGCCACAACATTTTTTTTAAAAAAAAATACCCTCCCGTGGCGCTTTTTGGAGGAAGTGCCACAGGAAGTGGGTCTCCTGTAGCGCTTACGTCATGTAATAACCCGAATTTTGAGACTTGAGCTTAGAGAATAAGCTTGAGATTAGTGGATTGCTAAGCCCCGGTTTAGCAAGATCCCAAATTGTGATTAGGGGTTAATGATTACAAAAGTGGACGTGGTTAGTGATTAATGAACCTTTTTAGAGAATATAAAGTGGATTGTAGTCGCTTGTGTTATGAGCAACGCCAAAACCCTATATTTGAGTTCAATTGTGGATTAACATCCAAATTGACTTAGAATAGAGGGAAGAATTGAATGGGGTATTGTGATGGAAATGGTGTCATGTTGTGGTATTTAATCATTGGAATTGATTTAAATTGGATTGGACACATTGGTTGCAAAACTGAAAATGCTGTCCAGTGTGAATTCTGTCTGGGCAGTCTTCTCGTGTGGACGTTTTTAATAGGCAAATGATGTTAGCAAATTATGAAACTTTACATTCTTAAATTTCACATCCAAAGATTCAAAATGGACATATAATTGGTGCCATTTCATGTTGGGAACGGGGAGATATGACTGTCCAAAGTTTGAGGTCGAAAATGGACTCTGTTTTGGGGCAGTGATGAAATTTGTGTAATTATGGAATTGTGTGGTGATTTCTAGTATTGGTAAATATTTTTCCTATAAAGAGGACTTACATACCTTTCATTTGGATTTGGAATCTCTTCTATGTGATTCAAGGGTTGGAAGCTCAAATTTGCTTGTTGAAGTGAGCTAGGGTTCAGCCACTCTTGAGAAAAGCTAGTGGGAGCTTGAGGTAACTTCTAAACTCTTGTGTATTGACTATTATTTGCTGCTGTGGACAATTTAATCGGTGAAATTTCGCCGGATTGTCATTGGTTTCAAAAATGGAAAATGGGTGTGTGGGGCTGTTATGCTGCCCAAATTTGTACTTAATGATAGGTGTAACCTAATGGAATAGCCAATAAAGTGGTTAGGAGTAGAAAGGAACGCGTTTATGGAGCCGAAACCGAAAAACCCCAATTTTTCCCGGGGAATTGAGAATTTCGGCCAAGCCTAGTTTGGAGGGTTGGAAGCTCAAATTTGTTAGAACAAGTGTTTCACCCAAGAGGGGGGGTGAATTGGGTGATACTAAAATTTTGTCAGAAATGTGAAACTTTGACAATAAATTAAAACAGTAAGGAATAAGAAGAAATATCACCGAAGTGTACACCGGGAGTTATACTGGTTCGGTCACAACTACTTTGACCTACGTCCAGTCCTCAGAGCTTCTCTGAGAGTTTCATTATAACTTCCAAGATTCAGTGGGTTTTTGGCACCTCAGTACAAGCAAGTTCCTTCGCCTGGGCACTCGCTCCCCCTTACAAGTTGTCATCCAATCCCAACTCAAGGTTCCACAACCTTAAGTTATCTCAATAACAAATATTGAGTATGAATGAAATATCTCTCTTACAGAGTGAATAAGAATCACTGAAGCATAGAAATATAATTACAACGTCAAAACAGAGCAATGAACTTGATGATACGTTTGTGTATGTTCTTGTTGTTTTTTTCTCTGTTTGGATGTTCACATATATATAGATATGTTGGTGAAGACCGTTGGAACATTTTCCTTTCGTCCGTTGGAGAGTGCGCAGCCACTATTGACTTTTCCAATTTTTGAAAAATATCCGTTGGCGGTGGTTGGCATTTGAACATTTCTTTTGACTTCCATCACTTGATATGATTTCTTCATTGTTCATCTGTAAATAGACTAAGAATACTAACACAATGAAAGATTAATCATATAGGAAACAAATCAATGAACGTTTGAATGATTTCTGGATTTCTGGGTTTGCTTACTCAAGTAGCTACTCGAGTATTCCTTGAAGTTTACTCGAGTACTTACTCGAGTATCATCGGGAAAAACTTTGATCAACTACAAGTCAACAGATAATTAAAGGTTACTCGGGTAGTGCATGGAATAACCAATTTTCAAACCTTTGGTAATGTATGTTTACTCGGGTACCTACTCGAGTAATACACTCACAACTTTATGGGTTACTCGAGTACCAACTCGAGTAAACCTTCAAATAAACTTTTCGTTACTCGATGCTTTACTCCAGTAATGTTGGCAGGATTTCAAGGCCGAGAGCACATCAAGTTAGATTACCTTGTTACTCGAGTACCTACTCGAGTAAACTTACTTTTAGTGCATAACTTACTCGGGTAATGACTTGAGGTTTTCCTTGAAAATAACTCTGCATACTAGAGTACCTACTCGAGGAATCCACTTAAAATAAAGCATTAAAAACTTGCATACTAGAGTAATGACTCGAGGAAAATGAAATAAAATTACATCAAGTTATTCGGGTACCACCTTCAAGTTTATCCTTACCATACTGAGTTACTCGAGTAGCTCCTCGAGTAACATTGGCAGTGGTATAAAATGCCGAGAGCACCACATTTTGTGAAACAGAGTAACTCGAGAACCTACTCGAGTAACATTGGCAGGCCGAGAGCAACTTGAAAATTTTCACATGGTTACTCGAGTAACATTGGCAGACCGAGAGCAACTCCAAGTTTTTACCTGGTTACTCGAGTACCTACTCGAGTAATATTGGCAGGCCGAGAGCAACTTGAAAAAAACTTACACTATTACTCGAGTACTTACTCGAGTAATGTTGGCAGGTTACTGGAAGGTGCCTCTGGTTACTTCAAGTTTTGTCTCATTACTCGAGTACGTACTCGAGTAATGCCTTAGAAAAACTGCTTCTGATCAAGTTTCTCAGCTTTTTCTCTTGGCGTTTCTTTATTACTCCAATGCTTACTTCAAGTGATGCTTATCCCTGCTTTTACTTTGTTCAAACTTATTTATTAATCAATTCTTTTTCATACCATACTTTTGTTATCATCAAAACATGAGATCTAACAAAATTTGCTTGTTGAAGTGAGCTAGGGTTCAGCCACTCTTGAGAAAAGCTAGTGGGAGCATGAGGTAACTTCCAAACTCTTGTGTATTGACTATTCTGGCTGCTGTGGACAATTTAATCGGTGAAATTTCGCCGGATTGTCATTGGTTTCAAAAATGGAAAATGGATGTGTGGGGCTGTTATGCTGCCCAAATTTGTACTAAATGATAGGTGTAACCTAATGGAATAGCCAATAAAGTGGTTAGGAGTAGAAAGGAACGCGTTTACGGAGCCGAAACCGAAAAACCCCAATTTTTCTCGGGGAATTGAGAATTTCGGCCAAGCCTAGTTTGGAGGGGTTAGAGATGGATTTTCAATGATTTGATGATTCCATTGAGTTCAGGAGCGAAAATTAGGTGGGGTTACAGTTGGTCACTTTTTCGGAAAAGGCCGAAAAAGCATAATTACGAAAACGCCCTTGAAACCCTTAATGTGGGGCTGCCAAGGGTAAATTTGTAAATTGAAATTGAATTTGATAATTCCGAGTCCGGAAATGGATTCCTTGGGCGAAAATATGTCAGAATAGCCCATGTTAAAATTTCAAGAAAAGTACAGTCGGACCGGGTACGGCGGGGCCGGGCCGGCCGGGTCCCTGGGGGTATTTTAGTAAATTTTCAATATAGCCTCATATAACCCCCAGAAATACTATGGAAGTGTCTAAATAGTACATTTGACATTGTAGGATCGAATATGAAGCCCCGAGTTGCTGGCACGTAAATGGAGGAGAAAAGACTGGAGGTAGGGGACTTACCTTACTTGCATGTATTCGATAACTTTGCTTGTGTAGTGATGTATGTGATTGCTTTACTTGATTGTGTAGAGCATATTTGAATAAATGAAGCTCTGTTTCTGTTTTCGCTGTGGCCATAGTCTTGTTGTATGAAACATTGAGCATGTAGAAATATCATTATGGGGTATGCATCTAGATAAAGCTAACATGTCATACACCTAGCATCTATCATGCATGCATTATGGTATCTGTTTCCTACTGAGATTCTCTCGAATCTCACTCTCCCCTACCAACAATTTAGATAGGGCAAGTGGCTCGTGGAGGGAGCGGCTAGGACTCGTTCAAGATGAGATTGTGTAATCCCCATTTGAAGAACTGTAATGGGCAATTGTACCCTGTGTATCTTTAGCGAAGGTATGTACCCGAGATTGCCAGGATGATTAAGTTGTGCACTCTGATATTTATATGAATGTGATTTATCTTCGCGTAGTAATTGTATTCGAAATGTGAATATGAGACCAAGTTTATAAATGATTTCAAAAATTATTCGTGAAAACCTCGTCATGTGATGGGTTAGTAAATGTTATTTGATTATTATTGGTCTCTATTTTATTTTAATCGCGTATTTCAGATATAATTACGGAGGGGGTTACACTTACGTCAGCAAGCACCATAGGAGACCACACCCTCCTGTGGCGCTTACATCAACAAGTGCCACAGGAGGGCCCCTTCCTGTGGCACTTCTTCAAAGAAGCGCCACCTAAAGTATTATTTTTAAAAAAATTATTTTTGTATTTTTCTTTTAGAACCCTATAATTATTTTTTTATCAAAACAATCCTATAATTATAGTTGATAACACACTTTGAACACATTTTCATATTCAAAACAAAATGAAAAAAAGCAAACTACAATCAAATAACTTCAAAATGATATAAATTAACAAATAACTAATTAACAAAATTACTACTAAGTAAAATAAAAGTGTTAAAAATAAATTATTATTTTATTTATATGCTATTGAGACACCACTGAAGATTGTTCTTATACATGCTCTGATATTCAGATTTTGAAGATAGTAGATCCTGAAGGTATCTTTGGGACCCCTCCATATGTACTTCAACTCACGTATAGATTTTCCAATCACATTTCTTCTAATCTTAATCTCACTTCTGGACGGTCTATTTCTACTCCTTCCAAATTAAGAACCTCTTCTATTTTGAAGTCTCTTACCTCAAGATTTGTCAACCTTTCCACATCCTAGACGATTTTCATCAAGTCCTAAAAAAAATAAATCAATTCAAAATTTCAGCATGAATTCAAATTATCACATTCACAAAAATTGTGAAATTCCTAATACTATGATTAATGGATGCCTCAATAGGCATTGGTTTATAAAAAGAGAAACTTTATCTCTGGATGCCTCTAATGCTTACGAACTAAGGACATACATGCATGCATGGTTATGCTCAAATATATACACTTGAAATCATATAATGTGATCTATATTCATTAGAAGTTGATAAACATATGGTGCATCTTTCTTTTAAAGTATATATTAGAAATTTTTAACTTTTTTAGGTCACTACTTACTTGATTCACAAATTCTATTATACTTTGGGAAAGGAGTGTGTGTGTGTGTGTGTGTGTGTGTGTTGACGCAAACCCAATTTTTTTGAATGAAAATTTAGAAATTTCAAATCTTGACAAGACAAATTTTTTAGGCATGAAAAAATGTTCTTGACGTTAAAGTTTGAATACTACACAGTCCATTGAAAAAAAAAATCCCGGAACAACAATTTAAATGTGTTTCCTTTGAAGTTTTCACATCCAATTGTGTTCATTGCAAAGAAGCCATCAAATTTAGAAAAGATCCTCCGTTGAACTCTTGAAAATCCTCCAATTTAATGTTTTGTAGATACCGAAAGCTGAGGTGATATCTTTTTGCACAAATATTATTGATCATCTTTGGTACATGTACAAGTGAAGTGCCGATCGAAGTGGAGACGGTGAGGAATGACAAAAAGAAGAGAAGGAGAAAATGTGTAGACTAAGAAGATAAGGAGTGAGGCACGTGTTAGATGGGGAGTGGAGACTAAGAGGATAAATATGATAGAAGCAAATTGTAGGAGAGAGAATAATTTGAAAAAAAAATTACTTTGTGTGGCGCTTCCTAAGCCAAGTGCCACACAAAATACGTAGCAACTATGGCATTTCCTTAAGCAAGCGCCACAGCTGCTACTTCATTTTTTGTTTAAAAAAAACACCTTAGGTGACACTTCTTCAAAGAAGCGCCACCTAATGTCTCCAAGCAGCTCTGGCCCTTCCTTGAGGAAGTGCCACTTGAAGTTCTTTTTAAAAAAAATTAAAAAATCTAGAAAGAAGCTCTGGCACTTTTTAAAGAAGTGCCACAAAAGATGTACCACTGATCTCTATTTTTGTAGTGGTGATAGCAATATGATAAACCTTCCCTTTTACCGCATTAGGTACTTTCTAATAAAAAAAGTACTCCAATAATCTATCCATTGAAACTACCCAACTCAAATCCTATGAGATAAACAGACAAAAGGGAAAAAAAGAAGGAAAAAGAAAACCACTTATTCACAATTAGATGAAGAATAATATCTTATTATTATTAGTATTATAAGTATTAAAAGGGTGAAGATGCAAATTTAGCAATAAACAATTTTGCGATGAGCATCCATAAGACTTATATATTTTCGAGAGCAAAAGTAGACATAAACTATTTATTTTGGAGCAAATATAGCAACACCGTTAAAAACACTTAACTTCCGTTACTTTTTGAACTGTGAGTCCCACTAGTCTTCTCTCTCTGTATTTTTTTAATCAAAAAATATCACTTAGACCTTATAAAAACAATTTCATTTTATATAAACCCAAAAAAAATAAAGTAAGACCATTATTATCTTTTCACTAAAAAAAACTTAATTTTAGTTTCACCTAAGAGATATAGTAAAATTTCAGAATCTTTTGGGCGTTAACTGAAATGAAATTGTTTCTATGTGATATAAGTGATATTTTTCCATTAAAGAAATATTAAAATAATAGAAAGAGAGAAGATCGGTGGAACCCACAGTGCAAAAAGTAACAGAAGTTAAGTGTTTTTAACGACGTTGCTATATTTACTCCGAAATAAATAATTTATGTCTACTTTTGCTCCAAAATAATAGTTTATATATACTTTTGCACTAAAAAATATATAAGTTTTATGAATGCTTATCGTGAAATTGTTTAATGCTAAATTTGTACCTTCGCTGTTTTTAAAATAGTATGTGTAAACCCACATGAAAAAAGTATAACATGTTATATGTGATTAGAGAACATAATAGATATAAGGAACTTGATGTAATTAACTAATTATAGTCCTTTTAAATATTTTATTTCACCTATTTTAGAAATACTTAAAATTATAGGTCATGTCATGTGGGTCTAAGTCAAGTATTATTTTTTAAATGACACGGTATATGATAAAAAAAATATAAAAGTTATGATATGACAATACCCATTAACTTTAACAGCAATTTTAATGGTATAAGGGTTGACAGTCAAAACATGAAATATTATGCCCCTTAATTTAATTTTTTAAAGTTTAAGAGGTGATGTTTAACTAACCCAAAATTTAGAGGTTTTTGTGTATTTAAGCCTTTTGAATAATTATAATTTTTATAATCCTCCCCAAAAAATATTATATTGTTTCTCTAGGTCTTTCTCGCTAGTCATCGTCGTCAATATCAATAATCAATATCATAAATATCTTCTCTAACATTTATAGCAACACCGTTAAATTTCATTTTGTTTTTAAGTAACACCGTTAAATCCCACTAGTCACATCTCCTAATTAATGTTATTTGTGTTTTTCCTATTATTTCTCAAACAAATAGCCAAATCTCCATAAATCTAAGGGTTATTTAAATGTTTATTTTACCAAAAAAAAATTAATAGATAAAAATACACCGCTTTGCTTGTTGATTTTTTGTTTCACCAAAACAGCCTATTAGTTTAATCGTTAGTATTATATTATGTGAACATTGACAAAACAAGATGAATTGGGGATAAACGCTTTCATTCACGGATATGCCACCTTTGACAATTGAAAGCATATATTAATATCGTTGGTTGGTTGACTTGGTTCAACGTAGAGACTCCCAAATTAGGACGCTTCTTTATATTATTAAAAACAGTAAATTATAGATTAAGTTTATATATAAAACTTTAGGTGAAGATGACTTGAGGAGAAATTGAAGGATGATGTGAAGTCACAAATGGGTTTGGATTGGAGGAGCAGATGCGTCCTTGAAGAAGATGAAAAGGTGCGCCTTTGCCCTTTGTTTTTGGGTCACGGTTGTTTTTATTTTAGAATATAAACAAATTAAAGTATTAAAAAGAAAATATGAGAGTTTAATTACACAACCATCACTTAAATTTGTTAAGACAACCATTTCTGTTAAGTAAGACTAACATGTTAATATTAAAATACTAAAAATGTACTTTATAAATTTAAAGGACTAAAATGATACATAATATAAACATAAAGGACTACATGTATACTTTAATATATTCATAATATGCATTATATCTTACAAAATTTTAAAGCTCTTATTACCAAACATATATTTCCTTTGGTCTTGAAGAGAAAATTCCCTGGGAAAATTTCATTCAGCCCCATGAAAGGGACTTAATTTTAGTTAATGTCTAAAGATTATGAAACTTTACTACACCTTTTTGGTCAAAATGAAATTAAATTGTATAGTTGAAAAGATCATGATGCTCTTGCTTTATTTTTTTTATAAGGGCATTTATAAGACAAATAACCAGATTTAAAAGAAATTTTGGAGTTAACAAGAATATTTTGACCATTAATTCACAAAATAAATAAGAAAATTTATAAGATAAATAAAAGAATTCATAAGTAACATAAGGAATTAAAAATATTTTGGCCATTCACAAGATCAATAAGGGGATTCAAAAAATAAAGTAAGGACATTATTGTCTTTTCACCTACAAAACTTAATTGGTCTAAGGGGGTGGGGTGAAGTTTCTGAATTTTTTGGATTGACTAAAATAAAATTGCTACAATGGGCTTGACTGAAATATTTTATATCTATTAAAACTCAAAAGTAATTTTTGAAGAACACCTCCATGGCTCCAAGTAAGTAAGTTTTCTTGGAGAGATAAATTAGCCAAATGCAATTCATATTAATGTAATTTTTAATTAATAGGTTATATTAGAATTTTTAAGAAATATTCCTAATGGTAATTGATATGTTGCACTAAAATATATATGTTTCAAAATAGAAGATATGTGATTATAATTACTACTAAATAGAAGGAAAGTTAGATTTTTTTACTCTAAAGTTATTTATTTTTGTCATACTAAAATCGAAAAAATTATTTTCATATTCATGTCAATATTGAAAATAAATCATAGGTATACAAATAAAAAAAAACTTCATCAAACACATACCCTTTTGATAATTAATTAATCATACAAGCGATATAATTTTGATTAATGAAATTGAAACAACATCAATTACTACACTATCAATTTTGTTTTTTCTTAGGCTAAACATAAACATAGATAGCTATCATTTTATTGATGACAATTATATTTAAAGTACCATCAAGAACTAAACGCATACACGTCTCGTAACAAAAATTCAAACATTGTTTTTATGAGAAACTAGCCTTTTTTCATAGACTCAAGCCCTATTTATTACCAGTTTCTTTGACAAAATGTTTATTACCAATTTCACTTATGAAATTATATATAATTATCTAAAATTACATTTGTTCACTTCCAATAATTCAAACCAGTAGTTAGTTACACATTCTTTTAAATGCGGGCCTGAATCTCACTTAGCCTAGTCTTGAATATTGATGATGGCAACCTGTTTTAATTTTGTACCCTAATTATATTGCCATGCATGGTTGCTTTCCTGCTCATCAAGCCTTAATTATTCTAACAACAAACCAAGTTGCACTTGACTCACACGTAACAAGTTAGTACAATATTTTAATCGTCAAGTTAAATAATTTAATTGAATATCAACAAATAATAATTTCTTAAGAAAATAATACTAGCATTTTGTTATGGGAATAGAAGCATCATATATGGCCTTTATGTGTGTTGAATAATGTAACAACCCAAATTTTATTCACCAAGAGTATATTGTGATTATTATATATATTCAATAAAATGGCAAATATTTAAGGCTAAAGGAATTAAATATTGAAAATTGAAAGGTGAATAGTATTTTTAGTGAAATCACCTGCGAGGCAATGAGATTGTCATGTGGTTTTGGAAGACCAAATGATGAGAAACAATTATGAAATTTTACAGGGTGAAGGTAGACATCCTAAGCTTTAATTTGATAGGTCATATGAATCAATTGAAGCTATATACAAAAAGACATGAATTTTTGAATTTAGCCCAAAAAATCTAAAAAGTTTCTGGAGTAGAGGTCAAAGATTGAAAATCTGGTAATAATATGATCCCAAACTAGTAAAATTCCATAATTTTTCTTGAAACGAGACTCAATAAGGGTTCCATAGCCTTTAGAATCACTCCAAAACGATGTCTACAAAATTAGTTATGATTTTTCAAAGTTAGGGTAGAAAATCTGCCAGAGTTGGCAATATTCCGAAAATTGAAAATAAAATTTGTTAGAAATTGATTAATGGAGTTAAAATGCCAAGTGTCATGATCATATAAGGAGGGGATTAAATTATATTGGATTTGTATGAGCACATGTCAAATTGCATTAAAATAATGCTACATGGACAAATAATGATGAAATGGTATGCTATCTTGAGTGCAAGTTTGGTTTAGTTGGAAGGACACTTTATTTGGTTAAAGCATGAGAAGGGGGAGCACGTTTTTTTTTTTTGTGAGCAAGACAAGGGAAGAATTAATGGGGCAAGTAAGGCATAAAGTGAAGAAGTATGGGTGGAAGCATGGAGGGAAGTATGGTGGTTGGCAAGTGTCACCATGTCAACCCTTGATGAGATCAATGGTGTGTAGATTTAAGGGAGGAATTTTATGAAGCCATTCCCTTCCTCTTCCTTTGTCCATTTCCGTTTTGAGCCAAGAGAAAAGAGAGAGAGAGAAGCTTAAGGGAATTCAAGCTTTAGAGAGAAAGAGGAAGAGAAGGATCAAGGTAGGTTTGTGATTTCTTAATTTTTCCTTCTAAACTAGCATAAGCTTCTTCTCTAATCTCTATTTTCTCTATAAAATTCATGGTTTAGCAAGCTCATCTTGAGCTCAAGGAGAGACGGAGGAGGACGTTTAGAGAGTGAGAGGAAAGGAACTCAAGAGATAACTTCTCAAATCCTAAAACTATGCTAGTATGTGATTGTTGTTGATGATTGTGGTTGGAGTTGGTTATTTTGTTGAGTTTGTAAATTTGGAAAAGCTATAACCCTAAGGGGTTATACTGCCCAAAATCCTTTAAATCATGATTAAGAAGTGTTTAACTGAGTTAATCAAGGATTAGAAAGTGGAAGAATACAAGTTTTGGAAGATAAAACACAAAACTATTTTTTCCATTTTCTTCAATATTTCGGCCAGCACTGTTCCAAGGGGTAGGAGTTGGATTTTTATGAAATAAGCGCTTCCATTGAACTTAGTGGGTAAAAATAGGTGGAATTACAGTTGGGCACTTTTTCGGTAGAGGACAAAAAAGTATAATTACGAAAACACCATTAAAATCCCTAAATAGGGGCTCTCAAGGGTATTTTCATAATTTTACAGTAAATTTGGTGATTTCGAGACCGGAAATGGATTTCTTGGACAAAAATACGTCAGAATAGCCTTAGTCAAAATTTTGGAAAAACGTGCTATCAGGTTGGTTATGACCTTTTTCTGGTACATTTAATATTTTAGGACCGAATCAGACGCCGGAAATGACACGTTTTACGAGGCACACTGAAAAAGGGGTTTAACAAACGTTGAGGTAGGGACTACCATCTTTCATACACTATATAAATAATTATATGTATTTGTTACTGTATTTCATGATATGATTGCGTGCTAGAGGCACATTATCTAGTTGTGGTTCGCTACCCAACAACGGTATATCGGAAAATCCTAGCTGTGGTCGATGAATTAGTTGAGGTATATTATCGGAAATCCTAGCTGTAGTCGATGACTCAGCTAAAGTAAATCTATATAAATCGAAACGAACTTTCATTTTTGCTTAATATAGTGCATTGCATACTTAATTTTCACATTTTATATGTCAATCGTATGTCTCTACGGGGATTCTTCAAAATCTCCCCTTTTTTTTAAAAAACAAATATCTCAGCTGCTGCCAGTGGATCAAAGGTCAAAGGCGTGAACGTCGAGAAGTAATCAGCTCATGTCTTAAGGCGAGGGTAATATAGTTGTTGTAATTAGTTTATGCCTTAGATATTTTGGGTTTTCCTGTAAATATTAAGTTTCCACGATATTTTCTGTATTTCGTTGACGAACGATATTAATATTATAAACAAATATTTTTATCAGTATAATTGTACCTTTTTATATGTCCATTAAATTTCATCTTTATTATCCCCCGATTATCGAAATGGAAACGGACGTTAATAAATAATATTAGCTCATCATTTGATTCATATTGAGTCGATAATAAGGTTAAAATTATTATGCTTCTCGAATGTCAATTTTGCAAATAAATGATTATTGAAGCCTAATTATCTGTGTATATTTAATTATTTATATGAAGAATAAAGCCCAATTTGTTTTTTCTTTAGTTATTAAATCGCAATCCAAATTTATTCTACGGAAATATTATCTGCTGGCAACTCTGCGAGCCAAGGAACTTGAATTTTCAATACACATGCGACAAAATCATCAGAGTCTCTATATATATATATATATATAATAGAATAGAATAGAATATAATATAATATAATATAATAACACATCCCATCTCAAATGTCAAATACGTTGCCCCATGTTTTGTGACTTATTTTAGTTTATTATTTAATATAAAAATATAAAAAATGGCAAGGAATAAACAATACATCTATCTGAGATTTTTATAAAAACAAATATAAGAAATACTACTTAAATTTCAAAATCTCAAATGAGTCTTATGACATATAATAGTATTGATATTATCCGCAAAAATATAGCAATTGATATCTCATTTTAGTATAGAAAGTTACTTATTTGATATTTTGAAGTTCAAGTAGTATTTTCTTATTTTTTTTTATATTCAAGTTATTAGATAATTAATTAGTTAATTAATTTCATGAAATGGTGCCCCTCTGCAATTTTAATTTCTTTTACGTTACTATAGTTGATGGAGTTTCCCTACTAAATATCTTATTTTGTTGATCATCAATGGGTTGCATATGTTTATATAATTAGGTGAAAATATCTAACACTTGTAGATTACATCTCTCGTACTTTTTTTTTTTTTTTTGCTCTTACAACGTGCCAAAAAAGAGGGAAAACTGATTTATAAAATATTTGGAAAAACATCTCCAGAAAATCAAAGCCAAATACTCATTGCCAAGGTTAGAGCAGTTGCAATAAGAGCTCTATACACTGAATTGGCAAACTCCGAGGGAACCACCTCATCGCGTGTGGCCTGCCACGTGTCGCCATACCATAATTCTTTTCGTCTTAAACTTGCATCCTCATGCAAGAAGGCGAGAAGCTTTGTCACTTGACCTGCAATGAATCCACATTCTTCCAGCAACCAAAAAAAAAAAAATCCACATTCCACTATTATAATATATATATATATATATAATATTATTAAAAATGAATCATAAATTAAATGATAATTTGAAATAGTTTTTATATATTTATAATAATTTTTAATATGATTTAATTTCAAAATAAACAAATTTAAAATCTTAAATAAATTTTCTTATAAATATATTTTTATCCAATTTTTGAAGTTGAATTTTATCTTTAATTAATTAATATTAGCCGGGGGAGCTATGGTGATCGTTCTTGCTCCTTTCTAAACAAATGTGAGAGGCATTTTGATAAAAATACCCAAACTTTAAAATTTTAGATTCCTACTATATCACCTTTCTATCATTTTCTTATTTCATAAGACTTTTTGAAAATTTTCAAGTTTAAATGGTATTTATTTATCATTTTCTCTAAAATCTAATATAATATCAGCTACAATGCATAAAAACCAAGAGAAAATCATTACATTACTTTTCTATTATAAAATAACAAGCTTCCTTGGGCCAAAAAAAAGCTTCTTAGAAATTCTTAAAAATATCTAACTTATATAAGAAAATTTAAATTTCTTAATAAAAATTATATCCGAGGATAGGCTTCGTGGTGGGTTTAAGTTGGGTTTAAATTAAAATATTAGGGATTTGTGTCAAATTTATTCATGTTTACAATGTGTCCAACGTGGTCCCTTATGTTAAGGCTTCAAAAGCGTTTGCTTTGTTGGGGGTGTTTGATTTTGTTCTCAATTTTTCAAAAAAATATTTTAAAAATCTATTTGTAAAAGTTGTCTGAAAAATCCCAAAATATACCATGAAAATATCAAAGTACCAAATCAATGGTTCAAATTTCAATATGAAATTTTAAAATATTGTGAAAAATACGACACTACTCCTCACTTTAATATTTTTTTAAATGTCATCTAAACACCCTGCACGGTCCAGCCGCCATCAAAAGTGATTATGATGTATGAAATTCAAAAAAAAAATCAATGACCACAAAATCATCTGAATAAAGAAAAGTTTTCAAATAGAAATCACGATAATCCAATTGTAGCTTTTTAGTCTAAACATATACACGCGTCTTTTCATTGAAGGCAATCATGTTGGTCAGAGTACCGTGGTATATATTTTGCAATAGAAATTCAAACATTGATTTACTATATTACGAGAAATTATACCTCTTTCATAGAGTTAACCTCTATTGATTACAAATTTCACTTATGAAATTATAATTATACTCCCTTCAGTCCTTAATGTAGGATCTAATTGAGGAATTAATCTTTGTTTTAAATGTAAAACCTATTTCTCAACCTTTTCTTAATTAACCCTTATTGATTCTCCCTCAACAATAAGCAAGTAAGAGATAGATTGAGGGAATATAATTAAGAAAGATGATTGAGGTGTTTTAGAAAAAAAAACATATTAATTAACTAACGTAACTATATAATTTTCTTAATCTAATTAAATTAAAAAATATTTCTTATATTAAAGAGCAGAGTGAGTATAAAATTTCATTTGTTCACCTTCAATCCAAACAAGTAGCTATACTTTTATTTTTTTTAATGTGTGGGCATGAATCTCACTAGTCCATAATATTTGATGGCAAACTGACCCTTTGCGCGGGTTTTTTTATGCCATGCATGTGGTTTTTTTTTTGGGCTCCAAGGCCATGCATGTGGTTGCTTTCTTGCTTATCAAGCCTCAATTATTCAAACAATAAACGAAGCTGCACATGACTCACACGTAACAAGTTAGTACTATATTTGAATATCAACAAATAATAATTTCATAAGAAACTAATAATTTATTATACAAAGATAAGTTTCACATATGCTGTGTGTGTTGAAGGCTAGCTCATCATTTAATTCATATTTCATTTCAAGTCGATGAGAAGGATAAAATTAATACGCTTCTCAAATCTCAAGCTTACAAATAAATGGGATTGGCTATAATCTTTTGTTCTTACCATGCTCTTCCTTTCATTGTTCATCTCAACCTTTAGATTAAAATCTGAGTGGTTCAGATTTAATATTTATAAAAATATTTTTAAAATATCAAACTATTAAAAAATAATTAAATAAATTCAAATATGCTAAATATTATTAAATTTGAACCGCTTAGATCGATTTCCATCTAAAAAATGAGATGAGTAGCGGAGGGAAAGAGGATAGGAAGAGAATGGTATGAGCAAAGGGCCGTAGTTAATTCCCAAATAAATAACTTATTCAAGCCTAATTATCTGTATAGTCAATTAATTATTTATTATATGAAGAGCAAAGCCCAATTTTTTTTTAAAAAAAAATATAAGAATCGCAATCCAAATTCATTCAACAAAAGGAATGTCCGGTAGTCCATTCCTTCTGCTAGCCAATAAACCTGAATTTCCACTAGCTAGCGCCAATATTATGTAGGAGCTCTGCTATTAACCAACCGCAAATAATTGGGCCAAAAAGAAAAAAGAAAAAAGAAAAAAACCAACCACAAATAATCATAGGATAAAAAATCGAACCGGACCGGCCGGTTCGACTTGTTGAACCGGTAACCGGTCAGTGATCTGGTCTGGTTCAGTCATCAGACCGTGAACCGGTCAGAAACCGGTTGAACTGGTCAAAACCGGTGGTTTACTGGTTGGACCAATTTTCTTTTTATTTCTTTTTATTTTTCCAACTATTATCTCACGCTATTTTTTATGGAAAAATGAAAGGTTGAAAATCAAGATGAAGAGAAAAGTAGGTAAAGAAAGAATAAATCTAAAAAAAAGAAGATGATGAAAAAAATTATTTAAAAGAATGTAATAATTATAGGAAATGAGATATCATTGTATAAGTATAGACATCATAACTAATGCTAATAGATTTTATGCATTTTTTCTAAAGATTTTCATTTTTATCTATAGAAGTTTAAAAATATATATATATATTGCCACTAATAAATTATAATATTTTAATATGACCGATTTGATCACTAGTTAGATCTCGGTTGATCCATTAATCTTTGAACCTGTGCCGTGACCGGTTCATTGCCCAGTCCGATTTTTTGTTCCTTGGAAATAATGCATCCCATCTCAAATGTCAAATGTTTCATCATGTACTGTGACCTGTTTTAATTTATTATTTAATACTACTCTAGTCCTATTTATAAGTCATTTTTAACTTATTCTCACATACCAAGGAGAATTAGTTAACTCATTAACTATGAGCTAAATTTTCAATTTCACCCTTATCTATGATTGATTCCGAAAGTCAATATGAATAAATTTCTTTTGTTTATTGCAATTAATAGGGGTAAAAATGTTCAAAATGCATTTATTATCCTGAAACTGGACTTATAAATAGGACCAAATTGTTTTGTCAAAAAAGACTTATAAATAGGACCAGAGTGGTATAAAATACAAAAAGTGCCAGAATAAACAATACTTGTCAACACCCGTTTCCATTTCAATAAATCGGAGGATAATAAAGACGGAATTCGATTGGCATACAGAAAGGTACAATTATACTAATAAAAAATATTTGTTTACAATACCGATATCGTTCATCAACGAAATATAGAAAATACCATGGAAACTTAATATTTACAGGATAACCCAAAATATCTAAGGCATAAACTAATTATAACCACTATATTGCCCTCACCTTAAGACATAAGCTGACTACTTCTCGGCGTCCATGTTTTTGCCCTTCGATCCACTGGCATCAGCTGAGATATTTGTTTTTTAAAAAAAAGGGGAAATTTCAAAGAATCCTCGTAGAGACATAAGATCGACATAAAAAATGTGAAAATTAAATATGCAATGCACTATATTAGGCAAAAATGAAAGTTCGTTTCGATTCATATAGATTTACTTCAGCCGAGTCACCAATTATAGCTAGGATTTTCGATAATATACCTCAACTGAGTCATCAACCACAACTAGGATTTTCCGATATACCGTTGTTGGGTAACGAACCACAACTAGGTACTGTGCCTCTAGCACGCTATCATATCACAAAATATAGTAAAAAATACATATAATTATTCACATAGTGTATGAAAGATGGTAGTCCCTACCTCGAAGTTTGTTAAATCCTTTTTTCAGTGTGCCTCAAAAAACGTGTTGTTCTAGCGTTCGACTCGGTCCTAAAATATTAAATGTACTAGAAATAGGTCATAACCTATCCAAGTATTATTTTAGACACTTCTATAGTGTTTCTTGTGGTTATATTAGTCTATGATGAAATTTTAATAAAATGTCCCCGGAACCCCGGCCTGGCCCAGTTGTATCTGGCCCGATGGCACGTTTTCCCAAAATTTTGACTAAGGCTATTCTAAAGTATTTTCGCCCAAGGAATTCATTTCCGGGCTTGAAATCACAAAATTCTCTTTCAAATTACTTAAATACCCTTGATAGACCCTATTTAAGGATTTCAGTAGCGTTTTCGTAATTATGTTTTTTCGGCCTCTGCCAAAAAAGTGTCGAACTGTAACCCCACCTATTTTTGCCCACTAAATCCAATGGAACCATTTATTTCATGAAAATACAACTCCTACCCCCTGAAACAGTGCTGGCCAAAATATTTCAAGAAAAATGGAAAAATGAAGTTTTGTGTTTTAATTTCCAAAACTTGTACTTTTCCACTTCTAATCCTTTATTAACTTGTTTAAACACATCTTAATCATGATTTAAAGAGATTTGGGCAGCATAACCCCTTAGGGTTATAGCTTTTCCAATTTTTCAACTTAACCAAGAAACTTGAAAAGTCAAGAAATATCACTAATAACAATACAACAACCACAAGAGAGCAAGTTTATGAGATTACCCTCTTGTTTCCAAGCCTGGCACCTTAACTCCTTCTCTTCCTTGGAGATTTGTCTTTCTAAACACATGAATACATGAAGAAGAGAACCTTAGAGGAAGTGTTACACAAGAATCGGTAATCAAATCACTAAATCAACACTTACTTACCTTAACCTTCTTCCTCCTTCTCTCTAAATCTTCAAAGAACTCTCAAGCTCACTCTCTCTCTTCTCTTGGTGGCTTGGACGAAATATGGCATGAAAGAGGAAGGGAATGTGTTTATTAATTTAGTCTTCTTTCTTCCTAGCCTTTGATCTCATCAAAGGTTGAGATTTCACCACTTTTCATACACCATTCCTCCTCCCATACCTCCAACCATGCCCTCTTACTTTATGCCATACTCCTTCATCATTTAGCTTCGATTGGAATTGGGCTAGATTCCCTTCTTGTTGCAAAAAAAAAAAAAAAACCTGCTCCCTCCTATGCCCTAACTAAACTAATTGCTTTTTTCAACTAAGTCCAATCTTACATTCCTCCATGCACTCAATTCATCATTATTTGTCCATGTAGCATTATTTTAATGCAATTTGACATGTGCTCATGCATATCCATTATAATTTAATCCCCTCTTTATATGATCATGACACTTGGAATTTTAAGTCAATTTCTAGCACATTTTATTTTCAATTTTCAGAATAATGCCAATTCTGGCAGATTTTTTGCCCTAATTTTGAAAAATCATAACTAATTTTTTAGACATTATTTTGGAGTGATTCCAAAGGCTATGAAACCCTTATTGAGTCTAGTTTCAAGGAATAATATGGAATTTTACTAGCTGGGATCATATCATTCCCAGATTTTCAATCTTTGACCGCTACTCCAGAAACTTTCCAGATTTTCCGGGCTAACTTCAAAAATTAATATCTTTTTGTACATAGATTCAATTGATTCATATGACCTATCCAATTAAAGTTTAGAATGTCTACTTTCACCCTGTAAAATGTCATAATTTTTGCTCATCATTTGTTCTTCCAAAACCACAAGACAATCTCACTGCCTCGCAGGCGATTTCACTGAAAACATTATTCACTTTTCAGTTTTCAATATTTAATTCCTTTGGCCTTAAATATTCACCATTTTATTGAATATATATATATAATAATCAGAATATACTCTTGATGAATAAAATTTGGGGTGTTATAGTTCTCCTCCACTTAAGTAAATTTCATCCCCGAAATTTGCTTCACGTTCATAACCATCAACTCCAGGATAACACTTTTAAGTATGTCTCGCTGACATCATTACCGCTGATCGAAATCTGCTGTTACAGACTAAGATCCCTAAAATTCCTTGATTGGCTTTTTACTCATAAATCATTATATCATCTACATTATTTTCCTGGCTTAATGTGTCAGCGACAACATTAGCCTGCCCTGGATAACATTTATATTCCAGGTCTTAATCTTTCAACAACTCTATCCACTTACATCGCGTCATATTTCACTCTTTTTTGTTATACTCACATCTCAATCTTTATGGTCGTAGTACAACTCCACAATTACACCATAAGGCAACGTTTCCAGCTTTCCAAAGTTCCCCTCATTGTCATCATCCCGTGCATAATGTTGGGTTCCGAAAAATTTTGATATAAACATCTCATAACAATCAACAAGACTCAGAACACTACGTATCAAAACCACAGTTTCCGGCCTTCTCAGTTCAGTACCGCTTCCACTTTACCAGGGTCTACCAGGATCCCTTACTACTAGACTACGTGGCCCATAAATGTTACATCTGAAAGCCATAACTCACATTTACTCGACTTGGTATAGAGTTGTTTTTCCTCTTACCATGTTCAATTCTATTCGTATGGGAATCTACGCAATCTTTCTAATTCCACCACCCTTTCTAGGGTAGCCCATTCATATCCTCCGAAACAAATTCCAAAGAATTCGTCAGCCTACTAGGCTATCAAGACACGATTCCCTACCATCCTTTATTTATACCTTTCAACACACTATCTGCCATCCACCAATCGACTCATAGTAAAGCCTCAGGTTCATAGAATAGCAGGTAGGTCAATTCTTTCTTTCATCAGGATACTTTACCCTCATTGTAAATGGATACTAAAAGCTACTCATACATTTTATTCTCTGTCTCGATCTTGAGACCCTATCTCGTGGCTACTTTTGTTCTATCGAGAAGTATTCTCATTCCCATTCTGCCTACATATTGCACTACAACCCACACAGATCACCCATCACACATTTTACACCGCACAGATCGCATATCACACAGAGATTACATACCACATAGATTATACCCTACAAAGATCATATAAGTTTCCACATAACAAACTACACAGGTGTTATTCTCTGGAAATTCTTGTATTTCATCACATTTTTCTCATATATTTGTGGTTTTAAACTTAAATTGTGCATAAGTTTTATATATATGAAGAAAAATGTGATATGTTGAAAATACTTGAAACAGTGCAAATTTTGAGCTAAATGTATAGGGTTTTAGATTAAATTGAAGAATTGAAAAGCTCATAAAATCCTTCTCTTTGTAGGAGGATGATGACAAGAAATGAAAGCTTACATGGATCCTTGGAGGTGAAGAAAAGAAGAACAAAAGTCAAGAAGGAAGATCAAAGTAGCTTGAAGATGGCTCCGGTTGCTTTTGCTACGCCACAGCGAAGCAAAAGCGAAAACACATCAAAAATAGGCCTTTCTGACCTCGTACGCTGTGGCTTCGCTATAGCGAAGCGAAAGCGAAAACACATCAAAAATAGGCCTTTCTGACCGCATACGCTGTGGGTTCGCTATAGCGAAGCGAGGGCGAAGTCGCGATACTGCAACTGTGCGTTTTGAAAAACTGATGCTTCAGCTGACTTTTTAACCTAATGGGGGCGCCGAATTGAAGCTATTCTACACAAGGAAGAGCTCAAGGACTACAAGGAGGCTTCTTGGAGAGCTTGAGGAGGATTTTGGTGCTTATTGGAGGAGATTCTTGGAGAAATTCAAGATTTTTCTTCTCTTTTTCTGGTTTTTCCCTCTTCTATTCTCTTTTGCTGATATGGTCATGAGTTTTATGTTGAGTTGTTGGTTTGTATTGATTATGAGTGGCTAAAACTCTCATTTAGGATTACTTCTACTCATTGTATGGATTAAAACTACTATATTTTCTTGCTTTTGCTAGTTGTTGAGAATATATGTTGATTTTTCTCTATGCTTAATTACTATCTTGTGCTTGATCACCACATGATTAGTTTAGTTCAATTGTATGATGCTTGAGAGAGCTATTTTGGTTGTAGAACTTGAGAAAAATCATGTTAGACTTGAAGTTTAGGGATTAAATGGATGGTTTGTTGTTAGAATAGAGATATATCTAATAACCTAGCATAGTTTAATGAAGAATTGATTTGGGAAAGATGATTTTCATTAATGATAGACAAGAGATTGAACATTGTTAATGAAGATTAAAAATCAATCTTGACTTGAGAGAGCTTGATTGATGATCTTAGAATCTTTGACTAGCATATGGACTCACACAACTAACATAAGTGAATTAATTGCATAGTTTTATGAAATACAATGAGGAAGAAGTAATCCTAAGCCTTTAAACCTTGAAGTAGAATCAATTTTACAATCACCTTTGTTTTACCTTATTGTTTTTAGCAAATCCTCTTAGTTCACATACTCAATTTCAAATGATTTCATTCAACCTAGTTAAGAACATAATTACAATAATTAGCTCACTTTCGTCATAGTCCTCGTGGGAACGATCTTTACTTATCACTTTATTACTTGCGACCCGTGCGCTTGCGGAAGCTAAACGGCGAACAACAGGTTACTACATAGGTCAACACACCATAGACCACATAGTTCACCACATAGGTTAACATATAATAGACCACACAAGTCATCACACAGTTCAACACAAAGGTTAACACATAGTAGATCACACGGGTCACCTTATTCAGACCACATAGGTTGCACCACATAGATTATCTTATCGTAGACCACATAGATCACATCACCCCAAACCACTCAGTAAGTTAATCCCTAAAAGTCATAGCTTGCATTCGACTCCCAGTACCACCCATATGTGTTTCTCACATTCTTCTCTACTCCTCAAGTTAATTAGAACATCGACACTAACTCTATCACATGCCAATCTAACTTTAATCAAAATTCCATTTAAATACTCCACTTATATCTCTAATCAAGACATTAGGGTAAGTTTTCATACCTATAGATGTGATCAAAATCAAATTATACAGCTATTCATATACATCAACCTTGAATGTTTCACACAAGAGTCACCTGAGATGAGCCCGCTGCAATCTGAATTAATGAATATGTTTTTTGAGTAGTATTGGTATTGGGACTCACAATATATGCCAGACGTATCCTTACTGTTGTTTTAGATAGCCAAGCTCGTCATACGTTTCTCAATATATCGGTACTCTTCTGCTGCTTTGCTGAGCTCCATAAAATGTTAAGAAATCAATTTTTTAAATTCGAGTCTCAGCCCTTCAATTATCATGTCCGCGTTCCATTCTTCATTGTCGTTCAACTTGGCATATGATGAGTAGCGCAATAGTCGGATATACCGGGCCAAATAGTCATCAAAGCTCTCCTGGTCTTGCTACTTGATACAGAGGAATTCTTTCTCTTTTTCCCTTCTAACAGTTGGGGGAAAATACTTCTCATTGAACTTCTCTTGGAATAGTTCCCATGTGATAGGAACATTCCTCCCCTTCCGGGTAAGATCTAGGCCTTTCTACCAGCGATTGGCATCACCCTCCAGCTTGTATATGGCTAGTCAGGCCTTCACGTCATTTGGACATTGTAGCATATCAAAGATCTTGTTCAGATGAGCCAACCAGTCTTCAGCCATCTGGTGATCGAACTTCCCTCTGAACATAGGCAACTGCTATTTACTGAATCTACTCAACCAAGCTTGGATATCCACCTTAGGCTCTGGTGGTAAATTCGCTAGTGGAGGTTCCTCATGTATTTCTTCGTAATTCCCCCATATGAACTCATCTATGCGATTCTCCAGGTGGTCATGTCTCTGCTGTACTGCCGAAAGATCAGTTCTTATCTCATTCATTGTCTGCTACTGTTGCTCTAACATGTCTAGTAGCTGCTGTTGGATAGGGTCAGACCTCAGTTCACCCTCGTGGTTACCCTGTCTACCACGCCCTCAGCTTCGACCTCTACCTTGGGCTTTACCGCCTTCTTCTGGTTGTACTATTTCCATAATTCACTCTACACAAAATTGAGAGTAAATTTTGATACAAGAGCAAGGGCATTCTTGTCATTTCATAAAAAGTCAGGGGACAAATATGTCATACAAAGCACAAAACAATTATTTACAATATTTATGGGAAACTAGAGACTTTACGCAACCTACAAACTACTATATATCATAATATCAATTATGATACCATTATCAGAATTGTTACTACTGGCGTTCAGATAACGTCATTGCGTGTATTGATTCCTTTATCCAGCGTACTAGTCTCACTGACACCATTGACTAGGCACTGATACCCCCTTAGCTTGTGCTAATTCCTTTGTTCTCTGATACTGTTGACACTATTTTGATACCGCTAGCACATTCCTGACACCACTATCACAAGGGCAGCTATCGTTGCTATATGCACTGGAACCGTCGATACTATCAACTGGGTATTGTAACTGCCTATGCATGTACTGATACTACTACTTCCTTATACTACTGATACCATCCTGATACCACTGATAACACCAATACCATCCTGATACCATCGATATCACACTGATATCATCTCTAGGTGCACAAATACCACCGATACTGCAATCCAGGTACTGATATCACCTTTAAGTACTCTAATACTCCATTCCTTGATATTGCCATTACCGTCTCGAAACCGAACCTGCTTACCTGGTATCCTTGTCTCTCCACCATCAATGAATGTTAAGTATCGGCCTCTCAGAGTATCGTGCTCTTACAGTGCCCTGGGATACTTGGGCTTGAGAAGATAGGACAACTCCATGTTCGGCTGTAGGTTATACGGCACCTTTACCAGCTTTGTCTGAGACTCACGGTCACTCGCCTCGTCCAACATAATCTCCTCCTGTTCGTAGTCAGAATCATACTCCTCTAGCGCATCTCCGGTCTCTCTGACCTTTGTCACTCTTGGAGACGCCGGCCTTAGCTCGTGATCGTACATTGAAAGTCTCGACACTCTCTTTCGTGCTGTGTATCGACTACGCATACCGCCGCACTAGAAATAGTTGATCATTGGCCGTCTGTCCAGGACATGCTGGTTCACCATCGTCTTGCTCGAACTATCCACGATCACGATCATCGGCTCACTCAAACCATCCACGAGTATAGACACACTCGGACTATCCATGAATAGTTCGATCACCATACAAACAAAACCTTATCAGTATACATTTTTAGTAATGCCAGAACCGCTTATTAGCTCTGATATCAAAAATGTCAACACCCGTTTCCATTTCGATAATCAGAGGATAATAAAGACGGAATTCAATAGGCATACAGAAAGGTAAAATTATACTGATAAAAAATATTTGTTTACAATACCAATATTGTTCATCAATGAAATACAGAAAATATTGCGGAAATTTAATATTTACAGGATAACCCAAAATATCTAAGGCATAAACTAATTATAACCACTATATTGCCCTCACCTTAAGACATGAGCTGATTACTTCTCGGCGTCCACGCCTTTGCCCTTTAATCCACTGGCACCAGCTGAGATATTTGTTTTTGAAAAAGGGTGAGATTCCAAACAATTCCCATAGAGACATTCAATCGACATATAAAATGTGAAAATTAAATATTCAATGCACTATATTAGGCAAAAATGAAAGTTTGTTTCAATTCATATAGATTTACCTCAACTAAGTCATCGACCACAGCTAGGATTTTCTGATATACCGTCATTGGGTAACGAACCACACTAGGTACTGTGCTTCTAGCACACAATCATATCACGAAATACACTAACAAATATAATTATTCACATAATGTATGAAAGATGGTAGTCCCTACCTCGAGGTTCGTTAAATCCCTTTTTTAGTGTGCCTCGAAAAACGTGTTATTCTAGCGTTCGACTTGGTCTTAAAATATTAAATGTACTAGAAATAGGTTATAACCTATCAGAGTATCATTTTATACTCTTCTATAGTGTTTCTTGTGGTTATATTAATCTATGGTGAAATTTTAACAAAATGCCCCCGGAACTCTGGCTTGGCCCCGTCATACCCGGCCCGATGGCACGTTTACCTAAAATTTTGATTAAGGCTATTCTGAAGTATTTTCGCCCAAGGAATTCATTTCCGGGCTCAAAATCACAAAATTCACTGTCAAATTATGAAAATACCCTTGACAGACCCTATTTAGGGATTTCAGTAGCGTTTTCGTAATTATGCTTTTTCGGCCTCTACCAAAAAAGTGCCGAACTGTAACCCCACCTATTTTTGCCCACTGAATCCAATGTAACCATTTATTTCATGAAAACCCAACTCCTATCCCCCTGAAACAGTGCTGGACGAAATATTTCAAGAAAAATGGAAAAATGAAGTTTTGTGTTTTAACTTCCAAAACTTGTACTTTTCCACTTCTAATCCTTTATTAACTTGTATAAACACATCTTAATCATGATTTAAAGAGATTTGGGAAGCATAACCCCTTAGGGTTACAAATTTTCCAATTCTGCAACTTAACCAAGAAACTTGAAAAGTCAAGAAATATCACCAATAATAATACCACAACCACAAGAGAGCAAGTTTATGAGATTACCCTCTTGTTTCCAAGCCTGGCATCTTAACTCCTTCTCTTCCTTGGAGATTTGTCTTGCTAAACACATGAATACATGAAGAAAAGAACCTTAGAGGAAGTGTTACACAAGAATAGGTAACCAAATCACCAAATCAACACTTACTTACTTTAACCTTCTTCCTTCTCTCTAAATCTTCAAAGAACTCTCAAGCTCGCTCACTCTCTTCTCTTGGTGGCTTGGACGAAATATGGTATGAAAGAGGAAGGGAATGTGTTTATTAATTTAGTCTTCTTTCTTCCTAACCTTTGATATCATCAAGGGTTGATATTTCACTACCTTTCATGCATCATTCCTCCTCTCATACCTCCAACCATGCCCTCTTACTTTATGCCATACTCCCTCGTCATTTAGCTTCCATTGGAATTGGGCTAGATTCCCTTCTTGTTATAAAAAAAAAGTGCTATCTCCTATACCATAGCTAAACTAATTGCTTTTTCCAACTAATTCCAATCATTCACTCCTCCATACACTCAATTCATCATTATTTATCCATGCAGCATTATTTTAATGCAATTTGACATGGGCTCATGCAAATTCTTTATAATCTAATCCCCTTCTTATATGATCATGACACTTGGCATTTTAATTCCATTAATCAATTTCTAACACATTTTACTTTCAATTTTTGGAATATTACCAACTCTGGCAGATTTTCCACCCTAACTTTGAAAAATCATAACTAATTTTTAGACATCGTTTTGGAGTGATTCCAAAGGCTATAGAACCCTTATTGAGTCTAGTTTCAAGAAAAAATATGGAATTTTACTAGCTGAGATCATATCATTCCTAGATTTTCAATCTTTGACCGCTGCTTTAGAAGTTTCTAGATTTTTTGGGCTAATCTCAAAAATTCATATCTTTTTGTACATAGCTTCAATTGATTTATATGACCTATCAAATTAAAGCTTAGGATGTCTACTTTCACCCTGTAAAAATGTCATAATTGTTGCTCATCATTTGGTCTTCTAAAACCACATGACAATCTCACTGCCTCACAGGCAATTTCACTGAAAACACTATTCACCCTTCAATTTTTAATATTTAATTCCTTTGGCCTTAAATATTCACCATTTTATTGAATATATATAATAATCACAATATACTATTGGTGAATAAAATTTGAGGTGTTACAATACTTGCTCTGGTCCATAATATAAGACATATTTATCCAACTTGATTAGGTTAAGTTAGTTATACTAGTTAATATAACATATATTTTCTAAAATATTCTAGTTATCTTCCTTAATTCCATCCTTCTCTCTTCTCCTTGATCATTGTTGATAGAGTATGTCTTATATTTCAAATTAGGAAAAGATTGACAAATATAAAAAAATATGTCTTATATTTCAAATCAAGATCAACTCTTCAAATATATTTTATATTAAGGGCCGAAGGGAGTACTACATCTTATCTGAGATTTTTAATCAAGTTATTAGATAAAAGCCCATATATAAACAAGTTAGTTACTTAATTTCATAAAATGGTACCCGTCTGCAATTCTAGGTTACTACTTGGTCTAGTTTCTCTACTAATCATATTTTGTTGATCATCAACCGGTTGCATATGTTTATAATTAAGTAAAAATATTCGTTGCTGGCAAAAAAAATTAAGTGAAAATATTTAGCACTAATATATTACTTCTTGTACTTCTTTCTCTCATCACATGCCAAAAAAAGAGGGGGGAAATGATTTATAAATGATTTGGAAAAACATCCGCACAAAATTAGCTGGAGTCAGTTACATGAATTGCATGGCGTCATTGTACTGTATTAAAAACTAAATCTTTACATAAATTATTAATCAAAAGGTATTCAATAACTTCATTCAATGTGCTATCTCTTCCTTCTTCTTCTACTCATTTTTAGAGAACTCCATTTAATCTACCTTGTTTACCAACGCATCCAATGACCTTCTTTGTATGTGTATGAACTACCTCTCAAACAGTTTTCTACCATATTCTCATTAAATAGACGTCACCCCAACTCTCCCTCATATATATTATATTCATTACAAATATTATCTTTTCTTGTATAATTACACATCTGCCATCTTGCTATCCTCATCTTAGCTACAACATTTTATGCTTTTGTTATCCCTTAAAACCCAACATTCACTGCCATAAAATTTTGCTGCCCATAGATATACACTACTACAAAAACCACAAAGCTGTGGCACTTATAATTGCATTAGTTGTGGCATTAGAGAAGTGCCACATATCAGGACGCCACTAAAAAAAGCTATGGCACTTGGAAGAGCCACAACATTTTATTTTTTTAAAAAAAATACCCTCCTGTAGCGCTTTTTGGAGGAGGTGCCACAGGAGGTGGGTCTCTTGTAGCGCTTACGCCAGCAAGCGCCATAGGAGACCACACCCTCCTGTGGCGCTTACGTCAGCAAGTGCCACAGGAGGGCCCCTTCCTGTGGCACTTCTTCAAAGAAGCGCCATCTAAAGTATTATTTTTTAAAAAAAATTATTTTTGTATTTTTATTTTAGAATCCTATAATTAATTTTTTTATCAAAAGAACCCTATAATTATAGTTCATAACACACTTTGAACCCATTTTCATATCCAAAACAAGATGAAAAAAGCAAACTACAATCAAATAACTTCAAAATGATATAAATTAACAAATAACTAATTAACAAAATCACTACTAAGTAAAATAAAAGTGTTAAAAATAAATGATTATTTTATTTATATGCTATTGAGACACCACTGAAGATTGTTCTTATACATGCTCTAATATTCATATTTTGAAGATAGTAGATTCTGAAAGTATCTTTGGGACCCCTCCATATGTACCTCAACTCACGTATAGATTTTTCAATCACATTTCTTCTAATCTTAATCTCACTTCTGGACGGTCTATTTCCACTCCTTCCAAATTAAGAACCTCTTCTATTTTGAAGTCTCTTACCTCAAGATTTGTCAACCTTTCCACATCCTAGACGATTTTCATCAAGTCCTTAAAAAAATAAATCAATTCAAAATTTCAGCATGAATTCAAATTATCACATTCACAAAAATTGTGAAATTCCTAATACTATGATTAATGGATGCCTCAATAGGCATTGGTTTATAAAAAGAGAAACTTTATCTCTAGATGCCTCGAATGCTTACGAACTAAGGACATACATAAATGCATGGTTATGCTCATTTATATACACTTGAAATCATATAATGTGATCTATATTCATTAGAAGTTGATAAACATACGGTGCATCTTTCTTTTAAAGTATATATTAGAAATTTTTAACTTTTTTAGGTCACGACTTACTTGATTCACAAATTCTATTATACTTTGGGAAAGGAGTGTATGTGTGTGTGTGTGTGTTGACGCAAACCCAATTTTTTTGAATGAAAATGTATGAAAATTTAGAAATTTAAAATCTTGACAAGACAAATTTTTTAGGCATGAAAAAATGTTCTTGACGTTCAAGTTTGAATACTACACAGTCCATTGAAAAAAAAAATCCCGGAACAACAATTTAAATGTGTTACCTTTGAAGTTTTCACATCCAATTGTATTCATTGCAAAGCTGAGGTGATATCTTTTTGCACTAATATTATTGATCATCTTTGGTACATGTACAAGTGAAGTGCCGATCGAAGTGGAGACGGTGAGGAATGACAAAAAGAAGAGAAGGAGAAAATGTGGAGACTAAGAAGATAAGGAGTGAGGCACGTGTTAGATGGGGAGTGGAGACTAAGAGGATAAATATGATAGAAGCAAATTGTAGGAGAGAGAATAATTTGAAAAAAAAAATACTTTGTGTGGCGCTTCCTAAGCCAAGTGCCACACAAAATACGTAGCAACTATGACATTTCCTTAAACAAGCGCCACAGCTGCTACTTCATTTTTTGTTTAAAAAAAACACCTTAGGTGACACTTCTTCAAAAAAGCGCCACCTAATGTCTCCAAGCAGCTGTGGCCTTCCTTGAGGAAGCGCCACCTAAAGTTCTTTTTAAAAAAAAATTAAAAAATCTAGAAAGAAGCTCTGGCACTTCTTTAAAGAAGTGCCACAAAAGATGTGCCACTGATCCCTATTTTTGTAGTGGTGATAGCAATATGATAAACCTTCCCTTTTACCGCATTAGGTACTTTCTAATAAAAAAATTACTCCAATAATCTATCCATTGAAACTACCCAACTCAAATCCTATGAGATAAACAGACAAAAGGATAAAAAGAAGGAAAAAGAAAACCACTGATTCAGAATTAGATGAAGAATAATATCTTATTATTATTAGTATTATTAGTATTAAAAGGGTGAAGATGCAAATTTAGCAATAAACAATTTTGCGATGAGCATCCATAAGACTTATCTATTTTCGAGAGCAAAAGTAGACATAAACTATTTATTTTGGAGCAAATATAGCAACACCGTTAAAAACACTTAACTTCCGTTACTTTTTGAACTGTGAGTCCCACTAGTCTTCTCTCTCTGTATTTTTTTAATCAAAAAATATCACTTAGACCTTATAAAAACAATTTCATTTTATATAAACCCCAAAAAAATAAAGTAAGACCATTATTATCTTTTCACTAAAAAAACTTAATTTTAGTTTCACCTAAGAGATATAGTAAAATTTCAGAATCTTTTGGGCGTTAACTGAAATGAAATTGTTTCTATGTGATATAAGTGATATTTTTTCATTAAAGAAATATTAAAATAATAGAAAGAGAGAAGATCGGTGGAACCCACAGTGCAAAAAGTAACAGAAGTTAAGTGTTTTTAACGACGTTGCTATATTTACTCCGAAATAAATAATTTATGTCTACTTTTGCTCCAAAATAATAGTTTATATATACTTTTGTACTAAAAAATATGTAAGTTTTATGAATGCTCATCGTGAAATTGTTTAATGCTAAATTTGTACCTTCGCCATTTTTAAAATAGTATCTGTGGCCCACATGAAAAAAGTATAACATGTTATATGTGATTAGAGAACATAATAGATATAAGGAACTTGATATAATTAACTAATTATAGTCCTTTTAAATATTTTATTTCACCTATTTTAGAAATACTTAAAATTATAGGTCATGTCATGTGGGTCTAAGTCAAGTATTATTTTTTAGATGACACGGTATATGATAAAAAAAATATAAAAGTTATGATATGACAATACCCATTAACTTTAACAGCAATTTTATTGGTATAAGGGTTGACAGTCAAAACATGAAATATTATGCCCCTTAATTTAATTTTTTAAAGTTTAAGAGGTGATGTTTAACTAACCCAAAATTTAGAGGTTTTTGTATATTTAAGCCTTTTGAATAATTATAATTTTTATAATCCTCCCCAAAAAATATTATATTGTTTCTCTAGGTCTTTCTTGCTAGTCATCGTCGTCAATATCAATAATCAATATCATAAATATCTTCTCTAACATTTATAGCAACACCGTTAAATATCATTTTGTTTTTAAGTAACACCGTTAAATCCCACTAGTCACATCTCCTAATTAATGTTATTTGTGTTTTTCCTATTATTTCTCAAACAAATAGCCAAATCTCGAAAAAATTATTTTCATATTCATGTCAATATTGAAAATAAATCATAGGTATACAAATAAAAAAAAACTTCATCAAACACATACCCTTTTGATAATTAATTAATCATACAAGCGATATAATTTTGATTAATGAAATTGAAACAACATCAATTACTACACTATCAATTTTGTTTTTTCTTAGGCTAAACATAAACATAGATAGCTATCATTTTATTGATGACAATTATATTTAAAGTACCATCAAGAACTAAACGCATACACGTCTCGTAACAAAAATTCAAACATTGTTTTTATGAGAAACTAGCCTTTTTTCATAGACTCAAGCCCTATTTATTACCAGTTTCTTTGACAAAATGTTTATTACCAATTTCACTTATGAAATTATATATAATTATCTAAAATTACATTTGTTCACTTCCAATAATTCAAACCAGTAGTTAGTTACACATTCTTTTAAATGTGGGCCTGAATCTCACTTAGCCTAGTCTTGAATATTGATGATGGCAACCTGTTTTAATTTTGTACCCTAATTATATTGCCATGCATGGTTGCTTTCCTGCTCATCAAGCCTTAATTATTCTAACAACAAACCAAGTTGCACTTGACTCACACGTAACAAGTTAGTACAATATTTTAATCGTCAAGTTAAATAATTTAATTGAATATCAACAAATAATAATTTCTTAAGAAAATAATACTAGCATTTTGTTATGGGAATAGAAGCATCATATATGGCCTTTATGTGTGTTGAATAATGTAACAACCCAAATTTTATTCACCAAGAGTATATTGTGATTATTATATATATTCAATAAAATTGTGAATATTTAAGGCTAAAGGAATTAAATATTGAAAATTGAAAGGTGAATAGTATTTTTAGTGAAATCACCTGCGAGGCAGTGAGATTGTCATGTAGTTTTGAAAGACCAAATGGTGAGAAACAATTATGAAATTTTACAGGGTGAAGGTAGACATCCTAAGCTTTAATTTGATAGGTCATATGAATCAATTGAAGCTATGTACAAAAAGACATGAATTTTTGAAGTTAGCCCAAAAAATCTGAAAAGTTTCTGGAGCAGCGGTCAAAGATTGAAAATCTGGGAATGATATGATCCCAACTAGTAAAATTCTATATTTTTTCTTGAAATTTAGAATCACTCCAAAAGGATGTTGACAAATTAGTTATGATTTTTCAAAGTTAGGGTAGAAAATCTGCCAGAGTTGGCAATATTCCAAAAATTGAAAATAAAATTTGTTAGAAATTGATTAATGGAATTAAAATGCCAAGTGTCATGATCATATATGGAAGGGATTAAATTATATTGGATTTGTATGAGCACATGTCAAATTGCATTAAAATAATGCTACATGGACAAATAATGATGGTATGCTACCTTGAGTGCAAGTTTGGTTTAGTTGGAAGGACACTTGATTTGGTTAAAGCATGAGAAGGGGGAGCATGTTTTTTTTGTGAGCAAGACAAGGGAAGAATTAATGGGGCAAGTAAGGCATAAAGTGAAGAAGTATGGGTGGAAGCATGGAGAGAAGTATGGTGGTTGGTAAGTGTCACCATGTCAACCCTTGATGAGATCAATGGTGTGTAGATTTAAGGGAGGAAATTTATGAAGCCATTCTCTTCCTCTTCCTTTGTCCATTTTCGTTTTGAGCCAAGAGAAAAGAGAGAGAGAGAAGCTTAAGGGAACTCAAGCTTTAGAGAGAAGGAGGAAGAAAAGGATCAAGGTAGGTTTGTGATTTCTTAATATTTCCTTCTAAACTAGCATAAACTTCTTCTCTAATCTCTATTTTCTCTATAAAATTCATGGTTTAGCAAGCTCATCTTGAGCTCAAGGAGAGATGGAGGAGGATGTTTAGAGAGTGAGAGGAAAGGAACTCAAGAGATAACTTCTCAAATCATAAACCTATGCTAGTATGTGATTGTTGATGATGATTGTGGTTGGAGTTGGTAATTTTGTTGAGTTTGTAAATTTGGAAAAGCTATAACCCTAAGGGGTTATACTGCCCAAAATCCTTTAAATCATGATTAAGAAGTGTTTAAGTGAGTTAATTAAGGATTAGAAGTGAAAGAATACAAGTTTTGGAAGATAAAACACAACACAATTTTTTCCATTTTCTTCAATATTTCGGTCAGCACTGTTCCAAGGGGTAGAAGTTGGATTTTCATGAAATAAATGCTTCCATTGGTCTCAGTGGGTAAAAATAGGTGGGGTTACAGTTGGGAACGTTTTCGGTAGAGGACGAAAAAGTATAATTACGAAAACACCATTAAAATCCCTAAATAGGGGCTGTCAAGGGTATTTTCATAATTTTACTGTGAATTTGGTGATTTCGAGACCGGAAATGGATTCCTTGGGCGAAAATACGTTAGAATAGCCTTAGTCAAAATTTTAAAAAAACGTGCTATCAGGTCAGGTACGATTGGGCCGAGCCGAGGTCCCTAGACATTTTAGTAAAATTTCACCGTAGACTAATATAACTACAAAAAACACTATAGAAGAGTTTAAAATGATATTTGGATAGGTTATGACCTTTTTCTGGTACATTTAATATTTTAGGACCGAGTCAGATGCCGGAAACGACACGTTTTACAAGGCACACTGAAAAAGGGGTTTAACAAACTTTGAGGTAGGGACTACTATCTTTCATACACTATGTAAATAATTATATGTATTTGTTTTTGTATTTTGTGATATGATTGCGTATTAGAGGCACAGTACCTAGTTGTGGTTCGCTACCCAACAACGGTATATCGGAAAATCCTAGCTGTGGTCGATGACTTAGTTGAGGTATATTATCGGAAATCCTAGCTGTAGTCGGTGACTCGGCTAAGGTAAATCTGTATAAATCGAAACGAACTTTCATTTTTGCCTAATATGGTACATTGCATACTTAATTTTCACATTTTATATGTTGATCGTATGTCTCTACGGGGATTCTTCAAAATCTCTCCTTTTTTTAAAAAAAACAAATATTTCAGCTGTTGCCAGTGGATCGAAGGGCAAAGACGTGAACGTTGAGAAGTAATCAGCTCATGTCTTAAGGCGAGGGCAATATAGTGGTTATAATTAATTTATGCCTTAGATATTTTGGATTTTCTTGTAAATATTAAGTTTCCGTGATATTTTCTGTATTTCGTTTATGAACAATATTAGTATTGTAAACAAATATTTTATCAGTATAATTATACCTTTCTGTATGCCCATTAAATTTCATCTTTATTATTTCTCGATTATCGAAATTAAAACGGGCGTTGACAAATAATACTAGCTCATCATTTGATTCATATTGAATCGTGATAAGGTTAAAATTATTACGCTTCTCGAATGTCAATTATGCAAATAAATGATTATTGAAGCCTAATTATCTGTGTATATTTAATTAATTATATGAAGAATAAAGCCCAATTTGTTTTTTCTTTAGTTATAATCGCAATCCAAATTTATTCTACGGAAAGATTATCTGCTGGCAACTCTTTCTGCGAGCCAAGAAACTTGAATTTTCACACATGCGACAAAATCATCAGACTCTCTCTCTCTCTCTCTATATATATATATATATATAATATAATATAATAACACATCCCATCTCAAATGACAAATACGGTGCACCATGTTTTGTGACTTATTTTAGTTTATTATTTAATATAAAAATATAAAAAATGGCAAGGAATAAACAATACATCTAATATTAAACTTGCATCCTCATGCAAGAAGGCGAGAAGCTTTGTCACTTGACCTGCAATGAATCCACATTCTTCCAGCAACCAAAAAAAAAAAAATCCACATTCCACTATTATAATATATATATATATAATAGAGTAAAATACTCTAATCACCCTCCAGTTTTGCCTTAATTACACAGACCTCCCCTCTATTTTGAAAACATACACTTAAGTCCAAACAGTTAACTCCGTTAAGAATATTCTAAAAAGATTCCAAAAATATATTTTTTTAATTAAATTTATTTTTTCTTGCACATTTTGACTAAAGTTGTTTTAAAGAATTTAAGAGTTTTTTTTTATCTATTCCTTAATTTCTATTTTTATCAAGGTATTAAAACTCGGACTGGGTATTGAACCGGTCGGGGTACTGGGTTAAGGGTTAGTAGGAGCTAAACTGGGACCAAACCGGTGAGAAATTGAAAATTTTATACTTATAGTATGAAATTCTAAAGAAAAAATTTTACTTTTTTTTTTTAAAATAGTAACCCGGACTAGACCGGTTTATCGGCCGGTTCGCCGGTTTCCAGGCCGAACCGGCCGGTCCGGGTTACATAACCCTAATTTTTATCTTTACAAGTAGTTATCTGTTTGATGATTTTAGTATTGGTTAATGTAAATATGACAAACGTTGAATATTCAAGCAAGATTTTAAATAAAAATATGCTTGATCAAATGTGTTTATAAATATTTGTGGAAAAAAATATTAAATTATAAATTTAAATGACACATACAATCTCATACTCATATAGTTTATTATATTTGATGAAAATATGTGTTTAATATATATTTTTAAGTCAAAATTAATTTATAATATCAAAATTAATAAATTTTTTAACAAATTAGAAATTTAGAGAATCTAATAGAATAAAAAATATGGTTGTATAAATTTTTATTAGCCCCCATATATATATATATATATATAATTATAATACTGAAGAAGGACATTTTAGTTAAAAAAAGTTTAAAAGTCAAACTTAACGGTTTACTAACAGTTTGGGTGGATGGAAATAGAATCTCAAACTATAAGGGAGATTTGTGTAACATATATTTTAGTTTTAAGGGAGGTTTATATGGGTTTTTAAAATAGAGGGGAGGTTTGTGTAATTAAGGCAAAACAGAGGGGAGGTTAGAGTATTTTACTCTATATAATATTATTAAAAATGAATCATAAATTAAATGATAATTTGAAATAGTTTTTATATATTTATAATAATTTTTAATATGATTTAATTTCAAAATAAACAAATTTAAAATCTTAAATAAATTTTCTTATAAATATATTTTTATCCAATTTTTGAAGTTGAATTTTATCTTTAATTAATTAATATTAGCCGGGGGAGCTATGGTGAGCGTTCTTGCTCCTTTCTAAACAAATGTGAGAGGCATTTTGATAAAAATACCCAAACTTTAAAATTTTAGATTCCTACTACATCACCTTTCTATCATTTTCTTATTTCATAAGACTTTTTGAAAATTTTTAAGTTTAAATGGTATTTATTTATCATTTTCTCTAAAATCTAATATAATATCAGCTACAATGCATAAAAACCAAGAGAAAATCATTACATTACTTTTCTATTATAAAATAACAAGCTTCCTTGGGCCAAAAAAAAGCTTCTTAGAAATTCTTAAAAATATCTAACTTATATAAGAAAATTTAAATTTCTTAATAAAAATTATATCCGAGGATAGGCTTCGTGGTGGGTTTAAGTTGGGTTTAAATTAAAATATTAGGGATTTGTGTCAAATTTATTCATGTTTACAATGTGTCCAACGTGGTCCCTTATGTTAAGGCTTCAAAAGCGTTTGCTTTGTTGGGGGTGTTTGATTTTGTTCTCAATTTTTCAAAAAAATATTTTAAAAATCTATTTGTAAAAGTTGTCTGAAAAATCCCAAAATATACCATGAAAATATCAAAGTACCAAATCAACGGTTCAAATTTCAATATGAAATTTTAAAATATTGTGAAAAATACGACACTACTCCTCACTTTAATATTTTTTTAAATGTCATCTAAACACCCTGCACGGTCCAGCCGCCATCAAAAGTGATTGTGATGTATGAAATTCAAAAAAAAAATCAATGACCACAAAATCATCTGAATAAAGAAAAGTTTTCAAATAGAAATCACGATAAACCAATTGTAGCTTTTTAGTCTAAACATATACACACATCTTTTTATTGAAGGCAATCATGTTGGTCAGAGTACCGTGGTATATATCTTGCAATAGAAATTCAAACATTGATTTACTATATTACGAGAAATTATACCTCTTTCATAGAGTTAACCTCTATTGATTACAAATTTCACTTATGAAATTATAATTATACTCCCTTTAGTCCTTAATGTAGGATCTAATTGAGGAATTAATCTTTGTTTTAAATGTAAAACCTATTTCTCAACCTTTTCTTAATTAACCCTTATTGATTCTCCCTCAACAATAAGCAAGTAAGAGATAGATTGAGGGAATATAATTAAGAAAGATGATTGAGGTGTTTTAGAAAAAAAAACATATTAATTAACTAACGTAACTATATAATTTTCTTAATCTAATTAAATTAGAAAATATTTCTTATATTAAAGAGCAGAGTGAGTATAAAATTTCATTTGTTCACCTTCAATCCAAACAAGTAGCTATACTTTTATTTTTTTTTAATGTGTGGGCATGAATCTCACTAGTCCATAATATTTGATGGCAAACTGACCCTTTGCGCGGGTTTTTTTATGCCATGAATGTGGTTTTTTTTTTTGGGCTCCAAGGCCATGCATGTGGTTGCTTTCTTGCTTATCAAGCCTCAATTATTCTTTTTTTTTTTTTTTTGCCATATCAAGCCTCAATTATTCAAACAATAAACGAAGCTGCACATGACTCACACGTAACAAGTTAGTACTCTATTTGAATATCAACAAATAATAATTTCATAAGAAACTAATAATTTATTATACAAAGATAAGTTTCACATATGCTGTGTGTGTTGAAGGCTAGCTCATCATTTAATTCATATTTCATTTCAAGTCGATGAGAAGGATAAAATTAATACGCTTCTCAAATCTCAAGCTTACAAATAAATGGGATTGGCTACAATCTTTTGTTCTTACCATGCTCTTTCTTTCATTGTTCATCTCAACCTTTAGATTAAAATCTGAGTGGTTCAGATTTAATATTTATAAAAATATTTTTAAAATATCAAACTATTAAAAAATAATTAAATAAATTCAAAAATGCTAAATATTATTAAATCTGAACCGCTTAGATCGATTTCCATCTAAAAAATGAGATGAGTAGCGGAGGGAAAGAGGATTGGAAGAGAATGGTATGAGCAAAGGGCCGTAGTTAATTCCCAAATAAATAACTTATTCAAGCCTAATTATCTGTATAGTCAATTAATTATTTATTATATGAAGAGCAAAGCCCAATTTTTTTTTTAAAAAAAATATAAGAATCGCAATCCAAATTCATTCAACAAAAGGAATGTCCGGTAGTCCATTCCTTCTGCTAGCCAATAAACCTGAATTTCCACTAGCTAGCGCCAATATTATGTAGGAGCTCTGCTATCAACCAACCGCAAATAATTGGGCCAAAAAGAAAAAAGAAAAAAACCAACCACAAATAATCATAGGATAAAAAATCGAACCGGACCGGCCGGTTCGACTTGTTGAACCGGTAACCGGTCAGTGATCTGGTCTGATTCAGTCATCAGACCGTGAACCGGTCAGAAACCGGTTGAACTGGTCAAAACCGGTGGTTTACTGGTTGGACCAATTTTCTTTTTATTTCTTTTTATTTTTCCAACTATTATCTCACGCTATTTTTTAGGGAAAAATGAAAGGTTGAAAATCAAGATGAAGAGAAAAGTAGGTAAAGAAAGAATAAATCTAAAAAAAAGAAGAAGATGATGAAAAAAATTATTTAAAAGAATGTAATAATTATAGGGAAGGAGATATCATTGTATAAGTATAGACATCATAACTAATGCTAATAGATTTTAAGCATTTTTTCTAAAGATTTTCATTTTTATCTATAGAAGTTTAAAAATATATATATATATATTGCCACTAATAAATTATAATATTTTAATATGACCGATTTGATCACTAGTTAGATCTCGGTTGATCCATTAACCTTTGAACCTGTGCCGTGACCGGTTCATTGCCCAGTCCGATTTTTTGTTCCTTGGAAATAATGCATCCCATCTCAAATGTCAAATGTTTCATCATGTACTGTGACCTGTTTTAATTTATTATTTAATACTAGTCTAGTCCTATTTATAAGTCATTTTTAACTTATTCTCATATACCAAGGAGAATTAGTTAACTCATTAACTATGAGCTAAATTTTCAATTTCACCCTTATCTATGATTGGTTCCAAAAGTCAATATGAATAAATTTCTTTTGTTTATTGCAATTAATAGGGGTAAAAATGTTCAAAATGCATTTATTATCCTGAAACTGGACTTATAAATAGGACCAAATTTTTTTGTCAAAAAAGACTTATAAATAGGACCAGAGTGGTATAAAATACAAAAAGTGCCAGAATAAACAATACTTGTCAACACCCGTTTCCATTTCAATAAATCGGAGGATAATAAAGACGAAATTCGATTGGCATACAGAAAGGTACAATTATACTAATAAAAAATATTTGTTTACAATACCGATATCGTTCATCAACGAAATATAGAAAATACCATGGAAACTTAATATTTACAGGATAACCCAAAATATCTAAGGCATAAACTAATTATAACCACTATATTGCCCTCACCTTAAGACATAAGCTGACTACTTCTCGGCGTCCATGTTTTTGCCCTTCGATCCACTGGCATCAGCTGAGATATTTGTTTTTTAAAAAAAAGGGGAAATTTCAAAGAATCCTCGTAGAGACATAAGATCGACATAAAAAATGTGAAAATTAAATATGCAATGCACTATATTAGGCAAAAATGAAAGTTCGTTTCGATTCATATAGATTTACTTCAGCCGAGTCACCAATTATAGCTAGGATTTTCGATAATATACCTCAACTGAGTCATCAACCACAGCTAGGATTTTCCGATATACCGTTGTTGGGTAACGAACCACAACTAGGTACTGTGCCTCTAGCACGCTATCATATCACAAAATATAGTAACAAATACATATAATTATTCACATAGTGTATGAAAGATGGTAATCCCTACCTCGAAGTTCGTTAAATCCTTTTTTCAGTGTGCCTCGAAAAACGTGTTGTTCTAGCGTTCGACTCGGTCCTAAAATATTAAATGTACTAGAAATAGGTCATAACCTATCCAAGTATTATTTTAGACACTTCTATAGTGTTTCTTGTGGTTATATTAGTCTATGATGAAATTTTAATAAAATGTCCCTGGAACCCCGGCCTGGCCCAGTCGTATCTGGCCCGATGGCACGTTTTCCCAAAATTTTGACTAAGGCTATTCTGAAGTATTTTCGCCCAAGGAATTCATTTCCGGGCTTGAAATCACAAAATTCTCTTTCAAATTACTTAAATACCCTTGACAGACCCTATTTAAGGATTTCAGTAGCGTTTTCGTAATTATGTTTTTTCGTCCTCTGCCAAAAAAGTGCCGAACTGTAACCCCACCTATTTTTGCCCACTAAATCCAATGGAACCATTTATTTCATGAAAATACAACTCCTACCCCCTGAAACAGTGCTGGCCAAAATATTTCAAAAAAAATGGAAAAATGAAGTTTTGTGTTTTAACTTCCAAAACTTGTACTTTTCCACTTCTAATCCTTTATTAACTTGTTTAAACACATCTTAATCATGATTTAAAGAGATTTGGGCAGCATAACCCCTTAGGGTTATAGCTTTTCCAATTTTTCAACTTAACCAAGAAACTTGAAAAGTCAAGAAATATCACTAATAACAATACAACAACCACAAGAGAGCAAGTTTATGAGATTACCCTCTTGTTTCCAAGCCTGGCACCTTAACTCCTTCTCTTCCTTGGAGATTTGTCTTTCTAAACACATGAATACATGAAGAAGAGAACCTTAGAGGAAGTGTTACACAAGAATCGGTAATCAAATCACTAAATCAACACTTACTTACCTTAACCTTCTTCCTCCTTCTCTCTAAATCTTCAAAGAACTCTCAAGCTCACTCTCTCTCTTCTCTTGGTGGCTTGGACGAAATATGGCATGAAAGAGGAAGGGAATGTGTTTATTAATTTAGTCTTCTTTCTTCCTAGCCTTTGATCTCATCAAAGGTTGAGATTTCACCACTTTTCATACACCATTCCTCCTCCCATACCTCCAACCATGCCCTCTCACTTTATGCCATACTCCTTCATCATTTAGCTTCGATTGGAATTGGGCTAGATTCCCTTCTTGTTGAAAAAAAAAAAAACCTGCTCCCTCCTATGCCCTAACTAAACTAATTGCTTTTTCCAACTAAGTCCAATCTTACATTCCTCCATGCACTCAATTCATCATTATTTGTCCATGTAGCATTATTTTAATGCAATTTGACATGTGCTCATGCATATCCATTATAATTTAATCCCCTCTTTATATGATCATGACACTTGGAATTTTAAGTCAATTTCTAGCACATTTTATTTTCAATTTTCAGAATAATGCCAATTCTGTCAGATTTTTTGCCCTAATTTTGAAAAATCATAACTAATTTTTTAGACATTATTTTGGAGTGATTCTAAAGGCTATGAAACCCTTATTGAGTCTAGTTTCAAGGAATAATATGGAATTTTACTAGCTGGGATCATATCATTCCCAGATTTTCAATCTTTGACCGCTACTCCAGAAACTTTCCAGATTTTTCGGGCTAACTTCAAAAATTAATATCTTTTTGTACATAGATTCAATTGATTCATATGACCTATCCAATTAAATTTTAGAATGTCTACTTTCACCCTGTAAAATGTCATAATTTTTGCTCATCATTTGTTCTTCCAAAACCACAAGACAATCTCACTGTCTCGTAGGCGATTTCACTGAAAACATTATTCATCTTTCAGTTTTCAATATTTAATTCCTTTGGCCTTAAATATTCACCATTTTATTGAATATATATATATATATAATAATCAGAATATACTCTTGGTGAATAAAATTTGGGGTGTTATAGTTCCTCCACTTAAGTAAATTTCATCCCCGAAATTTGCTTCACGTTCATAACCATCAACTCCAGGATAACATTTTTAAGTATGTCTCGCTGACATCATTACCGCTGATCGAAATCTGCTGTTACAGACTAAGATCCCTAAAATTCCTTGATTGGCTTTTTAATCATAAATCATTATATCATCTACATTATTTTCCTGGCTTAATGTGTCAGCGACAACATTAGCCTGCCCTGGATAACATTTATATTCCAGGTCTTAATCTTTCAACAACTCTATCCACTTACATCACGTCATATTTCACTCTTTTTGGTTATACTCACATCTCAATCTTTATGGTCGTAGTACAACTCTACAATTACACCATAAGGCAATGTTTCCAGCTTTCTGAAGCTCCCCTCACTGTCATCATCCCGTGCATAATGTTGGGTTCCGAAAAATTTTGATATAAACATCTCATAATAATCAACAAGACTCAGAACACTACGTATCAAAACCACAGTTTCCAGCCTTCTCAGTTCAGTACCGCTTCCACTTTACCAGGGTATACCAGGATCCCTTACTACTAGACTACGTGGCCCATAAATGTTACATCTGAAAGCCATAACTCACATTTACTCAACTTGGTATAGAGTTGTTTTTCCTCTTACCATGTTCAATTCTATTCGTATGGGAATCTACGCAATCTTTCTAATTCCACCACCCTTTCTAGGGTAGCCCATTCATATCCTCCGAAACAAATTCCAAAGAATTCGTCAGCCTACTAGGCTATCAAGACACGATTCCCTACCATTCTTTATTTATACCTTTCAACACACTATCTGCCATCCACCAATCGACTCATAGTAAAGCCTCAGGTTCATAGAATAGCAGGTAGGTCAATTCTTTCTTTCATCAGGATACTTTACCCTCATTGTAAATGGATACTAAAAGCTACTCATACATTTTATTCTCTGTCTCGATCTTGAGACCCTATCTCGTGGCTACTTTTGTTCTATCGAGAAGTATTCTCATTCCCATTCTGCCTACATATTGCACTACAACCCACACAGATCACCCATCACACATTTTACACCGCACAGATCGCATATCACACAGAGATTACATACCACATAGATTATACCCCACAAAGATCATATAAGTTTCCACATAACAAACTACACAGGTTACTACATAGGTCAACACACCATAGACCATATAGTTCACCACATAGGTTAACATATAATAGACCACACAAGTCATCACACAGGTTAACACATAGTAGATCACACGGGTCACCTTATTCAGACCACATAGGTTGCACCACATAGATTATCTTATCGTAGACCACATAGATCACATCACCCCAAACCACTCAGTAAGTTAATCCCTAAAAGTCATAGCTTGCATTCGACTCCCAGTATCACCCATATGTGTTTCTCACATTCTTCTCTACTCCTCAAGTTAATTAGAACATCGACACTAACTCTATCACATGCCAATCTAACTTTAATCAAAATTCCATTCAAATACTCCACTTATATCTCTAATCAAGACATTAGGGTAAGTTTTCATACCTATAGATGTGATCAAAATCAAATTATACAGCTATTCATATACATCAACCTTGAATGTTTCACACAAGAGTCACCTGAGATGAGCCCGCTGCAATCTGAATTAATGAATATGTTTTTTGAGTAGTATTGGTATTGGGACTCACAATATATGCCAGACGTACCCTTACTGTTGTTTTCGATAGCCAAGCTCGTCATACGTTTCTCAATATATCGGTGCTCTTCTGCTGCTTTGCTGAGCTCCATAAAATGTTAAGAAATCAAGTTTTTAAATTCGAGTCTCAGCCCTTCAATTATCATGTCCGCGTTCCATTCTTCATTGTCGTTCAACTTGGCATATGATGAGTAGCGCAATAGTCGGATATACCGGGCCAAATAGTCATCAAAGCTCTCCTGGTCTTGCTACTTGATATAGAGGAATTCTTTCTCTTTTTCCCTTCTAACAGTTGGGGGAAAATACTTCTCATTGAACTTCTCTTGGAATAGTTCCCATGTGATAGGAACATTCCTCCCCTTCCGGGTAAGATCTAGGCCTTTCTACCAGCGATTGGCATCACCCTCCAGCTTGTATATGGCTAGTCAGGCCTTCACGTCATTTGGACATTGTAGCATATCAAAGATCTTGTTCAGATGAGCCAACCAGTCTTCAGCCATCTGGTGATCAAACTTCCCTCTGAACATAGGCAACTGCTATTTACTGAATCTACTCAACCAAGCTTGGATATCCACCTTAGGCTCTGGTGGTAAATTCGCTAGTGGAGGTTCCTCATGTATTTCTTCGTAATTCCCCCACATGAACTCATCTATGCGATTCTCCAGGTGGTCATGTCTCTGCTGTACTGCCGAAAGATCAGTTCTTATCTCATTCATTGTCTGCTACTGTTGCTCTAACATGTCTAGTAGCTGCTGTTGGATAGGGTCAGACCTCAGTTCACCCTCGTGGTTACCCTGTCTACCACGCCCTCAGCTTCGACCTCTACCTTGGGCTTTACCGCCTTCTTCTGGTTGTACTATTTCCATAATTCACTCTACACAAAATTGAGAGTAAATTTTGATACAAGAGCAAGGGCATTCTTGTCATTTCATAAAAAGTCAGGGGACAAATATGTCATACAAAGCACAAAACAATTATTTACAATATTTATGGGAAACTAGAGACTTTACGCAACCTACAAACTACTATATATCATAATATCAATTATGATACCATTATCAGAATTGTTACTACTGGCGTTCAGATAACGTCATTGCGTGTATTGATTCCTTTATCTAGCGTACTAGTCTCACTGACACCATTGACTAGGCACTGATACCCCCTTAGCTTGTGCTAATTCCTTTGTTCTCTGATACTGTTGACACTATTTTGATACCGCTAGCACATTCCTGACACCACTATCACAAGGGCAGCTATCGTTGCTATATGCACTGGAACCGTCGATACTATCAACTGGGTATTGTAACTGCCTATGCATGTACTGATGCTACTACTTCCTTATACTACTGATACCATCCTGATACCACTGATAACACCAATACCATCCTGATACCATCGATATCACACTGATATCATCTCTAGGTGCACAAATACCACCGATACTGCAATCCAGGTACTGATATAACCTTTAAGTACTCTAATACTTCATTCCTTGATATTGCCATTACCGTCTCGAAACCGAACCTGCTTACCTGGTATCCTTGTCTCTCCACCATCAATGAATGTTAAGTATCGGCCTCTCAGAGTATCGTGCTCTTACAGTGCCCTGGGATACTTGGGCTTGAGAAGATAGGACAACTCCATGTTCGGCTGTAGGTTATACGGCACCTTTACCAGCTTTGTCTGAGACTCACGGTCACTCGCCTCGTCCAACATAATCTCCTCCTGTTCGTAGTCAGAATCATACTCCTCTAGCGCATCTCCGGTCTCTCTGACCTTTGTCACTCTTGGAGACGCCGGCCTTAGCTCGTGATCGTACATTGAAAGTCTCGACACTCTCTTTCGTGCTGTGTATCGACTACGCATACCGCCGCACTAGAAATAGTTGATCATTGGCCGTCTGTCCAGGACATGCTGGTTCACCATCGTCTTGCTCGAACTATCCACGATCACGATCATCGGCTCACTCAAACCATCCACGAGTATAGACACACTCGGACTATCCATGAATAGTTCGATCACCATACAAACAAAACCTTATCAGTATACATTTTTAGTAATGCCAGAACCGCTTATTAGCTCTGATATCAAAAATGTCAACACCCGTTTCCATTTCGATAATCAGAGGATAATAAAGACGGAATTCAATAGGCATACAGAAAGGTAAAATTATACTGATAAAAAATATTTGTTTACAATACCAATATTGTTCATCAATGAAATACAGAAAATATTGCGGAAATTTAATATTTACAGGATAACCCAAAATATCTAAGGCATAAACTAATTATAACCACTATATTGCCCTCACCTTAAGACATGAGCTGATTACTTCTCGACGTCCACGCCTTTGCCCTTTAATCCACTGGCACCAGCTGAGATATTTGTTTTTGAAAAAGGGTGAGATTCCAAACAATTCCCATAGAAACATTCAATCGACATATAAAATGTGAAAATTAAATATTCAATGCACTATATTAGGCAAAAATGAAAGTTTGTTTCAATTCATATAGATTTACCTCAACTAAGTCATCGACCACAACTAGGATTTTCTGATATACCGTCATTGGGTAACGAACCACACTAGGTACTGTGCTTCTAGCACACAATCATATCACGAAATACACTAACAAATATAATTATTCACATAATGTATGAAAGATGGTAGTCCCTACCTCGAGGTTCGTTAACTCCCTTTTTTAGTGTGCCTCGAAAAACGTGTTATTCTAGCGTTCGACTTGGTCTTAAAATATTAAATGTACTAGAAATAGGTTATAACCTATCAGAGTATCATTTTATACTCTTCTATAGTGTTTCTTGTGGTTATATTAATCTATGGTGAAATTTTAACAAAATGCCCCCGGAACTCTGGCTTGGCCCCGTTATACCCGGCCCGATGGCACGTTTACCTAAAATTTTGACTAAGGCTATTCTGAAGTATTTTCGCCCAAGGAATTCATTTCCGGGCTCAAAATCACAAAATTCACTGTCAAATTATGAAAATACCCTTACAGACCCTATTTAGGGATTTCAGTAGCGTTTTCGTAATTATGCTTTTTCGGCCTCTACCAAAAAAGTGCCAAACTGTAAGCCCACATATTTTTGCCCACTGAATCCAATGTAACCATTTATTTCATGAAAACCCAACTCCTATCCCCCTGAAACAGTGCTGGACGAAATATTTCAAGAAAAATGGAAAAATGAAGTTTTTGTGTTTTAACTTCCAAAACTTGTACTTTTCCACTTCTAATCCTTTATTAACTTGTATAAACACATCTTAATCATGATTTAAAGAGATTTGGGAAGCATAACCCCTTAGGGTTACAAATTTTCCAATTCTGCAACTTAACCAAGAAACTTGAAAAGTCAAGAAATATCACCAATAATAATACCACAACCACAAGAGAGCAAGTTTATGAGATTACCCTCTTGTTTCCAAGCCTGGCATCTTAACTCCTTCTCTTCCTTGGAGATTTGTCTTGCTAAACACATGAATACATGAAGAAAAGAACCTTAGAGGAAGTGTTACACAAGAATAGGTAACCAAATCACCAAATCAACACTTACTTACTTTAACCTTCTTCCTTCTCTCTAAATCTTCAAAGAACTCTCAAGCTCGCTCACTCTCTTCTCTTGGTGGCTTGGACGAAATATGGTATGAAAGAGGAAGGGAATGTGTTTATTAATTTAGTCTTCTTTCTTCCTAACCTTTGATATCATCAAGGGTTGATATTTCACTACCTTTCATGCATCATTCCTCCTCTCATACCTCCAACCATGCCCTCTTACTTTATGCCATACTCCCTCGTCATTTAGCTTCCATTGGAATTGGGCTAGATTCCCTTCTTGTTATAAAAAAAAAGTGCTCTCTCCTATACCATAGCTAAACTAATTGCTTTTTCCAACTAATTCCAATCATTCACTCCTCCATACACTCAATTCATCATTATTTATCCATGCAGCATTATTTTAATGCAATTTGACATGGGCTCATGCAAATTCTTTATAATCTAATCCCCTTCTTATATGATCATGACACTTGGCATTTTAATTCCATTAATCAATTTCTAACACATTTTACTTTCAATTTTTGGAATATTACCAACTCTGGCAGATTTTCCACCCTAACTTTGAAAAATCATAACTAATTTTTAGACATCGTTTTGGAGTGATTCCAAAGGCTATAGAACCCTTATTGAGTCTAGTTTCAAGAAAAAATATGGAATTTTACTAGCTGAGATCATATCATTCCTAGATTTTCAATCTTTGACCGCTGCTTTAGAAGTTTCTAGATTTTTTGGGCTAATCTCAAAAATTCATATCTTTTTGTACATAGCTTCAATTGATTCATATGACCTATCAAATTAAAGCTTAGGATGTCTACTTTCACCCTGTAAAAATGTCATAATTGTTGCTCATCATTTGGTCTTCTAAAACCACATGACAATCTCACTGCCTCACAGGCAATTTCACTGAAAACACTATTCACCCTTCAATTTTTAATATTTAATTCCTTTGGCCTTAAATATTCACCATTTTATTGAATATATATAATAATCACAATATACTATTGGTGAATAAAATTTGAGGTGTTACAATACTTGCTCTGGTCCATAATATAAGACATATTTATCCAACTTGATTAGGTTAAGTTAGTTATACTAGTTAATATAACATATATTTTCTAAAATATTCTAGTTATCTTCCTTAATTCCATCCTTCTCTCTTCTCCTTGATCATTGTTGATAGAGTATGTCTTATATTTCAAATTAGGAAAAGATTGACAAATATAAAAAATATGTCTTATATTTCAAATCAAGATCAACTCTTCAAATATATTTTATATTAAGGGCCGAAGGGAGTACTACATCTTATCTGAGATTTTTAATCAAGTTATTAGATAAAAGCCCATATATAAACAAGTTAGTTACTTAATTTCATAAAATGGTACCCGTCTGCAATTCTAGGTTACTACTTGGTCTAGTTTCTCTACTAATCATATTTTGTTGATCATCAACCGGTTGCATATGTTTATAATTAAGTAAAAATATTCGTTGCTGGCAAAAAAAATTAAGTGAAAATATTTAGCACTAATATATTACTTCTTGTACTTCTTTCTCTCATCACATGCCAAAAAAAGAGGGGGGAAATGATTTATAAATGATTTGGAAAAACATCCGCACAAAATTAGCTGGAGTCAGTTACATGAATTGCATGGCGTCATTGTACTGTATTAAAAACTAAATCTTTACATAAATTATTAATCAAAAGGTATTCAATAACTTCATTCAATATGCTATCTCTTCCTTCTTCTTCTACTCATTTTTAGAGAACTCCATTTAATCTACCTTGTTTACCAACGCATCCAATGACCTTCTTTGTATGTGTATGAACTACCTCTCAAACAGTTTTCTACCACATTCTCATTAAATAGACGTCACCCCAACTCTCCCTCATATATATTATATTCATTATAAATATTATCTTTTCTTGTATAATTACACATCTGCCATCTTGCTATCCTCATCTTAGCTACAACATTTTATGCTTTTGTTATCCCTTAAAACCCAACATTCACTGCCATAAAATTTTGCTGCCCATAGATATACACTACTACAAAAACCACAAAGCTGTGGCACTTATAATTGCATTAGTTGTGGCATTAGAGAAGTGCCACATATCAGGACGCCACTAAAAAAAGCTATGGCACTTGGAAGAGCCACAACATTTTATTTTTTTAAAAAAAATACCCTCCTGTAGCGCTTTTTGGAGGAGGTGCCACAGGAGGTGGGTCTCTTGTAGCGCTTACGCCAGCAAGCGCCATAGGAGACCACACCCTCCTGTGGCGCTTACGTCAGCAAGTGCCACAGGAGGGCCCCTTCCTGTGGCACTTCTTCAAAGAAGCGCCATCTAAAGTATTATATTTTTAAAAAAATTATTTTTGTATTTTTATTTTAGAATCCTATAATTAATTTTTTTATCAAAAGAACCCTATAATTATAGTTCATAACACACTTTGAACCCATTTTCATATCCAAAACAAGATGAAAAAAGCAAACTACAATCAAATAACTTCAAAATGATATAAATTAACAAATAACTAATTAACAAAATCACTACTAAGTAAAATAAAAGTGTTAAAAATAAATGATTATTTTATTTATATGCTATTGAGACACCACTGAAGATTGTTCTTATACATGCTCTAATATTCATATTTTGAAGATAGTAGATTCTGAAAGTATCTTTGGGACCCCTCCATATGTACCTCAACTCACGTATAGATTTTCCAATCACATTTCTTCTAATCTTAATCTCACTTCTGGACGGTCTATTTCCACTCCTTCCAAATTAAGAACCTCTTCTATTTTGAAGTCTCTTACCTCAAGATTTGTCAACCTTTCCACATCCTAGACGATTTTCATCAAGTCCTTAAAAATATAAATCAATTCAAAATTTCAGCATGAATTCAAATTATCACATTCACAAAAATTGTGAAATTCCTAATACTATGATTAATGGATGCCTCAATAGGCATTGGTTTATAAAAAGAGAAACTTTATCTCTAGATGCCTCGAATGCTTACGAACTAAGGACATACATAAATGCATGGTTATGCTCATTTATATACACTTGAAATCATATAATGTGATCTATATTCATTAGAAGTTGATAAACATACGGTGCATCTTTCTTTTAAAGTATATATTAGAAATTTTTAACTTTTTTAGGTCACGACTTACTTGATTCACAAATTCTATTATACTTTGGGAAAGGAGTGTATGTGTGTGTGTGTGTGTTGACGCAAACCCAATTTTTTTGAATGAAAATGTATGAAAATTTAGAAATTTAAAATCTTGACAAGACAAATTTTTTAGGAATGAAAAAATGTTCTTGGCGTTCAAGTTTGAATACTACACAGTCCATTGAAAAAAAAATCCCGGAACAACAATTTAAATGTGTTACCTTTGAAGTTTTCACATCCAATTGTATTCATTGCAAAGAAGCCATCAAATCTAGAAAAGATCCTCCGTTGAACTCTTGAAAACCCTCCAATTTAATGCTTTGTAGATACCGAAAGCTGAGGTGATATCTTTTTGCACTAATATTATTGATCATCTTTGGTACATGTACAAGTGAAGTGCCGATCGAAGTGGAGACGGTGAGGAATGACAAAAAGAAGAGAAGGAGAAAATGTGGAGACAAAGAAGATAAGGAGTGAGGCACGTGTTAGATGGGGAGTGGAGACTAAGAGGATAAATATGATAGAAGCAAATTGTAGGAGAGAGAATAATTTGAAAAAAAAATACTTTGTGGCGCTTCCTAAGCCAAGTGCCACACAAAATACGTAGCAACTATGACATTTCCTTAAACAAGCGCCACAGCTGCTACTTCATTTTTTGTTAAAAAAAACACCTTAGGTGACACTTCTTCAAAAAAGCGCCACCTAATGTCTCCAAGCAGCTGTGGCCTTCCTTGAGGAAGCGCCACCTAAAGTTCTTTTTAAAAAAAAATTAAAAAATCTAGAAAGAAGCTTAAAGAAGTGCCACAAAAGATGTGCCACTGATCCCTATTTTTGTAGTGGTGATAGCAATATGATAAACCTTCCCTTTTACCGCATTAGGTACTTTCTAATAAAAAAATTACTCCAATAATCTATCCATTGAAACTACCCAACTCAAATCCTATGAGATAAACAGACAAAAGGAAAAAAAGAAGGAAAAAGAAAACCACCGATTCAGAATTAGATGAAGAATAATATCTTATTATTATTAGTATTATTAGTATTAAAAGGGTGAAGATGCAAATTTAGCAATAAACAATTTTGCGATGAGCATCCATAAGACTTATCTATTTTCGAGAGCAAAAGTAGACATAAACTATTTATTTTGGAGCAAATATAGCAACACCGTTAAAAACACTTAACTTCCGTTACTTTTTGAACTGTGAGTCCCACTAGTCTTCTCTCTCTGTATTTTTTTAATCAAAAAATATCACTTAGACCTTATAAAAACAATTTCATTTTATATAAACCCCAAAAAAATAAAGTAAGACCATTATTATCTTTTCACTAAAAAAACTTAATTTTAGTTTCACCTAAGAGATATAGTAAAATTTCAGAATCTTTTGGGCGTTAACTGAAATGAAATTGTTTCTATGTGATATAAGTGATATTTTTCCATTAAAGAAATATTAAAATAATAGAAAGAGAGAAGATCGGTGGAACCCACAGTGCAAAAAGTAACAGAAGTTAAGTGTTTTTAACGACGTTGCTATATTTACTCCGAAATAAATAATTTATGTCTACTTTTGCTCCAAAATAATAGTTTATATATACTTTTGTACTAAAAAATATGTAAGTTTTATGAATGCTCATCGTGAAATTGTTTAATGCTAAATTTGTACCTTCGCCATTTTTAAAATAGTATCTGTGGCCCACATGAAAAAAGTATAACATGTTATATGTGATTAGAGAACATAATAGATATAAGGAACTTGATGTAATTAACTAATTATAGTCCTTTTAAATATTTTATTTCACCTATTTTAGAAATACTTAAAATTATAGGTCATGTCATGTGGGTCTAAGTCAAGTATTATTTTTTAGATGACACGGTATATGATAAAAAAAATATAAAAGTTATGATATGACAATACCCATTAACTTTAACAGCAATTTTATTGGTATAAGGGTTGACAGTCAAAACATGAAATATTATGCCCCTTAATTTAATTTTTTAAAGTTTAAGAGGTGATGTTTAACTAACCCAAAATTTAGAGGTTTTTGTATATTTAAGCCTTTTGAATAATTATAATTTTTATAATCCTCCCCAAAAAATATTATATTGTTTCTCTAGGTCTTTCTTGCTAGTCATCGTCGTCAATATCAATAATCAATATCATAAATATCTTCTCTAACATTTATAGCAACACCGTTAAATTTCATTTTGTTTTTAAGTAACACCGTTAAATCCCACTAGTCACATCTCCTAATTAATGTTATTTGTGTTTTTCCTATTATTTCTCAAACAAATAGCCAAATCTCCATAAATCTAAGGGTTATTTAAATGTTTATTTTACCAAAAAAAAATTAATAGATAAAAATACACCGCTTTGCTTGTTGATTTTTTGTTTCACCAAAACAGCCTATTAGTTTAATCGTTAGTATTATATTATGTGAACATTGACAAAACAAGATGAATTGGGGATAAACGCTTTCATTCACGGATATGTCACCTTTGACAATTGAAAGCATATATTAATATCGTTGGTTGGTTGACTTGGTTCAACGTAGAGACTCCCAAATTAGGACGCTTCTTTATATTATTAAAAACAGTAAATTATAGATTAAGTTTATATATAAAACTTTAGGTGAAGATGACTTGAGGAGAAATTGAAGGATGATGTGAAGTCACAAATGGGTTTGGATTGGAGGAGCAGATGCGTCCTTGAAGAAGATGAAAAGGTGCGCCTTTGCCCTTTGTTTTTGGGTCACGGTTGTTTTTATTTTAGAATATAAACAAATTAAAGTATTAAAAAGAAAATATGAGAGTTTAATTACACAACCATCACTTAAATTTGTTAAGACAACCATTTCTGTTAAGTAAGACTAACATGTTAATATTAAAATACTAAAAATGTACTTTATAAATTTAAAGGACTAAAATGATACATAATATAAACATAAAGGACTACATGTATACTTTAATATATTCAAAATATGCATTATATCTTACAAAATTTTAAAGCTCTTATTACCAAACATATATTTCCTTTGGTCTTGAAGAGAAAATTCCCTGGGAAAATTTCATTCAGCCCCATGAAAGGGACTTAATTTTAGTTAATGTCTAAAGATTATGAAACTTTACTACACCTTTTTGGTCAAAATTAAATGAAATTAAATTGTATAGTTGAAAAGATCATGATGCTCTTGCTTTATTTTTTTTATAAGGGCATTTATAAGACAAATAATCAGATTTAAAAGAAATTTTGGAGTTAACAAGAATATTTTGACCATTAATTCACAAAATAAATAAGAAAATTTATAAGATAAATAAAAGAATTCATAAGTAACATAAGGAATTAAAAATATTTTGGCCATTCATAAGACCAATAAGGGGATTCAAAAAATAAAGTAAGGACATTATTGTCTTTTCACCTACAAAACTTAATTGGTCTAAGGGGGTGGGGTGAAGTTTCTGAATTTTTTGGATTGACTAAAATAAAATTGCTACAATGGGCTTGACTGAAATATTTTATATCTATTAAAACTCAAAAGTAATTTTTGAAGAACACCTCCATGGCTCCAAGTAAGTAAGTTTTCTTGGAGAGATAAATTAGCCAAATGCAATTCATATTAATGTAATTTTTAATTAATAGGTTATATTAGAATTTTTAAGAAATATTCCTAATGGTAATTGATATGTTGCACTAAAATATATATGTTTCAAAATAGAAGATATGTGATTATAATTACGACTAAATAGAAGGAAAGTTAGATTTTTTTTACTCTAAAGATATTTATTTTTGTCATACTAAAATCGAAAAAATTATTTTCATATTCATGTCAATATTGAAAATAAATCATAGGTATACAAATAAAAAAAACTTCATCAAACACATACCCTTTTGATAATTAATTAATCATACAAGCGATATAATTTTGATTAATGAAATTGAAACAACATCAATTACTACACTATCAATTTTGTTTTTTCTTAGGCTAAACATAAACATAGATAGCTATCATTTTATTGATGACAATTATATTTAAAGTACCATCAAGAACTAAACGCATACACGTCTCGTAACAAAAATTCAAACATTGTTTTTATGAGAAACTAGCCTTTTTTCATAGACTCAAGCCCTATTTATTACCAGTTTCTTTGACAAAATGTTTATTACCAATTTCACTTATGAAATTATATATAATTATCTAAAATTACATTTGTTCACTTCCAATAATTCAAACCAGTAGTTAGTTACACATTCTTTTAAATGTGGGCCTGAATCTCACTTAGCCTAGTCTTGAATATTGATGATGGCAACCTGTTTTAATTTTGTACCCTAATTATATTGCCATGCATGGTTGCTTTCCTGCTCATCAAGCCTTAATTATTCTAACAACAAACCAAGTTGCACTTGACTCACACGTAACAAGTTAGTACAATATTTTAATCGTCAAGTTAAATAATTTAATTGAATATCAACAAATAATAATTTCTTAAGAAAATAATACTAGCATTTTGTTATGGGAATAGAAGCATCATATATGGCCTTTATGTGTGTTGAATAATGTAACAACCCAAATTTTATTCACCAAGAGTATATTGTGATTATTATATATATTCAATAAAATTGTGAATATTTAAGGCTAAAGGAATTAAATATTGAAAATTGAAAGGTGAATAGTATTTTTAGTGAAATCACCTGCGAGGCAGTGAGATTGTCATGTAGTTTTGAAAGACCAAATGGTGAGAAACAATTATGAAATTTTACAGGGTGAAGGTAGACATCCTAAGCTTTAATTTGATAGGTCATATGAATCAATTGAAGCTATGTACAAAAAGACATGAATTTTTGAAGTTAGCCCAAAAAATCTGAAAAGTTTCTGGAGCAGCGGTCAAAGATTGAAAATCTGGGAATGATATGATCCCAACTAGTAAAATTCTATATTTTTTCTTGAAATTTAGAATCACTCCAAAAGGATGTTGACAAATTAGTTATGATTTTTCAAAGTTAGGGTAGAAAATCTGCCAGAGTTGGCAATATTCCAAAATTGAAAATAAAATTTGTTAGAAATTGATTAATGGAATTAAAATGCCAAGTGTCATGATCATATATGGAAGGGATTAAATTATATTGGATTTGTATGAGCACATGTCAAATTGCATTAAAATAATGCTACATAGACAAATAATGATGGTATGCTACCTTGAGTGCAAGTTTGGTTTAGTTGGAAGGACACTTGATTTGGTTAAAGCATGAAAAGGGGGAGCATGTTTTTTTTGTGAGCAAGACAAGGGAAGAATTAATGGGGCAAGTAAGGCATAAAGTGAAGAAGTATGGGTGGAAGCATGGAGGGAAGTATGGTGGTTGGTAAGTGTCACCATGTCAACCCTTGATGAGATCAATGGTGTGTAGATTTAAGGGAGGAAATTTATGAAGCCATTCTCTTCCTCTTCCTTTGTCCATTTTCGTTTTGAGCCAAGAGAAAAGAGAGAGAGAGAAGTTTAAGGGAACTCAAGCTTTAGAGAGAATGAGGAAGAAAAGGATCAAGGTAGGTTTGTGATTTCTTAATATTTCCTTCTAAACTAGCATAAACTTCTTCTCTAATCTCTATTTTCTCTATAAAATCCATGGTTTAGCAAGCTCATCTTGAGCTCAAGGAGAGATGGAGGAGGATGTTTAGAGAGTGAGAGGAAAGGAACTCAAGAGATAACTTCTCAAATCATAAAACTATGCTAGTATGTGATTGTTGATGATGATTGTGGTTGGAGTTGGTAATTTTGTTGAGTTTGTAAATTTGGAAAAGCTATAACCCTAAGGGGTTATACTACCCAAAATCCTTTAAATCATGATTAAGAAGTGTTTAAGTGAGTTAATTAAGGATTAGAAGTGGAAGAATACAAGTTTTGGAAGATAAAACACAACACAATTTTTTCCATTTTCTTCAATATTTCGGTCAGCACTGTTCCAAGGGGTAGAAGTTGGATTTTCATGAAATAAATACTTCCATTGGTCTTAGTGGGTAAAAATAGGTGGGGTTACAGTTGGGAACGTTTTCGGTAGAGGACGAAAAAGTATAATTACGAAAACACCATTAAAATCCCTAAATAGGGGCTGTCAAGGGTATTTTCATAATTTTACTGTGAATTTGGTGATTTCGAGACCGGAAATGGATTCCTTGGGCGAAAATACGTTAGAATAGCCTTAGTCAAAATTTTAAAAAAAACGTGCTATCAGGTCGGGTACGATTGGGCCGAGCCGAGGTCCCTAGACATTTTAGTAAAATTTCACCGTAGACTAATATAACTACAAAAAACACTATAGAAGAGTTTAAAATGATATTTGGATAGGTTATGACATTTTTCTGGTACATTTAATATTTTAGGACCTAGTCAGATGCCGGAAACGACACGTTTTACAAGTCACTGAAAAAGGGGTTTAACAAACTTTGAGGTAGGGACTACTATCTTTTATACACTATGTAAATAATTATATGTATTTGTTTTTGTATTTCGTGATATGATTGCGTACTAGAGGCACAGTACCTAGTTGTGGTTCGCTACCCAACAAAGATATATCGGAAAATCCTAGCTGTGGTCGATGACTCAGTTGAGGTATATTATCGGAAATCCTAGCTGTAGTCGGTGACTCGGCTAAGGTAAATCTGTATAAATCGAAACGAACTTTCATTTTTGCCTAATATGGTACATTGCATACTTAATTTTCACATTTTATATGTTGATCGTATGTCTCTACGGGGATTCTTCAAAATCTCTCCTTTTTTTAAAAAAAACAAATATTTCAGCTGTTGCCAGTGGATCGAAGGGCAAAGACGTGAACGTTGAGAAGTAATCAGCTCATGTCTTAAGGCGAGGGCAATATAGTGGTTATAATTAATTTATGCCTTAGATATTTTAGATTTTCTTGTAAATATTAAGTTTCCGTGATATTTTCTGTATTTCGTTGATGAACAATATTAGTATTGTAAACAAATATTTTATCAGTATAATTGTACCTTTCTGTATGCCCATTAAATTTCATCTTTATTATTTCTCGATTATCGAAATTAAAACGGGCGTTGATAAATAATACTAGCTCATCATTTGATTCATATTGAGTCGTGATAAGGTTAAAATTATTACGCTTCTCGAATGTCAATTATGCAAATAAATGATTATTGAAGCCTAATTATCTGTGTATATTTAATTAATTATATGAAGAATAAAGCCCAATTTGTTTTTTCTTTAGTTATAATCGCAATCCAAATTTATTCTACGGAAAGATTATCTGCTGGCAACTCTTTCTGCGAGCCAAGAAACTTGAATTTTCACACATGCGACAAAATCATCAGACTCTCTCTCTCTCTCTCTCTCTCTCTCTATATATATATATATAATATAATATAATAACACATCCCATCTCAAATGACAAATACGGTGCACCATGTTTTGTGACTTATTTTAGTTTATTATTTAATATAAAAATATAAAAAATGGCAAGGAATAAACAATACATCTATATGAGATTTTTATAAAAAAAAATATAAGAAATACTACTTAAATTTCAAAATATCAAATCAGTCTTATGACATACAATAGTATTGATATTATCTGCAAGAATATAGCAATTGATATCTCATTTTAGTATAGAAAGTTACTTATTTGATATTTTGAAGTTTAAATAGTATTTTCTTATTTTTTTTATATTCAAGTTATTGGATAATTAATTAGTTAATTAATTTCATGAAATGGTGCCCCTCTGCAATTTTAATTTCTTTTACGTTACTATAGTTGATGGAGTTTCCCTACTAAATATCTTATTTTGTTGATCATCAATGGGTTGCATATGTTTATATAATTAGGTGAAAATATCTAACACTTGTAGATTACATCTCTCGTACTTTTTTTTTTTTTTTTGCTCTTACAACGTGCCAAAAAAGAGGGAAAACTGATTTATAAAATATTTGGAAAAACATCTCCAGAAAATCAAAGCCAAATACTCATTGCCAAGGTTAGAGCAGTTGCAATAAGAGCTCTATACACTGAATTGGCAAACTCCGAGGGAACCACCTCATCGGGTGTGGCCTGCCACGTGTCGCCATACCATAATTCTTTTCGTCTTAAACTTGCATCCTCATGCAAGAAGGCGAGAAGCTTTGCCACTTGACCTGCAATGAATCCACATTCTTCCAGCAACAAAAAAAAAAAAATCCACATTCCACTATTATAATATATATATATATATATAAATAATATTATTAAAAATGAATCATAAATTAAATGATAATTTGAAATAGTTTTTATACATTTATAATAATTTTTTAATATGATTTAATTTCAAATTAAACAAATTTAAAATCTTAAATATATTTTTATCCAATTTTTGAAGTTGAATTTTATCTTTAATTAATTAATATTAGCCGGGGGAGCTATAGTGAGCGTTCTTGCTCCTTTTTAAACAAATGTGAGAGGCATTTTGATAAAAATTCCTAAACTTTAAAATTTTAGATTCCTACCACATCACATTTCTATCCTTTTCGCATTTTATAAGATTTTTTGAAATTTTTTAAGTTCAAATGGTATTTATTTATTATTTCCCCAAAAATCTAATATAATATCAAGTACAATGCATAAAAACCAAGAGAAAATCATTACATAACTTTTCTATTATAAAATAATAAGCTTCCTTGGGCCAAAAAAAAGCTTCTTAGAAATTCTTAAAAATATATAAGTCATATAAGAAAATTTAAATTTCTTAATAAAAATTATATCGGAGGATAGGCTTCGTGGTGGGTTCAAGTTGGGTTTAAATTAAAATATTAGGGATTTGTGTCAAATTTATTCATGTTTACAATGTGTCCAACGTGGTCCCTTATGTTAAGGCTTCAAAAGCGTCTGCTTTGTTGGGGGTGTTTGATTTTGTTCTCAATTTTTCAAAAAACTATTTTAAAAATCTATTTGTAAAAGTTGTCTGGAAAATCCCAAAATATACCATGAAAATATCAAAGTACCAAATCAAAGGTTCAAATACTCCTCACTTTAATATTTTTTTAAATGTCACCTAAACACACTCCACGGTCCAGCCGCCATCAAAAGTGATTACGATATATGAAATTCAAACAAAATCAAAGACCACAAAATCATCTGAAAAAAGAAAAGTTTTCGAATAGAAATTACGATCAACCAATTTTGTTTTTTCTTAGTCTAAATGTATACATGCATCCTTTTATTGAAGGTAATTATGTTGGTCAAGGTACAGTTCGAAACAAACTGTTAGCACTTATATATCTTGCAACAGAAATTCAAACATTGGTTTACTATGTTTTTAGGAATTATCCATCTTCTGTAGAGCTAACCTCTGTTAATTACAAATTTCACTTATGAAATTATAATTATACTCCCTCCAATTCTTAATGTATGACCTAATTGAGGAGTTAATATTGGTTTTAAATGTAAAACCTATTTCTTATATTTATTAGTCATTTCTTAATTAACCCTTATTGATACTCCATCAACAATAATTAAATAAGAGATAGATAGAGGGAATTAAGAAAGATGATTGAGATGTTTCCGAAAAACAATTCATATTAACAACCTAACTATAATTTCCTTAATCTAATCAAAATAGATAAATATATCTTACATTAAAAAACGGAGGGAGTATAAAATTACATTTGTTCACCTTCAATCCAAACGAGTAGCTACATAATTTGTTTTTAAAAAATGTGTGGGCATGAATCTTACTAGTCTTCAATATTTGATGGCAACCTGACCCTTTGCGCGGGTTTTTTTATGCCATGCATGGTTGCTTTCTTGCTCATCAAGCCTCAATTATTCTAACAATAAACCGAGCTGCACATGACTCACACATAACAAGTTAGTAGTACTCCCTCCGGTTCTAAATATAAGACAGAGTTGATTTTTTTGGAAGATTAAGGAAGCTAAAGAAGTTACTTAATCATATCATATATTATGTATCTTTAGATTATATATCAATTTATTAGTCAAACTAATTAGTTTGAAGAAAAAAATAAAAATAAAAATACTCTAAAATAATTTAATTAGGTTCATTAATCTCTCCAAAAAAGTCATCTTTGTCTTATATTTAAGACCGGAGGGAGTACTATATTTGAATATCAACAAATAATAATTTCATAAGAAAATAATAATTTATTATGCAAAAATAAGCTTCACATATGCTGTGTGTGTTGAAGGCTAGCTCATCATTTGATTCATATTTCATATTGAGTCGATGAGAAGGATAAAATTAATATGCTTCTCAAATCTCAAGCAAACAAATAAATGGGATTGGCTACAGTCTTCTGTTTTCTCTTCCCATCACTACTCATCTCAACCTTTAGATTAAAATCTGACAAGTTCATATTTAATATTTATAAAATATTTTAAAAATATCAAATTATTAAAAAATAATTAAATAAATTTAAAAATACTAAATAGGGAGAATTGCTGATAAATACTTTTTTGGCAAATTAATTGCTGAATGCTACCATGGAAGATGGTTGGCACAAAATGGAAGATGATTTGCACAAAACGGAAGATCGCTTGCACATTTATACGGAAGATTTTTGCACACATGGAAGATGGTTTGCACAAAACGGAAGATCGCTTGCACACACGGAAGATCGCTTGCACACTTGGTAGCAATCAGCAATTAATTTGCTTATTTGGTATTTTCCAGCGATTTTCCCTACTAAATATCATTAAATCTGAACCATTTAGATCAATTTTCATCTAAAAGCTGAGATGAATAGCGGCCGGGAAAAGGATGGGAAGAAAACGATAAGAGTAGAGGATTGTAGCTAATTCCTAAATAATTAGCTTATTCAAGCCTAATTATCTGCATAGTCAATTAATTATTAATTATATGACGAGCAAAGCCCAATTTGTTTTTTTAAATTCTAAGAATCGCAATCCAAATTGATTCAACGAAAGGATTATTATCCGGTAGTCAATTCCTTCTGCAAGCCAATAAGCCTGAATTTCCACGAGCTAGCGCCAATATTATGTAGGAGCTCTACTATTAACCAACGGCAAATACTTGGTCCAAAAAAAAAAAACCAACCGCAAATAATACCTCCCAGCTCAAATGTCAAATGTTTCAGTATGTACTGTGACTTATTTTAATTTATAATTTAATATAAAATACAAAAGTCAAGGGATAAACAATACTGGCTCTGGTCTATAATATAAGACATATATATCTAACTTGATTAGGTTAAAGAAGTTAGTTATACTAGTTAATATAACATATATTTTCTAAAACACTATATTCATTTTCTTTAATTCCATCATTTTCTCTTCTCTTTAATCATTGTTGAGGGAGTATCAATATGAGTAAATTAAGAAAATATTGACAAATATAAAAAATATGTCTTATATTTTAAATCAAGATCAACTCTTTAAATATATCTTATATTATGAGTCAAAGGGAGTACTACATCTTATCCGAGATTTTTAATCAAGTTATTAGATAAAAGCCCATATATAAACAAGTTAGTTACTTAATTTCATAAAATGGTACCCGTCTCCAATTCAAGGTTACTATTTCTCTACTAATCATATTTTGTTGATCATCAATCGGTCGCATATGTTTATAATTAAGTAAAAATATTCATTGTTGGCAAAAACAATTAAGTGAAAATATTTAGCACTAATATATTACTTCTTGTACTTCTTTCTCTCATCACATGCCAAAAAGGGAGGGGGGAAAATGATTTATAAATGATTTGGAAAAACATCCGCACAAAATTAGCTGGAGTCAATTACATGGATTGTATAGCGTCATTGTACTATATCAAAAACTAAATCTTTAAATAAATTATTAATCAAAAGGTATTCAATATAACTTCATTCAATGCTCTATCTCTTCCTTCTTCTTCTACTTATTTTCGGAGAACTCCATTTAATATACCTTGTTTACCAATGCATCCAATGGCTTTCTTTGTATGTGTATGAACTACCTCTCAAACAATTTGCTACCACATTCTCATCAAATAGCAGTCACCCCAACTCTTCCTCATATATATTATATTCATTACAAATATTATCTTTTCTTGTATGACCACACATATGCTATCTTGCCATCCTCATCTTAGCTACAACATTTTATGCTTTTATTATCCCTTTAAAACCCAACATTCACTACTATATAATTTTGCTAGCCATAGATATAGCAGTATGCATGATAAACCTTCCCTTTTACCACCTATCCATGATAATGGAAATTATTCAGGAGCAAATTCGTCTAACGTCATTGCTTACAGGGAGATTGAATCAACATCAAGAGTCCTGTCCTCCTTTTGATACGAGTTAGTTCCTTCACTACTCGTACTATCATTCTATTCTTGACTGGATTGTGAGCATATATGAAATCAATCAAAAACTACTCGTACTATCATTCTACCCTATTATGTACTTTCTAATAAAAAATTACTCCAATAATCTATCCATTGAAACTACCCAACTCGAATCCTATGAGATAAACAAACAGAAGGGAAAAAAAGAAGGAAAAAGAAAACCACATTCACAATTAGATGAAGAATAATATCTTCTTCTTCTTATTCTAATTATTATTATTATTATTATTATTATTATTATTACTACTACTACTACTACTACTACTACTACTACAATGACTAACTACTACTACTACTACAATTATTATCAGTATTATCTATTGTTAGTATCTTTAAGTAGTTATGATTAGAATTCCAAATCTAGATCATGATATATTTAGGATATTTCGAGTTAGAGATTTGATGCAATCTCGTAATCTACACACATGTCTATATATTTATATGGACTCTTCGTCATTATTCAATATATATACTTTTGAGAGCTTCATAATATTTATCATGGTATCAGAGCATAAGGTTTCTAAACTTGAGATAAAGTGCGCTGAGAGAGAGAGAGAGAGAGAGAGAGAGAGAGAGAGAGTAAACACTAAGTGAGATGGATTTGAGTCAGGATATGAGTTCTCCTTTCTTTCTATAAGCCTTAAACAACTCAGGGCAAGTTTTCGTCAGTGAGTTACTAAGTGAGACTAACTATTCAGAATGGGTAGTGGACATGACAAATGCTCTCCTAGCTAAAAACAAGTTTGGGTTCATTAATAGTTTGTTCAAGAAGTTTGTGGTCGATTCAACCATTTTTCTAATTGGATTTGATGTGATGTCGTGGTGAAAGGATGGCTTAGGGGGTGCAATGGACAAGGAGCTTTGGAAGACCATCAGGTATGCTCAAATGATGATGGAAATATGGTTGGACCTTGAGTAATGCTTTGGGAAGGGTAGTGCTCCTAGGGTGTATGAACTTCTACGTGATATAGCATATTTCCGGCAAGATAAACAATTTGTGGCATCCTACTACACTAAGTTGAAGGCGCTTTGGGATGAGGTAGCATCTTTGACACCTCCACCAAGGTGTACTTGCAGGAGTTGCAGATGTGACATTGAGAAGCAAATAATGAAGGACAATGACAAGGAACAATTGTATGAGTTCCTCATAAGATTAGATGAGGAATTTACTGTAGTTAAAATCCATATCCTTTGCATAAAACCCCTGATGAGTGTAGGGGCTATATATTACTTGGCCTTAGAAGAAGAGAAGCAGAGACACATATATGCACTACGTCGAACAAACCCTGAGACTATGGTCTTTTAGGTGCAAAACGTGAAGAATGATAAGGATGAGAGGAAAGAAAAACCTCTATGTGGGCACTGTCAGAAGCTTGAACATACTGAGGATAAGTGCTATAAAATCATAGGCTATTCTTCCAATTGGAGAAAGCCAAATAGAGAGCGACAAGACAGATTAGGCTCGTGGAATGACATGCTCAAATGGCCAAAGGATACCGATAAAGTCATTTGGAAACCTGAAATTGTAGAATGGGATGTTGCTTAAAGATGTTTAAAAATATTGAATTTTAAGTATATTCATTTGTCAGTTGGTAAACTCACTCATGATGATGATGATCTTGCATTGCTCTTTGTTAAGAACTTATGTGTAATACTGGACTTGTGGATGAATAGTGTGATTGGAATGGGAAGATACCATGATGGGCTCTATATTCTAGAATCAACACTAGGGAGAAGAGTTGCACTGATGGTAAAAAGACCTGGGGATTCATGACTGTGTCATTGGAGGCTCAGGCATGCTTTAAAAGTGAAGATGAAACTCATTGATTTTTGCTTAGATGATAATAAAATATGTGATTCTTATAATAAGGAACAACATACTGGACTGCCATTTAGAGATAGTTCAATAAAAAGTATTTCTTGTTTTTATTTAATCCATTGTAATGTATGGGGACCATATAAGGTGCCTTTGTTAACCGTGGCTTAATACTTTCTCACTATTGTTGATGATTTTAGTAGAGTTACTTGGGTCTATTTAATGAAACACAATCAATGGTGAGTAACCTTTTGATGAAATTGATGAACATGACAAAAACACAACAATACAAACAAGTTAAGTGTTTGAGAATAGACAATGTCATAGAATTTAAATCTCTTGAGTTGTAAAAATATTGTGATAAAAGGGGCATTCTAACTCCAACATCCTGCACATACACACCACAATAAAATGGTGTGGTGAGCACAAGCATAGGTATATTGTTGAGACAGTGCGGACTCTATGAATTCACACACACATGCCAAAGGAATTCTAGGGAGACTATATTTGGCCACTGTGCGCATCATTAACAGATTTTCTATCGCAACTATTGGGAATCAAATACCTTACAAAGTTATCACAGTAAATAAGGTTAGTTATGATCATCTAAGGGTGTTAGGGTGTCTCGCATATGCGCAAGACTTGACCAACTCTGACAAGTTTGAGGTGAGGGGGAGGAAGTATGCTTTCATTGGGTACGCACTTAGACAAAAGGGTTATAAAGTTTTTGACATAGACAAGAAGAAGGTTTTTGTATCACAAGATGTGACATTCTTCGAGCAATGCTTCCCTTTTAAAGATGTTATAGGCACTAGTGCATCCCCAAGCATGGACTTAGCCAACAACAATGGCAATGATATTAACTTTATGAATCTATCAAAGTTAATGAGGAAGAAGAACTGAGAATGCTTGCTCAAGATCTGAGAGAAAGAGATGAAGTTCAAGTCTATTAAGGGAATGAGATGAATGAGCCTGAAGAAAGCCATAATAAGCTAAGGAGGGAATAATGTGCCAGGGCAGCTCTCAAGAACCTAAGAGACTATGTAGTTGACTTGCCACCTTTACTATCATGTTATGTTGATGTGACTGGAATCGTGAGTAGCATAGCACACCCTATAGCGAGCTATGTTAGCAATGAAAGATTTTTAATAAGTCATAAGGCTTTCCTGGCAATTGTAGATCACACGATAGACCTTAAAACCTTCAAAGTGAAAGTGCGACATGAGTATTGGAGAAAGACAATGGAAAGAGAAATCGAAGCCTTGGAACAGAATGGAACGTAGACACTAAAAGCCCCTCCGCCAAGCAAGAATATCATCAACTTAAAGTGGGTATATAAGACAAAGTATAAGTCAAATAGGGAGTTGGACAAACACACGGTAAGATTAGTTGCTATAGGTTTCACTCAAGAAGTTGATTATCATGAAACTTTTGCCCTAGTTGTTAAGTTGGTCACTGTGAGAACGTTGTTAGTAGTGGCGAATAAGAAAGGCTAATTTGTACACCAACTTAATGTAAATAATACATTCCTTCATGACGACTTAGAGGAGGAAGTCTACATGAGAATACCAGAAGGATTTGCACAAAAGAATGACAATAGAGTGTGTAGATTGAGAAAATCTCTGTGTGCGTTGAAGCAAGCCTCCAAGAACTGGTATGAGAAATTCACTATGGTGTTAAAGGACATTGGATTCATTCAGTCAAGGGATGATTATACATTATTCATCTTTAAGAGACGGTCAATGTTTATCACAACATTAATCTAAGTGGATGACATAATTCTTACAAGCACTCATATTTAGAAGACCAATGAAGTCAAGCGTTACCTTAACCGAAAGTTCACCATTAAAGGCCTCAGACCTCTCGAGTACTTTCTTGGGATTGAAATAGCCAGAAGTGTGAAAGGGATAACGATGAGCTAGTAGAAATACACCCTCGATTTGTTGAGAGAAGTTGGAATGGAGGGGTGTTGGCCAAGTGACACTCTAGTGGAACAAAATTGTAAGCTAGTAAAAATAAGGAGAGAAAATGGGCCAGAAAATTAAATGAAGATGAACAGGATGTTGTGAATAAATAGGACACTGAGGAGAACAAGTTGGCAGATGGGAAACGTTATCGCAAGCTCATCCAGAAACTAATATATCTAATGATAACATGACCCAATATAGTTACTCGATGAATGTTCAAAGTTAGTATTCTTCAGAATCAAAGCAACTCTACATGAACGCCATAGAAAGAATCCCAAGATGCCTAAGTTCCACCCCTGCACAAGGTATATTATTAAGAATTTATGGAAATTTAGAACTTGAGGGCTATTGTGGTGTATATTGGGGAAGATCTTTGCTAGATAGACAATCGTATATAGGATATATCGTTAAATTAGGAGGATCTCCTATATCTTGGAGAACCAAGAAGCAGAGTGTAGTTTTACTGTCATCGGCAGAATTAGAGTATAGGGCGATGGCAAATACAGTGAGTGAGTTGATATGGCTAAGGTGGATTGTTAAGGAGTTGGGAGCAGAACAAAGTAGTGCATTACTCTGTATTGTGACAATCAGGCAGCTCTACACATCACTAAGAATCCAGTCTTTAATGAATGAACGAAGCATGTTGAAATTGATTATTATTTTGTGAAAAAATGGGTCTAGTTAAAAGAGATATAACCAACAAAGATTTGGATGAAGGAGTAACTCGCAGATGTCTTCACCAAGGCGTTAGGGAAAGCTCAATTCGAGTACTTCAGAAGTAAGTTGGGCATTGTCAATCTACATGCTCAACTTGAGGGGGAGCAAAGAATAATATCTTATTATTATTATTACGATTATCTTTATTATTATCTACTGTTAGTATCTTTAAGTAGTTAGGATTAGAATTCCATATCTAGATCATGATAGATTCAGCACTACAAAAAAACACTGAATTTCTGATGGAATTTACCACGGAATTCAGAGTTTCCGACAGAATTTCCAACGAAATGGATTCCGTCGCTGATAATAGCATGACAAACCAATTTCTGACAGAATTCCGTTAGAAATTTGCGATGGAACATTCCGTTGCAATTTCCAGTAGAATTTAATTCCTTCAAAAATTCCCTTGCAAACTTATTTTTTATTTTTAAAATTTTAAAAAGCCACTTGGCAACTCGGCGGCCGCCACGTGTCGCAACCTTTTTTTTTCATGAAAATGCAATGCGCAACTTGCCCTTATTTGGTTCGAACTCACGACCTCGTCCATACTCGTATGACGCCTTACCGGATGGGCTCGACTGCCTTGGCGTTTTGTTATTATACAATTATATATATAATCTTATTATATATAATCAATTATTTATAAATATATATTGTTTCTTATATATAAATGTAATAATAATATAAAATAATTTTATATATTCTTATAATTTTTAATAAAAATTAACTTTAAATTAAAAAAAAATTTACATCTTAAATAAATTTCACATGACTATATTTTTGTCTAATTTCTAAAATTAATTTATTAATATTAATTAATAACTAATAAATTTTATTTTTTATAAATAAATTTTTATATGATCATTTTGCCCCTACAGGAATCAAAACCTTTGGTTGGAATTTTGAGGAGCCAAAACCAAAATGAGGAAAACTTGAGGGATGAAAGATAGTATTAACCCAAATTTTTAAATATTTATATGGCTAATAATATCATAATTTTAATTTTTATAAATATTTTTTAAAAATTAAATTTAATTAAAAATAATAATTAATTAAATTTTTTAAGAAAAATTTTCCGACAGAATTAGCCATAGAATTTTTCTGTATTCCATCGGGAACTTTTCCGACGAAAATTTCGTTGGCTAATTCCGTGGCAAAATTAGCCACGGAATTATTTAGTCGGAAATTCCAATTTCCGATCAAATTTGCCACAGAATATAATTAGCCATGGAAAAAATTTTATTGGAAATTTAATATTTTTTTGTAGTGCAAGATATTTCTAGTTAGAGATTTGATACGATCTCGTCATCTAAGCACATGCCTATATATTACTCTTCATCATTATTCAGTATACATATTTTTTAGAGTTTCATCAGATTTATCATTAGAGATAAAGAACTGCAACATTCCCATGAATTAATTTCCATAAGTTTCTGCATTATGTATATATATAACATAAGGGTTTTATTCACACAGTTTGCTTCTGCAAGTGATATATAGCTTCATGTTGATGTTGGTGAATTATAGGAGTCTATATATATAGTATCAGAACTTCTTGATGAAGTCGAGAATGTGAGAGGTAATGTCGTTGGCAGCTTCTTGGTTATTGAAGTGAGCCACACCTGGCTGCACCACCACTTCCTCTAAGTTGGGAACGTCTTGTTTGAAACGGCCACTTTCTATATAGTCCTTTGTGCCCAGAGAATTGTACACTGAGTCTAACTCTCCTGTTATGTACTTCACCGGCACTTTCACTTTAGCTCCTGTCCATGCTCCTGTCAGTTCCCAATTCCTGCATTTCGTTTCATACATATAACAAATCTATCTCGTAATTTACGAAGCTATATTAGGAAAGTAAATGAAAGAATGATGGGAACGTACCGGTCGAAATTTCGGTAGTAGTTCAAGGGTCCAGTGAAGCCAGACTTGTCAAACTTGGAAGCATAAAAACGAAGGTCATCTGCAGAGAGCCAAGAGGGCAAGGGGCCATTTGATGAAGATGAGTTATAACCAAAGCCTTGCTTTGGAAGGATCGGGGGACCAGCTTTGCGTCCTGTAAGCACATTCCTCACTACTTGTTCACTTCCTATTTTGGCCATCTCTTCTTCCGCCTTCCCTACCTCCTACACACATATATATAATCACTATTGGCATGCATCAACAATCCACCACCGACAATCAATATACTCCTTCGGTTGTTAATATAAGATAAGACATGCTTAAAATTTAATCCTTTAATATAATATTTTTATATTGAAAGTTTTGATTAGACGGTGCCATCTTCATTAATTTATTTTAAATATATTTTAAAAATTTTAAATAAATGATTAATATGTCAGCATTAATTTAATGGGAGAAGAATTATATTTAGGCTCCACACAAGAGAAAACAATGAAGAAATTGTCCCATTGACAAGTTCAGGGGTTTTAATTAATGGACAAGTTTAGAATGTTATTGACAAGTTTAGGTGACCATTTTTTTTTTTTTTTTCTCTTGTGTGAGATCTAAATGTAATTCTCCCTAATTTAATTGAAGAGTCATAATTAATTTAAATTTGTTGAGTTAACATTTTTAGTTAATTAATTAATGAGAAACAAATGGTGTTAACACTAAAGGATTAAAAATACACTTTACAAACTTAATCTGGGACGACTAAACTGAAACTTGATTTAAATTTGGGGGACCAGGTGTATACTTTAGCCTAAATTTAAATGAGGTACATTTAAATAGTGTAATTAATGAGTGAGGGTAGGGAAATCAGCATGAGCCATGGACCTCCCAATTCTTAATTTATTTTCTTAGTATTATATTGATGTTATTGTTATTTATCCATAGGCTCCCTTTCTTTTGCCAAATATGCACCCAAAGCCTCCCTAAAAATTATGCAAATAATATTATATATGTTTTTTAAGTTTGACACTTATATATGTTAATTAAAAAAAATGGCCTCTTTTATTTTTGGTTAATTAAAGTATATGAGTTTAGTCCTTTATTTTTGCATCAAGTTTCATTTTAATTTATTAAGTTTAAAAATATGTATTTTTAGTCCTATAACTTAACACTATTAACGTTACTAATGCAAAAGGATGGCTCAATGTTGACATATTAATTTATAATTTAAAACATGAAAATTTAAAAATATTTAAAATAAAATCTTACTTGTAATCAACAATTTGTATGCAGTTTAATAGATAAGAAATAAACCATTTTCTTGTTATAAGAAAAAAAGAAATAAACCATTTTCTTTCCTTACTTTTATCAATGAAAGAATTATCTAATTAATCCTAAAATGTATATAAAAATTTCAAAAATTATAATTACTTTAAGGATTAGCATTATTATTAATTTTTATACTAGACCCAATATCATAATTTAAAAAGATGATAATAAAATATTAAAAAAATACAATTTAAAAAAAATATTATTTTTATAAAATTTTAAGTGCAAATCTTAATGTTAGAAAATTCGGCCGTATGAAATAATTATGTTTGATGGTACCCGTAATTAGGTTTTGTTTTAAATATTTCCAAATTGAAAATTATTATGTTAGTATTTAAATGCTGAGTCATCATTTAAAAGTCAACACTTTTGGTTAATAATATTAAGTTTAAAGGATAAAAACTATATCTTTTAAATTTAAAAGACTAAAAAAATGAAATTTGATGAACACTTAAAAGGTCTCTAAACATATCCTTTAACCTTTAGTCTTCAGTGCAATCAATATTTTATTTGATCTTATATAAGGGAACTGGTATAAGTCGCTTTTTTTAGCCAAACAAGTATAGTTTGTTTAATTACAATAAATTATAGTATATAATTAATGTGAGAAAAGTTTCTCAACTAACTTTGAACTTAAGATAGCGTTTAAAGGGATGGCAAAAAAAAAAGAAAGAAAAAAAGAAAAGATAGCTTTTGAAAGATGAATATAGACTTCCGTTCCGTCCAATTTAATGTTTTTCCCCTACCTTCGCACGTTTTAATAAATGATATAAAAATTACAATATGCAAATGACCATATATATCCCATGATATTCATCGTGCTCATCACAACTTTGAGTATTATATGTTTATCACTATCATAAAATTGAGGCCATCTAAAATCTGTAGATAGTGCAAATTTAAAATCTTTTATTTAGTCATTGGTATCACTAAGTCACTTTAAATTTGAAACTAATTTTTTTAAGCTTAGAACACAAATGATTTTTACCTCTCTATGATGGTGATAAACATAAAGCTTAGAACACAAGTGCAATTTTTAAATTAGTTCCAATTATAAGATTATTTTTTAATTCATTTAAAATTATGCATCTCTTAAAATAAAAAAGTAATTAAAATATAAAAAATTAAATTGGATCTAAACGGTCTGAAATCAATCTAGATGGTCTAGATTAAGATAAGCACTCCATGATGGTGCTCATTTATGTAGTGACATCTACACGGAATTGGTTTCCATGCTCAGCAAATTTGATGAGCATAGAGAGTTAGAAGATTCTGGGCCGTCGGATCTGATCTGGATGGCTCAGATCTGTTTTATTAAAAAATCTGTATTTTTTAATATTTTTTAGTTGAACAGATCTAGGCCGTCCAGATCATATCCGACGGCCCAAAATCTCCTAGCTCTCCATGCTCAGCAGAAATCTGCTGAGCATGGAAACCAGGTCCCATCTACACGGTTTAACTACAATTTTAACTGTCCATATTTAATTTTGTTTACTTTTATTTTTTTTTAAAAATTATTTCAATGTGTATCTAAAATAAACATAATATGTTAACTGTCCATTTTCAAAACAAAATATTTTTTTATTGAAAAATTATCACTTGAAAATTTTAAATATTTAGACTATTAAAACTGTATTTAAATTATGCAAATCTCATTACAATGATATATACCATAATGCGCATCCCCATAACGAGCGCTCGTCCTTGAATCTCTATTCTCTACGTCTCTCCTTTTTCACGTATATCAAATGACAGAGTTAGCATTAAATTCTAGATCAAGTGAGATTAGCAAAGCAATTAGACGAGTGTCTGGATTAGCAGTTTATAATAATTATTGTCTTTTGAATAGCTTATGCTTAAATCCAACGTTTTAACTCAAAAATACATTTTAATATTAAGAATAATATGGTACTGCTATTTCGATCATTTTTAGCATAAAATCCAAGTTTTTTTACTATCTCATGTCCTAAATATAAGACTAAGTTAACTTTTTTGGGAGATTAAGAAAGCTAATTAAGTTACTTTAAACTATTTATATTTATCGTTTTTTCTCCAAACTAATTTATTTGATTTATAATTAAACAGATATATAATTTAATGATACACAACATATGATAGGATTAACTAACTTATTTATTTTCCTTAGTCTCTTAAAAAAAGTCAACTAGGTCATATATTTAGAACCGTAGAATTATAAATCTAATCCCCACACAAACTACAGATGAAGAGGAAGAAGAAGAAGAACCTGGAATCTGCAGATATAGTAATCATCTCCATACAAGGCTCGAAAAGCATCAAGAGGCTTAACACTTGGGTTTCTTGGCATGAGAGGCACACTAAGGCACACATAGGCCTTCACTTTGTCAGGACGAAACATGCAGAGATACCAACCAATGATAGCCCCCCAATCATGAGCCACGAGAAACACCTGATCCACGCCCAGATACGAATCGATGAGCGCCACCATGTCACCGACCATGTGGAAGCAGGTGTAGCTGGCGGCAGATGGCGGCGCCTCGCTGTCCCCGAAGCCGCGGAGGTCGGGAGCGACGGCACGGAAGCCGAGGGAGCTGAGGGACAGGATCTGGTGGCGCCACGTGTACCAGAGCTCGGGGAAGCCATGGAGGAACAATACGACAGGGCCTTCTCCTTTCTCTGCAACATGCATTTTGATGCCGTTCACTTCAACTGTTATGTGCTTTATTGCTTCCATATTTTGTGGAAATAATTTGGGCAAGAGTTACAGAGAGAGAAGGAAGAAATTTCTTAAAATGTGTTGTGGGAGAGGAGGACGTACTCTTTTATTTATATCTTTGAAAGCATATGAAGGAGGCCAATGTGAATGAGTATGGTGCTCATCAAGGAAGAGGACCTGGTCTAGAAATATTTTTTTTTTTCAATAGGAAATTATTTGAATGTGTAGAAAATTTAATTTAAAATAAAAATGGTAATATCTTAATTATAAGTTTTTAATAAATTATTTTTTAAAAAATTTAAATTCATAGAATAAATATTTTAAATTCGAACACCGCGTTATTTGAATGATGTAGAGCATATCATGGTGAACGTCACTGCTGCCATGAGCATTAACATTGGTTCCAGACAATGACGTATTGATGAGTTGGGATTGAGTTTTGGTTTTGATTCTTCGTATTCATATTAGATTTGAATAGTATAGATTTATGTTTGTTTTAACTTTTTTGAAGAAAATTAATTTTGTTGATACAAAATCTATAATAAAGATAATCTCTTAATTATCTGTTTTTCGAGAAAAATGATTTTATTATTTAAAAACCATCAGTTAAAAATTTAAATCTAAACCCTTAAAATTATATCTGGATGATGCAGTTCTCGCTACACTAATGGTGATTAGCACCGAAACTTTGTCTGCTATAAGAAGTGGTGTCAAAGTTCTCATCTAAATGAGAAGTTGTGAATTTAATCCGATTATAACATCAAGTTATTTGGGCGTATGTCTCTTTAAATGAAAAAAAAAAAAGAATAGTATGAAGGAGGGTTTTAAAGTTTGGTTTCAGTCAGCCATAAGACTTTGATATGAGTCTTCATTTATATGCATATGATTATATTATTAATAATCCCAATACATAAATTACATTACTAATAATTATGAAGTCCATTTTCGAAAATTAAAGAATCATGAATGTATTTGGTACACTTGAATGTTTAATAAATTGAATTCATAAATGGAGGAGGATGTACATAAAAAATAATGGTTCATGAAAGTCATAATTGGGCTCTTTTTTTTTTTTTTTTGTCAACATGATTAGGTTGTTTGAATCTTGGGACGAGACGGATTCTAATGCGTTCTAACGTAATATTACATTCCTGCTACGTACCTTTATCCCTATTTAACGCATTCTAATATAATATTAATTACAATGCATTAAAATCAAGAGAAAATCATTATATTATTTTTCTATAGAAAGTCTAACAAATAAAAGTTATATAAAAAAATTTATTAATAACAATTGCATCGGAGGCTGAGTCTGGTGGTGGATTCAAATTGTGTTTAAATTAAAATATTAGGGATGTTTCAATTTCATTCACGTTCAAAATGTATTCCACGTGTTTCCCTACGTGAGGCTTAAAAAGCGTTTAATTTGGTGTTGTTTTTCAAAAAAAGAAAATGTATTTGATTATATTAATGGGAAAAATCATATATAAGTATATCTGAAATTCTGAAATCTAAAATCAGTTCCCCAATTCAACAAATTCTAGATTAGTCTCCGAACTGAGATTTTAGAATGGGTGAAATGACTTTATTGCCCTCTTCTTTCTCCTTGATCTCATGTTCTTCTTCCTCAATCATTAGCTCAACCGCTTCACCCCATTTGCCCGATTGCCTCTCTTCTCAACTCTGCTTGGTTCTTCTCCATGGGCAGCAAGTCTTTCTTCTTCTTTTTTTGATATTATTATCCGGTATTTGGTTCGGAATTCATGACTAAGTCTTTCATTTCTTCCCTTTTTTGAATTAAAGGAGCATGTACTAACTACCTGAGGTTATTTGTTGGCGTCACCACCTCACACCGTACAGATTGTTAGCTACAGCTCTTAATGAAATACAATAAATAAATAGTTCGAGTCACGTCCAAGGATGCTGTCCTTAGAAGATATTCCGCAACCCCCCTAGTAGATTAGGAAGCGGCACTCCCCAGGATAGAACGAACCCTTCCTGCATAAAGCAGGGTGACAGAACTGCAGAAAGATATCAGTATAACTCAGAAGAAGGGAGAGAGGAGAGGAGCTCAGGGACCTCCGTATCACTAGACCTCGGTGCTCTCACCTCGGTAGTCTTGAACTTACTCCCTACATTGCCTTTTATAGGCAGAAATCATATGACCGTTAAGAAGTTATAATGACAATTAACAACGGTTTAATGACAATTAAAACGATAGTTATAAAATAGGTGTTAATGACAATTTAATGTAATAAAACCTTTTAAATGTCATTAAAACCGGTCAATTAAAATTCCAACGGTCATCTCCTACGGTCAGTTCAAAAACTCCTCTTATCAGTCTTTTTAATAACTCAAGCTCATATTTAATTGTATACTAGGGTGTTCCCAATCTTGAGTTATATGAGACTTCTTCCTCTGACACACTCACACACAATATTCACAACAATCCCCCACATGTGTCTAAGGAAGCTCGTAGTCCCATTAGCTGAGTTACACACATGGATATAACCATTGTATCTGGTGGTCCTTTGGACTTAAAACCAGACCTAGACTGATAACACTTAGTACACAGAGATGTCGGTGGTCCTATGAACTTAAAACCGCTCATCTCTTAGGCGTATACTAGAGGCATTAAGAGTCAGATTATACCCCCACATTTTCCGCTGTTAGCGCGTTTTTGCACATTAAAACGGCCATGCGCGTGTCCTGGTATTTAACGAATGCTCTAGAGATTTCGCCACAATCTCATAGGAGCGGCCCCACTCCTCATTCATATAAGTGATTTCATGAAATGTACCTGTAATGAGCACATCATCCCGTAGGATTATGAAATCATTAAGAGCTTTTACTCAACCTCACCCAAATGCATTCTAGCACTTTCTCTTGCCATAGGAAGGGACTTGGTCATTTAGTTTAGTGCTAACAGAACTAACAAACGACTTGTTCTTACCCATTGAACCTCCTTCATGGGATCACCAATCACAGAGGTTGGGTTGCCATCGCTGTTAATTTCGTATTGGCTTTAGTCCCATTCCCCTCGGCTAATTTGTTTCTTCCCGGGGTTTGTTAACGAATCCATGGGTCAACTCTTTGACCTCACAAAATTGATTGAGATAATTCCACAACTTTTCAAGCTAGCTTATTCACATTATATCTCAAACAACTTTCACTTACATCATTGTTTTTCACAATGGCTATTGCCATTTGGCAATCTCAAATCATTGACATTAAGTGTCGGTTTTCCACCAAAATATATGTCAAGAGTTTTTCAACAATTTAGCCTCTAAATTTAGCCAATTCTAGGGTATCAAACTCTAACTCACATAATAATTTATTTTGACTACTAGTGGATTTTCTCATATAAAACTGAACTTCAGTTAACATCCGTGTATCTCATACAACGGGAATCCACTGTACTTGATACCAATATTTATGGTACCCCTCAAATATTTTATTTCCACATATATATATATATATACTCAATCATCATATAGCATAATCTATATCACACTTATTGATATTAATGCAACAAATTCTGAACAATTTGTGCGTACCTCACATAAGCTGCAAAATTGCTTCAAATAACATATTAATGTCATAAGAAATATTCACATATATATCCTCACACCAAGATAATTATATAACCTCAAATTATGAAAATTACATTTATCTATCATAGATAAATGATCAAAATTTTCATGCCACATAATACTTGTTTCAAGCAAAATATTTGAAAATCCACAAAATTTGCTCACATTAGCAAATATAGCAAAGCCTCCACTAAATCAATTATTGCAACATACATCTTGTATTTATAAAATGAGGCAGCAATATATAGTTTTGTAAGACATATTATAACACATATGCCATCTACATTAAAAAATTCAATATTCACAATAGTCATATATATTTATACCACTATAAATATATACTTGCAAATCATGAAATTTAAACACATTTATCTCTACACTAGATAAATGATTAAATTTCATGTCACACAAATAATTCACAAATTTGCTCTCTGCAACAAATAACAAAACCTCCATATAATTAATTTTAAACCACAACTTGGCTTTATCAAATGAGGCTAGAAATAATTTGCAACTTTAAAAATTTATAAAGTACCCACATATTAGGCACCCCCACACTTTCAAATATCTCAAAATATTTTCACACTTTATAAATAATAATTCTAATTTAATTAGAATCTCGCTATATATCCCCTTTCATTAAATTAGAATATTCCTCAAAGCTACAAATTTTGTCTCTCTAATATCCAAAGTTTGTATCCCCAAACTATCAAGCACCATATATGCAATGAACAACAGCACCAAAGCCACATTCTTAAATTTTCTTCTATATGACCCACAAATATTATAATCCAAATAGTAATATTACCTGAGGAATTCATGATCGTGGATGATCGTGGAACCACCGCGTCTTTGCTACTATCATCAACTTGAATGCATTTAATAGCAAACACTTGGATATTCATTCAGAAAATAATCCACTTCATATGATCATTTGATCAACCAATGGAAAGGAATTAAAAGCAAGCAGAGGTGTTTTCATATGATCATTTGTTGTGTTTCAACAGGTGCTGCCACTAACAACCAGTACAGTATGAGATGCTGACGCCAACAATCTTAGGAGATATTCCTTGCTCATCTTATGGGTCCAAGACGGGTTTCCTCTATTCGTTTGATTGAGATAAGTCTATAAATATTTACTTTTATATGTTATGATTACTATTATGTATGGTGATAGTTTTCTCATCTCGTTGAATACCTATTCTGATGTGTCAAGTTTTGATAGGCATTCTCTGTTTCTTTTATGTGTGTTCTTATTTCATGTCAAGGCAGAAATTGAACTTTATAAAAAGTCTTGAAGATGAAATCAGACATATGTATTATAGAGTTTCCAGTTTAAACTTTTGAAATACTCATTTGGTTGATCATAAAGAAAATGAGATAAGTTCATATATTGAATGTTTCCTTATGTTGAATTTGGTTCATCATCATAGTTATTTGCATTTGAAAAATTCAGTAAGGCGTCTAGAATTGTAATATATTACTTATAGATGATGTGTTAAGAAGTTGCAGAAAAATTGAGTTGTCGCTTTGCAATAATATCTCAACGAGAAGTGGTGGCATTATCTTTACCATGATGAATTGGGAACTAAGAGATTATGAACGTGGAGAGGTTATTTTAATATGCATCTTGGTAATCCCTTTCAGGTACGCAGATGCCAATTCTAGATCTTAAACGAGAACATGATTTTCAATTGCTGTGCAGTAATATAATTATCTCCTAAGATTGTTGGCGTCACCACCTCACACCGTACAGATTGTTAGCTACAGCTCTTGATGAAATACAATAAACAAATAGTTCGAGTCACGTCCAAGGACGCTGTCCTTAGGAGATATTCCGCAACCCCCTAGTAGATTAGGAAGCGGCACTCCCCAGGATAAAACGAACCCTTCCTGCATAAAGCAGGATGACAGAACTGCAGAAAGATATCAGTGTAATTCAGAAGAAGGGAGAGAGGAGAGGAGCTCGGGGACCTCCGTATCACTAGACCTCGGTGCTCTCACCTCGGTAGTCTTGAACTTACTCCGTACATTGCCTTTTATAGGCAGAAATCATATAACCGTTAAGAAGTTATAATGACAATTAACAACGGTTTAATGACAATTAAAACGATAGTTATAAAATAGGTGTTAATGACAATTTAATGTAATAAAACCTTTTAAATGTCATTAAAACCGGTCAATTAAAATTCCAACGGTCATTTCCTACGGTCAGTTCAAAGACTCCTCTTATCAGTCTTTTTAATAACTCAAGCTCATATTTAATTGTATACTAGGGTGTTCCCAATCTTGAGTTATATGAGACTTCTTCCTCTGACACACTCACACACAATATTCGCAACATTATTAACCTGACTGAATTCGTAACTTTTTACTTATAAGGGACTTCTTATACCACTAGGCTACAAGGGTATTAGTATCCACAATGAGTCTTTGAGCATCACCTGACACTTAGCACCATGGTCATGGCAGACACTGTTTTATTCGTAGTCTATTTGTTTCAACTGTGCATGTCTATGAATTTTTTATGGTAATTGATTTCGATGTTGCAATGAATTTTATAAGTACTCCTCTAGTCTTTAATATAAAACTTGATTAGCAAGTTGATCTTGATTATAAATGTAAGACCTATTTCTTATATTTATCAAGTAAAAGAGAGGTTGGGGCCATCAAATTGGATTTATACTGGGGAAAATTACACTCAAGTCCCAAAGAAGAATGGAAATGAAAAAAAGAGTCCCTTAAAATTACAAAATAAAAGAATAGTCTCATGAAGTTGTCAATTCCTACTCCTGGAGTTGTCAATGAGATCATTTTTTCATTCCCTTTCTTCTTTTGGACTTGAGTGTAATTTTTCCTTTATAGTGCATGTGTATTGTAATTTCACATTTAAACAATATATGTGTATTTTTTTTATAAGAACAGATTTTGAATAAAATTGATTTATAAAATAGATTTTCATGAATTATGTTGTATAAAATTGATAAACAATAGTTGATTATTAGAGTTCTCTTTGAATACCTTATGATTAAATCAAGTTGATCTCAGCTCAAAATATATTTTTATATTAACAACTAACAAGAGTGTTCGGATTATTGTTGACAACACTATTGTCTTACTATATGTAGTTGATTATAGGGTTAAGGTGCAAAAATACCCATAAATTTTTCTCAAAAGTGCACTCACCACCATAAACTTTTTTTAGGTGTAAAAATACCCATGAACTTATCAAAATGGGGCAAAAATGCCCACACCGTTAATTGATACAAACATCCGTTTTGTGGGACCCACTTATTATTTTTTGAGGTGCAAAAATACCTATGAACTTTTCTCAAAAGTGCACCAAACACCATAAACTTTTAAAAAGTTCATAGGCACTTTTGCACCCAGAAAAAAGTTTATGGTGTTGGGTGCACTTTTGAGAAAAGTTCATAGGTATTTTTGCACCTCAAAAAATAATAAATGGGTCCCACAAAACAGAAGTTTGTACCAATTAACGGTGTGGACATTTTTGCCCCATTTTGATAAGTTTATGGGTATTTTTGCACCTAAAAAAAGTTTATGGTGGTGGGTGCACTTTTGAGAAAAGTTCATGGGTATTTTTGCACCTTAACCCTTGATTATAAGTTCAATCGAACTAGGGTTAGAAAAAAGAATCTAATGGTCCAGATTCAATTTTATCTTTTTTATCTTTTAAATAATATTTGTTTTAATAGATACATATTAAAGTAAAATAATTTTATAAATCAAAATTTTTAAAGCAAAATAAATTTATTATTGAAAAATTGAAGATTAAAAATTATATATTTATGCCATAAAGATCAATTTTTAAATCGTCGAGATTTTATTACAATAATGAGCACATGGTGGTCACCATATATATAATAGTCACCATACAAAGCTGAAACAGCATCAAGAGGCTTGACTCGTGGGTTTCTATGCATGAGAGGCACATGTAGGCCTTCAATTTGTCACGATATAACATGTGCATAGGCATTATTGTTAAACTCGAAAGTCAACTCTCCAATTTTAACATTTTTGCATTTTCAGCTCACAAAATTGTTTCAACTCACTCTTTAACTTATACTCCCTCCTGTCCTAATTATAAGATAAAGTTGACTTTTTTGGAGAAATTAAGGAAGCCAATTAAATTACTTTAGAGTATTTATATTTATATTTTTTTTCTCCAAACTAATTAATTTGACTAATAAACTAATATATAATCTAAGGATACTAAAAATATAAACACTCTAAAGTAATTTAATTCGCTTCCTTAATTTCTCCAAAAAAGTCAACTTTATCTTATAATTAGGACCGGAGGGAGTATTAGTTACAAACTTTGCTAAATTTATGAATTTACCCACCGAGTTTACTGTTTTTGCGTTTTTAGTTTTCAAAATCGTGCCAACTTGCTCTCTTAAACTTGTGCTAGCTTTTTGTACATATTTGATCATGTTTAGTGGCTTCACATATGAACGTCATAGAAATTGTTTTGTTGAATATGATAAATTATGAATGTTGATGGATTTAATTTTAATTATTTGAATTTTAAATATATTTAAACAAACTTATTGTGATATTTTTTATATTTAAATTGTTTAATTATATATTTTTAATATTTATTTATTGATAAGTTCAAACTCTTATAAGTTTACTATATGAATTTACGTCTTTATCACGAGTTTGCTTAAATTCGTGAGTTTGACAACTTTACCTGTAAAGATACCAACCAGTGATGACTCCCCAAATCGTGAGCCATAAGGAACACCTGATCCCCACCTAGAGAGTTAACGAGCACCACGATGTCGCCAACGATGTGGAAGCAGGTGTAGCCGGTGACGGAAGGCGCCACTTAGATGTCGTCGAAGTTGTGGAGATCCAAAGAGATGACACAGAAACAGAGCTGAGGGAGGTGAGGGAGAAGATCAGGTAGCACCATGCATGTGTATATTTTTTAATTCTTGATTAATAAAAGCTAAGAAACTATCATAGACACCTCGTTCAAATAGCATAACTAGCTAAAAGAAATTAAGAGCAAGATTGTTAGGGCCAAGTGTGTATTTTGATACAGTTCACTTGCAGTGTTTTATGCTCTATTGCTTCCATGTTGAGGTGGTGCTCTGTGTGATAAGTGCATTGATGGTAAATGATAAGGGCGTGAGGAGAATTGATTTGGAAGAAGATAGCTTATGGAGTATGTTATGAGGAACCTTCACAGAAAAAGGACGAAATTTATTAAGTGGTAAACACATTACACTTGTTCAAAAGAAGGACCTAAGGTTTTATTACCTTTGAAAGTAGGAAGGAGGCTAATTTTGACTAACCGATTTTGGTGCTGATCTGCTATCAGATCTGTGTGGTTTAAATACAAATTCAACAACGGTTCCGATTTAAAATATTGGGGAAATCCTTTATAAATAATTTTAAAAATACTAAAAGACAAAAATATACTTCCAATGTTCATAATACTAGAGAAATGTGAGGGCTTAATTTTTCCCTTTTAAAATTAAAAAGAAATAATAGAATTATCCCTCAGAGTTTAGAAACAAAGAAGAAGGCGTGTGGTTATAATTGCAGAATTCCTAGACTTGATATGATATAACCAACTTTGGATATCATTTTACCAAGTTCAAATATGAAGTTCAAAAGTCACCATTTCATTGGCCAAAAAAAGTCACCATTTCAAATTAAATACTTCTGAAAAATGAGAAAACATGCATGTATTAATACCTACACTTGATATGAGATTACCACTTACAGATTTGATTTTATCAAGTTTGAGATATGATATCCATGACTTATCATTTCAAATTAAACACTTTTCAAAATGAGAAAACATGCATGGATTAATTCCTAAAATTGATATGAGATTACCAACATCATATTTGATTTTACCAAGCTCAGATATGAAATTCACAACTTTCCATTTCAAAGTAAACACTTGTGAAAATAAGAAAACAAGTATGGATCAATTCCTAGACTTTATCCAACTTCGGATTTAAAAATAACAACTTAGCATTTAAAATTAAACACCTGCACAAATGAGAAAATAGGAATTGATTAATTCCTAGACTTGATATGAGATTATCAATTTTGGATACAAAATTCACAACTCACCATTTTAAAATAAGCACTTATGAAAATGAAAAACCAAACATGGATTAATGCTCAAACTTGATATGATATTACCAAGCTTGGATTTAAAAATGACAGCTCTCACAAGTATTATATGTGAAAATCAGTAATTCCACAAAGGGAGGATAGAGCCACGCTATGATTTGAGAGTGGAGATGTGGCTGAACCACGGTTTCCAGAGTCCCAATGGTTCTAGAACCACCACCTTGTCTATCAACCCACATCGAGAGGGTAGAACCACACAATGATTTGGAAATGTAAGTAGGATTATCGGATTTGGTGAAAGAAACGTTGAGAGTGGTGTGGGGTCTATAGTTGTAGAATTAGGAACCATTCATATCTTTAGATAGGGAATAATGGAGATGAAAATTGGCCCAAGCGAGAGAAGCCAAGGGTCCTCCGTCGCACCAATCAAGTGCGAGAAACCCCCAACTTTTATGACTGATTATGGAAGTTTTGTTCAAAATTGATGAGGAAAAACCAGAAGATCTAGAGAAACTGTCGTTGTTGAAGGCTGTCGTCGCTGGAGAAACCGTCATCGTTGCTAGAGGTGGTTGCTGTTGCCGTTGTTGGAGAAGGTTGCCTCTACCATGGAACCGGAGGAGGAGGAGGAGGAGGAGGAAGAAGAAGAAGAAGAAGCAAGAAAGAAGGAGGGGGCAGAAGAAAGTGGAGAAGAGAATTCATGAGAGCATTCGTGTTATTTCCTTTTTATTTCAGAAAGCACAAATCATGCTTTCACACTTTTTTGATATTATGAATATTGGGAGAACATTTTTGTCTTTTAGTGTTTTAAAAGTTTTTTATAAGGAATTTTCCCTAAACTTTTTAACAAATGATTTTTTAGTAAATACATTATGTTTTGAAAAACTTAAATTTATGAGAGTATCTTTATTTTAGAGTTTGTATACATTATTTTACTTTTGTTTGAATTTTCTTAAAAAAAAAGTAAAAAAAGTTAACAGTGTTGTAAAATACTAATTAAGGTGGATGTCCATGAGCTCCCAACTCTTGACCTTTCATTTTCTACATCTCATAACCTCTTAAATGAACGATCTTTAGGAGTTTTCATGCCCATAACTCAAAGGTTACAATGTGTGCACTCATGAGGATTAAAGTTTGCCATTTACTTTGTGTAACTCTTAGTTGTGGTTGAGGGCCTATAAATAGAGCACTATGTACTACACTTTGTTTGCATCAAAATGAATAAGAATCACTCCCTCCTTGCTCTCTATTTCTCTCTTGTATTTCTTCATTTCCTTCATCTCAATCTCTTATACTTTCTTGATTTTATAACACGTTATCAGCACGAATTCGCTCAGAATGCCTATGGTCTAGTTTTTTATCTCTTCTACTCTCTAACTTTCTCATTTCCATACTATATTGTATATTGTTTATTCTTTATGTTATTTTATCTTTCTAGTCTACATTATCAATATATTATTCTATATTATTTTTATTTTTTTTCTTTTACGATATCTATTTTTATCCATCCTGTTGTTATCTTTTACATATATCTGGGATAATTTAAGCCATTACATAGAATTAAATAGACTCTTTTACCAATTGTTTTATACATCGGGTTCCATGGCTAAGGTTTGAGATTATATTATCCTCTGCAAGTTTTCTTTCTTTAACTTTTATTTATCGTTTTCCATTAATCTCTTATTATGCAAAATTTATATTTATTTGTTTTATATTCTAGTATTTTTTTACATTTTATGTTATTATATTATGTTATTTCATTTTATTTACACTTATTTAACATTTATATTTCTTTATTTTATTTACATTTTATGTTATATATTATTGTTTGTTTCTTTATTTTATGTCATTTATTTCATCTTGTTTTATTGTTATTTTATTTACGTTTCATTTATTTATATTAATACATTATTGTTATATCATTATGTCAATCTTTTATTTTCATTTGTTTATTATATTACATTAATATATAATAGTATTATATATGAGCATGTAATGTGATCTATATGATCATGGGCTTATCTATTATTTATTTTTGATTATGAATTTGAATTTATTTAATTTATTTTCTAGTATTTTGATTTTATCGAGAGGCCAGAAGCCATAATATTTTTAATTTCGTGATTAAATGACCTGAAGTCACATCACTTTTGTACTAGCTCTTATGAGAAAGAACGCTATTGGTTTCATTAAATTGCAAGATTGACAAGAAAAATTTTGGCACTGTGATGATTTAATTGTTACAAATATCAAAGCTCTGAAAACTAAAGGTTCAAATATCAAACTAAACAAATATTTTTGCTGTGGTCCTGAAGACCAATATTTGGAGAAATTGATGATACTATTGAAAGTAAAGAAAATATGTAAGAGTGAAAATTAACATGATCACATTGCATTTGTAGAATTGATAGTTGAAAGTTGAGAATACTTTATCTTAGCTATTGAACTACAATCATGCAAATATCATACTATGACTAGAAGTCATATGGATAGAAAAAAATGGTATAATATGACCAGAAGTCATATAGACTAATATGTACTAATTTATTGAAAATAAAGATCAAAATGGCTGTGAAGCCAAAAAGACCATGAAATATTGTGAAAAATATCAAAAATAGTTATGATGCTTAAAGCAATAAGTTACGGAGAAAGATGATCAGCTTGTATAGCCAAAAGAAATAATTGTAAGCCCTGAATGCTATATGATAATTGTAAGCCATGAAGGCTATATGATTTTGATTCTTTATGTTTAAATTTAAATTGATTGTGATTAATTTGTGAGAGAGAAATTATTATTTAACATTGTGATATCAACATGAGTGATATATGAAATCAAATAGATAAAAAGGTAATGATTGGGGAAATTATTATTTATCAGGGGGAGTAAATACGATATTATCATCGTGTGAAATAGAGACCATGCTGTACTCTTTTCCTTAACCAAGGCTTTGTCCCACGGGGTTTTCCTGGTAAGATTTTTAATGAGGCAGTTTTGATTTGTATTGTGTACTCTTTTTCCTTCACTAGGTTTTTGTCCCATTAGGTTTTTCCTAGTAAGGTTTTAATGAGGCACAATATTTTTTTTATGGACATCCAAGGGGGAGTGTTGTAAAATACTAATTAAGGTGGATGTCCATGAGCTCCCAACTCTTGACCTTTCATTTTCTACATCCCATAACCTCTCCAATGAATGATCTTTAGGAGTTTTCATGCCCATAACTCAAAGGTTACAATGTGTGCACTCATGATGAGGATTAAAGTTTGCCATTTACTTTGTGTAACTCTTAGTTGTGGTTGAGGGCCTATAAATAGAGCACTATGTACTACACTTTGTTTGCATCAAAATGAATAAGAATCACTCCCTCCTTGCTCTCTATTTCCCTCTTGTATTTCTTCATTTCCTTCATCTCAATCTCTTATACTTTCTTGATTTTATAACAAACAGGAAGTTTAATGTTTTAGTTCTTCAATTTTTGACTAAATAATGTCTTAGTCTCCCAAATATGATTTGACTACGCGACTAAATTCTTAAACTTTTGACTTACTTAAAACTTAGTTCCTAAATTTGGGTTAAAGTTCATACAACACTTTAAAGTATTTTTTCAGCTACATCCAGTATCTTAAAATATTTTATGGTGTACTCAGCATCTTGAAATATTTTTCAAATGCACCCAACATCGTAAAGTATTTTTTGGTGTGTCTAACACTCTAAAGTATTTTTTCATATGTGTATAACACCCTAGAATATTTTTTTGATGCATATAGCACCAATGCATAAAAAATACCTTAGGGTGCCGGATACACTTAAAAAAAAAATATTTCAAGGTGTCGGATACATTGCAAAATACTTTAGAGTGTTGGATGTATCTCAAAAAATACTTCAAGGTGTTATATGCACCTTAATTCATATAACTTGCTTAAGACTCTACCATTATCTTTTTACTTTTTATTTTTTAAATCCAACTCATAACTCTGTCATCCTACTTGTGAGAAAACATAGAATAGATACATGTCATTCCGTACTTCTTTCTCTTTGATACGCCCTTGCCTCGCCATTCTTTTTGCACCCTAAACACCCCTCCCTCCAATCCTTCCTTCTCTTTAGGGCTTGTTTGGTGCAGGGAAAATTGGGATGACAATGGAAAATGTAGGAATTTCCATCACTAAAATGCGTTTGGGCGCCAAAATTGTGCGGGAACAAATTTTTATTTAAATGTGGGATTCGATTCCCCACCAAAATTTGTGTCAACCCATTTTCAATCGCAAGACAAAAAATTTTAAGGACAAATTTGCCCTTAAAAAGTAAATTAAAAAAAGTGAAATTCTGATGAGCTGAAAGGTAACTCGGTCTTGAAGCTCAACACTATGTTAAAGGAAAGTTGACGTCAAGGCCTCTGGAGAAGTTAAAAATTTGACCGCCTAGGAGCTGGATGTGTGTGTCATTGTGAGTTGATAGCGGGTGTCTATAATTTGTGTCTCTGGATTCTGGTGTTGAGTGTACTAGTGTCGTTTAATAATTTGGTGAAATTAGCGTAAATGGTAGCCATGCTTTGTTTGTTTGAGTGAGTGATATTAGGTAAGAGGTTAGTTTGATGTTTAGAATATGCTCTATTTTTTGGCCAATGCTCTACTTTTTTGGGTATCTAAATGGTATGGTGAATCTCATACGTGCGTGCGCGCACACACAAATAACTGATGTGAGTTTGCAAATGAATGATTCATATCAAATTAAAATATAATGATGGTGTTTTATTCTATAAAATGATATATGATAATTGTAACCCCTTGCCTTATTATCCGTAATTATAGTTTGATAATGCATAATTATATTGAAATAAAGACCAACGGATAATTTAAAACTTTTTTAAAAATTGGTTTAGTGCGGTCTCATATTTACATCTCGAATATAATTAATCTGCGCAGTTCAGTTGCATTTATTCATATCGGAGTGTAAACAAAAAGTCTCAGCCACACCCGGGTTTCATATACTCACTAAAGGGTTTTCGGGACACTTTCGCCCTTTACAATTTCCCATTCAAGGGTTTACATATACAAATCCAAAACAACATTTACAATATATATACAATGATCCCAACCAAAATTTGACAACCAATCAACACCTAACGGAAAGTACTAGCCGCCCTTGATTGCTTGTTTCTTTTTAGAGCCGCTTGTCCTAGCTAGCTGTAGGTTAGTCAATGAAAAAATGAGATTTAAGAGAATCTCAGTATTAACAAATCACCCATATAACATGTAATCACATGGTATGCAAGTAAATCACTAGGCAGCAGCAGCAGCAGCATACACATGGCCTTCACGACATATATGTAATCTTCTCAGCATACACATAGCCTTCACGGCTTACACATTTACAACGGTAGGGGTAGGTGTGACTAGTGTCACCTCCACGACTGCTCACACTGTAATACACATAGCCTTTACGGCTTACATAGTGCTTTTGCAACATACACATTGTCTTCACGACATTCACATAGCCATTACGGCTTACACATAGTCTTTACAGCTTACACGTAGTTTTCACATTAGCAAACTTCGCAGGATTCTCAATACACAATTCAATGATATGACGAACATACAATGCATTACACATAATATAAAAGAAAGTGTCACTACCTTGTTTTTTTTGGTTGTGCTCTGGCACCGGTTGATCTCGTACAGGGCAAATATCAAATCGTAAAACCAAAACCAAGGACGTAGCATTATTCCCTTTTCCAAATTCTTAATTTCAAAATGCTCAAGGTTGGTTATTATTTGAGACCTTTAGGTAGTTACTAGAAGTCTAAACATATGTCTAAAGGGTTGGGAAAAACTTGACCAATGACCATCCTTCAAAAACTTAAAATGTCATTTTTCAAAGAGCTAGCCGCGACCAAACCACCCACTGGCCATGGCCCACGGATGGTCAGAAAGTTTTGGGCTGCGGCCAAGATCCTCTGGCCGCGGCAAAAAATAGGTCAGAAACTTTTGGGCCGCGGCCAAGAAAAATCTTGTTTCTTTACTGAATTTTAAAAAATCATAACTAATTCTAGAAAAATTGAAATAGGGTGATTCTAAAGCCTATGCAAATCTATTTAAGTCCTCTTTACAGAAAAAATATGAATCAATCCTGGATATAACTACAAAAATACGGAATTTAACATTTCTCCTTATTGTTCTAGAATTGATCCCAGTTTTAACATCAAAATTTGGAAATTCATAACTCCCAGCACACACATCAAAATGACAGCCATAATTTATCAATTTAAAACTTGGCATGTCTACTATTAGATTGGAGGGTTTTAGAATTTTTTGACACCATTTACTCATTCCAAAACTGTTGTGCAATCCGACTACCCTATATAGAGTTTTCACTTGACAGAATTTTTACTAGCCTAACTTGCAACTTTTAAACCTATGTTTCCAATGGTTCAAAATTCACATCCAACTCTAATTCCATGCAATTTTCCACATATAATTCAATGGAAACATCAAAATACCCAAATTCACATCCCATCTGCATGTTCTATTTTGGCCACAACCTTTCAACACAAACCCAATTTCAACAAATCTCACTTCTAAGACTTCAAACCAATTTCATTGTTCAAATAATACAACAAAACGCCAATTCCACCACAAAACAACATGCAATTCATGCAATCATATGTCACACAAAAATCAGGGCAAAATCCATAAATTCCAAAACTCAACCACTAGCCACAATACGTATATCAAAATGAGGCTATCACTCACCTCTTTCACTTTTCAAGGCTTGTTTCTTGATTCTCCAACTTTCAAATTTTCTCAAGCTCTCAAACATCTTCTTTCAAAAATCTAAAACCATAGAGATGAAGCCCGCATCAACATGAACAACATTAGAGAAGAGAACTTGAGCATTCAAAGTCATCTCTAGGGTCAAAACCTCATCTTTTCCTTTCTCTTTCCTCCTTAGTTGAGAATGAAAATGGCTACTGGAATGAGAGAGAGAATGAGATGAGAATGAAATAGAAATTTGTCCTCCCATGCTCCCTTTTTGTTCAACTTAATGAGGGGAGAGGGAAGAGAATTGGTGTTGACAATTTGACCATGATCCCATGGCTCATATGGTGACACTTGTCATCATCTCACAACTTCCTCCATGTGCTCATATGATCACTCTCTCATAATCTCTTTAGCAAGTAAACACTCCACATTAGCTTCAAGTGATTAGTGAATTCCCTCTACAGTGGCTGACTAATTGGCCAGTAACTTTTTTCCCCTATTTTGTCCCTGACTATGGCAATTTCTTTTAAATCACCACTTAACACATGTTATCATTCCATCATACCATACCATGCGCCCTCCCTCTATTTTAATTCAATTTAGATGTTAATCCATAATTGAGCTTAAATATAGGATTTGGGCACTGATTATTGCACATTCAGACAATAATACACAGCGTATTCTCTAAAAGTATTTATTTAACATTAATTACTTTCACTTTTGAAGTCATTAGCCCTTAATCACAATTTGGAGCATTACATTTCTCCCCTCGTAAAATAAATTTCGCCCTCAAAATTTGTCACACAACTTGAGCCATAAACTCTGGATAGTGCACTAGTACACAAATGGTGTTTAAAACCGGCATATTTAGATCGGTTATATCAGATAAGGTCTTAAAAAAATGACCGGTGGCATTTTGATAATTATGAACAACGTCTAAGACCGGTTATACTAAAAAACGGTTTTAAATATATTATTTAGATCGGTTTTATCAACAACCAGTCTTAAACAATTAATATATGTATGTATTTTCTAAACCGGTTCTAAATATAACAGGTCTAATATATTTTTTGAAATAAAGAAAATAAAAAATTTATTGTTTTTAACATCGGTTATAAAAAATGTCTTGAACTTTTAAGACCGGTTGTTGATAAGACCCAGTCTAAAATATTTTTAAGACCGGTTATAATAAATAACCAGTCTAAAATATAACTTTTAAGACTGGTTATATGTATAACAGATCTAGAAAATTCCCTAAAAATAAATCGCGCCTAATTTCAATCCTGAAATATGGTGCTTCAAGCTTCTTACAAACATTATCGTAAGGTTCATCGTTTGTTTCCTCCGATTGATTTCTTCTTCAAGCGCAATTTCTTGCCTCCCCTGGGTTTTATCTTTAAGCTTGTCTTTCCCACGTTTCTCCTACCAACGCCGCCGGTAGACGCAGGTCTACAGTTGATTTCATTCCCTCGTTTTCGTTGCTTGTCTCCCCTGGGTTTGTTCCTCAAGCTCGAACTCTAGGTTTTTATGTGATAAATTTTGCTTTTTCGTTGCTTGCTCTGAGGATTATTCTACCTTTTGATAAATCTTAACTTGTGAATATTATATGTGGAAGCAAAGCCTATCTTTCCTTTCTTAGAGCTACTTCTATGTCTCTTGACCTTGATTAACTCTGTATTGTTGAATTATAAAGTAAGTTTTTCTATTCTGTAACTCTGTATTGTTCAATTATAATGTGTTAGATTTTATTCTGGAACTCTGTGGATCCCAGTAATATGTTAGACAGAGTTAGATTTTATTCCTTTTTATAGCTCCAATGAGTTTAGGATATAGCATAGTCTAGAATGTAGTGTGTTCTGCATTTTGATGCCCTGTAAGATACTTAAGTGCCAACAAAGGATATAACATAGTCTAGAATGTTAATAAGTATTAGATTAGCTATATATGAATTGTATTCCTCTTGCTGCATTTTCTGTTTGAAATTTAAAGTGTCATGACCACATAGGAATAGAAATTAGCTCATTCAATTTCAAGTGAGCGTAATGAGCCATACTACTGAGGGTACTTCGAAGCCAACTAGTATTAATCAAAGTGAGGATACTCCTAGCAATGCTCTGAGCCAGAATCAAAGTGAGCCCCGTACATACAAAGGGGTAGAAGAGGCACCCAATTGAGAGACATTCCCCTTAATCGAAATGCCGAGAAAAAGATTCTGATTAAGTTTGATAAATATTGGAAACCAATTGGGCCTAATGCAAGCCGGTATAGGAGTTTTGTCGGCTTCCTAGCACGCAACAAGCCTAGCATCTTGATAAAAGAGTGGAGAAATGTGGATAAAAGTATGAAGCGACATATTTGGGAAACTATCCAGCTCACTTACGACATTCCTGAGAGTGAAATCTTGTATAATAAGACAATGACGTATTGTGATGAACACTGGAGGAAGTTTAAGACAACTCTAGCCAACAATTACATGCATATTGAGGTGGAAGAAGGTCAACCTCATCTTAATCTGTGTGACAAGTATTCTTATATTGACGAACACACTTGGCAAGAATTTAGATGGCTTCGGACTACTCCAGAAGCTTTGGAGAGTTGACGTATTTTGCATTTTATTTAATTATGAATTGTCTTTAATTTATTGATTGTAACTTTTTTTTATTTCTTATTCACATGAAAAAAAGGCAAAAGGCACAAGAGAGTGGAAGAAAGAATCATTGCCCCCATATAATGTCTCATGGGGGTTATGCGAAGGCCGTAAAAGACTTGTTAGCGGCCAAACGGAAGAGATTGGAAGAAGCAGCTCAATCCAATCCTTCTGTTCTTCTTTTCCACCATCTCTAATATGTCACAAAGAAATATGGAAGTTTACTCACCAAAAGAGGAGCGAGTCTTATACGAGTGAACAGTCTTGTATAGTTAGTGAAAAAATTGTAAGTATTATTGTTGTTATTAATTAGTGAGTAAACAAAACTTCATTACTTGTGTTTGTCTTACGTGTCTTGCAGGAGGAGCTTAAAAAAAAAGCTGAGGGATCATTTAGTTTGGATGGGAGAAATGACGTCCTGACCATTGCAACAAGAAAACACGAGCATCCCAGCAATGTTAGGGGAGTTGGAAGAGGGGTAGGCATAAGGAATTACTTTGACATCTTTCTTTTGGATATGATCTCTAATGAAATGATGTCTAACATCAATATGCTTGGTTCTGGAATGTTGAACTGGATTCTTTGCCAAGTTTATCATGCTAGTGTGTGTCACAGTATATTGGTATTTCCTTTAGATAAATACCAAGATCTTGTAATTGTTGCTTCAGTCATAATACTTGTGCATAACAACTTGATGCTGCAACATACTCAGCTTCAGTTGATGAAAGAGACAGTGTATTTTGTTTCTTGCTAAACCATGACACAAGTGAACCTCCAAGAAACTGTCTTTGTCCACTGGTACTCTTTCTGTCTATCTTGTATCCTCTATGATTAGAGTTTGAGTATGCAACTAGATATTCACTTCTTCCTTTTGGATACCAGAGACCTAATTCTGCCGTGTCAACAAGATATCGAAAGATACATTTGACGGTTTCAGCATGTGACTCTTTTGGTGCTCATTGATATCTTGCACACATACCAACACTGAATTAGATGTCAGATCTGCTTGCAATGAGATATATAAATGATCTAATCATTCCTCTATATCTTGTGATTTTGTAATCTTTTCCCTTGACATCAGCATCAAGCAACGTAGTTGAGCTCATAGGCGTGTCCATCCCATTTGCTTCATCCATTCCATACTTCTTTAATAGCTCTTACAAATACTTCGTTTGAGATATGAAGATTCTATTCTTTCTTTATTTGATTTTCAAACCAAGAAAGAAATTCAATTCCCCCATCATTGACATCTCAAACTCCCCCTGCATTATCTCAGAAAATTTCTTACTTAAGATTTCATTTGTAGCACCGAAAACTATATCATCAACATATATTTGTACAATTAAAATATCATCTCGTTTTTGTTTTGTAAAAAATGTTGCATCAAATTTTCCTCGTACAAAACCTTGATCAATGAAAATTTATTGAGCCTTTTATACCATGCTCTAGGAGCTTATTTTAAATTGTATAAAGCTTTTTGCAGTTTGAAAACATGGTCAGGTTTGGTTACATCTTCAAAACCAGGAGGTTGATCTACATACACTTCTTCTATGATGAAGCCATTTAGAAATGCACTTTTTACATCCATTTGATAGAGTTTGAATCCTTTGATGCATGCAAAGTCTAAGAGTACTTGTATAGCTTCCAATCTAGCCACTGGAGCATACGTTTCCTCATAATCAATTCCTTCTTCCTGATTATAGCCTTTTGCCACCAAGCTTATCTTGTTTTTTACAAAGATTGCAGATTTATCGAGTTTGTTCTTGAAGGCCCATTTAGTGCCAATGATAGGATGATCCTTAGGTCGGGGTACCAAATTCCAAACTTGATTTCTTTCAAATTGGTTTAGTTCTTCTTGCATTGCTATTACCCAATCATTGTTTAATAGGGCTTCGTCAATGTTAGAAGGTTCAATCTCAGAAATAAATGCAGAAAAACTAACTTCATTGAAAATTTTATTCCTAGTTTTGAATCCTTCATTCACATTTCCTATGACTTGCTCTAGGGGACGACTTTAATTGTATTTCCAGGCTCTAGGTTGTCCTAGTTACTGATCTTTTTCCTTGGTTTGATCAACTTCTGGGATGAAAGATTTAGGATTAGGTTGACCATTTTCTTAATTTAAAACAACTTCCTGCTCATCATTAATGGTTTTGTCAGAGGATTCAAATTTATCGAATACAATATAAATTGATTCTTCAACAACATATGTTCATTTATTGAAAACTCTGTATGCTTTGCTCCTGTTAGAATAGCCTAGGAAAATTCCTTCATCTGTTTTAGAATCAAATTTTCCTAAGTTATCTTTACCATTATTAAGAATGAAACACTTATAATCGAAGATATGTAGATGAGCAAGATTTGGCTTCCTTCCTTTATATAGTTCGTATGGTATCTTTCCAAGTTTTGTTTTGATGTAGGCTTTATTTGAAATATAGCATGTTGTGCTCATTGCATCAGCCCGAAAAACTTGAGACACATTCTTTTCATTCAGCATTGCTCTAGCCATTCCAGTCAGTACTCTATTCTTTTGTTCCACGACTCCATTTTGTTGAGGTGTCCTTAAAGCAGAGAAATTGTGATAAATGCCATTAGTATCAAAATAATCTTTAAAGGCTTGATTTTCAAATTCTCCACCAAGATCTGTCCTGGTACCTGCAATGGACATACCTTTCTTATTTTGCGCTTTCTTGGCAAAAACAAAAAATTCTGTAAAGGTTTCATCCTTTGATGATAGAAAAATAGTCCATGTAAATCTAGAGAAATCATCAACAATGACTAATGAATATAAGTTACCACCAAGACTTTTAACTCTTGCTGGTCCAATTAAATCCATGTGTAATAATTGAAGTGTTCTGTTGGTTGTTGGTTGTGATCTCATTTATCAATTTGAAAGATGATTTAGTTTGTTTACCCTTCTGATGTGCATTACAAATCAAATTATTTTTGAAATTTACTTTGTGTAATCCAAGTACTAAATCCTTTTTGAGAAGTTTGCTTAGTTGGTGCATATTGACATGAGCCAGCCTCTTATGCCATAACCAACTTTCATCGGCATTACTTAGAAAGCAATTTTCAGAATCATTTCTACTAATATCAAGAGTATAGCAGTTACCTTCCCTTTTTACTCTGAGCTTTGCCTTGAGATTCTTCTTATCTAATTGTAAGTCTTTCTTGTTTGCAATTAGACATTCCTCTGAATCAAATATTACCCAGTTGTCTTTATCTGTACTTGGACTTACGCTCAGCAAATTATGGCACAATCCTTCAACGTAATATACGTCTTTGACTTATATACCTTTATCATTTTTTATTTCACCTATTCTTGCTATCTTTCTGGATTGATTTCATCCAAATTTTACCTTCCCACTTTCTTTAGGTTGTACCGTGGTAAAACTTTTGAAATCACCGGTCATATGTTTGGAGCATCCACTGTCTATGTACCACTTGTTGTTTTTGGATGCTTTAAGACATATATGCAATTAAATATGATTAAGTCTTAGGTACCTACATCTTTTTAGGTCCTTTTGGGTTAGTACAAAATATTTTCTGATCATATGAACCTTTAGGTACCCATTTGTAGGTTCCTATCTTTCCTTTCTTTTTATGTATACATGATGAAGTATAATGACCCTTTCTACTATAGTAATTGCAATATGCGAAAGAATTTGATGTATGTACAGAATGCTGAAAGTAACTCAAGTATGTCTTACCTCCTCTTTCTTTCTTCCTTTCCTTCTATCTGATTTTGGATCATATCCAATACCAGATCGGTCATTTACAAATTGTTGAGCTTTTAAAATTACATTTAGCATCTCACTCCCTTTAGTGAATTTTTCAAGAGTTTTTGTGAGATCAATGTTTTTCTTTTTCAAAGACAAACAATTTTCACATTCCTTTTTTAAACCATCTTTGAGTTTTTCTTCAAGATTTTTGTTTTTCTTTTTGAAAACGACTAATTCCTTAACAACTTTGATGAATTTGAATGTAAATCATTATATTCAGAAAGTAATTCATCATACGTAAGATCATGATCAGTTACCTCTTCTTCTGGCTCTTCTTGAGCGACCAAACAGATATTGGCTACTTTCTCATCATCACTATCTTCGTCAGATGAACTGTCTCCCCATATGGCAGATACAAAGGCTTTCTTCTTGTTGTAGAACTTGCCTTTTCTCTTTTCTTTATTCTTCTGAGTTAGTTCTTGACATTCTGATTTGATATGTCCTGGCTTTCCACATTTATAGAAGATGATGTGTTCTTTATTGCTTGTTCCTCCTTTCTAAAAGTTTTTGAATCCTTGGCCTTTCTTGTAAGACTTTCTGAATCATTTTATCATTAGGCCCATTTTGTCATCGTTAAAATCTTCATCCTTATCTTGATTTTCTTCTTTTGCTTTTAGTGTTAGCCTTATCTTCTTCTTGTCACCAATATCTTCTAGCTCTCATTTGAACTTAAATTTACTTTCATTTTCAGAAAGACTTTTGAATAGAGAAGCAATCGATTGCATTGATTTGCCTTTTGCTTCCTCAATAGTGGTGACTTTGGCCTCCCAGTCTTTAGAAAGAATATTCAAAATCTTTCGTACTTGGGTATGTTGATCATAGACTTTCCCAAGTGCTGGAAGTTAATTAATAAGATGAGTGTATCTAAGTTCAAATTTAGCTATTGACTCACCTGATTTCATTCAAAGTAAATCAAATTCAGTAACCAGAGTATTGATATGGTTTTCTTTTATTCCTGAAGTTCCTTCGTAAGCTATTTCCAGAGCTTCCCACATTTCTTTAGCTGTTGAAAGTGTGCAGATCTTGAAGTACTCATTTTGACTCAAGGCACTTTGAATCATTAGAATTGCCTTGCTATTGAGTGTGATGAGTTTTTTATCATTCTCATCATATTCTACTGGTGTCTTAGGAACCCTTTGTGAATTTACAATTTTCTTAGGCTCATAGTTTCCACTCTTAATCGCATCCTATAGTTCGTATTCTGTAGCCATTACGAATACTCTAAACTTGGCTTTCCAGAAAGAGAAGTGTTTGCCACCGAAACCTGGAGGTCTGGTGATAGAAGCTTTGTCGGGAAGAATTCCTACACCCATCTTGCCATTGGATCTTTCTTAAGTTGTTATACCTTAACAAGAAGACCTATACTCTGATACCAAATGTTAAAACAAGCGTTTTACCCAAGAGGGGGGTGATTGGGTAAAACCAGAAATTTTGTTGGGTAAATAAAAATTGACTGGAAATTTAAGCAGTTAAGAGCTAGGAGAAATATCACCGAAGTGTACACTAGGAGTAATACTGGTTCGGCCACAACCACTTTGACCTACGTCTAGTCCTCAGAGCTTCTTTAAGAGTTTCACTATATCTTCCAAGATTCAGTGGGTTCTTGGCACCTCAGTACATAGCAAGTTGCTTCACTGGACACTCACTCCCCCTTACACGTTGTAATCAAATCCCCAACTCAAGATTCCACAACCTTAAGTTGTCTCAATAACAAATATTGAGTTTGTAATGAAAAACTCTCTCATAGAGAAAATATATAATCACTCAAGTACAAATAATGAATATAAGAAAATAAAGCACAAAGAATATATTGATCGATATGAGTTTGTGTTCTCAGTTGTTGGGTTATGTTCTTCGTTGAATGCACCATATATATAGATGAATTGTGATGTTTGTTGGAAGCATTTCAAACATGTTTGTTAGAGTCGTATAGCTTTGTTTGACCGTTCTTCAAATTTGAAAACTAGCAATTTACGGTAGGTAGGCGTTTCAGACATTGCGGACGATATATTTGACTTCTCTCTTAACGCATGATCTCTTCATTGTTTCTCTACAAATATACTTAGGAAATTAATACAATGAAGGGTTAATCATATAGATAACAAATCAATGAATGTTGAATTAAAATCATGCTTTATGTATTTCATTATTAGAATGGCTACTCGAGTGATCATGCCTCATTACTTGAGTGGCTACTCGAGTGAGCCTTTGAAAAACTTGACAGAAAGTTATGTCAACGTTTTGTTGATCATATTACTCGGGCAAGTCATCAAGTAATTCATCTTACAATACCTGGAAGACTTGATTACTCGAGTAAATATTTCTTTTCTTCTTTGGTTGTTCGAGTGATCCCTCGAGTAATGCTTGCAATTCTTCTCTCATTACTCGAGTAATCCCTCGAGTAAAGGCATCAAATTCTTGGCCGAGAGTAACTTCTTTGCTTACTTGCTTACTCGAGTGGTCCCTCGAGTAATGCTTCAAATAAATTTGCAGATTACTCGAGTGATCCCTTTGAGTAATGTCAGTCATTTCTTGGCCAAGAGCTATTGGATGATTTTTTCTTTGATTACTCGAGTGGCCCCTCGAGTAATATCTCAAATAACTCTGTAGATTACTCGAGTAATCCCTTCGAGTAATCCTATGCAATTCTTAACAGAGAGCTTACTAGAACAATTTGTCACACATTACTTGAGTGGTCCCTCGAGTGATGAAGGTCATTACTTAAGTGCTTACTCGAGTAATGTCTTCAAAAATCTCACAGTGTTCCTTTCTCCTCTGCTTTGTATTTCACTTCATCTTCATTACTTGAGTGCTTACTTGAGTAATGCTTTTGCCTGGCATGAAAAGCTTAGTTACTTTGCTCAAACCTTTTTGTTTATTATCAAAACCTTTTGTATTATTAATCCAATCTTTATTGTCATCAAAACATATAGGATCTAACAATATCCATAAATAGCAGGAATATTAATGTGTATACAATAACCAATCACAAATCATCTTCTATTACTAAGACAAATCACTATAAGAGCTATCCTAGAAAAATCTACCCTTGGCAAGAACTACAACTCTGATACAAAAAATGTAACCCATTGCCTTATTATCCATAATTATAGTTCGATAATGCATAATTAAGTTGAAATAAAGACCAGCGGATAATTTAAAACTTTTTCAAAAACTAGTTTAGTGCAATCTCATATTTACGTCTTGAATATAATTAACCTACATAGTTCAATAGCATTTATTCATATCAGAGTTTAAACAAAAAGTCCTAGCCATACTTAGGTTTCATATACTAACTAAAGGGTTTTTGGGACATTTTTGCCCCTTACAATTTCCCATTAAGGGGTTTACATATACAAATCCAAAAGAACATTTATAATATATATACAGTGATCCCAACCAAAATTTGACAACAAATCAACACCTAACGAAAAGTACTAACCACCCTTGGTTGCTTGTTTCTCTTTGGAGCCGCTTGCCCTGGCTGTAGGTTAGTCAATGGAAAGAATGAGATTCAAGAGAATCCCAGTAGTAACAAATCACTCATACAACATGTAATCATATGGCATGTAAGTAAATCACCAAGCAGCAGCAGCATATACATGGCCTTCACGGCTTACACATTTATAATGGCAGGGGTAGGTGTGACTTACATCACCTCCATGACTGCTCACGCTATAATACACATAGCCTTTACGGCTTACACAGTGCTTTTGCAGCATACATATTGCCTTCACAGCATTCACATAGCTATTATGGCTTACACATAGCCTTCACAACTTATACATAGTTTCCACAGTAGCAAACTTCATAGCATTCACAATACACAATTCATTAATATGATGAACATACAATGCATTTCAAATAGTGTAAGAGAAAGTGTCACTACCTTGTTCTTTCCAGTTGTGCTCTGGCACCGATTGATCTCATACAAGGCAAATATCGAATCCTACAACCAAAACCAAGGACATAGCATTATTCCCTTTTCCAAATTCTTAATTTCAAAATCCTTAAGGTTTTGTAACACCCAAAAATTTGATTAAGGGATTATGACTCTATAAGTGAATGTGATTGTCGTTAAATCAACACTTTTGGAGAATGCGATGTGAATTGTGATTCTAATGTGAATTGAGCAGTGCTGAAACCCTGTATTTAAGTTTAATTATGGTTAACATCTAAATTGAATTAAAATAGAGGGAGGGCACATATTGTGGTGTGATGAAATGATATGATGTGTTTGATGATGATTTAGAAGAATTACCACAATCAGGGACAAAATAGTAAAGTTACCGACCAATCGGTCAGTTATTGAAGAGGGAACTCATTGGTAACTTAAAGATCCATATTAGGATTGATTTTTGTAAGAAATCAAAGGGTGGAATCATGTGTGTGTGTGTGTGTGCCTATTGAGCTCATGGAAGATGGAGTAAGAGTGTGACACTTGGCACTTTGTGAACCTTTGAATCTTGGTCAATGTTTCAACTCTTCCCTCTCTCCTCTCTTCTCTTTTAGGTTGGCCAAATGGGCATTTAGGGCCAAAATCTGATCTCATTCTCTCTGCAAAGCTCCCATGGATGTCCAAAGCAAGGGAAGAAAGAGAAATGGAAATGTGAGTTTTGGTTGGTTTGATGTCCTCTTTAGCTCAAACACTCTTCTATAATGTTATTCATAGTGATGAGAGCTTCATCTCTATGGTTTTAGATTTGTGAAAGAAGGTGCTTGAGAGCTTGAAGAAATTGGAAAGTTTTGGAATCAAAGAATTGGCCTTGGGAAGAGGAAGAGGTAAGTATTTGAAGCATTTTGACCTAAGTATTGTGGTTATTGGTTGAGTTTTGAGAATTGTGGATTTTGCCCTGATTTTGGTATATTTGTGAAATGGAAGAATTGGTTTGTGTATTGTGATTACAATGGTGCCATACTGAGTTTTGGTATCATTGAATGTTGTTTTGAATTTGCAATGGGAAGAGTTTGAAATTTAAATTGTGTTGACATGTTGTGTGCATGGGTGAAACATGTCAATGTACTGTGAATTTGGTTGTTTTGGTGTTTCCAATGGATTCCTTGTGAAAATTTGTGTGGGAATGAGGTTTGATGTGAAAATGGACCATTGGAAGCCAAAGTGTGAAAACTGAAATTCTGTCAATTGAAACTCTGTGCTGGGTAGTTCGTTTGTGTGGACGTTTTGAATGACCAAATGGTGTCTATGTTAGGATCGGCAAGCACAGTGGAAGAATTTTAAAAATTTTCACCGATCCTAATCGATGATCTATCAACGGTGTTTGAACCAAGTTGGAAGGATTTATACCTTTTATGATTCAGGGTTTTCACGATCTCTAGGAGCCAACACGTCAGGTCCGCTCCCTCTACCGGTATCCACACGAATGCTCTCTAATCGATATTGCGTGCTAGCGCTTCTAATGTCTCCTAGGGTTTCCCTTTGCGGCTCTCAATTCTCATGTGTATGTCAGTATATCTGCTCTATCAAGTTTATAACCTATGGGGGCTATTTTCAAATTTCAAAATTAATCATCATTAATTTCAAAATTAATTAACTATTAATTATCTTGATGAGATAATTAAATAAATTCAGTTTAAATTAAATCTGTCAAACAGTTTTAATTTAACATATTTATTTAATCCAAATAAAGAGCCATTAGATTTAAGTTATCTTCATAAATTAAATCTGAGATACCATATCTTTATCATGTTAGTTATTAGATTTAATTTATCTTAATAAATTAAATTTAAAACTAACACAATATAATAATATCATATAATATATATACATATACATATATATATATATATATAATATGTATTTTGAAAATACATATCTATATAATATTATTAATGATTTTTTATATTACATATATATATATATATATATATATAATTCGTCCACCCTAATTAAACATTATCTCGTGTTGGGCCATTTTTGTGTGTGACTCTATAGGCCCATATGAAGTTGGCAGTGGGCCAACAACTGTACTAACCCACAAGTCGCAAGCGGCCTCTAGTAAGACATCACGACTACCTAATTCATATGAGGATCGTTAACACGATGCAACCTGTCATACAACCATGTCACGTCCCTTTTGTCACACGATATATCGGTCAAGGATGAGGCATGGATAATGTCATATTCTTATTCCTGACTATTACTTTCTCGATTCCTGAGTAGTCTGACAATAGAAATGGAAACTCCTTTCCATTGTAGTATGGACATACATTTCTCAAACGTACTCATCAAGGGGCCTAGTAATATCTCTTTACTAATGTGAGGGACAAATTCCATCTTGATCATTCATATTCCTCTGCATGAAAAACCACCAAGCCCGATTGTAGCCTTTATCATCACCCGGTCAAAGGTGACTTTTGACTAGTTCAAAGCTTAGCAACTCTCATGTAGGAATCCATGATGACCTCAGGTCAAAGGGCATTGTGACGTGGTTATACATGAGAAAAGCTTATGACTTGATCCATGTAGCTTTCTCATAGTGGGTCGGTCCAGTACCTTGTACTCTTACAAGTGCCTAAGACTTTGATTAGTATCTCCATATCTTACTAAAGTCATACTGATCTTGTTTTATCTCTGCTCCCGTATAGATGACCGACCAGGGACATTTTAGGACAATCTTTATGATAACAAAATAGAGAAATTTCATTAAATTAATAATGTTTAAGTACAATGATTGGCCGTTTGGGCACAATTTCCAATAGTCTAAAAATTCTAAAACTCCCAGTCTTAAAGTTCACATTCCAAGCTTCAAAATAGACATATAATTTGTATCATTTTGTCTTGTGAACTAGGAGTTATGAGTTTCCAAAGTTTGATATTGAAATTGAAATATGTTTTGGAGCAGTGTTGGAATTTGTGTAATTCTGTATTTTTGGGGTTATGGAAAGCTTTGTTCATATTTTTTCTATTAAGAGGACTTAAATAGCTTTCATTTGGCTTTGGGATCACCTCATTTTGATTTTTCTGGAATTAGTTATGATTTTTGGAAGTTCAAATAAGAAATAGAATTTTCTTGGCCGTGGCCCAAATTTTTTTGACCTATTATTGGCCTCAGCTAGTGGATTTGTAGTTCATGGCCAACCCCCAAAAATTAGTGTTTTTTACTTCTGAGAGGTGGTTTTTGGTATAGTCTTTCCTAACCCTTTAGGCATATGTTTGGGCTTTAAGTAGCCACCTAAAGGTCATGAATGATAGCCAACTTTAAGTGTTTGAAGTTAAGGAATTAGAAAAGGGAATAACCCTATATCCTTGATTTGATTGTCAGGATTTGATATTTGCCCTGATCGCCTGTAGCTTGTGCCGGAGCATGCTTGGAAAGAATATGGTAGTGACTCTTCCCTTATATTATGTGTAAATGCAGTGTATGTATGTGTCATCATTGTTTTGTGATGTTGCGGATGCTGCAAAGCTTGTGTATTTGTGTGTCTTTCACCTACGGCAGCATGGGGGGTTCCCATGGCGGAGGACCATCCAGTTGGGGCGATAGTTTACAGGGGATTAACTATATGAGCCGAAAGGCTATTTATGCTGCTGTGCATCATAATGATATGCTTGCATGCTATGTGATTATGTGTGGTATGAGTGATTTGTTACTACTGGGATTCTTTTGAATCTAATTATTTCCATTGACTAACCTTTCAGATAGGGCAAGTGGCTCAGAGAAGGAGCAAGCAACCAAGGGCGGTTAGGGCTCCCGTTGGAGTTGTAGTTTGTAGTAGTTGGTTATCATAGTTGGGATTATTTTATATGCTTCATATGTGTATTTGATGTATATTGGATATGTATTTGGAAAGGATATTGTGTAATCCCCTAAATGGGAATTTGTATATCAGTAGTAAAGATATGAAACCCGGGGTTCACCAGGAATTATGTTGTGCACTCTGATATTTATATGAATGTGATTGATCTTCGCGAAGTAATTGTATTCTAAATGTGAATGTAAGACCAGGTGTATTAGATTTTGAAAGATATTTGTGAAAACCCTATCGTAAAGATGGGATATTAAATGAGTTTTGTTTATTCATTAGTCTCTAATTCATTTTAATCCCGTATTTCGGATATAATTACGGAGGGGCTTACAGGTTGGTTATCATTTGAGACCTTTAGGTGGCTACTAGAAGCCTTAACATATGCCTAAAAGGTTAGGAAAAACTTGACCAATGACTATCCTTCGAAAACTCAAAATGTCATTTTTCAAAGGGCTAGCCGCAGCAAACCACCCACTGGCCGCGGCCTACGGATGGTTAGAAAGTTTTGGGCTGCGGCGAAGATCCTCTGGCCATGGCCAAAAATAGGTCAGAAACTTTTGGGCCGCGGCCAAGAAAAATCTTGTTTCTTGGCTGAATTTCAAAAAATCATAACTAATTTTAAAAAAATTGAAATGGGGTGATTCCAAAGCCTATGCAAATCTATTTAATTCTTCTTTATAGGAAAAATATGAATCAATGCTGGATATAAACCCAAAAATACGAAATTCAACATTTCTCCTTGCTGTTCTAGAATTGATCCCATTTTTAACATCAAAATTTTGAAATTCATAACTCCCAGCACACACATTGAAATGACAGCCATAATTTATCAATTTAAAGCTTGGCATGTCTACTATTAGACTGGAGAGTTTCAGAATCTTTTGATACCATTTCTCATTCAAATCTATCATGCAATCCGACTACCATACACAGAGTTTTCACTTGATAGAATTTTCACTAGCCTAACTTGCAACTTTTAAACCTTTGTTTCCAATGGTTGAAAATTCACATCCAACACTACTCCCACACAATCTTCCATATAGAATCCAATGGAAACATCAAAATACCCAAATTCACATCCCATCTACATGCTCTATTTTGGCCACAACCTTTCAACACAAACCCAATTTCATCCAATCTCACTTCTAAGACTTCAAACCAATTTCATTGTTCAAATAACACAACAAAACACCAATTCCACCACAAAACAACATACAATTCATGAACTCACATGTCACACAAAAATCAGGGCAAAATCCATAAATTCCAAAACTCAAACAATAGCCACAATACATATATCAAAATGAAGCTATCACTCACCTCTTTCACTTTCCAAGGCTTGTCTCTTGATTCTCCAACTTTCAAATTTTCTCAGGCTCTCAAACACCTTCTTTCAAAAATCTAAAACCATAGAGATAAAGCCATTATTAACATGAATAACATTAGAGAAGAGAACTTGAGCATTCAAAGTCATCTCTGGAGTCAAAACCTCACATTTCCTTTCTCTTTCCTCCTTAGTTGAGAACGAAAATGGTTACTGGAATGAGAGAGAGGATGAGATGAGAATGAAATAGAAATTTGGCCTCCCACGCTCCCTTTTTGGCTGACTTAAATAGGGGAGAGGGATGAGAATTGGTGTTGACAATTTGACTATGATCCTATGGCTCATATAGTGACACTTGTCATCATCTCACCACTTCCTCCATGTGTTTGCAAGCATATGATCACTCTCTCATAATCTCTTTAGAAAGTAAACACTCCACATTAGCTTCAAGTGATTAGTGAATCCCTCTACAGTGGCTAGATAATTGGCCAGTAACTTTTTTTCCCATTTTACCCCTGACTATGGCAATTTCTTTTAAATCACCACTTAACACATTTTATTATTCCATCACATCGTACCATGTGCCCTCCCTCTATTTTAATTCAGTTTAGATGTTAATCCACAATTGAGCTTAAATACAGGATTTAGGCACTGATTATTGCACATTTAAACCATAATACACATCATATTCTCTAAAAGTGTTTATGTAACATTAATTATATTCACTTTTGACGTCATTAGCCCTTAATCACAATTTAGGGCATTACAATAATGATATATTTGTAATGAAAATCATTTAATCAAAAGGACTAGTGATTTAGATTATAATTGTATGTATATATATATTGATTGGTACTTTGTAAAGTGCATATAGTTGCTTATAACATTATGCATATGGGCAGGGAGAAACTTTTGTAGGTATTAGACAAAAATTGGATGAAATGTTTTTTTTTGAAATTTGGAGGGGTGCTTAGCTATGATTCTAGCAACAAGGACACTAATTGTGACCATTTTAGTTATAGTGTGATAAACTATAACAAGGCATATACCTGAGAGGTCATTTAGGATAGATTTTTATGCTAAGAGAGCAAACTTGGTGGCTATGATCTGTAGTAGTGATATACTTGATTCATCCAAATTAGGATGTATCGTGCCACAATTGATGGATTGTGTCGACCCAATTGGTTTATTGAAACCTACCATGCATATGTTGATGAGTATTGACTAATCACGTGAAGAATAAAGTGATCTAATTTGAGTTTGATAGATTGGGCAAAAATTTTAATAGATACCTTATTGTAGTGTACAATGCAATATTGCGATTGCAATTATTGCTTTTGGAAACACTAGAGGCTATTATAGAGGACTCAACTTATAACTATTGGAAATGGTTTTGGTAAATAAATCTATTCATGTTTCTTATATTTTAATGATTATTGATGAATATTTGCACTTAGATTATAGTTGTTTGTGCAATAGAAAAGGAGATACCACAACCAATGTGTTGGAGCAAATGTAACCCCCTTCACGATCAAGGCCGAGATTAAGTTCCTAAATACGTGATTATGTGGGGTTAAAGACCATAAGATGATTTGGGACTTAATAAAAGTAAATTTTCCAAAATTAGGGCTTTTAAAAATTTTTCTAAACCTATTCAACAATGGTCTCATATTCACATTTCAATTACACAAATGGCTTGTACAGTACGATTTCATTCATAAATATTAGAGTACAATGTAAATTGCTAACACATTCGAGTTCTATTAATCAATAAAGGGATTACTGGGCACAAATGCCCATAATCAGTTTGCCATAACAAGGGATTACACAGATACTATTCTATGAACCAAAGTATACATGTAATTCCCAAAGAAATATCCAAATAATTTGTACATGATAACCAATTATCTAAAATAAAACTCCTATCCCGGAGCTCTATCCGCCCTTCATCACCTGCTCCTCTTTGGAACCACCAGCCCTGTCTGAAATTTGTTTTGGGAGAGTGAGATTCTAAGGAATCCCCATAGTGTCAAATCACTTATAGTATGTACAACCACAAAAGCATGAAAGCAAATCATCACGCAACACATAACAACCACAATGGCAGTTACAACGGCAAGGCCAGGTATGCCATGCGTCACCCTTACATTTCCTTACGCTGAAGTGCTTATGTTGTATTGCACATTCACATGTTCATATCACATATTTCACCATAGTTGGGATCCATATAAAATATTTCACATTACATTCAAGCCACACTGGCATATTCCCAAAGCAGGAATCCATGATTCCAGAACACAGCCTCGACAATCACAACGACAGAACAATGGTAGGAGTAGGTGTGATAATCATCACCCCCTATGACTGCTCACGCTGTAATTCTCTTCGGCAGATAACACATACACATGTTCATAATGGCCTCATGCCAAAGATTTTCACAACAAAACAAAGATAAGTCATGCATACCATGCATCATACCCAACATGAGAGAAAAGTCACTACCTTAGTCCCTCCATGCGTGCTCTGGCACTGGTCTTTCCTGAGTAGGGCAAATGTCGAATCCTATAATTCATAATTAGGGATGAAGTGTTATTCTCTATTCCAATACTTAGATGACTTCACAACGCTTAGATTGGTTATCATTAATATCCTTTAGGAAGCTACAAATGCCTCTAACAAAAGTCCTAAAGAGGTAGGAAGAACTATATTAAAGATCCCCTTTTAGAAGAACAAATGCTAATTTTCCACTATTTCACTTAAGTGAAGAAGGCCTTACTCGAGTGATGATGGACTTGCATTAGTCCTTAAAAGGGCACTCGTGTGAGTGCTTGGCAGCAAGCATAGACAGAACCCAGAAATGCCCGAAGCACTCGAGTATAGGGGTCAACACTCCAGTGATATGCTCACTCTTACTCGAGTCCTGGAAAGTGAAGTACCAGAAGTGATCACCCGAGAGTAGAAAGGAGTGACAAAAACTAGAACTGATCACTGTACTCATGCAGGAATTCAAATCACTCGAGTGATAGCCTAATGCTTACCCGAGTCCTCTAAAGTAAGGTTCAGCAAGTGCTCACCCGAGAGCATAAGAAACTTTCAAGAGGGAACATTACTCGAGTAGGGACCTAGGCACTTGAATGATGGCTTAATACTCGTGAGTGTTAAGATACACTCTTGAAATTTAACTGCGAGTGACAACCCTAGACATGAATTCATAGTGTCAGATACACCCACACTCGAGTGAGACAAGGTTCACTCGGGTGATAACCCGCAACACCCGTAAGTGAGACAACACTCTTGGATTTTTGCATGGAAGTGCACCCAAAAACTCAAAGGGAAAAGAGGATATGCACGACTTCACTTGAGTGAGACCCTTGATCACTCGAGTGATACATATCAAAAGCCAAAAACGCAGCAAAGTTGACAGCGCTTCCCAAATTTTACCCAAGTGATTCCAATGATCCCAAATTCTAAATCAAGGCTACTCCCAAATAAAATTACACAAGGAATCCAATGGAAGTATCAAAACTACCAAATTCTTATTCCATTATCATGCTTTGGTTTTAGGCAACATTCAACATAAAATCACAAAATTTGCCAAACTTAACATTTCAACACAAACCAATTCTATCTATCCAAAACTCATCTCAAGATACCACATTCACAACCATATCATGCCATAGCATACCAAGCTCTCCAAGACCATAATTTTCAAAAATAAGACCAAAATCTCAGAAATTCCAAACTTAATCATTTGGCACAAAACATAGATAAAAAGGTTCATTTCACTTATCTCAACAACTTTCTCAAAGAGGTTCCTTGATTTACCAATGCTTAGATTTCCTTGAGAGGGCGCAAACCAACACCAATGGACAATCTAGAACCATAGAAATAGAGCCCTCAATCTAAGGAACAAGATTAATGAAATGACTTTTGGCATTAGAGGTCATTAGCTTACCTTAATCTCAAGCTTTTCTTTCTCTCACTTGCACAACAATGGCCGCCGGATTTGGAGAGAGAAGAGAGACATGAGTGTGGAGGAAGAAGATGAAATGATTAGACTCTTATCCCCATACCTTGCTTGTTCAGTGAAAAGGGAGGGAAGAAGAGAGAGAAAATAATAAACTATTAAGATTTTGACTTTTCTCCACATCTCTCTTCATACAAACTTGACACATGTCACAATCTCATTGGCTTTCCTCAAATGAGTAACTAATTAATTACTCTAACCACTCTATTAGCCATTTGGTCATACATCTCATTTCTTCTTAGTTAGTAATTAATATCTTCATTAATCACTGACTAATTAATCAATAATTTTTCACTGATTTTGGCACATTTACCAAAATTGCCACAAAACACATAATAATTTAATCTTTAAATAACAAATTATCCTCAATAATTACTAGTAGCCCTTAATCAAAATTTGGGGCATTATAAATTAGGGTAGCTTCAACCAAGGGGAGGACCCATTTATGCATTTGAATGTAGTGGGCCCATCTTATTTGAATCCCCCAAAGCCCTCAGCTATCCCTGGGGTGAATTCCTCTAATTCCTCGAAGATAGTAGAGCTACCAATTCCAAAGGATAAACCATAAGTCATCCTCCTTCTACTAGAAGGGGAGCAAAAATGGGTCGTCGATGAGATGATCTGTAATGCCCCAAATGTGATTAAGGGCTAATGACTTTAAAAGTGAATGTAATTACTATTAAATAAACACTTTTAGAGAATATGATGTGAATTGTAATCCAAATGTGTAGTAATCAATGCCCAAACCCTGTATTTAAGCTCAGTTATGGATTAACACCTAAATTGAAATTAGATGGAGGGAGGGCATATAGTATGGTGAAATGGAAAGATGAAATATGTTAAATAGTGATTCAACAAAAATTACCATAGTCAGAGGAAAAATGGGAAAAAGAAAAGTTACCGACCAATTAGTCAGCTATCGTAGAGGGAGTTTACTAATTACTTAGAGCTATTGTAGAGTGTTTAATTGCTAAAGAGATTATGAGAGAGTGATCCTATGCTTTCATGTGTATGGAGGAAGTGGTGAGATGATGACAAGTTTCATCATATGAACCATAGGATCATGGTCAAAACTTCAACACCAACTCTCTTCCCTCTCCCCTCATTAAGTCGGCCAAAATGGGTGCATAAAGGTTGAATTCTATTTCATTCTCATCTCACTTTCTCTCTCATTCCAGCAGCCATTTTCGTTTTATAGCAAGGAAAAAAGAGAAAAGAAAAGGTAAGGTTTTGACCTTAGAGATGATCTTGTATGCTCAAATACTCTTTATTAATCTTGACCACCTTGATGAGAGCTTCATCTTTATGGTTTTAGATTTTTGAAAGAAGGAGTTTGAGAGCTTGTGAAAATTTAAAGGTGGTTGAATCAAAAAACAAGCTTTGGAAAGTGAAAAAGGTGAGAAATAGCTATCTTTTGGTATATATAATGTGATCATTGGTTGAACCTTGAAATTTCTGGATTTTAGCACAAATTTTTGTTTCATTAGGGTCTTGTGTATTGCATGGTGTTTTGGTAGTGGAATAGGTGTCTTGTTGCATAGTTTGAACAATGAAATTGGTTTGGACTAGTTTGGATCATTGAAAGGAAAGTTTGGCAATTTAGTGGATTTGTGTGCAATGTGGTTGAAAACAGACATATGTGTATGTGATGTGAATTTGGTTGTTTTAGTGATCCCAATGGTTTCCTTGTGAAAATTGAGTGGGAATAGGTTTGGTTGTTGATTTTGGAGCCATTGGACATATTGGTTGAAAATTGGAAATTCTGTCAAGTGTAAACTATGTGTAGGGCAGTCGGTTTACATAGAAGTTTTGAATAAGAAAATGGTATCTAAAAATTTTGAAACTTTCCAGTTTGATAGTTCACATGCCAAGTTTCAAAATGGACATATAATGGATGCCATTTCAATATGTGCACTGGGAGTTATGATTTTCCAAAGTTTGGGGTTGAAACTGGAAGCTATTCTGGAGTAGTATGGGATTTTATGTAATTCTGTATTTTTGTGGTTATGAACAACAGTGATTCGTATTTTTCCTGTATAGAGGACTTCAATATCTTTCTATAGGACTTGGGATCATCTCATTTCGATTTTTCTAGAATTAGTTATGATTTTAGGAATTTCAGCCAAGAAACAGAATTTTCTTGGTGGTAGCCAAAAGTTCCTGGCCGTAGCCCAAAAGCTTCTAGACTGCTTTTGGCTGCAGCCAGAGGATTCTTGGCTGTAAACAAAAAAATTTTGACCTTTTTTTGGCTGCATTCAAAGAATTTCTTGGTTGCAACCAACGCCCAAAAATCAGCATTTTGGAACTTTTGAAAGTGGTTTTTGATAAAGTTCTTCCCAAACCTTTTAGGCTTCCGTTGAGCTTATTATAGCCATATAAGGGACTCAAATGATAACCAACCTTAAGTGTTTTGAAATTAAGATTTTGGAAAAGGGAATGACACTATGTTCTTGATTTTGGTTGATAGGGTTTGATATTTGCTCTGAACGTGAGCAACCTGTGCCAGAGCACACCCAGAAAGAACATGGTAGTGACACTTTCTCTTATACTACATGTAATGCATTGTATGTTTGTTATATCAATGAATTGTATATTGTGAATGCTGCAAAGTTTGTTGCTGTGAAAACTATGTGAAAGCTATGAAGGCTGTGTGTAAGTCGTGATGACTATGTGTATGCTGCGAAAGCAATGCATAAGACATGAAGGCAATGTGTATTACAGCATAAGCAGTTGTGGATGTGACACAAGTCACACTTACCCCTACCGTTGTTAATGTGTAAGATGTATAGGCTATGTGTATGATGTGAAGATTACGTGTATATTGTGAAGGCAATGTGTATGTTGCTACTGCTTGGTGATTTACTTGCATGCTATGTGATTATATGTTATATGAGTGATTTGTTACTATTGGGATTCTCTATTCTTTCCATTGACTAGCCTACAGTCAGGGTGAGCGACTCGAAGTATATGCAACCAACCAAAGGCAGCTAATTTTCTTTAGTTTTATGGATGGTTGTCATATTTTGGAATTGGGATTACTATTTATATATACTATAAATGTTATTTTGGAAAAGGATTTGTAATCCCCTGAATGGGAAGTTGTAAGGGGTGATTTTGTGTAGACCCTTTAGCTAATATACGGAAACCTGGGGGTTACCGAGAATTTTGGTTTACATTCTAATATGTATGAATGCAACTTAACTGCACTGGTTAATTATATTCGAAATGTGAGTATGAGACCGGATTGAACAAGTTTTGAAAGAAATTTTGAAAACCTACTTTATTTCAAGGTGGGTCCTTGTCTTGATGAAGTGAGAACCTAAATAGATTTTGTATTAATCATCGGTCTCTAATTTAACTTAATTATGCATTTTTGAATTATAATTACGGATTATAAAGTAGGGTTACATGATCCACTTTGTCAAAGCTCATTATGTTTACCAAATGCCCAATTCATATATTTATTGCTTGGTTAGGAAGGGTCATCTGCTTGTGAAAGGGTGTTGAGAAAGGCTACAAGGAGAAGACATGGCCTCAAAGTACCAATAGGTGTGTTGGTGAGAAATGAATAAATGTCATTTGTTGTTGTCTTGTATTAGTCAGTATTAACACGCTTTTTTTATTGGTCAATTCTTTTATTAGGAAACTACTACTTAATTAATGAGGGTTATATGAATTGCCAATAGATTTTAGCTCCTTATAGAGGGCAACATTACCACCTCAATGAGTGGAGACAAGGATAACAACCACAAAACTCCAACTGAGTGCTTTAATATGTGTCATTCCATTTTCTGTAATGTAATAGAAAGTTTCTTTGACATATACTAAAGTTATGAGTGGCTATTCTTCATATTCCATCATTCTGCCTAGTGAAGATTCAAAATGTACACATCATGACATGTTTGCTTTATAATCTAATTCAGCAGGAGAACATAGAGGATCCCCTAAATGCATAGATTGAATAATTTGAACCACCACCTTTAACAACCGAAAACACCCCAATGATGATAATGGAAGCTTTTGATATATGGAATAGCTTTGGGGAATAATTTGCCAATAATATGAATGCTACATATTTGGCAATTTGCATGAATTTGGTGTTGCATATTTCGCAATTTGCATGAATTTGGTGTTGAAGCTAATGAAAAGTTTCAAAAAATAGAAGATCAAGTTACAAAATTTGGCAAACTAGTAAATGATAAGATTGAAGTGCTATCTACAAAGATTGGAGAAATAGAGGCTCACCTTAAAGAAGTTTGCTATGATTTCAAGGACTTAAGAGATTTTGTTAATCTCTACCATCCTGAATTCAAAGAATTTGCAGAATATGTTGCATTCAAAGGCTTAAAGAAGAACTATGAAGGACCATATACCATTGGTGAATTTGAATTTGAGGTTCCTCCTACTGACTATAAGAAAAACAACAATTTTGTCCCTATTAATGACATTCCTCCTTTTCACAATAATCCCCTCACTTTCTTAGGATTATATTGTAACACCTCAAACCAAACAAACAAATACTTAACTAAAGTATCTCACATCTAGCTAATAAGGATGTCCAATATCCAAATCATCAAACTACATTATTAGTTCAGATTAAAAACCCACACCAATGTGTCAAATTAAATCCTCAAAATATTTCGATAAATAAAACAACATATCATATGCTCAAGGAGCACAATGAAGCCTTCAAGTTTCACTCTATATTCTCTTTCCCTTGCTTCTTACTAGACCAATCACCTGAAAAATGTTAAAATAAAGGATGAGATTTTATGTTTCAAAAAATACTAAAAGTTTCGACCATACGCAAGCAAACCACATATGATAAAAAGAAGGAACTGATTACATATATGTTGCATATATCACAATCCTCATATAAAATGATTTCAAATTAATCATCATTAAACAACCTCTATTATTATTCATAACATGTAATATACAATTCTGCAATATGTAATATGCAACCAACGTTATATCATCATCCATCCTTATACCGCTGACTGGAGTCATAGGCTAACAATAGTTCAACAGAAACATATCCATTTGTCTATATTGTCCCAAGCTCACCAATTCTTAAGATACACTTAGCAAAAGGTGTAGAGCTTAAGTTTGGACAATGACTTCCTTCTTTAAAAAAACCACACAACAAGGACGTGTCACATGTCCCATAGCTCCAATACAATCCCCGCCAAAGGAAAACATGGAAGAAGGGGCTCTGACAAGTGCCATCTACTGTGCACTGAGTGATGGCATGCCACGTGGTAAAAGATCTCATCATACAAATTCCTCCTTACTCCAACCTATTACAAATGCAGTTGCCATGACAATTATATTCAATCACCAATAAATATATTTATCATTAAAAGACAAAGTATAATAAATCATGCTTCCATTTATATCAAATATAATCACATATTCAAACATGCCTAAAAGAAAACAATAATTTAATTATAATTAAATTATTAACTATGTGAATTAAGTGACTTATAAAGAAATCTATTTGTAATATTACTTACTTGAGAATTTACAATACATACACATATACATATAATTCAGTCCATCTTTTTAATAAAAGATAGTCATTCACAATCATACATAAATAACAAGTATATGAAAAAATATTCAAAGTTACCTGCTACTCCCTAACTCACAGGTAATCATACAAAGAGTGACTCCAAAGCTCTCAATAAGAGTCTACAAAGTCATAAACATGAATATCTATTAATATATTTCTCCAAACTACTCTTGAGTTACTCTAGTAGTACTCTAAAACCTAAATCTACCCTTGTCAAAATTAATAGGGAAAATCCCTATAAATACCCTTAAAATAGGGAAATCCCTAATTAGTACATTGAAATCAAAAAATCTGGATCAGTCACGAGTCAGTACGGATGAACAATACAGGCGGCGCCAAAAGGTGATTTTGCCCTTCAGCCCTCATTCTAGCCACTTCAAAAATAACAATACGCAGTTCTTAATTAACAACTCCGGATTCTTGATTAACAACTCTGTATTCTTGATTAACAACTCTAGTTTCATCTTTTTACTTTCACAATAACAACACTGGTCTTGTTATTAGCAACTCCAAATTCTTGATTAACAACTCCGTTTTATTCTTCCACATATTCGCATCTCAAAAATATAGTGTTGTTATGTAAAATACAGTGTTGTTAATAACGAAAGAGGTGTTGTTATTGGCCCTAAAACTTAAATTATGAAGTTGTGAAACAAGAAATGGGAGTTGTTAATGTAAAATATGGTATTGTTAATAACAACACCGGTGTTGTTATTGTGAAAGTAAAAAGATGAAATGGAATTGTTAATCAAGAATACGGTGTTGTTAATAAAGAATACGGAGTTGTTAATCAAGAATCCGGAGTTGTTAATTAAGAGGGCGTGTTGTTAATAAAAAAATAGGTGTTGTTATTGGCCTTGAAACTTAAATAAGGAAGTTGTGAAACAAGAATACGGATTTGTTAATTAAGAACCGTGTGTTGTTATTTTTGAAGTGGCGAGAATGAGGGCTGAAGGGCAAAATCGTCTTTTGGCGCCGCCCGCACTGTTCATCCGTACTGACGCGTGACTGATCCGGATTTTTTGATTTCAATGTACTGATTAGGAATTTCCCTATTTCAAGGGTATTTTATATGGATTTTCCCAAATTAATATTATATAAATACATGTTTATTAGTTACAATAGATTTACTTTTAACATATTTAATTTTTATAGAAATGAAGATCATTATTCAAATGCATGATATTTAAACATTAAGACTTTGTATGTGTGTGGGGCTGGTAAGCACAGAAAACTTCCCTCCAGAAAATATAACAAAGGACATTATATATATAGATAGATAGGAACATTAAAGAAATAGAAAGCACGCTATGGTGGATTGTTGAAGGCGTTTTATCTTTTGTTTTTTTAAAAATGTTTTTAACAAATTATGCATCTGAAGGTAGTAGACCCACTAACAAATAAAATAAAATAGAAATACATGAAAAGGTTCTACACTAATAGCAAGGAATGGAATTTAAATATATATATATATATATATATAAACACACTGACCAACCAGCATCAACAAAAAAGGGGTGGTAGTTACTAGCTAGTAAAAATAAGCTTTTTCTTTTTAATGTATGTATGTATTTGCACACACAACTAGAAGAGATGGAATGGGTATGTATAGGGGGTTTAGATATGTATAATAATAACAACATCACACCATTCCTGTAGGGAAGAGACGCCACATGTCCATGGGATGAGAGGACAAGGGATTTTTTATAAGGATAGGGTTAAGGTTTGACTCATATTAAAATATTTTTTTTGAAAAATAATAAAATAATAATATAAGTAATATTTTGACAGCATTTTAAGAAATGTTTACACACACATCCATATTTTTTTGGAATAATTATTTTAAGTAGGTATTTCATTTTTCTTTTGGAACTTTGATTCCTCTTTTTAAAATAATTTATTCTAAATTTTTGACTAAATAAAACTTAAGCTACAATTAACTCTAAGTGCTTAAAAAAAGGATGTTGCATATATCCCTTTGTCTTCTCAATAACTCTTATCACATACTTAGGATCATATTCCTCCTTCACAAAATTTCCTCAGTATTATAAAACCCTAATCAGCCACTACATTTTGATCTAGTTACTCAACTATCTATTATTATTGTACCATAACTTTCTCAGCCTTCTCTTGTGTGAAGTCTCACATCAGATGTGGAGGGGAATGAACGATGCCCTATAAGGGTCTGAATACCTCCCTCTTTGGACCTATTTTAAAACCATGAGGGGTTACGGGGGCTTGAAAGTGGACAATATGAGATTACGGTACTGAGATGTTATAAATGGTATCAGAGACAAACTCAAGTTGATGTAGGTCAATGTGCCAAAGATCGAGGACAACGGGCTGTAGGGGGTAGAGTGTAAAGTCCCATATCAATTGGGGAAGGGAATGAAAGATCCTTAAAAGGGTCAAGATACCTCCCCCTCTCGATGCGTTTTAAAACCATGAAGGGTGACAGGACATGAAAGCAGACAATATTAAGAGCAAAGTACTAGGATGTTCAAAATTGTATCAGACCAAGCTCGGGTCGATGTGAGTCAATGTACCAGTGAGGACACTGGCTATAGGGGGTGAAGTATGAAGACTCATATTTGTTTGGGAGGGGAACGAAAGACCTCTTTACGGGTCTGGATACCTCCCCCTATCAACACATTTTAAAACCATAAAAGATGGTAGGGCCTCAAAGATAACAATATTAAGAGTAAGGCACTATGATATTATAGCACCTTGTAAACCATCCTTACCTTCTACACTCTTTCTTTCATCCTAAATGAAGATTTCACGTGCAACCTTACTGCTAAAAATGTCCCTAATATGTTCACAGATCCTAGCTTGCTTAGGCTCCCTCCTATGACAAAATGTTTGTTCATATTCACCTCTTAATTTCTAAAAGTTCAAGGAAAAAGAGGCCTTAATTGAAGAAGGTCACAACTAAAAGGAAGAAGATGAATTAGTCTTTATATCATTTGTGCTTCTTAATTGTACTTGGCCTCATTTAGGGTTTGTTTAGTTTAAGGGGAGGGGAGGGGAATGGAAGGGAGGCAAGGGATTTTGCTCCCCTCCCCTTGATTAGCTCAACAAAATTTTTAGGAGGGGAGGGAACAATTTTTGAAAATTTCCCCTCCCTCCCCTTTAAAATTTTTGTGGCAACCCTAAACTTCCTTGTATATATTATAAAAAAGCCCAAACCTTACTCCAGTCCACTGCTCTACTTGTTGGGTTCAAGAGAGAGCAAGATTAAAGAGAGACCATGATCAAAAGAGGGAGCTTTCGTTTGTGGTTGAGAGAGCATTGCTAGGTTAGACCATTTTCGTCTACTCTTGGTCTCTTCCTCCATCTCCTTGTTTGTCTCTACCTTCGTCTTTATCTCTTCCATTGTTTTTGTCTCCCTCTGTTCGTACTTCCAATTTTTTCTTATTTCTTTTAACATGTTTCTATTTTATTAATAAGCAAACTTGATTTTTTATACTCCTCAAGATATTTACTAATTTTTACTATTCTATTTCTATTTTATTCATGTGTTGACTTTATTTTTTTTAAATGCTCATACTTTTTACTCATTCTACTCTTATGATTTTATTATATTCATATCCAAACTGAATTTTTTTGCTCATTAGTTTGTTGAGTTATTTCATTCTTAAAAATGTTGTTGGCTTTCTACTCCATATATCTACATTCTTTCTATTTTATTCAAATAAGATGCTTTTATGGTTTTTCAATGTGAGGTGACATGTTTAGCAATGCTTTTTAACACCTAATATGTGTGTGTACACCAAAATTTATGTTTATGGGATGAGTTGCTACTTGTTATGGTAATTACTTTGGGATAATTTTTTTAGATGGGTTCTAAAGAGGAATGTGTGATGTAGTGGTTCCAAATGCATCAAAGACTTGTAGTCCACCTTGTTTGTCTTGTTGTCCATTATTTTATGGCTCAAAGGTGTAATAATAAGAGGAGAATAACTTATAGTATGAGTTCTACAAGAGATAGGATATGTAAAGAGGTGATGTATAGAATAACTTACATTCCTAAGGGCGGGATATTGTTAGGATGGGTCTTGAAGTTTTTTAGGATTGTGTAATATGTTAGAAAGAGATGGTGACCTAAAGTCCACCTGATTCTCAAGTGTGGAAGAAGTTGCTAATGCTCTTTACATCTTAACACATACAACAAAAAACTATGTGGTTAAGTTTTGGTTTATGCAGTTGATAGAAGGTTGTAATATCAATCTTGAAAATTGGAAATTAGGGTAGAAGAGAAGAAGATTAAAGGATTGAAGAATAAGAAGTATAAGAGAGTATGAGAGATAGATATTAGAGTAATCTAAATATTCACTAGAGCTTTCATTAACAATGCAAAATTTGATTTGTACAAGGGGTAATATGCCATTTATATAGCCAGTAAGGGATTCATTAAAATAGGGTCACCTAACACCTTAAGGCTTATTAGTTATTAGACATGGCTAAGGCCATGTTTGGCTAGGGCGGCTCTTAAACGGCTAGTGCCATTAATAGCTCACGCCGCTCATCTAATTAACTAAACTAACTAACTTTCAAAAGCATCTAATTACATTATGATATCAATAACCTCCCTTTAGACATCCTTGCCTTGAAGGATTAAGAACCAAAAAAGTAGGATATTGTTGTTGAAAAGTGTAGAAGGCCATCTTAGAGGCTTCTTCATTTTGTAAGCCTTTCTATTAGACAAAAACCTCTATAATCATCCTCTTTCTATGCTTTTTGGTTCTCTAGTTTAGAATTCTCTCTAGTTTCATGTCCAGAGGTAATTCAGGAAACTTAGTGGGAGGGTGTCTCAACCTCATGGTAGGATCCGGGCAAAGCTTCAATAGTGAGACATAGAAACATGGTGAATTCAGGATTATGCTAGTAATTCTAGCTTGTATGCTACTGCTCTAATCCTTGATATCACCTTATAAGGGCCATAAAAACGAGGAGCTAACTTCTGAGAAGCTCTTGTAGCTGTAGGAATCTGCCTATAGGGCTTAAGTTTCAAAAACACCACCCAACCTGAAATTCATGGTCAGTCTTATGAAAATTAGCTCTTTGCTTCATCAAGTTTGTTGCATATTGCAAATGATGCTTCAAAAGTACTAGAACTTCCTTTTTAGCCGTGAAGCTATGATCTACTAGCTCTAGTACTGAATTGTGAGGCAAATAAGGAGTATGTAAAGGTGGTTGTTGCCCATAAAGAAATTCATACAGTGTAGCTTTTGTTGTAGTATGTTATGTTGTATTGTACCTATAATGCCCCAAATTTTGATTAAGGGCTAATGATGATTATTGAGAATGATTTGTGAAATTAAATGTGGATAATTATGTGTTTTGTGGCAATTTTAATTAATGTGCCATAATTAGTGAGAAATTGGAAGAATGGAATTTTGGCCATGAGTTAGTAATTAAGGGAGAAATTAATTACTAGCTAAGAGAAAATGAGAAGTGTGATTAAAATGGCTAATGGAGGGATTAGAGTAGCTAATTGGTGGCTTATTGTATGAGAACCAATAAGGTTTGGACATGTGTCAAGTGTAGAAGAAGAGAGAGGCATGGGAAAAGGCAACATGGGGTATTTTAATATTTTCTCTCTCCTCTCTCCCCTCCTCTTTCGCTGGACAAGCATGGGTTGGGGGGATGTCATCATTCCTTCTTCTTCCACACTCATCTCTTCATCTCTCTCTTCTCTCCATTTCTGCGCCATTATTGAAGGAAAGGGAAGAAGAAAAGCTTGCATTTAAGATGAGTAAATGGCCTCCATTGCTCAAACTCTCTTCTCTAAAGTTGTTCCTTGAGTTAAAAGCTGTATTTTGGTGTTTATAGTTTGGCCATTGGTGTTGATTCGTGACCACAAGGAATTGTGGAGGTTGGAGAATCAAGAAGTATCTTTGAGAAGGATAAGGTAAGTGAAACCAATCCTTCTATCTATGTTTTATGCCAAATGATTAAGATTTGAATTTCTGGATTTTTTGGCCCATTTTTGTTGGAATAGGGTCATTGGTAGTTTGGCATGTTATTGGTATAGAAATGGGTGTTTTGGTATGAGTTTTGGATAGATAGATTGATTTGGGATGGGAATGGTATGTTTGGATGATTTTGGAATTTGGATGATTAGTTGCCCAAAACCAAAGCATGATAATGGAATAGGATTTTGGTAATTCTGATGGTTTCATTGAATTCCTTGGGTGTTTTTGTGTGGGAGTAGCATTGTGTAAGAGTTTGGGATCATTAGAATCAATTGGGCAAATGTTGGGAAGTGATGTCATACCTTCTGCGTTTTCTGGTTTCGATATGAATCACTCGAGTGATTTAGGGTCGACTCGAGTGCGGGATGAACATCACTTGAGTGACGATGGGTTTCACTCGAGTGCTGTAGTGCATTTTTCCCTTTCTGCTTCTAGTTTCTATTGTACTTCCATGGATAAAGGCAAGAGTGTACCTTAACACTTGCGAGTGTTAAGCCATCACTCGAGTGCTTTATGTTCCACTCGAGTGCTCTTGATCCTTGAAAAATTTTGTGCTCTCGGGTCTTTACTTTTTGTGCTTTACTTCTTAGTACTCGAGTGAGCATTTGGCTATCACTCGAGTGTTGCTTTCTGTGCTCGAGTGTTCTTGTCTCTGAAAGTTTCTTGTGCTCTTGGGTATGTACTTGCTGTTGTTCACTCTCTAGTACCCAAGTGTAGATCGTACTATCACTCAAGTGAGGCCTCCTTCACTCGAGTATCCATACAACATCACTTGAGTGTTTCAGTGAAAGATATCAGGTTCAAGCTTTCAAAAAGGGGATCTTTGGGGATAGTCTTCCAATCCTTTAGAGCTATTGATAGAGTTATTTATGGGTACTAAAAGATCAATAATGATAACCAAACTAAATGTAAGAAGTCATTGATAATTGGAATAGAGAATTGACACTTTGTCTCTAATTATGAATATAGAATTTGACATTTGCCCTACTCGGGAGAGACCGGTGCCAGAATACACCCGGAAGGACCAAGGTAGTGACTCTTCTCTCATGTTGTGTATGATACTTAGTATGCATGTTTATCATTGTGAAAGTGTTATCGGTCATAGGGCATTACAACGCAAGCAGTACGTTCAGCGTGAGCCGTCGTAGGGGGCAATGCTCATACCTACCCCGGCCGTTATATCTGCCGTTGTAAGTGCCGAGGTTGCATTATAGAATCATGGATTCCTGTTTAAGTATCCAGCTCGTGGGGCTGCGTGTTGTGAAATATTTTATATAGATCCCAACTGTGGTGACATATATGATATGTTCATGTGGATGTGCAATACAGCAAGCAGTTCAGCGTGAGCCGTCGTAGGGGGCGATGCCTATGATACCTACCCCGGCCATTACAACTGTTGTTGTGATTGTTGTGTGTTGTATAGATGATTTACTTTCATGCTTTGATGTTGTGCATATTATGAGTGATTTATTACATTGGGATTCCTTAGAATCTCACTCTCCCAAAAACATAAATTTTAGACAGGGCTGAAGGATCCAAAGGAAAGCGGGCAATGAAGAATGGATATAACTCCTGTCTAGGAGTTTATTTTGGAAAATTGGTTATCATTTTGTAAATTACTTGAATAGTATTTGTGTAATCTCCTTATTATGAGAAACTCTATAGGCAATTGTGCCTTGTAGACCCTTTATTAATCAATGGAACCCGAGTGTGTCGGGAATTTATGCTGTACTCTGATATGTATGAATGAAATCAACATGTACAGCCCATTTACATTTGAAATGTGAGTATGAGACCATTGTGGAACAGATGTTGTAAAAGTTTTTAAAAACCTTGATTTTGGAAAATTTTTATTTTGTCTAAGTCCCCAAATCATACATGGTCTCTAATTCAAACTTAATTATATTTTTACGAACTAATCTCGGTCTTGATCGTGAAGGGGTTTACAGTACCAGCATTCCGCATGTGAAATTCACTTAGACCAATCTTTAGGCTTCTCATACATATACACTGTAGATACATCTCCAAACATCTATTAAGCACTTTTGGTTGCCGATCAATTTGGGAGTGTTAAGCGGTAGAAAGCTTTTTATTCACCCCCAACACACGAAGAAATTCTTTCCAAAAGCTACTAAGAAAGAGTTAGTCATGTAACATCCTATTTTTAGGATTTATAAGGTTAGTTGTGACTTAGGTATATCCTTAAAGGACACATAATAATTTATTACAAATGCATTTGATAGGGAAATATTGGTAATTAATAATGAAGTATTTATGAAAAAAATAGAATATCATATTAAAATACTATACTTATGTGTATATATATATATAGAAAATATAAGTATCTGTGTGAGCTAAGAATGGAATAATAATAGGGAAAATCCCTTATAAAGCTGCCTAAAATAGAAAAATTATAAATCAGGTTGCTAAATTCAATAAATCCCTAATTAAGTTATCGACCCAATTTAGGATTTCAAAATATGGATTAAATGACTTTACTGCCCTCTCCACCTTCTTCTCTCCTATTAAAAGAGTTTCATTGCTTTGTAAATTATTTTTTTCAACAAGTATGTATATACACATACATAAACATTAACATATAATAAAATAAAATATGACTTGCTTGAATCAAAGAAATTTTTTGTGTTCTAGAAGGATTATTAAGAATAATTCAAGTGAAAAAAAAGGAAGACTCAACCCCAATATCATTTAAACTATTTTTATTGTAATATTAAGAATAAGAAATTTATTTTTGTATTGAATTTTTACAAAAAGAAAATCAAACTATGGTAATCGCAAGTCAAAAATATGACATGTGTGATTTATCAAACTATATATTAAAGAGTTCATTAACTACATATAATAAAAAAGAGTTTCATTAACAACGTAAAAAAAGTGGTTCATCATTGTCGAAAAAAGCAACATATATATCACACAAGTTAAAATTGTGTGATTAATGTAGTTTGATTTTCTTTTTCGTAGGGAAAAAAATAATTCAAGTTCTTCCAAAAATAAAATTTAATATTCACAATATTTAACTAAAAATCATTTAATTAATATTTAGGCTTATGCTTTTCTTTTTTACTTTTTATCTTTAATTATTCTTAATGATTCTTTTAAAACACAAAAAAATCCTTTAATTTAAGTGAATTATTTTTTTTTATTATTATTATGTATTGGTGTTGATATATATATTTATTGAAAAACTAAGTTACAGAGCAATAAAATTCTTTTAAGAGGATAGAAGAGGCTAGGAGAGGACAATAAAGTTATTTTATCCATATTTTGAAATTCTAAACTGGGTCAATAACTTAATTAGGGATTTGTGAAGTTTAACAACTTGATTTTGAATTTTCCTATTTCAAGCAACCTTATATGAGATTTTCCCAATATAGTATTATAGTGGGTAAATAATAATGGAAAAAAACTATTAAGATTTTAGGAAATTGAGATTTGTATTAAGTATAGTATAGCAAGTAAATAATAATAATAATAAAATTTTAATGTTTTAAAAAATAGAATATCATATTAAAATACTATACTTATATATATATATATATATATATATAGAAAATATAAGTATCTGCGTGAGCTAAGAGTGGAATATAATATTATAGTGGGTAAATAATAATGGAAAAAAAAAACTATTAAGATTTTAGGAAATTGAGACTTGTATTAAGTATAGTATAGCATTGTTGCCCCTTAGCCCTATTATAAATTCTTAAATAAGTAATGTTACAAGTAAATTTCTCTATAATTCATTTTATTCACATAGTTAATAATTTAATTATAATTAATGTATTGTTGGATTATTATTTTCCTTTTAGCATGTTTGAATATGTGATGATATTTGATATGAATGGATGTATGATTCATTGTACCTTATCTTTTAATGATATTATATTTATCAATGATTAAATATAACTGTCATGGCGGTTGCATTTATAATGGGTTGGAGTAAAGAGGAATTTGTATGGTGAGATCATTTACCACGTGATATGTCATCACTCGGTGCACAATTTATAGTACTTGTCAGGGCCTCTTCTTCCATGTTTCCCTTTGGCCAGAATTGCATTGGAGCTGTAGGATATGTAACACCTCCTTAGTTGTGTACTTTTAAGGAGGGGAGCCATAGTCCAAAATTAAGCTCTACATCTTTTGTCAGGTGTATCTTAAAATTTGGTGAGCTTGGGACATTCTAGTCAAATGGATGAGTTTCTATTAGACTATGTGTTAACCTATGGCTCCAGTTAGCAGTATAAGGATGGAAGGTGATATAAGGGAGGTTGCATCTTGTATATTGCATAATTGTATATATTATATGTTGTGAAGAAAACATAGATTGACATAATGATGATTAAATTTGTAATTGTTTTGTATGAGGATTATGGTACATACAAATATATACGTAATCAGTTCCTTATTTTAACATGTTTGGTTTGCTTGTATACGATAGAAATTTGTAGTAATTACTGAGACTTGGAATCTCATCCCTTATATTAATATTTTTCAGGTGAATGTTATAATAGGTAGTAAGGGAAGGCACATGTGGAGTGAGCCTTGAAGACTCTATCATACTCCTAGAGCATATGTTATGCCACTTTATATTTGTTTTGCTATGACACTAGGATTATTTTGTTATAAAATCCTTTGATTAATAAATCTTTTTTTCTTACTAAACATTTCAAATAATATTTAGAGCTATTTGGCAAGTGTCGTTTGGACTTGTATACTAAGCATATGGGTTTCAAGGATGAGTTGTTACATTTTTTATATCAAAGATTGTAGGCCAATTATTTCATTGTTTTGAAAAATATTTTTCAAAGAGTTTGATTTATTTACACTTCTTAGAAGTCATGGCAATTGAAATATGAACTGTGTACTTCCCTTATTAGTTTTAATTCTTATTTAATTTAATAGAAAGTAACTTATAGCGTAACTTTAGCCTTCTTGTGTGTTTGTTGCGTTGTACATAGGAGGGGAGAAAAGGGTGTGAATTCAAAAATTTTTGAGTGACCAGTAATTGGCCAGTGCACTAAAATGATGCAAGCTAGAAGCATATAAAAAATATATAATATCGAATTTCATTTTTTTTTGTTAAAAAAAAAATTCATGAACCGACAACAATAACGACCACAATTTAAAAAATTCATGAACCGACACCACGCAATGGTCAAACTATAGGACACCTTTATCCTCCAATCACCGTCTAATGTGAGCATGGGTTTTCTTCAAACATGTGACCACCAATAAGTTTACACCTAGCTCTTCCACAATCCCTTCCCTTTCTGACTTTGGCGACGTCATGCTCTCATCTTACTTTCTTTATTCAATAAAAGGGTGCCCCTCATGTTTTATAATTCACACTAATAAATCTCAGGTGCTTTTCGCAATTCACACTATGATAAATCTCAGGTGTTTTGTTTGGATGGGGAAAATGGAAGAAGGATAAGTAAGAGAAAACTTTCGAACATAAACAAAAATAATAAATAAATCTATTTTAAAAGTTGTTCTTGCTGACATTATTTTCTCTCCCATTCCTCATAATAACTAAATACACACACACACATACACACATACACAAATATAGCTGAAATTGCCATTTTTGTTTATGAAGTTAGTGAATGGTAGCTTTGCATCATTAGAAATTTAAGTATTTGATAATTGTTTTTCTGTTCTCAAAACCACATACACAAAGAAATCCGAACAAAAAAATAAAGAAAAAATGAAAAAGAAGAATTAGTTCCAACTAAAATGATGGGTCAAATTTTTTTTTAAAAAAAAAAAGCGGGTAGAGCCTATAAATAGTTAAATACCTTAATTAAGGTCAACTTTTCAATTTTCAGACATTTATAGATAGCTCTCTCCCTAAGTACTTTATAATCTTAATTCCTTATTTCCACTTTTTATACTTTTTCCCTTTTTATAACCTAAGATCCAAAAGCTCCTTTATGAATTTCTGGTGTAATTGCTTTTTTTTTTTTTTAATTTATATGTGACGAGTGCGTACAAAAATTTGGTTTGGGGTTTATCATCATTAGATTCTTGAATGAGCATGGAAACGTGACAACCATATGGGAATGAATGATATAGATGACTGTGCATGTATGATGATGATTTGGCTTGAGAAATGTGGTTATGAGGACACGTACTGCATTTCACGAAAGTTGTGGTTTAGTGTGCTTAGCGTTTTAAGCGTGAGTAACTTTCCGCCTATTTAGTTATCATATAGATTGATCTTATAAGTTTGTGAAGCATAACATGTATCTAATCCATGGGAATTTATAACTGATATTACAATTAGATTTTTTGGTGATGATGTTAGATATTTTATTATAAAATATAGATTATATCTAGATATTACCTTATCATTATTTTTAAATAAATATCCCCTGATTGTGGCCCGTATGTGATTTGGATAGAAATTTGATTTAGGGTTACCCACTTGGCTCGTAAGCTGTTATAAACATTGATGAGAGGCTATAAATAGTATAGGTCAGGTCTTAGAGTAGTAACGTAGAAAACTCACTTACTTGCTTCTTAAGGGTTCCCTGATGGGTGACAGTTATTCCTTGACTATCACTGTGCCTCATCTTCCCATTAGATGAATCCTGAGTTATTTCCTTCTAATCTCTTTTTCCCTCCTTCAATTCTCAGGTTATGAGATATAGCTTGTAGAATTACTATGACTACAGGTACTACTGATAAAGTCTTCCGCTGTTACTCTTAATTTTAGAGTTTATATATTATGTATTTAGGAATTATCTCTATATTTATTCCAACAGATGAAGCTACAAAATGCCAAGAAGGTGCTATAATAATGTTTGGATTGCATGTATATATATATATATGCATTTTGAGCGAGCAGTTTTTAGGACTTTCACTCTTGAAAAACTTATATGTTATGGATGTTTCAAATTTGACATGTCCATATATCAAATATTGATTATGTATAAGAACTTTGTCCTTTCACTGTCCAGAAAGCAAAGGTCTTGGTTGAGTTTTAAGAAATGAGAATCCTCAATAAAGCCTTGTTTATTTTTCTCATGTAAAATTTGTGTGTATTTATATATAGCCAAATCCAATTCAGTTGTGAAGGGTTTAATTATAGAGCGGTAGGCAATAAAATTTGTCAGGCGACCTCTATTGGGTTTGAAAAGAAACTTTTATTTAATTTTGATGTAAATGAAAGTTTTGTTTTTGAATCTAAAACTTTTCTATGGAACTGAAAAAAAATTTTTTGAATGAATTGTAATATAAATGATACTTCTTGTTGAAAAATTTTATACCTTACATTAAATTATATTCACCAATAATTTATGCTAATTTGAGGAATAAGACTATAAGTATTCTCAAAGGCCAGAAGCATGGGAAGACGGGAAAAAATAATCTTTACAGAGGGTTCGCCGAATGTTAAAGTCTAAGTCACATTAAAATAAAAAATCCTAAATATTAATTAGTAATGACACAAAAGTCATAAGTATGATTATGCCTTCGAGGATGAGTTTTTGGGTTATAGCTTTAGCGTACAATTATGAATAATAACTTATTTGTATTTAAATAGAAGTGATATGGGTATTTATTATTATTTTTCGTCTGCCTTTAATTTATTCCCTTCGAGTGCTTTTTGATGTTTATGGCAGTTGTTGTGACTCCCAAGCTAGAGTTTAGGACTTTGTAGACTTATCACGAGGAATATTCATTATAGGAAAATGAAAAAAAATTTGAATATCTCATACTGTTGAAGGTTTATGTCATTGTGTTGAGTTATAAAATATTGGATATACTGTATCATTAGTGGAAAAACAAATCCCTCATTTAAATAATTAACTAAATATATTGTTGAGTATTTTCTTTTTCAAAGAGAAGGAAGATTTCCAATGGGATTGGAAGGAACCCCTTTGAGAAACTCGGTTTTTCAAAACCTAACTCATAGTAACAATGATAAGAATAAACATCAAAGTGTAAGAGCAATAATAGAGCTAGTGCCAAACTAGAATAGTTGTGGGAAACTAAGGTGTGTAGATTGTCTACTTAGTGAATCTTAGTAAGAATTTGAGTTTGACTAGATAGACGAATATTAAAGTGAGAAAAAGATATTGTTTATTATTAATAATTGGTATTAGAAGGATAATCCTAATGCAAACTTACATTAGAAAAGGAAAGCAAAGTATAAGAATAACTCTATATATGATTGATTGATATTATAAGGATAAGTTATAGGCACTAAGAATTGTAATTTTGTATTTTTAGAATAACATAAAGTGGTAAAAATAAAATCAAGAAAAACTGAGCCTTTATCAGCCAAAAAAATGTGTGATTTATAAGTTTCCAATGTATGGTGATTTTCAAAGATTTTGTTATAAATAAAAATTTTCGAGTCATGTTTTTCGTACTGGCCATATACTTTATATGAGCATATATCTTTTCATGCATTTTGAATTTTTCATAAAGTGTCTAAACTTAATATTTTGCTGGGAGTCTATTTACATGTTGAGTCAAATGGAATCATTAAATTAACTATCATTTGAATTTTTTTTTTTGTTTTACTTCAAGTTGTTTGTGAAAGATTTTTTGTGTAACCGATGGGGAAAATCCTTTTGAATTGTAATTTATCAAAAAAAAAAAAACAATTACTTTGATACATGCACGTATTAACAAACTTATTTACTGCATATTTCAGCCTAGGGTTTATTTTGAAAGGTCTTAAAAATGAAATTCTTATTCGTAATGGGGATTTTTCTTTATATATATATATATATATATCTCAAATGAGTTGCAAAGTACTGCATTTACCAAAGTATGTAATGAAATGATTAAATAATAGGATGTTGGTTGAGTGTAAGTAGTGTTCATAATAGACTAAGGATTTGTGACATTCAAACTTTTGAGACTAAAGATTTATAGTAAATACTGAATTAAATTTTGGTGGAAGTGTACCCCATTGACATAAAAAAAAAAAAAAAGTAGAGGATTAAGATCTAGTTAAGGATGGTGCCCTAATATTATGTTGGGGTAAATATAAAGATTTTATAAGAATATGATTCAAAGTGATTCTAGATTAGAAATCTATTAAGGGCTCCACGTGTTCTTATTTGGGTAACTAGTTTGAGAAATTATGGATTAGATAGCATAGCAGGGGGAAAATGTATGATGAATTGATTATATGTTAAATGGGTGTTAACCAACCTTGTTTTAAATTGGTAAACTAAAAGCACATAGTTCTTGTAACACCCCAAATTTTATTCACCAAGAGTAAATTGTGATTATTTTATATATTCAATAAAATGGTGAATATTTAATGCCAAAGGAATTAAACATTAAAATTGAAAGGTGATCAGTATTTTCAATGAAATTGCTTGCAAAGTAGTAAGTTTGTCATGTAGTTTTGGAAGATCAAATGATGAAGCTATATGCAAAAAGATATAAATTTTTGAAATTATCCCAAAAAATCTGGAAAGTCTTTGGAGCAACGGTCAAAGAACTGAAATCTATGAATGATATGCTTCTAACTGGCAAAATTCCATATTTTTTTTTGAAACTCTCCTCAATAAGGGTTCCATAGCATTTGGAATCGCTCCAAAACGATGTCTATAAATTTAGTTATGATTTTTTAAAGTTATGGCAGAAAATCTGCCAGAATTGGCACTATTCTGAAAATTGAAAATAAAATGTGTTAGCAATTGTGTAAATTGTGGAATAAAGAAAATAGGAAGGGAAATAATTATTTGGTTTATAAACATGCCAAATGTCACTATCCTTAGGTAAAGGATTAAATTATAATTGATAAAGATGAGCACATGTCTAATTGTGTTAAAATATTACTTCTTAGACATGGTAATTATGATTATGGTACAACACTTGAGTACATAGTTGGATTAATTGGAAGAAGCCCAAATTTGGTGTAACTAGGGCTTGGGCCGTCATTTTATGGGCCAAGGAAGAGAAGAAAGTTGGTTCAATTACGATGGGAAATGTCATGACATAATCAAGAAGAGACAAGCCTTAATATAAAAGCACATGTCATAAACTAATATTATACTATATCCTAAAGTATGATGAAGATATTTTAAACACTTCATCATCTTTCCTTCCTTCTCATTTTCGTTTTTATCACACCAAATAGAGAGAGAAGAGAGCTTGAGACATAGAGAAGCAAGAGAACACAAAAGGCAAAAATCTAAGATAAACCTTATGATTTCCAGTGTTCTTGCCTTCTAATTTGTATAACACGTCTTCTAATCTCTTCTCCTCTATGAATATCATGGTTAGCAGGCAAGATTCTAAGGGAAGAAGGAGAGAGAGGATGTTTTAGAGAGATAAAGAGGAGGAACCAAAGGTAACTTCAAGAATCCTATTTCCTTTGGTGTATGGTTGGTGTTCTTGTCTTGATTTGTGGTATGGTTGTGGATTTTGTAAACTTGGGATGTTGAAACCTTAAGGCGAAGTGCTACCCAAATTTAGTCTAATCATGTATAGAATGTGATTTAGTAGTTAAACAAGTGATTAAAGGTGATAATAATGTGTTTTATGGATTGAAATCATAAAACTTCATTTTCTCTATTTTTTAAAGAATTTCGTCCATATCTATTTTGGGCTGTGTTTGGACTGGATTTTGGTGTTTTTGATTATCTCATTGTGTTTAGCATGGAAAATTGTGTAGGGTTCATGTTGGGTGCAAAATGAGAAAAGCTCTAGAAAGTGAAATGACAAAAATAGCCTTAAAACCCTCATATAGGGTTTGCCAGGGGTAAATTCATAATTAGGGCTGGAATTTGAGAAAACCGAGGTCAAAAATTGATTCCTTAGATGAAAATATGTCAGAATAGCTCATGTAAAAATTTTGGGAAAACGTGCAATCGGGCCGAGTACTGCGGGGCTAAGCCGAGGTCCCGGGGGCATTTTGATAAATCTTTACCATAGACTAATATAACCACAAGAAACACAAGAGAATTGTCTAAAATAATACTTGGATAGATGATGACATATTTCTTGTACATTTAATATATTAGGAGAGTCGGAAGCCGGAAGCGACATATTTTACGATGTACATTAAAAAGGGATAGAAAGAACTTTGAGGTAGGAACATTATCCTTCATACATCATGCCATATTTATATGATTGTGTGGATACCATTGTTTGTAAATGTCCTTTATTAATCAACATGGTTTACCTAGAGAGGGGCAGTTAGTGCTAAAGGTGCACTTGCACTGAGAGTTGGTGAGAATCTAACCGGTGTATGATTAGTGGGGCTGGGCCCTACTCATGTATATATGATGATGTGTTTATAGTGTTCATTAATTGGTGCATACATGGCGCATATCATATTTACTTTTCGCATTTTCTATGAACGATAGCATGTTTCTACTTGGATTCCTTGGAATCTCAACCCTTTTTCTAAACAAACATTTTAGCAGGTACCAGTGGATCGAATGCCAAAGGCGTGGACTCCGAGAAGTGATTGGCACATGTCTCGAGGCAAGGTTAAAGTTCGTGGTTGTAGTTAGTTTATGCTTCAGATATTTTGGGAAATCCTGTAAATATTGGAATTTCGTGTACTCTGTATTTCGTCTACGAATGACTTTGAGATTGTAAACAAATACTGTTATTAGTATATATGTACTTTTTTATATGCACATGGAACTTTATCTCTATTACTCTTCGAATATCGAAATGGAAACGAGTGTTAATAGTTCTCTTCTATGGTTTGAAGATTCTATGTTTATTTTATTTAGTATATTGAGACCACAATTTTGCCTTTTCTACGTTTTCCCCTTGTTTGTTGTGGGTGCCTTTTAATTATTGGTTTGACTTGAATCTATTGGTTGTAGATGTTATTACCGAGTTCTTTTGGATGGCAAGAAATTATAACTATTTGGTTTGCCAAAACAAATAAAATAGTTAATGATGGTTTAGTGTTAGGAATAGAAGTGTACTTTCTTATGAATCTCAATGGATGTTGATGATTAAGATGTTGATTTTTGTGGATAAAATTCCTTTTAGGAGGGGAGAATTGTAACATCCTATTTTTAGGATTTATAAGGTTAGTTGTGACTTAGGTATATCCTTAAAGGACACATAATAATTTATTACAAATGCATTTAATAGGGAAATATTGGTAATTAATAATGAAGTATTTATGGAAAAAAAATAGAATACCATAATAAAATACTATACTTATATATATATATATATATTGAAATATATACGTATCTGTGTGCGTAAAGAGTGGAGTATAATATTATAGTGGGTAAATAATAAATGGAAAAAAACTATTAAGATTTTAGGAAATTGAGATTTGTATTAAGTATAGTATAGCAAGTAAATAATAATAATAAAATTTTAAGGTTTTAAAATATTGACCCATCTTATTTGTATTTGTATCTCGTTGAGTTATTTTTTTAATGAAAACAATATATCTAGCTGAATTTTAATATGTAAATAAATAAATTTTATACAAGTAATAATAATAATAATAATAATAATAATAATAATAATAATATATAGATCTTCTAATGGCCTGCCTATATTCGGTAAAAAAAAAAAAAAAGAAGCCCATTTGCAGAAAGCTCAACTATAAAAACCCTAATCTTTCTCCATATAAATATTCTCCTCCTCGCTCACATACTTTCTACTACTGCCTGCCGTTGTTCGTCTTGCTTCTTTTCCCTAGTTTGTTTTCCCCTATATTTCCCTTCATTTTAATGCCATGTCACATCCCCATCTCGTTTTTAGTCTTCCCTCTTTCCTTCTATTTCATCATGTACAGTGGCTGTTGTGTGGGCTTTCAAATTAATATGAATAGTCTACACACATATCCATTCAAACACTTATCTCCCACTTTCATATGTATACACGCACACAAACCACTTCCACCCATCGTTGATGGACTTTTTGCAGGATTTGCTGAATGACCACTTTTTATTTAAAAAAGGAAGGAGGGGGGGGGGGGGGGGACTTCTATATGTTTTTTTTGGATCAGTTAGTGGCTAAAAAATATATATATACATTGATGGAAATATCACCTATTAACTTGTCAAAATAGGTTAAGGTTCATAGGGTAGATTTTCGATAGCCTTATAATTTGTTGGGTAAGCTGGAAAGAATCAGTAGCCTTATAATAACACTAGGTTAGTTTGTCATATCATATTGATAGAAATTTATGTTTATCGTTGTGTAGACTCTTATGGAGAGTTTTGGAATAACTTTTGATAATTTTTCTTAAGATAAGGACTAATATTTTATTTTGAATATTCTTCCATATATTTGTGAATTGTGTATGATTGCGAATGACTATTTTTTTATTCAAAAAAATGGACTAAATTATATGTATATGTGTATGTATTGTAAATTCTCAAATAAGTAATGTTACAAGTAAATTTATCTATAATTCATTTTATTCATATAGTTAATAATTTAATTATAATTAATGTATTGTTGGATTATTATTTCCCTTTTAGCATGTTTGAATATGTGATGATATTTGATATGAATAGAAGTATGATTTATTGCACCTTATCTTTTAATGATATTATATTTATCGATGATTAAATATAACTATTATGACGGTTGCATTTATGATGGGTTGGACCAAGGACAAATTTGTATGGTGAGATCATTTATCACGTGGTATGCCATTACTCGGTGCGTAGTGTATGGTACTTATTAAGGCCCCTTCTCCCATGTTTTCCTTTGGCCGGGATTGCATTTGAGTCGTAGGACATATGACACCTCCTTAGTTATGTATTTTTAAGGAGGAGAGCTATAGTCCAGAATTAAGTTCTATACCTTTGGCTGGGTGTATCCTAAAAACTGGTGAGCTTGAGACAATCCAGTCAAATGGATGGATTTCTATTGGACTATGTGTTAGTCTATGGCTCCAATCAGTGGTATAAAGATGGACGGTGATATAGGGGAGGTTGCATCTGTAATATCCCAAAAAGCAATTAAGGGCTAATGATTTCAAAAGTGACTGTAATTATTGTTGAATAAACACTTTTGGAGAATGAGTGATGGGAATTTGGATGTTTTAATGATTCCAATGGCTTCCTTGTGAAAATTCGTGTGGGGAGAATGTTTATTGTGAAATTGGAACCATTGGGAACAATTGTGCAAAAGTTGGAAACTTGTCCATTGAAACTCTGTACAGGGCAGTCGATTTTTATGGACGTTTTAAATAGGAAACTGGTGTCTACAAATTCTGAACTTTTCCAGTTTTAAATTTCACATGCCAAGCTACAAAATGGACACATAATTTGTGTCATTTCAATTTGTGAGCTAAGAGTTATGATTTTCCAAAGTTTGGGATGGAAACTGGAATCTGTTTTGGAGCAGTATGGACTTTTTGTGCAATTCTGTATTTTTGAGGTTATTAAATGCAGTGATCCATATTTTTCTAATAAAGAGGACTTAAATAGCTTTCCATTGGCTTTGGGATCACCTCATTTTGATTTTTCTAGAATTAGTTATGATTTTTCAAATTTTGGGCAGAAATCTGGCAGAATTTTGTAAAAATTCGAAATTGATGGAAATTTAGTAAATAATTAGAAAATAATATTATATTGTATTAAATCATCATCCACCTCCTCCATCAGCCCAAAACCGTGATATTCAGCTGCAACAAGAGAGAGAAGGTGTGAGAAATTTAGAGAGAGAAGGAGAAGAGAACTTGTACGGTAAGTCGATTTCTTCGGTAAATCCTTACCTAACGCGTATAACTCCGCTCCTAAGCTATTCTTCTATATTCTTCAAGGTTTGTGGAGCACAAATTTGGGTGCTCTAAGGCTAGGGTTTTCAGCCACCTTGAGGAAAAGCTAGTGGGAGCTTGAGGTAACTTCCAAACTTTCGTATATTGCTTATTCTGGCTGCTGTGGGCAATTTAATCGGTGAAATTTCGCCGGATTGCCATTGGTTTTAAAGTTTGGAAATGATATGGCCTAGGGGTTATGCTGCCCAAATTGGGTCTTAATGTTAGTTGTAACCTAATGTAATGATTAATAAAGTGGTTAGGAGTAGAAAGGAACACGTTTACGGAGCCGAAACCGAAAAACACCGATTCTTCCCAAAGTATGCCAAGATTTCGGCTAAGGCTAGATATGAGGGTTAGAGTTGGATTTTCAATGATTTGATGGTTCCATTAAGTTCAGGAGCGAAAATTAGGTGGGGTTATAGTTGGTCACTTTTTCGGAAAAGGCCGAAAAAGCATAATTACGAAAACGCCCCTAAAACCCTTAAAGTGAGGCTGCCAAGGGTAATGTTGTAATTTGACATTGAATTTGATAATTTTCATAATATGCTCATATAACCCCCAGAAACACTATGGAAGTGTCTAAATTGTATTTTGCTACTGAGATTCCCCCCGAATCTCACCCTTCCCCCACTAATCATATAGGCAGCTGAGCATAGAAGAGGAGTACAGGACGCTACACCAAGAAAGAATTTGCAATCAAGAAAAGAAGAATTATTCATGTACTAGGCCATTATGTAAATTAATATATTTGCAATGGTTAACTATATAACCAATATGAGGAATGAATTAATTATCCAAGCACGATAATTGAATTAGATATAGGTAATCTCACGGTACGAGCCCATTAGTTAAGAAACCTTTCGCACATAAAAATGAGCAAAGAATCACTCTAATTAAGATAAAAAAGAATTAAGAAAAGATGAATTATGAAGAAGTTATGAAGCACTTTATGATAGTTTTTGAAAAGTGTTGAAATTTTCTAAAAAACCTGTTCACCTACCTATTTGAATCTTGTCTTGAGGTTGGGAATTAAAAGAACTTTAAAAAGAAATATTTGTTAGATCTCTCATGTTTTGATGATAACAAAGGATGGTATGAAAAAGATTTGATAAACAAATAAGTTTGAACAAAGTAATAATAGGGCAAATCATTACTTGAAGTAAGCATTGGAGTAATGAAGAAAGGCCAAGAGAAAAAGCTGAGAAACTTCATCACTGGCATGTTTTCTAAAGGGTTACTCGAGTAAGTACTCGAGTAATGAGACAGAAACTTGAAGTAACCAGGTAAACCTTCAAGTAACCTGCCAACGTTACTCGAGTAAGCCCTCGAGTAATAAGGTAAATGATTCCTAGTTGCTCTCGGCCTGCCAACGTTACTAGAGTAGCTACTCGAGTAACCAGGTAAATCACTTGGAGTTGCTCTCGGCTTGCCAATGTTACTCGAGTAAGTACTCGAGTAACCATGTAAAAACGTCCAGTTACTCTCGACCTGCCAATGTTACTCGAGTTACTCTGCTTCAAGAAATATGTTGCTCTCGGCATTTTCAACCCTGCCAATGTTACTCGAGGAGGTACTCGAGTAACTCACTGTGGTAAGCAAAACCTGAAGGTAATACTCGAGTAACATGATATGTTTTTTATCACACTTCACTCAAGGCACTACTCAAGTATGCAGGTATTCAATCACTTATTTTAAACTGGATTACTCGAGTGAGTAATCGAGTAATATGCAGAGTTATTTACACAGAACTTCAAGTTGCTACCTGAGTAAGCTATGCAGAAAATTTATGTTTACTCGAGTAAGTACTCGAGTAACAAGGTAAGAAAACTTGAAGTGCTCTTGGTCTTGAAATCCTACCAACATTACTGGAGTAAAGCATTGAGTAACATAAAGTTTATTTGAGATTTTACTCGAGTCACTACTCGAGTAACCTATGAAGAAAAGTGTGCCATACTCGAGTAAGTACCCGAGTAAACAGGTATTTCCAAAGGTTTGAAATTGTGTTTACTCCATGCACTACCCGAGTAATGTAATGTTCATTTGTTAACTTGCAGTTTGTCAATACTTTCACGATGATACTCGAGTAAACTTAATGAATACTCGAGTAACTACTCGAGTATGCAAGTTCAGATTTTGAGAATTCATTCCAACGGTCTTTGATTTGTTTCCTATGTGATTAACCTTTCATTGTTTTAGTATTCTTAGCATATCCACAGATAAACAATGAAGAGTTCTTACCAAATAAGGAAAGTCAAATGCAACGTTCAAATGCTACCTATCGCCAACTACCGCAAACGGATATTTTTCAAATATTGGAAAAGTCAACAGTGGCTGTGCACACTCTAACGGGCATGAAGAAAAACGTTCCAAAAATCATTACCAACACATCTATATATACGGGAACATCCAAACAGAGAGTACAGAACAAGAACACACACACGAACACATTATCAAGCTCATTACTCTATTTTACATTATACTTGTAATTCTATGCTTCAGTGATTCTTATTCACTCTGTGAGAGAGATATTTCATTCAAACTCAATATTTGTTATTTGGTGCGAACCCACAAGGGAAGATCCCACGAACCCACAACCAATTCCGAAATATACACACCCCAAGAAAGCTAAACACAGATCGACGATCCACTTGAACCCTTGAACACGAAAGAACAAGGACCCGAAGTATTAGAAAAACGCCACAAGGTTTATCAAGCCTTGATAAGTTTGTTAGTTCTAAAAAGAACCCTTAGAGAGAATCCACTCTCAAGAAACAAAGTGCAGAAGTGCAACTTTCATTTATGATTCAAATCTGAATTGTGTTTTACAAATGAAGAAGCACCAAGTATTTATAGGGAAATATGACCTAATTGTAGTAGGTGCAAATCTGAACATAGAAAATACAAATTGTAAAACCATGTGCTAGGAAACCTAAAAGTCTAATAAAATAAACACAAAAGTCTAATACAATCTAGAAAAAACTTGAAAAATCAAATACAAATGCTTAAAGAAACCAAAAGTCAAATCTTCCACCAACCCCTTATTGATTTCGCACACCTAACTTCAAGAAGATGTATTCAGCAAATTAAGGCTCAAAATGTGCTTATTTAGGCCCAAATGAGCCTCCCATGTGTAGTACTAGGTCCAAGCTCTTTGTTTTGAAGTTTGCAAGCCCAAAACTTGATTAACAACTCCATATTTAGCACAAATGAACTTAGTGACGTTTTCAGCATCTTTGTTTTGTAAATCAAATTCAGTGATCCAATTGTCATTTGATTTACAACAACTTCTTCAATCAGCCCAATCAATCTTCCTTGAATATTTTAGCTTGTGCTCTCATGATTTGTTCAGCTGGAATTTGAAAATGATCATTTGAAACGGAAGAGATGTCACTTGAATTGGAAGGGACACCTTGTTGATTCTGGATCGCATCATTCCCTCTCTCCTCAAAAGGATTCATCCTCGAATCTTGACTTGAATTTAAAAAGTTAATCTGTGTCGCATCATTCCTTCTCTCCTCAAAATGATTCGTCCACGAATCTCCACCTGGATCAAATGGACATATATCAGCCACATTAAAAGTAACAATAATAATATACTCACAAGCTAGATCAATCTTGTAAGCTTCAGCAAGTTCAAAAAGAACACAGCTTCTTTGATTGTTGGCTTTGGATGCATAATGTTCATTTTTCTTTTCAATTTGCTGTTTCACACGCTGATGAAGTTGCTGCACTATTTCAGCTTTCTTTTTCCCATCAAGACTTGCTCTCTCATCAATAGGTAATGGTAATAAATCCAGAGGAGTTAGTGGATTAAAACCATATACTATTTCAAAAGAAGAATAATCAGTAGATGAATGCACACTTCTGTTATATGCAAATTCAATGAATGGCAAACAATCTTCCCAATTTTTCAAGTTCTTTTGAATCACAATTCTGAGTAATTGTGATAAGGTTCTGTTAACAACTTCAGTTTGTCCATCAGTTTGTGGATGACAAGCAGTAGAAAATAACAATTTAGTACCAAGCTTTCCCCACAAAACTCTCCAAAAATGACTCAAGAATTTGGTATCCCTATCAGAAACAATACTTTTAGGGACACCATGAAACCTCACAATTTCTTTAAAGAACAGATCAGCAATATATGTGGCATTATCAGTTTTATGGCATGCAATGAAATGTGCCATTTTAGAAAATCTATCAACAACCACAAATATGGAATCCATTCCTCTTTTTGACCTAGGCAAACCCAAAACAAAATCCATTGATATGTCAATCCAAGGTTCACTAGGTACAGGTAAAGGAGTATACAAACCATATGGCAAGACTCTAGATTTAGCCTTTTTACATGTTATGCATTTAGCACAAATTCTTTCCACATCATGTTTCATTTTAGGCCAAAAGAAATGCTCATGCAAAACATCCAAAATCTTTTTCACACCAAAGTGACCCATTAAACCTCCCTCATGTGCTTTTCTAACAAGCAATTCACGCAATGAACATTGAGGCACACACAGTCTATTTTCTTTAAACAAGTACCCATCAACTCTATAAAATTTAGCAAATGCTTTTTTTTCACAATCAAGGAACAATTCAGCAAAATCAGTATCGTTTGCATACAACTCCTTGATATATTCAAAGCCAAGCAACTTAGTATTAAGAGTTGAAAGAAGAGTATACCTTCTAGACAATGCATCAGCAACCACATTCTCATTACCTTTCTTGTATTTGATGACATATGGAAATGTCTCAATAAATTTCAGCCAGCATGTATGCCTTTTGTTAAGCTTACCTTGACCAAGCAAAAACACATAACAAAGGAAATCAATGTTTTCCATGCAACAATCAGAATTTTCCAGAATTGAAAACAATTGTTCCTTTCTCAAAACTTCAAGCACACATAGCAAATGATTCACATGCTCATCATGTTTGTTGCTATAAATAAAGAAGAAAATCAAGATGAGGATGAGGAGTTTGACAATGATGAAATGGGCCTAATTATAAAACGATTCAGAAAGTTCTACAAGAAAGGACAAGGATTCAAACACTTTCAGAAAGGAGGAACTAGCATCAAAGATCATATCATTTGCTACGAATGTGGAAAACCAGGACATATCAAATCAGAATGTCCAGAACTGAATCAAAAGAGCAAAGAAAAGAGAAAAGGCAAATTCTTTAACAAAAAGAAGGCCTTTGTATCTGCTATATGGGGTGATAGTTCCTCTGACGAAGAAAGTGATGAAGAAGAAGTAGCCAATATATGTCTCGTTGCTCAAGAAGAAACTGAAGAAGAGGTAAATGATTCTGATCCTACCTATGATGAATTACTTTCTGAATATAATGCTTTACATTCTGAATTTATCAAAGTAGTTAAAGAATTAATTGTTTTCAAAAAGAAAAACAAAGCTCTTGAAATTGAAATTAAAGAAAGTTCAGAAAAGGATTGTGAAAATTGTTCTTCTTTGAAAAAGAAAAACACTGATCTCACAAAAACTCTTGAAAAATTTATACAAGGAAGTGAGATGCTAAATGTTATTTTAAAAGCTCAACAATTTGTAAATGACCGATCTGGAATTGGATATGATCCAAAATCAGATAAAAGGAAAGGTAGAAAGAAAGCAGGGGATAAGTCATATTTGAATTATTTCCAGCATTCTGTGCATACATCAAATCCTTTTGCATTTTGTAACTATTGTAATCGAAAAGGCCATTATACTTCTTCATGCATTTATAAGAAGAAAGGAATAATAGGAACCTACAAATGGGTACCTAAAGGATCATATGTTTCCAAAGTTTCCTGTACTAACCCAAAAGGACCCAAAAAGAAGTGGGTACCTAAGAATTAATCGTATTTAATTGCAGATGTGTCTCAAAGCATCCAAAAACAACAAATGGTATATAGACAGTGGATGCTCTAGACATATGACAGGTGATTTCGAAAGCTTTACCAAATTGCAACCTAAAGAAGGTGGAAAGGTAAAATTTGGAGGAAATCAAACCGGAAGGATAGCAGGAATTGGTGAAATAAACAATGACAAAGGCATACAAGTCAAAGACGTATACTATGTCGAAGGATTATGCCATAACTTGCTGAGTGTAAGTCAAAGTGCAGACAAAAACAACTGGGTAATATTTGACTTAGAGGAATGTCTAATTATCAACAAAAATGACTTACTACTTGATAAGAAGAATATCAAGGCCAAGCTCAGAGCAAAAAGGGAAGGTAATTGTTATACTCTAGATATTAGTAGAAATGAATCTGAAAATTGTTTTTTGAGTAATGCCGATGAAAGTTGGCTATGGCATAAGAGATTGGCTCATGTCAATATGCATCAATTAGGTAAATTACTCAAAAAGGATTTAGTTCTTGGATTACCCAAAGTAACTTTCAAAAATGACTTGATTTGTGACGCACGTCAAAAGGGTAAACAAACTAAATCATCTTTCAAATTGAAAAATGAGATTTCAACAAATAGACCACTACAATTATTGCATATGGATTTAGTTGGCCCAGTAAGAGTAAAGAGTCTTGGTGACAACTTATATTCATTGGTCATTGTTGATGATTTCTCCAGATTTACATGGGTTATTTTTCTATCATCAAAAGATGAAACCTTTGAAGAATTTATTGTTTTTGCCAAGAAAGTGCAAAATGAGAAAGGTATGTCCATTGCATGTTTTAGGACTGATCATGGTGGAGAATTTGAAAATCAAGCCTTTGAAGAATATTGTGATACTAATGGCATTGATCACAATTTCTCTGCTCCAAGGACGCCTCAACAAAATGGAGTCGTGGAACATAAGAATAGAGTGCTCACTGAAATGGCTAGAGCAATGTTAAATGAAAAGAACGTGTTTCAAGTTTTCTGGGCCGATGCTATGAGTACAACATGCTATAGTTCAGATAGAGCATATATTAGAACAAAACTTGGAAAGACACCATACGAGCTGTATAAAGGAAGGAAGCAAACATATTCAATCCGGTCTTATACTCACTTTCCAAATATAATTAATCTGTGCAATTAAGTTGCATTCATACATATCAAAGTGTAAACCAAAATTCCTGACAACCCCCGGGTTTCCATATATTAACTGAAGGGTTTACAGGGCATAATTGTCCCTTACAACTTCCCATTTAAGGGATTATATACCCTTTTTCAAAATAACATTTACAGTATATACACAGTAATCCCAATTCCAAAATATGACAACTATCCATCAACCTAAAGAAAAATAGTCCCCCTTGGTTGGTTGCTTCTCCTTTGAGTCACTCACCCTTACTATAGGTTAATCAATGGAAAGAATGAGATTCAAGAGAATCCTAGGAGTAACAAATTACTCATACAACATATAATCACATAGCATGTAAGTAAATCACCAAATAGCAGCAGCATACACATGGCCTTCACGGCATACACATAATCTTCACAGCATACACATAGCCTTCACGGCTTACACATTTATAACGACAAGGGTAGGTGTGCCCTGCATCACGTCCATGACTGCTCACGCTATAATACATATTGCCTTCATGGCTTACACAATGCCTTCACAGCATACACATTGCCTTCACGGCATACACATAGCTATCATGGCTTTCACTTAGTTTTCACAGCAGCAAATGTCACAGCATTTGCAATACATAATTCAATGATATAACAAACATACAATGAATTACACATAGTATAAGAGAAAGTGTCACTACCTTGTCCTTTCAACTCATACTCTAGCACCGGTTTATCACAAGCAGGGAAAATGTCAAATCCTATCAATCATAATCAAGGACGATGAGTTATTACCCATTCCAATTCTTTAATAACTCATAATACTTGGGTTGGTTATCACTATGTTCATTTAATCAAGTCAACTAAGGAGCTAAAGTTGTCAATTAACCTAAAAGACCAATTTCTAACTTGAGAGTTCAACAATATTACATTATGCCATTACAACTTCAATTTTTGCATAAGGGACCAAATCTGCCAGAATTTTTCATCAACTTTTAAAAATCATAAGTAAATTTATAAAAATTGAAATAGGGTGATTCCAAAGGCTATGTGACCCTTATTTATTCTAATTTCAAGGAAAAATATCACACACAGCCAATTGGATACATAGAATTCCCAGAATTTTCATTTATTGCACACTGTCATAATTCAACCCAGTTTTCATGACCTAACTTCAACAATTCATAACTCCCAATGTATGAATCAAAATGATAAAAATAACCTATCAAATTAAACCTTGATATATATACTATTTAACTGGAAAGTCTTAGAATTGTTAGAGATCATTTGGTTATCCAGAAACACCACACAATCAGAGTAACTCGCTGGAATTCTGTTCAGCAGAAAATTCAGTTTTGCATTTTAAGTTTCAATGACCCAAAATTCACAACCCGGGGCTATTCCCACATAATATTTCATGTAGAAAACAATGGTAACATCAAAATAGACAAATTCCCACTCATTCCCTATGTAATATTTTGGCAGAAAAATCAACAAAATTCCAAAAATGACCAAACTCCCCAATTGAGTATCAAACTTGTGTCATATGATTTCTAATCATCATAAAACTCCACATACATAACCAAAACACCATGACTTCTCCAAACCCTAACTTGGACAAAATTAGGGTAGAATTATATATGTCAAAATACTCATTCAATCTATACAACCAATAGCTCAAATTAAAGCCAATACTCACCTCTTGCTTCTCCTTAGCTCATTTCTTTGATTTTTCATCTTTTATTCTTGGATGATGGCTCAAAATACCTCTTCTTAAAATTCTAAAATCATAGAAATGAATCTCTTATCAAGAGGAACAATATTTATGAAGGACACTTGAGCCATAGATAAGGTTAAGGAGGTGAAAATCAAGCTAGAATGTCTCACCTTCACCTTGCTCTTCTTTCTTTTTTGTTGTAGCTGCAGCAAACAAAATTAGAGAGAGAGAATAAGAGTGATGAATGATCATATTTTTGGCTTCCCTTATCGCTTAAAGAGCTAGCCGAAATTGTGGTCTAAAGGTGGTAAAAAGTTGTTGCTACAATTGATTCCCCTTGGTCAAATACTTGTAACAATTCAACTTGAGTTTTTTCCCCTTTTGATCAAGTCTTCTCTTTGCTCTTGTATTGGATGTCCAAAATATGCCAAGAGTGAGGAAGTATATTGGTTAAATTCTCTCTTCTTTTCTCTTTTATGTCTAGCCACAATTATTGACCAAAAGTGAAAACATGTTGACTTGTTCCTCTTCTTTTCCTTCCTTTCGCTTTTTGACTTATTCAATGGATTTGGCATCGCTTAAATTTCCTATCATCTTCCTCTTTTCTTTAGGTCCTAGACGAAATTGAAGAGGAAATGTGTTGACTATGTAATCTCATGTCTATAGGTTCAAGCTTGACCTTGTTTTTCCTTAATGTAGTTGGACATTTTGACCAACTTTTCTCTTCCTATTTTACATTTTTGGATGTTTTTACAAGGTGAGAGGAAGAGTAAATTTTTGTTTTTCATTCTCATGATTACATTTGCTTTTCAAGATCAAATCTTGACCCTTCATTTTGGTTTCCAATTTTGACCTCAAGATCAAGTAGCAATTGTCTCTTTTGCCCTTAATTATGGCAATATTAATTTAGAGTGCCATTAATCCTTTTATTTCATTTCCTAATTCTTTCTAGACACTACTTCCCTTAGTTTTCTCCCAAATGACGCTACTTTCTTTCTTTTGTTGAAATTATATTTTTAGTCATTTATGACTTTAGGCACAAACTAGGTAATTGCTTCTAGCTAATTGAAACTAAAGTCATAGCAAATTTTTAGGGGTAATTTTGTCACTAATCTCACTATCTATTCTGTACATTTAACCCTTGAGTACATTTTGGGGTATTACACTAGACATCCTTATTGGCTATATGTGAGCCACTTTGGTTAAGTTTTAGGCTATTTAGATTAGGGTGTTACAATAACAGTGATGTCTTGTTTTAATATTATGTCTATTTTGCACCTCAAGAAGTAATTCTACAAGCATAGCCTTCTCTTCAGCCCTTAAGGGTCAACACCCAAGTAAAAGAAGTTCATGATTATTCAACATTATTCTACTCCTTGCATATATTCCATTTGCTCTAAATCCAAACTACAAAAAATAACTGACGTTCCTCATATGTAGGGAAAACAAACTTGCAAAAGCCATAAACATTATGACACAAGATTGATTTGTCACATTGCCTTTATGCATCCCTCTTCTGTCTGCACTTAGTTAGTTATGGTTCATTGTTGACCAAGTAGCCACTGCAGGATTTGATTGAACTTGTTGGTTCTAGTGAGACAGAATATTTACAAAATGAGTTTAAAGGGTTGGTGAGTTGCTTTTTCATAAATAATTTCTTAATATATCTTTTAGTATATTTTTCATTAAAAGGGTAATATGGGAATTTTTACTTTTTCCTGCCACCATTTTTATCCAACCAAACATAAAATTGTCCAACAAACTATTTTGCATTCTAATGTCTATCAAACATGCAAGCATTCAAAATTTTTTCATTCCATTCCATTCCTTTCAATTCCCTTACTTTCCATCACAACCAATTCCTCCTACTAAACGGACCTTTATATTTCTTCTAATACATTTTCTTCTTCTTCATTGCCTTTCTCTTCTTTCCTTAACCTCAGTCTCTTTCTTTATATTATGATGGAATTGTACCCTTTTTCATTATCCCCAGTAATTAAATAAAAGAGCAAGTTCAAAGCTGTAAAAAAAAGAATGAGAATAAGTACCAATCCTTCCATCTGGATCACTCTTAGAGGTGGAACAGCCTCCCTAATTTCCTATTCATAAACTATAATTTGCATAGAATTGCGTGTGGAAAAATTAAAAGAAAAAAGTCAGTATAATTTGGATGGCAAAATTATTTCACCTATTCATGAACTTACAAAGGCACACATAACTTCAGTTGAGTTTGCAAAAGACTTACAACTGCCTACATCTTAGAAGTATATCACGGTAGTTATCACTTGTTACCCTTGAGATATAAGATACAACAAACATTAAAATAAATAAACAAACAAAAATATAACCAAATAAAGTTAATTAAATGAGCAAGGAGAACACAACAAAAGCTTAAATTAAAAAAATGGTGGACAAAACCAAACATACGAACAACTCTACTGTAATCAAGAAGTACCTATGAATTATAATTTGACTATAAAATAATAATGTTAGTATAAACATGATAAATAGCAAATATAATCATTATCTAAGATAGATAACAGTAATAACAATGATAATAGAAGAAGCAGGTTCTCATCTATAACCAATGAGTAAATGATATTAATGCTTCATATACAATACTTAGGTGAGTAGATAACAATTAATCAATGAGTTAATTCGATTATCAATACAACAGTGAGAAAGGTTAGACAGATATAAGACAAACCTTTGAATAGCAATTCACATTTCAAGAAATGTTAAACCTTACTTTTGAGTAATAAGGATAAAGGAACATCACAATCACACACATACAATAATTTAAATAAGCATCTTTTGCTCTTCAATTTTTTTGAAAAATAATGCCAAATTAAGGGAAAAGCTAGGATATAATTAAAATGCCTAACCCAATTATAAGCTTTGCTCCCTTCATTTCAGAGCCAGTGGTTATGTTCACAGCATAAAGTCTAACCATTGTTTGTTGGAAGAATGAAAGAACAAAATATAAACTTATACAAACATAGTAAAAGTAACATATCAGACCTTTCTGGGCAAATGCAGCATAGATATACAAACATTATATAAGCTTATATAGAGTGAATTCACACCACAAATTAAACCAAGTTATCTATTAACTACTATTCTAATAAAAAGAAAATAGCTGAAGTATTTTTATATGATTGATAGGCCATATAACACAATATTGTATTGAGGCATTATATGAACAATACTCCATATTATTGAATTAGGACCAGTTGCAATAGGCTTGAGTTCTCTTACAACATATTTATCCATAATCCACTCCAGAAATTGATGCATGACAATATCCATCAATCTAACCAAAAGCATACTTACACAGTGCCTATGCCCACAACAGTAAATAACAGTTATATTCAAAGAAAAATAGAAAAGTCAATATGGCCATTACTTATTATCAGTTAAAGGGGAGAAGTGACCAAGGAAAACTAAAATATGGAATGTGAATAATTCAATCCTCCTTCTTCTGACAAATAAACTACATTTAATAATTTGGTGGACTTAAACGATGAGTTTCGTGGGTAAAAGAATCTATGTAATGAACTATAACACTTGCTAATTGATAGTATGAACTATGAATATTCATCCTGCCAAATGAAAAAAGTAAATTAAATTATTGATATGACACCTTTATAGAATGTAGATGCCTTAGGCAACAAAGAAAGTGAAAGATAGAATAAATATTCTAAATCATAAAATCAAAACCATGAAATGGGGAAATATTAACAAATTCTCACAGTTATGAGTCATCTAACCCTATAGCTCTATTACTTAATTAGGAAAAGAAGGAGTACAAAATGGTAAAATTGATGGCAGGAGGTGGAGGTGGCGAAAAAACCAACCGAGAGTCTAAAAGAATAATATGAAGGAGGTGTAATGGTTGCAGGAACCACAACAGCCATGCAGTGTCTGATTGGAAGTATGACGACCTGCCCGATGATCTATATGATGATGAGCAGTTGGGCTTGGCAAGTGAAGAATTGATTGAGGGAGGGGAGGAGAGGGCATGAGAGGATATAAAATCAAACCTAAACCAAGGCCACCATGGGCTGCTGACGAGCTTGAGCTGGCCTGATAGGCATTGAGGTGAGACAAAGAGGTAGAACCGAGAAGAGACAAACGGTAGCGTTGTGGTGGGGTTCTTCCTCTACAATGGAGCAAATGAGAAAGGTGGATAGGCTAAATAATAATTGCCATTACCATTACCAATTTGAAAATGACAAAATGTCATTTGAATTTCAAATACTGAATTAAATGTCCACTAATAAAACTTCAATATGCCTTCAGATATGAAGGGTTGAAAATTGAAGCCACAATTAATGCAACGAAGGAAAGAATTCAATAATTCTACAGATAGGTAGGGCATGAGATTAGAAGTGAGGATTTAGAAAGCATCAAGAAAGAAAACGAAAACAATTCATCAATTAATCAACTAATATATTACAATAATAAATATAAAATGCAGACAATGACAAAATAATAAGATAAGTAAAAGGGTTACATAAAAGGAAATAAGCTGGTTTTATGGTAGAAAAATTGAACTAATCATAATTAACATGTCATTAAATGCACAAGAAGGAAAAGCAATAAAGGAAACAAAATTCAAAAAATTCAAATTTGAAGTTGGTGTTTGAAATTTAAACTTATGAATGCATTGAATGTAACAAGCATTGACTCCCGTGTGCGATGTGCGGAATGAATTAGCTTAAGTGTAATCAATATTCCTAATATTCAATCACACGTCAATTAGTTCCATCCACATAAGTTGTTTGCAATGCATGCAAGATTAATATTAATTGAAATGTCATGAAAGTGACAAAAAAGAAATTGCCACCTACATCACAAAACACATCTTCAATAAAATGAGACATTATGAACCAACACATACTAACCATTTATCTCTAATATAAACATTGTAATACATTTCACATGGATAAAATTGAACCACTTTCTTATTGGGATCCCCAAAAGCCTCTATACAACAAACAAAGAAAACAAAGAATAATCCCAATAGCCATCAAAGCCTCTCCAACATTGTTATTATCAATGTCAACAGCAAGCAAGATTAAGCCATTGCAAAGATATAGCCTACCTAGACATGACATAATATGAGATAAAAGGACAATGCTTGGTTAGTTAACCCAAGCACAACGTTCACCAATTTATAGGTATGAACGAATTGGCTATAAGGAAGGAAAAATCTCAAAGGAAGGCATGCTTCAAAATAGTTGTAACCCCCATCATCATCAAGGCCATGATTAGTTTTTAAAACACGTTTTAATAAATAAATGAGAGATTAAGGATAATTAAAAACTTTTTACAAAACCTGTACAATAAGATCTCCATTCATTTTGAAAAAACAAAAGTGGCATGTTCGGTTTGTCACATACACAATATCAGAGTACTAGCAAAAATTCCCAACATTCACTTGGGATAATATATTTAATCCAAGAGGTTTACAGGGCATCATTGACCATCTCAATTTCCTAAATCAGGGATTACACAACAATTATCATTCTCGGGTCAACAAACATATACAATTGTCCAAAATGATAACAAAAAACCAAAAGCTAAGACTACCACCAGCAATCCTAGTTGCCCATATCCACTTGCTTGCCTCTCGATCCTCTTGCCTTGGCTAAAATTGTTAATTGGAAAGAGTGAGATTCAAAACAATCGCAATAGCAATAGTTTACGTATATGATGCATAATTAAACAAAGCATGTAAGCATATATCACAATGCAGCAATAACAATATTCAAGGCTGGGCTAACCGCTACTTCCCTTCAATCATTCAAGGCTGGGCTCACGCCACGTCCCCTATTCATTCAAGGCTGGGCTCACACCATGTCCCCTCATACAATTAATGATATATACCAAACAAGTAATGTATTACACATGATATAGGATAAAGTGTCACTACCTTACTCTTTCCGTTCTTGTTCAGGCATAGGCCTTCTCCATTCCAGGCAATTATCAAATTCTATAATTATAATTAAGGACGACAGGTTACCACTTATTCCAATACTCAAATGACTTCAAAGCAGTTAGATTTGGTTATTATTAAACTACATTAGCTAGCTGCTAGAAGCCTAAACAAATGCCTAAAGGGTTGGGAAGTACTATCTCAAGACCACCTTACGATAGTGAAAAATTCTGATTTTTGGGTATTGGCCGCAGTCAGGGATCTTTAGCTGCAGCCAAAAACATGTCAGAAACTTTTGAACTACGGCCAAGTACTTTTGATTGCGTCCAAAATCAGGTTCGAAAGTTTTTTGGCTGTGGCCGAGAGTCTCCTGGCTGCAGCCAAAAGCATGTTAGAAGCTCTTGGGATGCGGCCAAGAAAATTTAAGTTTAAGGGCTAAACTTTCAAAAATCATAACTAATTCTAGAAAAATCAAAATGAGGTGATCCTAAGTTCTAATTAAAGCTTTTTAAGTCCTCTTTAAAGAAAAATATGAATCATTGATGTCTATAACCAAAAAAATCTAGAATTCCACAAATATTCATAATGTTCCAGAATTTAGTACAGTTTCGACACCACATTTTGGAAATTCATATCTCCCAGCACTCACATCGAAATGACCTCTATAATATATTAAATACAAGCTTGGCATGTCTACTATTACTCTAGAAAGTTTCAGAATTTTTTGCCAACATTTAGCCATTCAAAATGTCCATGCAAACTGACTGCCTGCATAGGGTTTTACTTAACAGAATTTTCGAATTTCCAACATTTGTTTCCAATGGTTCCAAAATTCACATCCAACACTACTTCCATATAATTTTTCACAAAGAACATAATGACACCCTCAAAATGACCAAAGTCACAACCTATTGGCATGTTCTACTTGGGGGCACCCTTCAACATAAAACCCCCAAAGTTGCCAAATTCCATATTCAAGACTCCAAACTATTTTCATTGTTCAAATGACTCAACCAAACATCATTTCATCACAATACATCGTGCAATCCTCACACTTCATAATACAAGAAAATCAGGGCAAAATTCTAGAAAAATCAATGCTCAACTAACAATCACAATATATATATATATATATATATCAAAAGGAAGCTATCATTCACCTCTTTTATATTCCCAAACTTGTTTCTTGATTCTTCAATTTCCAACTTTTCTCAAACACGAAGACACCTCCTCTTGAAATTCTAAAACTATAGGATGAAAGCTCTCAACAAGAAGAACAACTTTAAAGAACGAGATTTTGGCATTCAAGGTTAAGATCTTACCTAAATCTTGAGCTTTCCTTTTCTCTTTCTTCTTCAAAAATGGTGAAAGTGAGAGATTAAAGGGAGGGAGAGTTTTGAGATGATGATGATGATGAATGGCAAAATTTTCTGCCCCCATGCCTTACTCATTCGCACAAAGAGAGAGGAAGAGAGAGAAATGAATATAAAATGATTTATTTGACTTTCTCACTACTCCTTCATCATCTCCTCTTGCCACTTGTCAAACTCTCATTGGCTCTTATAAAGTAAGTAACTAATTAGTTACTCTAACTACTCCATTAGCCATTTAGTCACACATCTTATTTCTTCTTAGTTAGCAATTAATTTCTCCATTAATCACTAACTAATTTACCGATAAATTCCATTCTTTCAATTTTTCCCCTGATCACGGAAATTTTTACTAAATTGCCGCATAATACATTTTCCATTTCTTTCTTTATTCGATTCACCCTTCCCTAATTTTAGCCCCAAAAATTACTTTATCAAATAATCATGCTAAAATACATGGTGTTGGACATTTCCAATAATTAACTCGTGTCTCAATTGACTTTATTTCCACAAAACACTTTCAATATTTGTCATTAACCCTTAACCAAAATTTGGGGCATTACAATTCTCCCCCCGTTCAATAAATTTCATCCTCAAAATTTGTTACACAACCTGGGACTTAAATCTCGCACGCCTCTTCATGACGGCTTCCATTTCTCAAATTGTTTCTCATTGGGATAGTCCCTTCTCGACCACTTGCAGCAATGGTGCACTATAGGTCCGATTCTCACAAGAATCTTAAATAGACTAACGCATCATACTCAGTTTCTTTCTCTTAATCACTTTATCAATTCTCGTACCCTGAGATACTCTCAAAAGCGTGTGATCTCTGTTTTCAAACTCTAGAGGTCTTCACCTTATTCAATCATGGTTCGGATGGACTGCACTTGCCCATTCTGGCTTTGTGCTCCTTCAATCTCAAAATCAAGTCACTTTCCCCTTGGGGTACACTATACTTAACACATACAATCTGTTTTGAGAGATTTAAATCTTGGCAATTCTTAATCATTATTGCAACAATCGGCATCGCCTTACGACTAAACACATCCGTAATGAGATTAACTATACCTGGATGATACTTGGTCTCCAGGTTACTTGGGACACTAATGGTAGCTGTGTTGTTCTATCGTTACCCCATATAGGCAATGACACCATAACTTTGACTCACACATCAACATAACACAATTGTCCTAAGGCTGTAATCACCACTATACGCAACCGCTGCAAAACACAATCACTACACAAACACAATCGTTGCAATCCTAAAATCATGAGTGGCTAGCTCATTTCATAAGACCTCAACAGTTGGGAGGCATATGCCACCACTCTGCTCCATCTAGTCACCCCTTCCGGGAATAACCCAAAGTACCACAGATTCACTATACACAACTGACAGCTTTCGCTGTATTCATGTATACCTCAGCTTCCGCTGTTTTCACAAGTACCTCAGCTTTCGCTATTTGCAAAAATACCTTAGCTTTCACCATTTGCAACAATACCTCAGCTTTCCCTGTTTGCAAAAATACCTTAGCTTTCATCGTTTGCAACAAAACCTCAGCTTTCACTGTTTCCATAAATACGTTAGTTTTTGCTGTATCTACTTTCATAGCATTACCCTTACCCGTACACCTACCAATGACTCTGCTAGTGGTAACCGGGACTTTTAGGCATTAAAAACAATATCGGGTGTAGCGCCCGGAATTTGGAAAACATGGAGCCGCCACCAAAATTTTAGAAAAATGATAATTTTGGAAACCTTTTTAAAAATGGAAACTGGTCTATAAAAACCATTTAAGGTTCGGGAGTCAATTGTGTATGGGGAAGGTGTTAGGCACCCCACAACACCCATTCATAAGAATGGTTACCCTAAGTTAATTATTTAAAAATAAATATGGCCTTTAATTTAATTATAATTACCCAAATTAAAAAAGAAACTATTTACAAAAATAAATGAAATGAAAACTAAAGAAGAACAAAAACATTTATTTACAAAAAGAAAATAAGAGAAATATATTTATTTACAAAATTGGACTTGACCTAGGATGAAAACCTAGGGCCTACGTACCCTTTAGAGGGATTAAAGCCCACGAAGTTCGGGGGTAGAAAGGCGTGTAACTTGGTTGGTGTTTTTTAGAAAATGTTTATTTAATTTATTTGAGAAAAATGTCGTTTTTTTTTGTTTGGTTTGTGTTTTTTACTTTTTTTTTCAAAAGGCATTTTTTTTATTATCTCATATGAAACCAAATTCATTTACTTGAAGAAAAGAATCTTTTTTTTTTATGTTGAAACATTTGTATTTGCAAAGAAAAAGAAAAGAAGTGCATTCTCATCATATCATTTATAGTAGAAAATTCAAGATGACAAGAAAATCAAGAAAGACATGGTGAGAGCATGTACCTTTTATGATTTGAATCCTACTACAACAAGAGATAGGGTGATAGAACCACATAATAAATAAGAAGCAAGTATAGACAAAGCGACACATACCCCTTGAGCTCAAACACAAACCCGTCCAGCAATGTTAATGTCAACTGTACAAGTGCTCTAATGAATAGATGATTCACGTCCAGCAGTGTAATATCACATATTAAGGTAGGTGGAGTGATTCATGCAATTTTTTTTAGAGAAAGGTGATTCATGCGGATAAACACAAAGACAAGAATAGTCATAAAAGAGCATAAAGGAAGGGGAATTAGTCAAACACACAATTTGTACCAGTGGCTGAATATTATCACAAGTAAAAGAAGAGTGTGTGAATAAAGAGCATTGAGCGAAATATATGAGAATTATGTATGAGTAATGAAATGAGAAAATAAAATTAGCTCTCTCCCTTGCCTCCTTGCTCTCCCAAAATTTTTCTTTTCTTTTTTTTTTTTTTTGCTTCAACCCTTGCACTCCTATTTATAGTCTCAAGGTAGGGTTTTCTTCATAAATGCTCCTTTTTTTTAAATTTTCGTTTTTTGATTTTTTTTTTTTTTTGTATTTTATGTTAAGAACTACCTAACTTGACCCAATCACCATCAATGGAGACTTTTTTTTAAATTTTCATTTTTTTTTATTTTTTTGTATTTTCTATTGATAAAACTTCCTAACTTGACCTAATTACCATTAGTGGAGATTTTTTTTTTCCGTTTTTCTCCCCACAAGTAACTTCCTAATTTAAACCTATCAACATAAATGAGATTTTTTTTTTATATTTTTTTTATTTATTATTTTCCTTAATGAATGACAATGCCAATCATATCAATGAGGGGATTTATTTTAATTTTTGTTTTTTTTATTTTTTCCCTTTCAATGATGATTGCCTATTTAGACACCGATCATCATCAATAGGAGGATTTCCTTATTTTTTCTTATTTTCGTTTTTTATTTCTTTTTTCTTTCAATAATGATTGCCAATTTGGATATCAATCATCATCAATTATTTTTGTATTTTTGAGTGGGACCCGGACAAAATAGGGTGTTCACAACATTAACAACAATATCAGGTCACTCTAGAATCTCAATCTCTTCTATCTAAACCTACTATAACGGCCCACCTGGAATCTTAGTCTCTTCTATCCAGGCGACCGACTGGGAGTCTCAATCTCCCTACCCCATCCTCATCCTCCTTCACCCGCCATCACCAAGGCTATTGTTAGCTACTAGAGGACTATTAGCATGGTCACATATACATATTGCCTTCACGACATTCACATTTACAACGGAATATCAACGGTTGAGGTAGAGATGACCAGTATCACTCCCTATGATGGCTCACACTGACATGCACATGCTATCATTCATATAACCTTACGGTTTACAAATACCCTTTTGGCTTTCACATAGCCTTCTGGCTTTCCCATAGCCTTCCGGCTTTCACATCCACCACGAATTCATTGTCACACCCCACCCTCATCCTCTTTCACCGCTGGGGATGCACATAGCCCTCACTCGATTTGTTGTTAGCTATCGGAGGACTCTTGGCATGGTGATGCAACTCAAGCAAATATACACATCATTCACATAATTCATCCCACTCAACCGTTGATCCTTTCACTTAAACTGAGTCATCGGGAACATAATTTGGGAGAATTCTGAATGAATCTCCAGCAATATTCAACAAGATCCAGAAAACTATGACTCTCAATAATAGTTTTTGGCCTCTGCCCATCTAATATTACTTTCACTATACTGGGATCCTCCAAGACCCTTTCTCACACGATAACATGGTCCTAAAGTTTTACTTCTAGAAGCCATAACTAATACATCATTCTTATCGCTTTGAGCTTCTACTCAACGTAATTCTTAAACACATCACTTCCGCTATGCTTCCGCTTCATACTTTGAGGTTTATCTCTTCATGTGTGCATCAACAATATCAGGTTGATTTAATAGGAGTTCCATAGGAACCTCCCATGACACCTGACGGCACCCATAATCTATATTCTTCTATACCCACTCTTGGCCCGTCTCAACTTGAATCATTATAAGCCATATAGACTCTTATCTCAAGCAAACCCATTCACTATGGAATTCCTTACAATGTACCATCGTTGAGAGCCAACATTCCCATAGCTCTACTCTACGATTCCATGTCACAGCGGCTGCACTCCACGGTTCGTCATCAAGGCGGCTGCTGTAACCCCCTCCGTAATTATATCCAAAATACGAGATTAAAATGAAATAGAGACCAATAATAATCAAATAACATTTACTAACCCATCACATTATGGGGTTTTCAAAAATACCTTTCAAAATCTTTTATAAACTTGGTCTCACATTCACATTTTGAATACAATTATTACGCGAAGATAAATCACATTCATATAAATATCAGAGTGCACAACATAATCATCCCGGCAATCTCGGGTACATACCTTCGCTAAAGATATACAAGGCACAATTGCCCATTACAATTCTTCAAATGGGGATTACACAATCTCATCTTGAAGGAGTCCTAGCCGCTCCCTCCATGAGCCGCTTGCCCTATCTAAATTATTGGTAAGGGAGGGTGAGATTCGAGAGAATCTCAGTAGGGAAACATTATCAATATGCAGGCAAGATAAGTGTTTAATGCATGACATGCTTGCATCACATAACTCATGCACACATACAATGACAAATCTATAAGCTCAATGCTTCAAACAATACACATATGGCCATAGCATATATTGAAACATTGCTTCAAATCATTCATACATGTTCCACATAATCAAGCAAATCAATAACATGCATCAACACATTAATACAGTTATCAGAGCATGCAGGAGAGATAAGTTCCCAACCTCCAGTCTTTTCTCCTCGATTTACGTGCCACCAACTCGGGGCTTCACATTCGATCCTACAATGTCAAATGTACTATTTAGATACTTCCAAAGTGTTTCTGGGGGTTATATGATGCTATATGGAAAAATTACTAAAATACCCTCGGGGACCTGGCCCGGCCCGGCCGTACCCGGTCCGGCTGTACCCGGTCCGGCTGTACTTTTCTTGAAATTTTAACATAGGCTATTCTGACATATTTTCGCCCAAGGAATCCATTTCCGGATTCAGAATTATCAAATTCAATGTAAATTTACAAATTTACCCTTGGCAGCCCCACTTTAAGGGCTACAGGGGCGTTTTCGTAATTATGCTTTTTCGGCCTTTTCCGAAAAAGTGACCAACTGTAATCCCACCTAATTTTCGATCCTAAACTCAATGGAACCATCAAATCATTGAAAATCCAACTCTAAGACCCATTTATAGCCATAACCAAAATATACAAGTACTCCAGGGAAAATTGGGGTTTTTCGGTTTTGGCTCCGTAAACGTGTTTCTTTTAATTTGGGCAGCATAACACCTAGGCCACTTTATTAACCATTACATTGGGTTAGAACTACCATTTAGTATCAATTTGGGCAGCATAACACCTAGGCCAACCCATTTTCCAAATTTACAAACAAAGACAATCCGGTGAAATTTCACCGATTAAATCAACCACAGCAGCCAGAACAATCAAAGATTGAAGTTTCGGAGGTTACCTTAAGCTCCTTCTGGCTTATCCTTCTTATGGCTGAACCCTAGCCTCTTTAAACAATGAAATTCCTTGCTTCAAGACCTTAATTCACATAGAGGAATAACTTAGGAGAAGGATTATACACGTTAGGTACGAATTCACCGAAGAAATCGACCTACCTTGTGAGATTTCTCCTCTATTTCTCTCTCTAAAAGCTCTCAAACTTTCTCTCTCTCTTGGCTTCTGGTTCAGCACGAAAATGAGAGCTGAAGATGATGAGAAAATGTTTTAATTTCCATGCTAATGTCATCTTTTATTTTGATGATGTCATAATTCCCATTTTCGGATTTTCTGGCAGATTTTCTGCCCAAACTTTGAAAAATCATAACTAAGTTTAGAAAACTCAAAATGAGGTGATTCCCAAGCCAAATGAAAGATATTTAAGTCCTCTTCATAGGAAAAATATTGGCCATTACTAAAAATCACCACAGAATTCCAGAATTACATAAAACTCATCATTGCCCCAAAATAGAGTTTAGTTTCCATCCCAAACTTTGGACAGTCATATCTCCTAGTTCACAAAACGAAATGGCACAAATTATATGTCCATTTTGAAGCTTGAGATGTGAACTATAAGACTGGAAAGTTTAAGAAGTTTTAGACACCATTTGTTCATTCAAAACGTTCACACAAACTGACTGCCCAGAATAGAGTTTCACTTGACAGAATTTCAGATTTTGCATCTTTGCTTTTATTGGTTCCATTTTCATACCAAACATCATTCCCACATAAATTTTCACAAGGAATCTATTAGAAACACCAAATCAATCAAATTCACATCACATTGACATGTTTTCACAACAATCTCAACATGTCAACACAATTCACATTCAATTCTTCCTTCTATTCTAAGTCAATTTGGATGTTAATCCACAATTAAACTCAAATACAGGGTTTCGGTGCTGCTCACAACACACACGAATCACATTCGAGTGTCAAATCACATCATATTCTCCAAAAGGGTTATTTATCACTAACTACATCCACTTTTGGAGTCATTATCTCTTAATCACAATTTAGGATCTTGCTAAACCGGGGCTTAGCAGTCCACTTATCTCAGGCTTATTCTCTAGCCTCAAGTCTTAGAATTCGGGGTATTATAGCTGCACACTAGGGTTCATCGTCATGGTGGCTCCACACTAAGGTTCGTCATCATGATGGCTCCATACTAGGGTTCGTCGTCATGGTGGTTCCACACTACAGTACTGTACTCGGTGCTTTACTCAGTTAACTGACTGGTCAGCGCCTTCGGTTAGAACTCTCTATAGGTAGCCTATTCCAATCAAATTTCATAGTAGGTAGCCCTCTCTGATCAGAACTCTCCATAGGTAGCGCTCTCCAATTGGATTTCACCATAGGTAGCCTTCTCCGATCATAACTCTCCGTAGGTAGCCCTCTTCGATCAGATTTTGCCATAGGTAGCTCTTTCCAGTTGGTTCTCTCCAAAAAGAAGTATCATTGTAATGAGAATCCAGAAGCCACTCATACATTCTATTCTCCGTCTCAATATTGAGACCATATTTCGTGGCTAATTATTATTCTATTAAGAATTATTCTCATTCATTATGGGAATATTCTATTATCAAGATATTTCCCTATGCTAGATTAGCAACTAGTATCCTCAAGAAACCTTATACACATTTCAATTCATTCCAATACAATGTTCTAGTACCTTAGACCATCTAGGTCACATCAAATTCCTAAAGAATCAGTTCAACTATTGAGTCTGATTCTTTTATCACAATTCAACTCTTAGAACTTCAACATTAATTGAGCTGGGATATCACTTTCCTCAACTCTACCGATCATCATTAGCTCAACACAAGTTTAAGTATATCTACCAGCCTAAAGGCACACTGGTCCCCTAGGTCTTGGGGCCTTTGGACACACAAGTCCACTATAACATCACTGGCATATAATATCATATAGCCTAGGGTATCTAACCTATCATTTAGGTTAATCATGAAATCTAGAACCTTAATATCACATACATTGGAAATCATTTTCCTCAATTATACCCAATAGGTTCCGCTAAGAATCAAGATCAACAGCGCCTATATACTCTTCAAGGTATTTGGGTAATAACCTTAAAACATTACTGAAGGTTCAATACTATCTATCAGGTTCACATGGTTTAAGTTTCTGTCAAGCATCAAAACCATAGTGTTTTAGCTTAAGGTTCATATGGTTTTTGTTTCTGTCAAGCATCAAAACATTACTGAAGGTTCAACACTATTCGCATTTTGACCTAAACACTGTTTTAGCTTAGATCAATTCAAGCTTATTCCCAACCTTCAGTATCATCAGATCGGATCTCCTAGGATCAACAAACGGTATGGTCACCACTCCTCATATAGCACCATATATTGTATCTACATTCCTTTGACCCTACAATGTTACTAAGGATCATCACTTAGTATGGAAAAACCGCAAAATATTTACTATTACTCAAATTGCCATAAACCCATTAAACGGACCCTTTTGGCAGTATTTACTGTGACAGAATTGTCCCGATTTCAAAATCAATACTTAAATCATCTAACTTAAATGATCATTAGTCATGGAGAAACCTCAAGATCATAATCATTCATCAAGTCTCCATAACTTTACTAACTCAACTTCTCAAGGCCACCCATCCTAGGATTTCCCTTGGTCGAGCACGTCTAACTTTCATCCACTCCACCACAATTTGGCACTCCTCCACAGCTTATTAAATTCAGTAAACTGTCTAGAGGCCAACTGTTTCCTCATTTCACACCTCAATCCTCTAATTAATCTATCAGAGCTCCACTCCTCATTATTCATATGTCGTAGGTACAAGGAGTAACGGCCAGTAGTAACCACACCATAGTTGGGCATTCTAACAATTTAAAAATTTTCTCAAGTCAAACTAGCCAACCTTCAGCCTCCTGGGGATCAAATCTTCCCTTTAACTGTAGATCTCGATCCTTTCAAGCTAGCACCACATGTGACTCTCGATTCGACTTAGAGTATGGTCTTGACTCCTGAGGTCAAATTGTCCCTTCTGTCGTTTCTTCATAATTCGTCTCGTCTTATGTTAGTTGAACTCTATCTTTATTCCGTTCTACTATCACCTCTCGGAGCTCATATCTCATTTATAGATCATATCCTGCTGCTCTAACAGAATACCCATCATTCACTATGTCAGATCAGGTAGATTATTTCTTATTTCTCCTACCTCTGGTTCTACCCGTCAAATTTCTTGTCGAATCATTGTGTTCTTTCCTCTCTAACACAAATGATTCACAGCATCACTATTACACTAGGTGTATACACATGTTCCTTGAAACTCACATACCAATTATCAATAAGGACATTTACGTGTATACAACAACGATCATGAGTTAACTACCCATTCTATAACAGAGAACTATCACAACTATCATAGCAAAACTACCCTTGCCAATAACTATACAGCTCTGATACCATAAATGTAACCCCGTCATCATCAAGGCCGTGATTAGTTTTTAAAACACGTTTTAATAAATAAATGAGAGATCAAGAATAATTAAAAACATTTTACAAAACCTGTACAATAAGATCTCCATTCATTTTGGAATAAAAACAAGTGGCCCATTTGGTTTGCCACATACACAATATCAGAGTGCTAGCAAAAATTCTGACATTCACCCGGGATAATATCATTAATCCAAGAGTTTTATAGGGCATCATTGCCCATCTCAATTTCCCAAACTGAAGATTACACAACAATTATCATTCTCGGGTCTGTTAGATCAAGCGTTTCACCCAAGAGGGGGGGTGAATTGGGTGATACTAAAATTTCTTTCGAAAATATAAAACTTTGACAAAAGAATTAAAACAGTAATGAGTAAGGAAAAATATCACCAAAGTGTACACCGAGAGTTATACTGGTTCGGTCACAACCACTTTGACCTACGTCCAGTCCTCAGAGCTTCTCTGAGAGTTTCACTATAGCTTCCAAGATTCAGTGGGTTCTTGGCACCTCAGTACAAGCAAGTTCCTTACACCTGGACACTCGCTCCCCCTTACAGGTTGTAATCCAATCCCAACTTAAGGTTCCACAACCTTAAGTTATCTCAATAACAAATATTGAGTTTGAATGAAATATCTCTCTTACAGAGTAAATGATAATCACTGAAGCATAGAAATACAATTTCAATGTGAAAACAGAGCAATGAACTTAATGATACGTTCGTATGTGTGCTTGGTTGTTCTTTCTCTGTTTGAAGGTTCCCATATATATAGATAAGTTGTTGATGACCGTTGGGATATTTCCTTTCGTCCGTTGGTGAGTGCGCAGCCACTATTGACTTTTCAAGTTTTTAAAAAATATCCGTTGGCGGTGGTTGGCATTTGAACGTTTCTTTTGACTTTCATCTCTTGATATGATTTCTTCATTGTTTATCTGTAAATAGACTAAGAATACTAATACAATGAAAGGTTAATCATATAGGAAACAATATAATGAAAGTTTGAATGATTTCTAAATTTCTGAGTGTGCTTACTCGAGTAGCTCCTCGAGTAACCCTTGAAGTTTACTCGAGTAGCTCCTCGAGTAACATCGAGAAATCATTGTTTAATTGAAAGTCAATGAAGAGAAACAAGATTACTCGGGTAGTGCATGGAGTAAACTAAATTTCAGACCTTTGGGAATAGTTATTTACTCGGGTAGCTACTCCAGTAATGCTTTTGCAACTTCATAGATTACTGGGGTAACACCTCGAGTAATCCTTTAAAAAACTTTTGATTACTCGATGCTCTACTCCAGTAATGTTGGCAGGATTTTAAAGCCGAGAGCAATTACCTTGTTACTCGAGTAGGGACTCGAGTAATGCACTCATTTTTGCATTGGTTACTCGGGTACCACCTCGAGTAACTAAGACTTTTGAGCATAACTTACCCTGGTAATGACTTGAAGTATACTTTGAAAATATTTTTGCATACTGGGGTACTTACTCGAGGAATTCACTTAAAATAAAGCATGAAACAAAGAGAGATCAGGTTAATCGGGTACCAACCTCAAGTTTTCACTTACTTTAGTATGTTACTCGGGTAGCTCCTCGAGTAACATTGGCAGTAGTACAAAGTGCCGAGAGTTACATATTTTCAGAAACAAAGTTACTCGAGTAGCTCCTCGAGTATCATGGGGAAAACTTGAAGGCAACTGGATGTTTTCACAGGGTTACTCGAGTAGCTCCTTGAGTAACATTAGCAGTAGTACAAAATGCCGAGAGGTCCATATTTTTACAAACACAGTTACTCGAGTAGCTCCTCGAGTATCATGGGGAAAACTTGAAGGCAACTGGAAGTTTTCACAGGGTTACTCGAGTAGCTCCTCGAGTAACATTAGCAGGCCGAGAGCAACTCCAAGTTTTTACCTGGTTACTCGAGTAGCACCTCGAGTAATGGTGGTAGGTTACTGCAAGTTGTCTCTTGGTTACTTCAAGTTTTGTCTCATTACTCGAGTAGCTCCTCGAGTAATGCTTTAGAACATTTGCTTCTGATCAACTTCCTCAGCATTTTCTCATGGCCAATCTTCATTACTTCCATGCTAACTTCAAGTAAAGCTTGTTCCTGTCATTACTTAGTTCAAGCTTGATTATTAATCATTTTCTTTTCAAACCATACTTTTGTTATCATCAAAACATGAGGTCTAACAGGGTCAACAAACATATACAATTGTCCAAAATGATAACCAAAAACCAAAAGCTAAAACTACCACCGGTAATCCTAGTAGCCTTTATCCACTTGCTTGCCTCTCGATCCACTTGCCCTGGCTAAAATTATTAATTGGAAAAAGTGAGATTCAAAAGAATCCTAGTAGCAATAGTTTATGTATATAATGCATAATTAAGCAAAGCATGTAAGCATATGTCACAATACAGCAATAACAATATTCAAGGCCGGGCTAACAGCCATGTCTCCTCAATCATTCAAGGCCGGGTTCACACCACGTTTCCTATTTAAGGCTAGGCTCACGCCACGTCCCCTCATACATTCAATGATAAATACCAAACAAACAATGCATTACACATGATATAGGATAAAGTGTCACTACCTTGCTCTTTCCATTCTTGTTCAGGCACAGGCCTTCTCTATTCCTGGAAATTATCAAATCCTATAATCATAATTAAGGACGACAAGTTACCACTTATCCCAATACTCAAATGACTTCAAAACACTTAGATTTGGTTATCATTGAAGTCTCTTAGGCAGCTACTAAAAGCCCAAATAAATGCTTAAAGGGTTGGGGAGTACTATCTCAAGACCACCTTACGATAGTGAAAAGTTCTGATTTTTTGGTGTTAGCCGCGACCAAGGATCTTTGGCTGCGGCCAAAATTAGGTCCAAGATTTTTTTGGCTACGGCTAAGAGTCTCCTGGCTGCGGCCAAAAGAATGTTAAAAGCTTTTGGGTTGCAGCCAAGAAATTTCAGTTTATGGGCTGAACTTTCAAAAATCATAATTCTAGAAAAATCGAAATGAAGTCATCCTAAGTTATACTTAAAACTTTTTAAGTCCTCTTTATAGGAAAAATATGAATTATTGATGTTTATAACCACAAAAATCCAGAATTTCACAGATGTTCATACTGTTCCAGAATTAAGTTCAGTTTCGATACCAAACTTTGGAAATTTGTATCTCCCAGCATATACATCGAAATGACCTCCATAATTTATCAAATTAAAGCTTGGCATGTCTACTATTAGATTAGAAAGTTTTAGAACATCCATATGCATACTGACTGCCTGCACAGGGTTTTACTTAATAGAATTTTCCAATTTCTAACATTTATTTCCAATGGTTCCAAAATTCACATCCAACACTACTCCCACATCATTTTTCACAAGGAACACAATGACAACCTCAAAATGACCAAAGTCACAACCCATTGACATGTTCTACTTGGGGCACCTTTCAACATAAAACCCCCAAATTTACCAAATTCCACATTCAAGACTCCAAACTATTTTCATTGTTCAAATGACTCAACCAAACATCATTTCCATCACAACACATCGTGCAATCCTCACACTCCATAATGAAAGAAAATCAGGGCAAAATTCCAGAAAAATCAATGCTCAACTAACACTCACAATATATATATATATATATATATCAAAAGGGAGCTATCACTCACCTTTTTGACATTCCCAAACTTGTTTCTTGATTCTTCAATTTCCAACTTTTCTTAAACACGAAGACACCTCCTCTTGAAATTCTAAAACCATAGGATGAAAGCACTTAACAAGAGGAACAACTTTAAAGAACGAGATTTTGGCATTCAAGGTTAAGATCTTATCTAAATCTTGAGCTTTCCTTTTCTCTTTCTTCTTCAAAAATGGCGAAAGTGAGAGCTTGAAGGGAGGGAGAGTTTTGAGATAATGATGATGATGAAGAATGGCAAAATTTTCTACCCCCATGCCTTACTCATTCGCACAAAGAGAGAGGAAGAGAGAGAAATGAATATAAAATGATTTATTTGACTTTCTCACTACTCCTTCATCATCTCCTCTTGCCACTTGTCAAACTCTCATTAGCTCTTATAAAGTAAGTAACTAATTAGTTACTCTAACTGCTCCATTAGCCATTTAGTCACACATCTTATTTCTTCTTAGTTAGCAATTAATTTCTCCATTAATCACTAACTAATTTACCGATAAATTCCATTCTTTCAATTTTTCCCCTGATCATGGAAATTTTTACTAAATTGCCGCATAATACATTTTCTCATTTCTTTCTCTATTCCATTCGCCCTTCCCTAATTTTAGTCCCAAAAATTACTTTATCAAATAATCATGCTAAAATACAGGGTGTTAGACATTTCCAATAATTAACTCGTGTCTCAATCAACTTTATATCCACAAAACACTTTCAATAATTGTCATTAACACTTAATCAAAATTTGGGACATTACAATAGTTGCCCCTCCCATTGATTAGCTACCACAAACAACAAAGTGAGGCACCACATGGATGACTTATAGACAATATGATGAATGACCTCAAGCACAACAATTACCCCATAAATGAATAGATCACCCCCTCCCCCAAGAAGATGTAGGCAAAAAACTACTAATAAAACAAAGTTGACTTTTTTTAGAGAGATTAAGGAAGCTAAATAAGTTACTTAATTATATCATAGGTTGTGTAATATTAGATCATATATCAGTTTATAAGTTAGGCAAAATAGTTTTGAGAAAAAATGATAAGTATAAATATTTTAAAGTAATTTAATTAGTTTTCTTAATATCTTCAAAAAAGTCAACTTTGTTTTATATTTAGAACCGGAGGGAGTATTATATAACTCTAAATCTAAATACTTGTACAGATCTCCAAGTTAATAAGAAGCAAGCAACATTATTGAAAATACCTAATAGAAGGAATTTATAAAGTCATATAAAGTTGTCTTTAGTTTAATTGGCAAACTACAATAAAGCAAATAATCCGAGCCAACTTTATTTTTCCGTGGCACATAAATTATGCTCTAGCATAGAAATCTCCGCCAACCTCGATTAATGATTTTTCTTTGGTTTAATTGAATATTTTCATTATGCTCTGGCTTCACCATAATTCTGCTTGCTACTGAAAATAAACTTTACATTTGAGTTAAAGATCAATACCATATATTAGACATGAAAGGACCTTATTTAAATCAGTTGAGAAATTCTTCTTATACTCTAGACATATATACCAAAACATTCTAATTATTAAAGCAACATGCAGTTTGATATAAATAGATTGCCATTTATTTGATATATGATTTTATTGCACCAAATGTAAAAGTGGTCATTTGAATATGAACTTTCCAACACAATACAGATCCAGACTCAATAGTTAACTAAACTGCCATTTATAGACTTATAGTTATTGATATTAGCTGTGACATTGCTATTTTTATCCATTTGAACTTACATAACTATGACTCCCTTGTTCTTTCGTAACACTATTGAAAGGCTAGTCAAGTCACACATGCAAATATGGCCCAAACAGACATTACCCGATGGGTAATAATCTATGGCATGATCTTATGACAAGTTTCCCACTACTCAGTGGCAAAGGTTTAAGATATTGTGCCCATGAAAATCTGCTTTATGGGAAAATAGGACTGCATCCATATTAAAGTAAAAGTCAGTAGTCTTAGGGAAATCTGCTTTATATGATAATGAAAACATAAACCTAATGGATAAATGTCTTCCATAATAGAAGATGAGAGGCATGTCCACTATTTAGTCATGTCTTAAATTACATACTTGACAAGATTGGATTGTTGTGATCTTGCCCATATTGGAAGTCACATCATCCTAGGTAATCTAATTCCACTAATTAAGAAAAAAAGATAGGCTCCTAGGTTAAACCAACAAATATGAGACTTTAAATCTGTCAATTAGATCATAGTAACAAAGGGAAAAATATGAACTAAACCTCAAAGTGACAGATGGACTTTAGTTTCTATACTACACAGCAAGTCATTCCAACACCCCTGTGCCTGTCAAACTACTAACTTAGGCACATAGGATCATCAAATTAGCAATATTAGAAACTATTAGTTTGCTAAAATAGGAAAGATTGTAATCTACCATCCTACCGTCGTTCTATTAAACTCCAATGTGGGATTGTTGCGATCTTGACCATATCGTCAAGTCATCTCATTTTGGGTACTACAATCACACAACCTTGAAATAAAAATGGACAAGCACCCATTGAAAACCAACAAATAATAGTATTATAATTATAACTAAGAAATAATAAAATGAAGGGCAGGTGACGGCTGAACAAAAGTGGTTGCATATAGCCAGTCACTTCAATACACCTGTTCTATAAAAACTACTAATAGGTACGGAACATAAGAAACAAACTAAGGTTACCAAGTCAGTGACTTAAAAAGGCAAAAAATGAACCATCTAAAAGACCCCTTGTCCAACTAAGCTTAATTGTACTAAAGTGGTTGTGTCAAACAGATTCGAATCTATTTGAAATGAATAACTACAAAAACTTCTGATCCAAGAGACATGTATGTGTGGTCTCAATTAGTAAGAGCTAGATGAAGAGTGGTGATCCTTGCTTACTTCCCTGTATTCATAACATTATCTAGACCCCTGTGCATTTGTTGGTTCATATCATTACAACGCATAACCCATGACAAATTATGCTTGTTGATGTATAGAATCTTTGGACTTGGGTGAATATTTGCATATGATTACTCATGTATTTGGAGGTTCGTAGAATTGCATATAATATTTGCATATAGGTAAAGAATCAGCAACATACATGGGAGTGAGAAAATAAACACGAGTAATTATTCATATACTCCTGATATATATATGCAAGCATATTCTTATTATATGATTACCTAATGTATGAAGTTTTCAATTTTAATATACTTATACTTGATATATGTATTATGTTGTTATGGGCGAGAGATTGACTTGATCTATGGAGACACATGCATACTTAATCCGTTTTCTAAATCTTTCTTAAAGTTAACTATACAATAATGCATGGGGTTTAGCAACATTTTTTCCTTCATCATATATATGAAACAACCTAATGTCACTCATAATCATAAAAACAAAAGTAGAAGATTCCATACTTTTAAAAGTTCACATCGGTTCTTTTGTTCACTGCTCCTAGAGATGAACACACATTATAATAGCAAAAATACACACAGCCTAATTAGCAACCTATAAAAAGAAACATCAAGATTGATGTACGGCTGAACTATTAGTCTAATAGATAATATTAAGTTTGGATCCTAATCTAAACCAACCCTACAATAGCTATGGTGACTGGCTAGAAGGAATGGAGAATAGTGGCTGTCAAATCCTACAAGTCCTTGCAATTAGCTCTTTCCTGACCTGGATAATCTGATTGAATGTAGGGTTCCAAAAAACTCTAGCAGCAACACAATGATGTATGGCTCACGCCACACACGACAGCACTCACAACTATATACACAATGCAACAGTTTTCGCTATAATCTTTATGCTCAATGCAACAACTTACGTTGTAATCACTATGCTCAAAGTGACAGCTTACGCTGTAATCACTATGATCAAAGCATCACAAAGAATCTCAACGCATAACAACATCCATACAATGTTCTATACACAGTACAAGAGAAAGAGTCACTACCTTGTTCTTTCCTGACATTCCTCGGCATAATAGGCTCACGAGTACAGCAGATGTCAAACCCTATAACCAAGATTATGGACAACGGATCAATTTCTTTTCCAAATTCTTAATTCAATAACACTCAAAGTTGGTTATCATTTGAACTCTTTATGTGACTGTTAGAAGCTTAGACACATACCTAAAGGGTTGTGGAAAACTACCCTGAAGATCCCTTTTTGGAAGCTAAAGCATTGATTTTTGGTTGAGTTACTCGAGTGAAGAAGGCCGCATTCGAGCGATGCCCCCAATTGCACTCGAGTTCTAGCAAGTGAGACGCAGAAAGTTTGTACCTGAGAGCACCAATACACCTTGGAGTAGCCAATTCACTCGAGCACGGTCCTTGGCACTCGAGTAAGGACATATATTCACCCGAGTCCCATCAAGTAAAATGCAGAAAGTGACAACCCGAGAGCAACTAAAATCCCAAAGTGACAAGTGCACTCAAGCACTAGCCTTAGTACCCGAGTGACCACCTAATACCTGCGAGTGCACATACGCACTCCCAACAACTTGCCTGCGAGTATGAACCCGAGACACACGTCCATAGTGCTACATGCACATGCACTTGAGTGATACCCTATGCACTCAAGTGGAAACCCTTATCACTCGCAAGTGAAGAAGTGCACTCTTGGTTTCTGCCTAAGAACTCTACTGATACACTGAAGAGAAAGGGAAATATCATGCTGCACTCGAGTGAGACCCTACCTCACTCGAGTGAGGCTTATCAAAAGCCAAATCGCAGCAACTGATCTAACTTTCCAGGCTTGACCAATTTGTCTCCAATGGTCCTAAAACTTATACCAAAGTTCTTTCCCACCTAAAATTCCATAAGGAACCTATTGGTAACCTCAAAATACCCAAAATCACATCCTATCAACAATTTTAGTCTTAGACCAACACATTGGACATAAACCAACCAATAGCCTAAACTTAGTCTTTCAAATTCCAATCAAAACCAATGACATAATAATACATTCTAACACCATTTTCCACACATTACCATATCTAATTCATTCATCTCCAATTCTCATGAAATCAAGGAAAAATTCCAGAATTCCCAAAACTTAACCAATGACCAAAACAAGTATACCAAAATACTACAAATGCTCACTTCTTCAACTTCCAATGATTAGCTTCTTGATTCTCTAGCTTCCAAACTTGTTCATGCTCTAAAACACTTCTCTCAAAATTCTGAAACCATAGGATTAAAGCTCTCAACCTCTTGAACAACTTTAATGAAAACTATTTGAGCTAATGAGAGCATTCCATAAGTCGAAATCCTACCTTTTCTTTTCTCTTTCTTCCTTCTCTTGTGTGAAAATGGAGAATAATGAGAGAGAATGAGATATTGATGAAGAAGTAGATTTTCCCTTGAACCACACCCATCAACTGACTTTGAGAGAAAAGAGAAATAGAAAATGGTTTGACTATTGGACCTTGATCCTTTGGTCCTTAAAATGCCACTTGGCATAATCTTATGCTTCCTTTCATTATCTCACATACTCACACACACACTTGATTCCGCCCCTTTAGTCATTCAAGAGTTAATTCTAGCCATTGATCACAAGTTACCAATGAGTCTCCTCTTCGGTAATTGACCAACTGGTAGGTAAATTTACCATTTTCCCCTGATTATCACAATATTTACTAAACCATCTTCAAACATATTTATATCACAATGCACATCATATTCTTCAAAAGTGTTTATTCATTAATAGTTACATTACTCTTGAAGTCATTAGCCCTTAATTACAATTCAGGATATTACACCATCGCTTCAAAGTACTATCACCAACTAGGTAAATTGATATCCTTTTCATGCTACACAAATAAAATTTATGTAGAAAACATGCTACACTATCACTGAGGGGTCAGAATCCTTCTATCTTTTTCCTAGTCAAAATCCTCAGGCAAGCAAACCAAGCCACAAACATATGAGATATACGTCAAACTTCCCTTGATAAGTTCCTCCGCCCAAAAAAAAGACATCTTCACAACGACATATTTTAAAAAAGATTTTTATAATGACAGATTTTAGAAAACATAAAGTGCCCACAACCACAATAGTATTCCCTCCTTATGTCAACCATGTCCTTGAGCTTAAAATAATGAGCTGGGACCAAGATAATATGCTCCTGAATAGTGGTACTAGGGAGTAACACAATATGGTACCTGTTTCCATAAGGAGAGATATCATCAAGCCAACTATAAGGTCTAGTAATGATCAAAAGTGAGCTTTTCAGAAAAAGTGCATACAGGTAGGAAAAAGTGAGAAAGTGAAAGAGAGCCGAGAGAGGAATTAGTGAAGAGATTGAGCATGGCAAATGGTTATAGATAATGTATTCAACTTGAGCATCATAACACAAAAACCAGGGCATTAAATGATTTAAGGTGAACCTGAAATCATTTCCACATGCCTCACGAGCTTAGAAATCAAGGTAACTGTAGCCAAACCAAGGGATATCAAACATTCCAAAAATAGCCACCCAAAAGTACAGGTAGGTGGAATGTGATAAATGTAAAAATTTGGACTTCACCTAAAAGAATGAGCAGGTCTTTTGTGGAAACAACTTGGAAACAAAATGATAAAACATATTCTTGACCTTAAACCTTTCATCTTTCAGTGGGCCTTGAACCTTTTTCGGTAAAAACCATATGCTTGTTAAAATATAAAGCAAACTACAAAAGAAGACAACTAGCAACTTTTATATTTGTGTAGAAAAATAAGTAACACATTCATTACCACAAGCACACAAATAAAGTCAACAAAAGAAAGACTACATGGAGCCCAAAAAAACTGGAAGCAAGTTGAGGAGACCCACACAAGCTGTTACTGTTTAAATGAACAATAACTACAAAGAAAAGCCACAGATAGAGTTGGCTCGGCTCACTAAACAAGTGATTTTGATTTAACAGTGTATATTGATGCTTTTTAAAATGTGAAATATAAAATAAAACAAAATTGACCATTACAAAAGAGCAAAAGGATGACATGGATAGTACACTTGGACCAATTACCAAGAAGCTAGCATTATTGATAGTATATATTGATATATTGATTATAATTATTATTACTTCCTCTCTCATTATTTGTATAAGCAACAATGTTTTTCATAGGATGGTCCTTAATATGAGCAATATTTTTTGTGCCTAAAAGTTGTAATTGCTCTATCTACTTGTGATGGTTAAATCTATATCTTTATATTAATTATCACCCGTGCTATCATGAATAACTCGTTTTCTCTCATTTACTCTCCTCATAAATGGGAGTATATTTTTAAAAAAAAATACATTTATTGCTTTTAATTAATTTTAACTTGACTTTAATTAACCTGTTTTGATAATTGTTGCTTGTAAAAACCAGGGTATCGTTTTTAGATAAAATCTCATTCCCAAAGCTCTATAATTTTTCACTAGAAATGTAATTTCAAGAACTTAGTAAAGATTTGGATCTTTATTCGAGTCCCTATCCTGTTCTCAGTCCATAATCTTGCTTGCTGACAAGCATGGAATAAAAACCGGATCAGACCGGCCAATCCGAACAAAAAATAGGTGAATCGGACCCCAGTCCGGTTCGATTTGATGCTTGAAGGGGAGGGGGAGTCAACTCGGTCAAAACCGAGTTGACTCACCCGATTTGGCATTGACTCGGAAAAACTGCCAAATCAGATGGTTTGCCCAAGTCACTTATCTTATCTTTGAGCAAAAATGTCCCAAAACGGCGTGGTAACTCGTTCATTCATTAAAGTCAATCTAATGTGTCGACTCACCCCCTCAGTCCCTTACTCGTTCATTCATCAGTAATTAGAGGTGGTAACTCGCCAGCTTGTCCGAAATAAACGGGTTCGGCGGCCAGTTTAAATTCGGGCTAAACGGGCCCGTTTAGCCCGCGGGGCTGATACGGGCCAGCCCGCATTAATTTTTTTTTGTTTTTTCTCAAGTGCCCTTAGTCAGTTCTCTGAATTTCCTATCCTTTGATGATGTGTTTAATTAACTCCCCATACTTTCTATTTGACATTTATTTTCATATTATATTTATTTATTATATTATTATTAAATTTAAAAGAGATGTATTTATATAGTTTTGTGATGTGAATAGATTAAAAAAAAAGTAAGAATGAAATTGACTTTATAACACAAATGTATAAAAGAAAAGAATTGTGATATGAGCGGGTGAAAGAGAAAAAAAGTAAAAATATTTTAAAAAGAGTGAAATTATAAAATTTAAAAAAAAATGACGGGCTAGCAATCGGGCTTGGGATAGCAAAAGACAATCTGCGAAGGGGGCTTGCCCCGCGCGGGCCAGCCCGCTTTACCACCCCAAGAGTAATCTGCTCAAGCTCAGAATCTCAAACTCCCCGACCCTGCGCCATAGCTCGCGAAGAACGGCGAGCTGCTTGAAGCCCCCGACCTTGTGCCCGAACGACGACGGTGAGAAGTAGCTTTATCATTTTGTCTCTGTTCTTTGCCTCTGTTTTTATTTTTTAACGAAGAAAGATGCTCTCTGCTCTCTGTTCTTTGCCTCTGTTATTATTTTTTAACTTCACTGTTCAAAGCACGCGCATTTTGTTCTTTGCCTCTGTTGTTATTTCTTAAATTCGTTGGATCAGATGCTTTGTGGACCTGCGAGATTCTGTGTTGGTCTTTGTTTTTGACATGAAAAATATCAGTCCAAGAAGTGAGGTTTCGCACATTTTTTGAAAGACGAATGCTTAGCGTGGTTTCGCACATTCAAATCCCTTGCGTGAAGCACTAAAACGCAACAAAACTCCATGGTACCGTTTCTGATTTTTTTTCCCTTTTCTTCTCTCTCCACAATCTTGACAGATTATTTTCTGATATGGGGAGAACTTATGCTTGTTTGCCTGATAAGAGGTGGAGGGGATTGAAGGAGTTGAGCGAAATTTGTGAGGACAGAAGAGAGCAATTTGTGTAAGGTACCTCTGTCCTTCGGTTTTAATTTTTGGGATTTTCATGGCTTGGATGCGAGCTGGCTCTGTTTAGAATACTTAAGGGAAGATTTTTGTTGTTCTTTGTACAATGTTGAGGATAAAATGGAGGAAAGTTGTGGTGAGCGATGTAGTACAGAAGCAAGAAGTGAGGGATGTAGGAAGCGTGAAAGTGAGGTAAAACCCCAAGTTTATCTCAAATTTCAAGGGTTTTGTCCTGAAAGTTTGTGACGGTAGTTTGCTTATTTTAAGGCCAAAATACGCAGCAAAACTATGGGAAGAGGGGTATAATTAACCTGCATAGAAGGTAGAAACCTCTTCTTTGTGCGCCACATTGACAGATAATTGGGGGGACTTTTAATTTGTTTTTTTTTGTGTGCATATTATGCTGTTATAAACTCTGCTGAAAGTTGATTTTTTTCTAGTGATGAAAAAGTGCGAGAGAAAACGAATAGATTAAGAACATTGCATTTAAAGTAAGGTGGATCCTGAGCTGATTGAGAATTTGAAATATTTCGCTTATCCCTGATAGAAGTGGTAAATGAAACTATCAGGAAATTTATTTGATTCAATGCCCACTGTTTGATTTGGGAATTGTGGGATGCAGAAGTGGTGGATATGTTTGTTTCACTTCAAATTTATGAGAAAATGAAGGTACAATGGGAATTTGGTACACCTTGTGCTGCAAATTGCAAAGTAATGGAGAAGATTTTTAGTTTGAATTTGGGTGTTTTACGGGCTAAATTGTGAAGAAAAATTACGATTGTTATGTGTTAGAATGCTTGTATGGTTTTTGGAATCTTTTCTTTTGTTGGAGTGGCTAAATTGTAGTCTTACATTTTGTCCAAAAAGGTGCTGATTTTAGTTAGTAATTGAGGTGCTAAATAAATGTGAGTCAAATGCATGGATCAAATGAATCAGAGTGTTAAATGTTAGGTCTATCGTAATTCTTTTATAGTTAATATTCAAGAAAGCATGAAAAGGTTTTGGTTATTGAGCACTCGAGAAGTACGGTGAAGAGATGGTGAATTTTGTTGGTAAGAGCCCATTACCTAGGGTCTATCAAAATGTATGATATTATTGGGTTGCAAAGTTGTTATTTTTGTTGTAAATAATGGAAGATAATGGCAAGTATCAATGAAGAAGGGATGTTGTTAATATGATACGCTTAATACCTCATTCATGTAATATGGTCCATGTTGTTACGCTGGGTTCAAGTATTATTGATAGGTGAATGCATGGCTGTGGTTAACATATATGTGATGTGGATATAAGAGGTTTGATAGGGTCTAAATTATGCTATTTGGGTTGTTATGTTTTGTTGCCATGGTACAATAGCCTACTTCAAGGAATAAGGTTGATTATGAAAAGATGCATGATTAAAGAAGAGCAGGCATAGTAGATAATTGGTGACAGATGTTTGGTTAGAAGATTCATAAATAGAGTGGAATTGTGCTTAAATTCTTGATATGAATGGATCTATGAGTAGTGTTTGAGACTCATAGTCTATGAATTTTATTTACCTTATTGTGTTGTGGAATTAAAGAATGCATTGATGGTTAACATTTGAGGTAGAAGACATGGTAGATGTTCTAGGACAGAGCACTTGTACATGCATTTCTAGATTTTTGGTATTATGAGTATATTATGAAGTAAAGAGAATGGAATGTGTTGTGTAATAAATAAAATGAGATTTAGTTAAAGGTGGGTAATGGGTAGTTAGTTAGTTAATTGGATTTAGGAGCTATGGTCCATAAAAGGGCACAAGAGGGTAAAGTTCAGAATCTCTTGGCTTTGGGTTCATGTGGCTGGGTAAAGTTCGGTTTGGGTCAAACTCTCATCTGGCAAAGTGGCAGATTGTCTTGTCTGTGTGTAGTAAAAAAGGTTTAAGGAAATGACAGAAAAGCCATTTCCAAATTCCATGACAACCATTGAAATTAGGCAACATCTATCTATTTACTTATCGTTCTTACAGCTTGTGCTTCAGAGACGATTAATTTTGGGGCATATAATCCCGCTCTTGTGGTGCTACTATAAAGTCAATGTTGCACTCCTAGTGCTGCAGGAAGCCTGGTAGCTCAACTACACTTTATAGCCTGTAATTAAAATACTATGAGAATGAGAAAGCTGAATGTATTCTGTAATGGAAGAGTTCCTCAAAAATATGGAAACTCAGAATAATTAGTCTATGTGCCTTGAGACCATTGTATTCATTTAATTAGAACATTCATAATCATATGATATGATGTTTTGTAACTGGAAGAATTTCTTGAGAAGGTATGAGTGAATAACTTATATCAATTAGGATTTTATTGGACTATATTCTCTTTGGATACATCTCTATGTCTGTCCCTCCTGCATCATTATATTATCTATGCTGATATACAGGTTGCACTATGATAAGGCAGGGGCCTAGTTATTTGACTTCTTTTTGTTTCTTGGTCAGCATTTTTCTTTCAAATGATTACTGCCTCTTGTTGCGAAGGCCTTACATAAAACCAGCCCCGATTGAAAGCTTCTTGGGTATTTTCTATTTTTCCCCGTCTACTTCTAGACATTGGTTCTTATTGGAGGCGAGAGCATATAATTCTTTCTCATATATGATATCGAATGATTACAGCATTTTATATAGGCCAGAAATAGAGGAGTCATAGCTTGTCTATAATGTGCAATAATGAAACATTATTACATACAAATCATAATCTTTCCTAAACTAAAGATACTAGAATCAAGGATATGATAGAGGGATGTGATGGGCTGAAATCATGGGCTGATTTCTAACACTCTCCCTCAAGCCGGAGAGTATATGTCAAACATTCCCAACTTGCGTCGAAACTCTTCAAATTTAGATATGCCTAATGGCTTGGTCATTACATCTGCAATTTGCTCTTCAGACTGTATATAGGACAATGCCATAATGCCTGCTTCAACTTTCTCTTTAATAAAGTGCCTTTCTATGTCGACATGCTTTGTTCGATTATGGTAATTAGGGTTTCTTGTCATCTCAATGCTGGATTGGTTGTTACACAAAATGTATGGGACCCTCATATGGAATTCTTAATTCCTTTAGTAACCGGATGACCTAGAGTTCTTCACATGTTCCGTCATTCACAGGTCTCAATTTTGCTTCCGTACTACTCTTTGACACAACAGTTTGCCTCTTGCTTCTCCATGTCACTAGATTTCCCCACACGTATGTACAGTTCCCTCCTATTGACCTTTTGGTTTCTCTGTCTTTTGCATGGTTTGCGTCGGTGTAGATCTCTAAGTTTCTGGCCGTGCACTTCTTGAAGAAGATTCCTCTTCCTAGATTGAATTTCAGAGAACTCAAGATTCTGTAGACAGCTGCCATGTGTTCTTCTTGTGGTTGATGCATGAACTGACTTACTATTCCGACAGCATAGCTGATATTTGAGCGTGTGTGGGTCAAGTATATCAACTTCCCTACAAGTCTTCTATACTGTTTAGAGTCACCTGAGACACCATTTTCTTTGATTTCTAGATGACAATCTTCTTTCATCGGTGTTCCCTCGGGTTGTGCCCCTAACATTCCTGTCTCATGCAACAGGTCTAGGGTATACTTCTGTTGGGATATGTTGATGCCTCTCTTTGTTCTTGCCACTTTAATACCCAAGAAGTATCTCATTTTGCCAAGATCCTTAACCTGGAATTCAGTAGACAAATCCCTTTTTAGTTAGGCGATGGAACTTTCGTCATTTCCAGTAATGACTATATCATCCACGTAGACGATCAGGATAGTGATTCCTCCCTCATAATGCTTGATAAACAATATGTCGTTTGTTTGCCCCTGGTTGTACCTAAGTTTCGTTATTGCTTTGTTGAAGCGGCCGAACCATACCCTTGGGGATTGTTTTAGTCCATATAGTGACTTGTTAAGTTTGCAGACTGACCCATCTGGAGTTAAGACTCCGTCTGGAACCTCTATATAGACCTCTTCCTCCAAGTCACCATTCAGAAATGCGTTCTTTACATCAAACTGATGTAGTGAACAATCCAAGTTAGCTGCTATTGACAACAATATTTGGATTGTGTTGAATTTGGCTATTAGGGCAAAGGTCTCCTGGTAATCTATTCCATAGGTCTATGTATACCCTTTTGCAACTAGTCTTGTTTTGTATTTGTTGATGCTGCCATCAGGATTGAACTTTGGGGTAAAGATCCACCTACACCTTACAGGTTTCTTTCTAGGATGGCAGGATATGATTTCCCACGTTTTACTTTCCTCAAGTGCTTTTAACTCCTCTTCCGCAGCCTGTTTCCACTTTGGGTCAGCCATAGCTTGTTGGAAGGTGTTAGGGATTTCAATCTGTGCACTGTTTATAACAAAACTCTACATCTTGACAGATAGGTTACCATATGAAACAAACCGTTGAATTGGATGCTGAGTATAAGACCTTACCCCTTTTCTTAGTACAATAGGCCAGCCCATCTCTTTAGGATCAATTCTCGAGTTAGATTCATAGTTGTTCCTTAGAGTGTGATTGATGTCTCTCTCTGTCTCCTGAGATTGTTGCCTGGCATCTCCCTCTGATCCATCTTTTGCATCCATCCCAGTCATGATCTCAACTTGTGTTTCTGGGTCATTAGGGTTGGTATTAGGAGGTGTAGAAGGTAAAGTATCAGGGTTTTGTGGCAAGGTATCAAGGAAGTTAGTTAAGGTATTAGTGATTTCTGGGTTAATAGGTAGGGCATCAGTGGCTGTAGAAGTTGATTCATGTGAAATTAGCCATTCAATATCTGAGTATTCCCCCTGAATGGGTAATTTGGGATATTAAGCGTCCTCCTCGTAGAACACGGTGTCTTTGGAGACATGCAACTTCTTGGAAGTCGGACAGTAACACTTGTATCCTTTTTAGGTGGAGGAGTAGCCAAGGAAGATGCATTTCCAGGACCGGGCATCGAACTTACTTCCATCAGGGGCATGGACAAAGACAACACACCTAAACACTTTTAGAGGTAAAGGGTTGATGAAGGGCAATTGGGAAAGGTGGTAAGTGTTTGGACAGGGGTGGCATAATTGAGGATTTTGAAGGGCATTCAGTTGATGAGGTAGGCTGCAGTTAAGACTACATCTCCCCAAAAGGTTATGGGTACATTTCTTTCCATCAGCAGTGTTCGGGTTACCTCCAACAGATGACGGTTCTTTCGTTCGGCAACCCCATTTTGCTGAGGGGTGTAAGTGTAGGAGGTTTGATGATGAATGCCTTACTGATGAAGGGATTTTTTAAAGGTATGACTGAGGTATTCACAACCATTATCACTTCGAAGGACTTTGATAAAGGATTGAAATTGGGTTTGGACAAACTTGTGAAAGCTTTGGAAAACTTAGGCCACCTCGGATTTTTCTTTCATCAAGTAAACTCACATGAGTCTGGTGTGATCATCAATGAAAGTGACAAACCATTTTCATTTTTCTGGGTGGTTGTTCTGGCTGGGCCCCAAATGTCACTATAGATGAGTTGGAAAGGAGCAGTGGGTCGGTAGGATTGTTTTGGATAGGAGGATCGAGTTTGTTTAGCCAATTGACAAGTTTCATAGTGAAAAGGAATTGAATCTTTATTGAATAAACTTGGAAACATGTCTCATAATCAAAAGTACATCTTTGTCTTAAGAACTTGAGCTGACTAGGGCATGTTGTGTATTCCAAATCGCTTTATTTGCCATCTTCGATCTCTCCAGTTAGAAAAGTCCATCCAAGTCCCAATCGTCTTTCCCGAGTGTAAATCCTGAAATAGACACATTAGCGTCAAATATTACTTTGCATATATGTCATTTCGTTAACTTGCTCACAGATATTAAGTTACAAGTAAGCGCTGGGGCAAATAGAACATGGTGAATGCAGAGTGAATTGGATAGTGTGACGGTGCCAATTCCTTCAACTTTAGTAAATACCCCATTAGCAACTTTGACACGAAGGTATTTCGGACACAGTTTAAGACTTGTAAATAAGGTTCGATGACCTGTTATATGATTCGTGGCTCCTGAATCAACTATCCATACATCGTCGCTAGTCCGTATAGTATTGAGAACTATGATAGAATTACCTGATTGTACAAGATTAGCACTTGGCAAAGAGTTGGACTTATTCTGTTTTTCAAGTGTCCGATGGAGCATCTGCAGTTCGTCTTGACTTAATGAAGTAATGTCCTCAGCCTTTTGTTCAGTGGAGGTGAGATGACCTTGTGGTTTGCCAGTGGATGGTTTGCCGTGCAGTTTCCAACACTCCTTGATGTGACCCTTCTTATTGCAATAATTGCACCATTTGTTTTTCCATTCTTCTTGTGGCCCTCGTACTGCAAGTGCTGAACTTTCAACAAGACTTGGGCTGCTTCGGTTCAAGAGTTTCCAACTTTCTTCAAACTGCACATGATTGATGACATCAAAGAGGTGTGTGATATATATCGCCTTTCGCTTTCCACGGATATACCTTTGCACACTTTAGGACCATTGGAGGTAATTCTTTCCATTAAACCTATGGTTAATGACCATACTCTGAGGTTTTGGAAATTCTGGTGCCATGAAGGTGCTGTTCGTAGTTGAAGATGAGTTAGTGGAAGAAGAGGTGGTGGGATTGGTACTGGACATGAGGGCAGCGGGATGAAGTCAATTTTTAGATGAGTTTCCAGGGACGGAGCCAAAAAGAGGAGGGCATTTGAACGGGTTCATGATTCTGAAAAAATCCTCACCGGAAAGCTGTTGGACGGTGGTGCGTGGGGGCTCCGATCGCCGCCGCCGCTTTGGGATCTGCCGATCGGCGTCGTGCGGTGCTGCCTGTGGTGGCGGTGTACTGACACTCGCCCTCCTATTCCAGATCTGAGAACACCAATCTGTTTCTCTTTCTCCCTCTCTTTGCTATTTCTCGCTCACTGTCGCTGGTTATTTTCCTCACGGTCGCTCAGCCTCACTCTCACTCTTGGTTTCGCGAAGCTCTGATACCATATTGGAGGTGAGAGCATATAATTCTTTCTCATATATGATATCGAAGGATTACAGCAGTTTATATAGGCCAGAAACAGAGGAATCATCGCTGGTCTATAATGTGCTATAATGAAACATTATTGCATACAAATCATAATCTTTTCTAAACTAAAGATACTAGAATCAGGGATATGATGGGCTGAAATCATGGGATGTAATCATGGGCTGATTTCTAACAGTTCTTTATGGATCCTCTGGGGAATTATGTCATTCATAGTTTGAATGATGGGTTATAAATGGTGTCTGCCCTGGTGATATGAAAGCTAGCAAATCTGTTAACTATTGCATCAATAACAAGTTTTGAGGCTACGATTTTGTTATGGAGTATTCAATTATTTCTCTCTTGATGCTAGCTAGTTGTGCAATCTAATATTCCCAGTTTGATGGCTAATTTTTGTTTGCAGTTATGGAAATGTTTCCTTGATACCTTGAGGAAAGAGGCAACTGAGTAATATATCTACTTTTTGAAGAACAATAGATCTGAGACGTTTGGTGTGAGAGTTGTTGTATAGAAGCATGAGGTTCATGATCTTTAGTTTCCTGAAGTTACCTACCGGAGTACTAATGCTATTGCTGTTATATCTTGGAAACATTGTCAACTCTGCGGCACATTTGTCATCTTCATCTGAATCCACATTACATACTAATAATTGGGCTGTTTTAGTCTGCACATCACGCTTCTGGTATGTTCAGCTGCCACTTCTAATTTGCAACGTAAAATTTTAGCTACATCCAGGATATTTTGTTATCAATTTCTAAATATTTTTGTGAGTAATAAAACTCTCTTAAAGCATCATAGCATCCCTTTTTGGCTCTATTTCATCTCTACAGTATGTCTAGTGTGCTAATATGGACTTCCCTTTAGTTCCAAAGAACTTCAAATATTTTCAGCAAACTGTATTTTGATTTAGAGCAATTTTTAATGGTCTAGTGTGTGCTTCCTTGAAATTGCTTTTTAGATTAAGCATCGACAGTGCTGTCTAAACTTGTTACTAAGTCTTGTAGAAGAGATTTTATAGTTATCACCAAGTCCTAGTTGCATGACTTAACTTTAGTGTACTTAATTTGTTGTTTCCCTTATTCAGGTTTAATTATCGTCACATGGCCAATACACTATCCTTGTATAGGTAGTATCCAATTTGACATTATTTGTTTTAATTATACTCGGTAAATTGCCTTTGTTCATTATAATTTCCTTGTTAATCAGGACAGTTAAGCGGTTAGGAATACCTGATGAGAGGATATTACTCATGCTGGCAGATGACATGGCTTGTAATGCTAGAAACAAATACCCTGCCCAAGTTTTTAATAATGAAAATCATAAGCTTAATTTGTATGGGGACAATGTAGAGGTGAGTTTTCTTTAAGCATTTCATTTTCATTATTCAATAGATAATATTCTTAGTGTTGGCTTTAGAATTGTCTTGTTATGAACCCAAGTTATATTAACAAACCATAAGCTTGTGAGCCAGTTGTGGTTGTGGATTTGAAACTTCTATATATCAGTAATATAAAGTGGGAGTATATATGTACATATATGAACCCATGTACACACAAGACTAATATAATGAGATAGAAGAGTACAAAGATTGAGGATAAGGAACCAATCTAACAGCAAAGGAAAGTGAAGGAAAAATCAATGCTGATAACCAACCCAAACATCTTTTCCTTCTACTGTGTTGCCTTCTCACTGTCCAGAAAGAGATTGTTGACAAATTCTAAACTCTTGTTCATGATGCAAAGAAAAGAGGTCAAGGTCTTTTGTGGCCTATGCATCTTGAGAGGTCACTACTCTTTATTATTAATCCTATCAATACATGGCTTGAGCAGAGGCTACTCTTTGCTTTGATACACTGGCTACGTTTGTAGAAATAACATAATAAATTTGAAGTTTTACTGATTTCGACATAAAAAGAAGGATGCACGTATTAATATCTTTATATTTTGTTATGAGCATCCTTTCATTATTAATTAATTAATTTTTCTGTGAGTATAAATATTAGTGAGAGACTTTTTTTTTGTATGATGAGCCAAAAGCTTGTGCCTGGTATATAGCTTAGTCCGCCATTCTGTCTTGAATCTTGTATAAGTAGTTCGCCTGACTTTGGGTGCTGTCACCACTATAATATGTTAGCAATAACGCATTTCTCTGATAATTATGTAAGTTTTCAATTTCTCTCTCTCTAATAAATGTATTTACATCGCATTGATTGGCTTTAAGTTAATCAATCATAAATCTCATAATTTATAAGAGATTTAAGGAAGAGGTGCTGCTCTGTCATAAAGTACTATGGTTAACACAATGAACCTCCTTTTCTAGTCACATCCTCTCAATTTTTTAGTTGAATACTTGTGTACATGTAGACTTTCATCTGATATGGTCCTTGAGAGATAATATTCATCACTTTCAACATGTTTTAGGGCAATTTGCAGTGTCTTTCAGAGGATGAACATGTTACTTCCTAACTTTCAGGTTGATTATCGTGGCTATGAAGTGACGGTGGAAAACTTTTTACGAGTTTTGACGGGTCGTCATGAGGCTGCTGTTCCAAGGTCTAAGCGTCTTCTAAGTGATGAAGGGAGTCACATACTTTTGTATATGACAGGGCATGGAGGTGATGAATTTTTGAAATTTCAGGACTCAGAAGAGCTCCAAAGTCATGATTTGGCCGATGCTGTGAAGCAAATGAAAGAGAAGCATAGGTATGAAATCTTATGCAATATGATATGTAAACATAATAATTTGAAAATATAGCCGTTAGGCTAATTTCTGTTCCAAAGTCAGTTAGTTAGGAAATTAGAAGGGTTAGTTAGTTAGTTTTAGTCTTAGCTTGGTCATTAAGTCAATGTAGCCTATAAATAGAGGCTCCTACCTATTATAATCAGGCTTTTTGCAATGTGAATAATAGGAGTATAATCGTTCCTTTTCTCTCTCTGTTCTTTTCTCTCTAATCTCTTCTACTTCTTCTTCAATCCTCTCTTTCTCTTCTGATTCTCTTCTTTTCTACCCTAATTCCCAATTCTATAAACATTCAAATTACAAACTTCTATCACAATATTAACATTGTGAGTTTCAAGTTTGATTTGTGAACTTTTAGATTAGGGGCTATGGTTGTATGCATTCTTGTATGGCCGGTTGCATATGCTAAAGTGATGCCTGGTTTATTGTATAAAGTTTTTGCCTGGCAAATGTTTTATGAAATAGGCCATTTTTAAAAAATAAGAAGTTTGAATCTTGTATTTTGTGACTATCTCTTTATATAGGGCCAAAAACTCATTTCTTGTTGATATGTTGTTTCTTAGGTTTAAGGAGCTGTTGATAATGGTGGATACTTGCCAAGCTTCAACTCTTTTCTCACAGGTCTCAAATTACTTTCTAGTATATGGTTTTTAAAAATCTCGAACACGAATTCTTATGAAATGAATTTTTATGATATAGTATGGGCCATGTCCATTCTCATTGAGAGGAGAGTGCATTACCCTTTGACATATGGATAATATTTGGAATCAGTCAATCAAAGTATTGAATTGCATATTGTTGCCTTGTTTTGGTGGGTGTTCTACCATAAGATTACTGCATGCCTTGTGTTAGTCATGATATGTTGAGTTTTGCCTTTATCTGTTTCAATGGGATTTGTAATAATTGGTAAAACAATCAAGGATATTAGGAAGCTTGTGCTCGGTATTTGTTAATTTGATTGCTTCACAGGTGTGGCTAATGATTTGATACTTTAGGATATTATATTAAAATTTAAATAAAATGACCTTTGTACTTTATTTATTCAAAAACTATATTGGGTCATTCTCTGTGCCATATTCAATATTAACCCCTGTATAATTAAAAAAAAAAATTAACCCTGCCTGCATGTGATCTTGTAAAAGTACTCTAAGGCATGAGTTTCCTTCTTAAATCTGGCCTATTACTTGTGCAGTTACTTTAATTCCACTCTTTAGAGTTCCTGAGACAATTACAAAAGTTGATGGATGGAGATTTACAAACTTTCTACACTAGATAGTTAATGTCTTTGTCATCTCACAAACCCTTTCTTGCTAACTAAGCATATGTGATGTGCTTGAGTAATTTTAGCATAACCTTTGCCTGGTAACAAGGCATATGTGATATGCTAGATTAATTTTAGCATATTTTGATACATTTTGACTGTCATGTTGTGAGAATAAAGAATATGACCGCCTAGTAAATTTCTGTTTTCTTGTATACTCTTACGTTTTGACGTTCGACGCTATGTTTACTATTGGCCTGAGCTGACTTGGTACACATACTTTGCATGTATTAAAATGTACTGATGGTAGAAAGCCAGTCTGGCGCATAGGTATGCCAAGCCTGCAATGTCTAATTGTTTTCTCTCTAATGTTGAAAATAAATTGCGATTTATTTTTACTGCTAATTGTTTTCCTAGGTTGACTTGGTTCATTTTCTGAACCTTGCAGCTTCATTCACCAGGTGTTTTGGCCATTGGAAGCAGCATGAAAGGAGAGAATTCATATTCACATCACTTGGACCCAGATGTATGTATTCATTACTAATATTAACCATCTGGTGCTTGCATCTCAGTTGTCAATGGCATATAAAAATAAGCCACCAAACTGCGGTGGCAGCCCGGAATTATATCAAGAGTTTATTAAAAAATCATAATTACACAAAATTCAAGCAGTGTCATCACTTTGTTAAGTATTTTAAAACTACTCATGGGGCTTAACTCTTTATTCTTTTTTAGTAGAATTGGTACTTGAAATGGTATCTAAGTCGCTATGAACAAATGATCCAAAAAGAATTTGAGTTTTAGTCCTAGTCACAAGGTATGTTAGCTTGTTCTTTGTTTAATCTTTAATTCCAAAACAGGCTTGCATGTAAGGTGTGTTTGAGATTATAACAAAACTTTTCATGGGTCTGCACTTAAGAGCTTAAGGCTGTTTGGCTGTCAATCAGCACACATCCTAATGCAACTTTTATAAGACACTAGAAAAATTCGCATCTGGAGAACATCCATTTAGAAAGGTTTAAACAGTTTAACGAACATGTTATAAGCTTTTGAGTTGAATTGGTCCTTTATTGTACAGTTGTGTAGGAACATTCAACTTAAGCTCCAATTGATGTGTAAGTGTTAAAATAAAACTTAAATATCCTGTTGTTATTAGCAAGAACTAAGAAAACATCTGAGTAAGTATCTAGGAAAGCACAGCAGAACAGAAGAAAAAGTTAATGGCTCTAGTGTAGCTAGTAAACCAAACAGACTACAGAGAGAGTGAGTGAGTGTACCATAAAAGAATATGGAAAAAGATTATTGTACTAGTAGTCAAGAAATAAAGACAATCATAGGACCAAACAAACAGTTGGAAGAGGCAAAAACTCTAGTTCCTTCACTTGGAAGTTCTGATAGAAAGATATATGAAAGAAGAGTTTAGAGGAAGGTAAAAGGATAAAAGCTGCTTGGTTGAGGATTTTGTGATGGTCTATGATGATTTCAGGTCCCAATCCTTTCATGGAGTTCTAATGTTTGAAATCCCTAGTTTTAGTGCTGAGTGCTGACGGTAGGAAGTAAGTTGTGATGTTGGAGTGTTTTTTTTCCTCCGATTGTATGGCATAGCGATGATTTATTGAGCCTGACATGTCTTGGAGTTTTAACGCAAGGTTCCCCATTTTCAGCCTAGCCTTTCTTCCAATATGGCTAATGTTGACTACATTGATCCTTCCAATGTTTTTGACATTGTTTGTAACAGTTTGAACATTTTGTTTTTGATTTGGGTGTGATCTGGACATCTAAAATTCATTTCTGTTTTATATAATGCAGGTTGGTGTTTCGGTTGTGGACCGTTTTACGTATTACACTCTAGCCTTCTTTGAGAAGCTAAATATGTATGATAATGCCTCCTTGAGCAGGTAGACCATGAATTTTTTTTTTGGTTGTGCAAAAACATGTCTTCCTTTTCTTGTTTTGAAGTGTTTCTGCAGTCTCTGTTTAATTTTCCAGTCTTGAATGTTCTCTCAATTTGGAATCTTACTTTCCTAACTTCTTTTTAAGATGCAGTATGCTTTTTCTTTTGGTCTTTCCGAAAATTGAGTTAGGTCTTCCAATTTGTGACATGATTTTGTGTCAATTCTTGTTATTTCAGACAGGAATATTGCTCTCCATGCTTTTTATTAGCTTCATGATCAAATACATGTATAGGCAAATGACTAGAGTTACATTACATAAATCAAATCAAATCAGATCCTAATCTGATGACGTCCCCTAGCATAATGTCAAAGAATGATAGAATCAGAGTATGGTGAAATAACAATAATAATGAGATCCTAATCTAAGACAATGGACAATAGTTATGGGCCCAAGCCCATCATCACGTCATTCAACAATTCCATTGATTTGTTCTCCAAATCAAATATTTGATTTTTGGTGGGATTTTATATGTCCAAATGGATTTTCCAGGAATGTTTAATTCTGTTTTCATGATTTATAATATTTTTTAATAAAATGATCAATTATATGAAGGAAAAATGAAAAGTACATAAAGACATTCACGTATGAGACAGCAGCACACATTCAACATCAGCATACATCAGACAGACTTATAAGAAAGTTTACAAGACAAAATATGTAAAACCCAGAGACAACTATTGCCACACCCTTGTTAAAAAAAACATCAAACCATAAAGACAAAGTTGTAGATCCATCAACAGAATATGTGCAATGATTTATAATTCTATGGTCTGTGCAAATGAAAAAAAAAGTTTAATAATGATAATCCACTCATGTTTCATTCTTGGTGAATGCACATCTCTCCCCTTCTCTATTATGTTACGAAAGATAATTGTTATGAGTTGCTCCAAAGCATGTCAAGAAAATTGTGTTGCAGTAGGTATAGAGCATTCCAGCATCATATTCTTTTGAAAGTTATATTGTTGACTTGGGGATATTTTGTGTTTATTTTGCAGCTTTTTCAATTCATTTAATCCAAATTTGTTGATGTCAACTGCGTACTATAGAATGGACCTATATCAACGTAGATTAGAGGAGGTAATAATTTCATGTTCTTAATTTAATGCAGTAGAACTTTTTTGTAAAGAAATAAATGTATTAAAATATTTTACATGGCGAGGAATTTTGAGTATCATATTATTTTGTTGAGGGATTACCTACATAACAAATGGATGTCTGCTACGCAAATTTCTGCTACCTGACACTATTTTACATCTCATGATGCATCATGGGGTGCAAAACTTCAAATAATATTGGTTGTCCATATTCCGTATCTAGTTTCTATTTGACAGATTTTATATTGTAATTTTATATCCACTCAGATTTATTGTGTAAATCATTTTATAAGCTACTATCCATAGAATAGTGAAGCAATGAGAGTCTTGCATACGTCGATAGGATATTGGTTGTGGTTGCTAGATTGATCTCTTGACAAGATAGATGCTTAAAGGCTATACGTGCTAGCGAAGTACATGCCAATAAAGTTTGTTTCTGTGTGTTTATGCTTCTATCTAGTAGTTATTACGTTGATGTGTTGGTAAAAATGAGTATTAATCAATCTGGATGGGAAGAATTCTGTAAGGGTGATTTTGTTTCTCCTTGTTAGGTACCTGTGACCAACTTCTTTGGTTCTGTAATGGAAACATTACACACTGATTCAGCATACAAATCCCACAGGAGTATAGATGTTGGAGAAGCAAAAATTAAAAAGCGCACAGATCAATCAATCTCCGTGAGCGACAGAAGAATTCTAAGAAACACGAATAACAAGGATCAAGTTGGTAACTTGAGCACTGAGGTGACTATCATATGGACAATTAGGATTAGTAGTGCATAATATCAATGCATATCATTATTCAAGAGAATGGATCTTCTGTGCAGGAAAATTCACAGGATAGCTATGGACAACTCTGGAATTCTATTCTCAGCAAAGTGACCACAACTGAAAATGTGGATGAATTTGTCTGCCATGGCCTTCTTTTAATGCTTTCTTTGTTGGTAGCTTCCACATGGCTATCACACTAAAGGGCTGGAACAACGATTTCATAGTTGCTCATGCATGCCTTTAATGTTGTGGTTCCTAGACATGCAATTTTCCAGGAAAATGCTGAGAATTGATGGTTTTCACAAGAGGATTGAGTTCAGAGGAAGCTGCTTCATAGTTTTAACCTGGTGGTTAGTCATTTTTTGTTGCCTTGTTGATGCTGTGGCATGACCCTGTTGTTCGATTATGCATATTCAAATGGTGTTTTTCGGATAACTGTATTTAAGTGAAATGGAAATCAACGGATATATGATCAAGATTCACTGAGGCACTTGAATTTCAAACTGTTCATTCAAGCCGCGATAAGAAGCAATAGCAGCTATATTGATTTTAGCTGTTTTTTCTCAGTACAAGTTTGATTTTATCTGTTTTTCTAGTGAAAATTTCTTAGTGTGAAGTAAATTTTAGATGAAATTAAATTACGTTTTGTCCCTTTAGGGTTTGTTTGGTATGAGGGGAAGGGAGGGAAAAGAGGCGGAGGAAAAAAATGTTTAAATTAAATTTAAGAAAATTAGAGAAGTGGAGTTAAAAGATTTTAATTAATTTTTTTAATCTTTTATCTTACATCTTTATTTTATTAAATATTGTGACTCAACTTCTTTAATTTTTGTAAATCTAATTCGTGCAAAATTTTCCTCCCCTTCCGCCCCCTCCAAACCCCTTGTACCAAACAGTCCCTTAGGGCCTATTTGGTACGTTGGAATTGATTTTTATGGAAATAGAGATGGATATGGATTTTAAAAGTGTGTTTTGTATGTCATGGAAATAAGGCATAATTTTTTAATTTAAATATGTATTGTTTGTATTAAAAGACCACAATGCCCTTCAAAATTTTTCTGAATTGTAGAGCCAAAATGACCCATCATTGCCGCCGTTGAACCCCCAGAATCTTTTTCCATGGAAACTCTTCAAGCTCCAGCCGACAAGGTCCTTCACCCTCCACAATGTAATGAAGGTTCATCAGCCATCAACAAGAGCAAAAATTGAATTTCAGTAGGGTACTATTCAAACACACTTTTGATTATAACATGAAGAAATCAAAACTGACCCATATGGCTCTGTTCATAATAACATGCACTGAGAAATCAAAACCACGAAATAATACAAGTGTTGAACAATAAAACCATTGTTCTCTTGCTATTTTAGACAAACACTGACACCCATATGAATTCACCATTTTTGTTGGATCTCCATTTTTTTCAGATCTGAAGTTTGCTATTTCAAAGCAAAAATATGGGGAAGAATGAGTTTGAGGCTGTTGAATCCAGATCTGTGGCCAATTGGCCATCATGATAGGGAGATGATAGAGAATTCAAAGATTTTTGCCGTCGAAAATCTCTGCCTTCATGCAATCGGACAGGAGGACGGTCTCTACCGGCGATGAACTTAAAGTCGAAGTCACTGGTTCTTCAAGACCGTCAAATCTCTACGTACTTGTCGTTGGAGCTATGAAGAAGGCGAAGTAGGGGGAAGCTTGCCAACGGTGGGTGAGTGGCTTGTCTGCTGGCGCCGTTATCATCGTCAGTGGTGGGATGAGATGAGACCAATGAAGCTTGAAGGGCAAAAAGGAATTGACCGCATGGAATTACAAATCTTTAGTTTTTGGGTGGAAGCCAATTTGATGGAATTAGGGAGATTAGTTTCCACATGGAAATGATTTTCAAAGCTATTTTAGTTGTACCAAACACACTTGTGGTATGGAATTGAATTCCATTTCCAATTCCAGCAGCCTAATTCTAGTGAACCAAACATGACCTAATGTTCAAATGTCTCAATTTGATTTTCCAACACATCTTTAAGTGCAAAGATTGATAGTGTTTTCCTCAAATCATTGGTTTGTTTGGTTTGGCTTTATTAGGTGGGTAATACTACCTTCGGTACACATTGAAATTGTCAAGTTGAAGTTCAAATACTTTAGTATGATCAGTCCAAAAAGAAAAAGAATTGATATCAATATTTAAAAGGGGGTTGATTATGATTGTAGGCCTCTACAGTTTGTTCAAATTTTAATTTTGGTCCACCGTCCATGTAGTTTCAATTGGTCCTATAGTTTCTTAAGGACTTTGTTTGAGTTTAAGTATAAGAATGAAAACAAAAGTTTCTCAAAAGTATAGGGACTATTCATTAAATTCAGATCAAATTTTTGAGTTATGAAATTATAAAGGTTAAAATCAACGATTTGAAACTATAAAGATTACAATCAAAATTTAATTTAACTATATGGACTAATAATGATATTAACTCTTTAAAAAACATTATTTTGGATCAATGAACACCCAGTTTAAACCTAAACTATTTTTCTGAATAAAACTCTCTTTTATTTTTGCTGAATATACTTGTATTTAACAGGAGGAAACATGTGAGACCGTGTAGTTCAATTTTCACCCTCTCATGTTGATGGAGTCTTAACAATTTAAATTTAGAATTGAATAAAAAAAGACATTGAAAGCTACAAAAAGTATTGAGTGAATCTAAAGTGAAATTGAATTATTATGCTTAATGTTGAAACCCACATACGTAGGCCGAGTTCAAAGTTAAGCTCAATTAAAATCAAAGTTGGCCAGGGAACATTTTAGGGGTGTTTAAATATTAAGATTAAACTGTTTTGAAAAATAACATTAATATTAAATTGTAGTCAATTTAAGTTCGAATTCAATTTTGATAGAGAACCTTAATTAAAGTTAGGGAAAATTCCAAAAAAATACCTTGGAATATAGGAAAAGACAAATTAGTACTGTGAAATTCGAAAATCCAAAGTCAGTTCGGTGTCAGTATGGAGGAAGAATATGAGATTATGAAATTTCAGCAAAAAGATGCATCTACCCTTCAGCTCTCTCTCTCTCTTGGTCAGAATAACAACACGGATCTTTTTATTAACAACATCGGATTTTATATGAACAACTCCACTTTCTTTTTTCATAATAACAATGCCGGTCTCTTTATTAACAACACTGGATTATACATTACCAAATCGACTTTCTTGTTTCACAATAACAATACCGGTTGCTATATTAACAACACCACATTCTACATTAACAACTCGACTTTCTTGTTTAACAACTTCATAATTTAAGTTTCAGAGCCAATAACAATACATTTCTCTTTATTAACAATACCATATTTTACATTAACAATACCATATTTGAGATACGAAGTTGTGAAAGAAGAGTTGAAGGGAAGATATGGTATTGTTAATGTAGAATGCGGTGTTATTAATAAAGATACCTATGTTGTTATTCCGATTGTGAGAGAGGGAGAGTTAAAGGACAGATGCATCTTTTCACTGAAATTTCATAATCTCATATTCCTCCTCCGTATTGACATCGAACCGACTTGGGATTTTTGAATTTCGCAGCACTGATTTGTCCTTTTACATATTTCAAAGTTTTTTTTTTTTTTTTAACTTTCCCTTAAAATTATCCAAAATATCACAAGTTGAATTAATATACAACACAGGTCGAGTTCAATCTAGTGAGGGACTACCTTGTGTCACTTCCGTGGTTTCCATACTTTTATTGCACATTTGGAAATGTTATGGTTTGGGCGATTTGTCAGTTAAAGCCCGTAAATCAAAACTTATTTTTTTAATCTTTGGTTACTATTTATTTAATTTAACATTTCTAGTTTAACGATCCAGCTATGGAAATTCGTAACTCTTATGAGAATGCTCTAAAATAGTATCAGAAATTTCTTGAAGTTCTTTACATGAGAAAAATATCATTTTAGCCTTAGACTATTCATATTAATTGTAATAGAGCCTAGTTGTGATTTACACAGCAGATCACCATAACAAGAAAGATGGTAGGAGAGAAAAGATTGCTAGAAACCTGAATAGTAGAGGTGAGGAATAACTGAAGGAGGCACATCCTATTTATAGTGGTTTAGGATGGCCACTAATTAGAAAACATGTGCACTCTTTCTTGCCCTCCAAGATAATAATTAAATTAATTGATTCTCAATTAATTTTCTAATTATGGTGACTTGTTCCTCAATTAACAAATTCATAATTATTACTGAATTATTTCCCAATCTGCAATTAATGCTGATTTTATTCTTATTTGATTAGGCTACTTATATCCTAATCAAATAGTCCAACCCATCAAAGGCGGACTTGGACCCAAAGTCCAACATCTCCCTTTCGCACTTGATGGGCCTCCCATCGTGCGTAATCCTTTTACTGTAATCCTTTTCCAAAAGAGATAACCAAGAATCCAAAATAACATCCCTACAAAGTCCTAACTGCTCCTGGTCGTTCACTTCTCCTTGGAGCCACTTGCTCTATCTGGAATGTTAGTCAATGGAAAGAATGATATTCAAAAGAATCCCAATAGTAACAAATCACTTATACAATATATAAACATATAGCATATAAATAACCATTAACAGCAGCATCAACAGCAACACAATGTCATTTGGCTTTCATCACAACGACAGCACTCATGGCTGTATACATAATCACGACAGCTTTCGCTGTATAATGCCAGATCACGCTGGATAACGATAGCTTTTACTGTATAACTCCAGCTCACGCTGGATAATGACAGCTATCACCAGCTGTATAGGCAGCAGCATCAGATATCATCACAAAACAATGATACACACACATACAATACAATTACACATAGCATAAGAGAAGAGTCACTACCTTGTTCTTTCCTGACATGTGCCGGCATAGGTTGCTTGCGATTAGGACAAATGTCGAACCCTATAAACCAAAGTCAAGGACGATAGGTTATTCTCTATTCCAAATTCTCATATTCAGAACACTTAAAGTTGGTTATCACTTGGACTCTTTAGGTGGCTACTAGAATCCTAGACACATACCTAAAGGGTTGGGAAGTACTATCTTAAAGACCACATTTTAGTGTGCTTCGTAAAACATGCCATTTCCAGCTTCCGACTTGGTTCTAAAATATTAAATGTTTAGGAAATAGGTCATAAACTATCCAAGTATCATTTTAGACTCTTCCATAGTGTTTCTTGTGATTACATTAGCCTATAGTGAAAATTTACCAAAATGCCTCCGGACCCCGGCCCAGCCCCGCCGTACCTGATACGGCTGTACTTTTCCCGAAATTTTGACATAGGCTATTCTAACATATTTTCATCCAAGGAATCCATTTTCAGACTCAAAATTACTAAATTCATTGTCAAATTATGAAAATACCCTTGACAGCCCTTTTTAAAGGTTTCAGGGGCATTTTTATAATTATGTTGTTCAGCCTTTTTCGAAAAAGTGACAAACTGTAACCCTAGCTAATTTTCACTCCTGAACCCAATGGAACCATCAAATCAATGAAAATCCAACTCTAAGACCCATTTCTAGAGCTGGCCAAAATTTATGAGTTCTCAGGGAAAAAGCGGGGTTCTGCGATTTCGGCTGCGTAAACACATTCCTTTCTACTCCTAACCACTTCATTGACTATTCCATTAGATTACAACTAACATTTAGTACCAATTTGGGCAGTATAACAGCCCCCACAACCCATTTTCCATTTTTCACACAAAGACAATCTAGCAAAATTTCACTAATTAAATTGTCCGCAGCAGTCAAAATAATCAATATACAAGAGTTTGGAAGTTACCTCAAGCTCCCACTAGCTTTCCCTTGACTTGGATAAACCCTAGCTGTTTCTAACACCAAAAGAGGAGCTTCCAAACCTTAAAGAACATAAAAGAGTAGCTTAGGATCAGAGTTATATGCGTTAGGAACTAGATTGTCGGAGAAATCGGCTTACCTTGCGAGTTCTCTTCTCCTTCTCTCTCTAAACTCTCTCAACTATTCTTTCTCTATTTCAACTGTTATGTGCATCTGATATGGCTGAAGGAAGGTGAAGGATAATGTTTTATATCATATATGTTAGAACCGACTGACATCCAAGAAGGGGGTGAATTGGGTGTAAGATAAAAACTTAAGAACTTTGAAAATCTTTTCGCATCTTAGTAAAAGCAATAAGTATGAAGGTAATGAATCATAAATCAACAGTTAGATTAAATAATATATGCTGGAAATATAAGAGCTTAGGGAAGAGAATATGCAAACTGTGATTTATCCTGGTTCGGTCCAATCTGTGATGGCCTACGTCCAGTCCTCAAGCTCCTCCTGAGATTTTCAAATCCACTATCTTCTTGTTTAATTCGGGCACAAGAAAAGTTTTTACAATCCCACAAGTTTAGCCAGGTACTTGTGAAACCTTTTACAAAACTCTCACCAAGATACTCCCCCTTACGGCAAGTCTTATGTGCAGAGCAATCCCGAAGATCTTCCTCTCCTGCTTACTCATGCAAGTCTTACGAGCAGCAACATTCTCTCCTGCTTACACCCCTGTAAGTCTTATGAGTAGCAATGTTCTCTACTGCTTCCACCTTGTAAGTCTTACGAGCAGAATGTCTTACTAGCAATTCTCTCTACAGCTTCCCCCGTAAGGAAATCAACCTTCTCAAGGTCCCTTTACCTTGAGATCAACTCAGAAATATAGTTGAAAGTGTTTACAGACTCTCTCACAGAGTGGGTATAATACTCACTGAAGTACAATAAAAATAATCACTCTCTCAATGATAAGTAATATAGAAACTGGAAAATAGAGAGTGTTTGGGTAGAAGCAGAGGATTCATATTTCTATCATTTTTCTCATAGTTGCTCGCTGTCTCCGTTACACATCGACGTTGAATGCTCTCTTATTTATAGTTGATGAAGATGATGACCATTGTGAGCATTCGTCCGTTGGAGTCATTTTGACTGTTGAGCATATTTGAAAAACAAGCTACCATGAGATTTCCGTTGTAAAGTAAAGCGTCACGTTGAGGAGCGGTATGTCTCATTATAAGCTGAACATCACGTTGTGGAGCGGGATGAATATGTTTGAGTTTCCAAACAATCTCTCATGGTGGGTTAGTTGTTTGTCGTGGTAGGTAGCCGTCATTCGGTGTGTAATGATGTCGCCTGCAACACTTGACTCTTTCATTTGAATCTGTAATCTCACCATTAAATTTCCTGCTTCACACTGCAAAATGCTTAATCACTAATATGATGAAGTATTAGTCATGAGTATGTTGGATCATTGGTCAAAAGATGAATTTCTGGCTTATGTGACTCATCACGTTGAGTGAAGATATTCGCCATACGTGACCTCCATTCTTGAAGATGCAATCCAAATATTTAATCCCCTGTTTTACACTTGAAATATATGTTAGTTAATGTTTAGGAACAATAACAAGTGAAAACATGATGATTGTATAACATTTAACCACGTTTGGATTGATGGCTATGAGAGTCTGAACTTCTACGTTGCTTCTGTCAGGACCTCACTCGAGTGCAAAGAAGCCTCACTCGAGTGCATGTACAATTTCAAGTTCTGAATTCCTCTCGGGCAAACACTTTCTGTCCAACACTCGCATCTGCTCGAGTGCAATTCTGGACATCACTCAAGTGTAACCAGTCATGCTCGAGTGTGCTTCTTGTTTTCACGTACATGCTTCTTCTCGGGTCAACACTTTCATGTCAAAACTTGCATGTGCTAAAGTGAGAAATAGTCTAATGCTCGAGAGTATGGATCCTAGTGCTTGAGGGTTGAAAATTCCTTCATGATTCAGCTGCTTCTGGACATCACTCGCACAACATTTTTCAAGAGTACATTTTTGCACTCGCGAGTGATGTGGGGCCACTTTAGAAAAAATTTATTTATTTGATTCTAATGATGTATCATAAGAAAGCTCTTGCCATATGCATTCCAATGCAAAAAGAATCATCTCCAAACTCCTTGTATTCTGCAAGTTATGATCGAAAGAGTGCCTATCCCACTAGACTGCACAAACGTCAATTTCCAGAAGGCATAGCTCCTAGAATATACGTTTAAATTAGACATATTACCTATCCATGGAACGCTCTTTGAGTCTAGTTTCATTTGGCACTAGTTTTGTCTCAATCTGATGTGTAGTTTGTGAGCTATTCTCAAAATACTGAACCTGTGTTGAAAAGTGATGGTGATTTCACTGTCATCTTCCACGGATCATATCTCCTTCATTTGAGCTTCTTTTAATGTGATCTTGGTGCAAATATTACGTGTTGTGAGTATTCATTCATATACCACCGGTTTCAGGTCAATCCAATGTGTGGTTTGAGAGATATGACCAAAATACCGGATCTCTGTCAGGCTAAACGTAAAACAGAGTTGAATAGAGTATTCATCCCGTGCTCGAGTGTGTTCATCCGTGCTCGAGTGCAACACCTCTGGTACTCAAGTATTGAGCTCTCACTCGAGTAAAACTCCCCTAAAAGTGCCATAACTCACATATAAGTCATCTTAGCTTCGTATTAACCTATTCCAACCATCATTTGATCATAGAAGCCTCCGGTATCATCATAGAAACCTCCAGTATCACTTCTAATAGCTTGAACCTTAGTATTCTCATAAGATCTTACAAGTTCTTCTTTCTTCCATATCTTTCTTCTTGATTTTCCTCTTGATAATAATTCTCCATAACCCAAGTAAGCATCTCCTTGACTATCTTCAATTTCTTTCTTCTTCTTCCTCTAGTTCATTTTCATTAATTCAATCTTCTTCATTCTTTGCTTGACTAATCTACAAAATATGTAGCATTAAATATAGTAGTTAGTCAAAGAAATACATTATATAAAATTTTTGCTCTTATCATTTCACATCTATATTTGACATCATCAAAACTAACACTACTACAAAAAGGTTGAAAGGTGGCGCACATATTGTGGCCCTTCCTTAATGAAGTGCCACAGCTGCTCATTTATTATTATTTTTATATTATATGTTTTTTTTTTAACCAGCTGTGGCGCCTGGGAGGTTAGGTGCCACAGCTGGTATGATCAAGTGTGGTGCCTGCCTAGCCAGGCGCCACACTTGACAAGGTGGTAGCAGCTGTGGCGCCTGGCACGCCAGGCGCCACACTAGCTTATGGTCAGGTGTGGCGCCTGGCTGGTGAGGCGCCACCCCTGACCCTTAAAAAAAAAAGTTTTTGTCAGGGGTGGCGCCACCCCTGACCTTTTTTAAAAAAAAAATTTTTTGTCAGGACTGGCACACCCCTGACTCTTTTTTTTTTTAAAAAAAAAAGTTTTGTCAGGGGTGGCACCTGCTTGGCCAGGCGCCACCCCTGACCCTTTGTTTAAAAAAAAAAATTTGTCAGGAGTGGCGCCTGCCTGGTCAGGCGCCACCCCTGACTCTTTTTTAAAAAAAAAAATTTTTTTCAGAACTGGCGCACCCGTGACACTTTTTTTAAACAAAAAAATTTGTCAGGGGTGGCGCCTGCCTGGCCAGGCGCCACCCCTGACCCTTTTTTTTTTTAAAAAAAAAAAATTTGTCAGGAGTGGCGCCTGCCTGATCAGACGCCACCCCTGACTCTTTTTTAAAAAAAAAAATTTTGATATCCTATCCCTTCCCCACCAATGAGATCCCAACCCGCCCCCCCTTATCCCCTTTTGTTTTCCCGCCGCCCCCCCCCCCCAATCTCTTTCATTTCCCGCCTCCACCCCCCCTCCATCTCTTTCTCTCTATCTTTAATTATTCCCTCTATCACTTTCCCTTCCATCTGTGCGTGCACCCCATCCCTCCATTTTCTCTTCTTCATATCTTAAAACTACACCCACACGCGCACACGTTTTTGTATTTTTCCAACTGCCAACCCCACTTCTTTCCGTATTATTCCGTTGTCTTCAACTCTTTTGGTCCCCAATCCATTTGGTAGCTAGTGCTCAAATTTCTTCCTTCCCTCACTAAGATTGCGTCACCAACGGCAATTACGTGGTCCCCCACTCCACTGATCAACCTGTAAGTTCAACTTGCGTTTTCTTTTTATTAATTTTTTTTTCAGGTTGTTTTGCGTGCTCTTTTTTTCTTTATGGCATGGTTGCGATGCTTTTTTTGATTTTTTCCCTGTTATGACACGCATACATGTATATTTATATTTATTGAGAGATTTTTCAGATATAGCAGTTGAATTTATTTGGACGTCAATCTAATATAAGGATTATTCTCAAATTATATAGCACACAGTAACGAATTAGATTAAGATTTTGTCATTATTAGGCATGAATAGGTATCGCTTTTCGGTGGTTGGTTATATGGTAACCATATACTATGGGGCCTTCTCTTTTGGTTCAGCATTTTTGCGAGTTTGATGGAATTTCTAAGCCCCAAATATTTCAGCTAGGTTTACAGTATATTGTATAACAATTTTCATTACTACTTTAGCTAATCAATCATTTGTTGGTATCATTTTAAAGTTATCTATTATTGTTCTTATTAAACCTTGCAGACTATAATTATATATGCATGGGATAATTATATATGCATGAGGAAAAAATATGCTAAAAAAAAACCAATACGAAAAACCCAAAAAAATATGAGGAAAAAATATGCTAAAAAAAACCAGAACGAAAAATTGAAAAAAAAAAAGACCTACGCCACAGGAGGTATAGGCCTACTGTGGCGCCTGACCGGCCAGGCGCCACAGGAGGCTTACCTCCTGTGGCGCCTGGCCGGTCAGGCGCCACAGAAGGCCCATCCACCTGTGGCGCCTGGCCGGCCAGGCGCCACAGGAGGTAAGCTTCCTATGGCGCCTGGCAGGTTAGGCGCCATAGGAAGTTATTTTTAAAAAAAAAAAATTTAAAAATCTGTGGCGCTTCCAAGCGCCACAGCTTTTTTTAGTAGCGTTAAGATAGGTGGCATTTCGCAAGTGCCACAGCTACTGCAATTATAAGCGCTACAGATTTGGTTTTTTGTAGTAGTGTAATCATATCTAACAATATATTATATGATATTTAATTATTAAATTAATTTCCAACAATTTCGGATTTTTTAGAAATTCTGGCAGATTTCCACCCAAACTTTGAAAAATCATAACTAATTCTAGAAAAATAGAAATGGAGTGATTCCAAAGTCTATAAAACCCTTATTGAGTCTAATTTTAAGGAAAAATATAGAATTTTGCTTTCTGGAATCACAAGATTTCCAGAATTTTAATCTTTTCTTGTTGTTCCAAAAAATAATCAATTTCGCTGGGCAAACTTCAAAAATTCATAACTCTTAGCTCACAAATCAAAATGACACAAATTATACGTCCATTTTGAAGCTTGACATGTGAACTTTAAGAGTGGAAAGTTTCAGAATTTTTAGACACTATTTGCCCATTTCAAATGTCCATACAAACCAACAGCCCCGCACAGAATTACACTTAATAGTTTTTCAAATTTTCAACCAATGTGTCCAATGGCTCCAAAATCAACAATCAAACCTATTCCCACACAATTTTTCACAAAGAAACTATTGGAATCACTAAAACCACCAAATTCCCATCACACATTCTCCAAAATTTTTTATTCGACAATAATTATATCCACTTTTGAAATTATTAGCTCTTAATCACTTTTTAGGATATTACAAATGCTCTATTTGTATATCAGTTCAATCCTTTTATTCACTGGCTGTCACTTGACAAGAAATATTAGTTTTATTTTATGAATTTTCTTTCTTTGGCGTTAATTACTTTGCCATTTTTTCTTAAGTTTTTTAGTTCTTCTATTTGTATTCTAACTGTATGCAATTTGTAAACCTCTTATATATTTAATTTCATTTTGTATCAGATTAAAAAAACTCCACATAGACAAAGGAATGAGATTACAAGAAAAATAACTTTAAAATGCATTCACTTAATGTAGAGGAATCATTATGCCATACAATACATGAATCCAATGAAAATAGCAAAGGGAAAAGAGCATATTAGTCCCGGTGCAAAAGAAAAAAAAAGAAACAAAAAAAGAAGGGTTTTGCATCCACTAAAGCAACTAACTAAAGCCAAAGTAGCAATATGTATAAAAGAAATCAGGTGAGGGTGATCATATTCTTGAAAACCTCCCTATACACAATATTGGTGACCCCCTACATTATAATCCGTAATTATAATTCAAAAATGCATAATTAAGAAAAATTAGAGACTAATGGTTATTTCAAAATCTGTTAAGTCCTAAACTTCAAAGCTAGCAATCGCCCTAAGATGAAGTGGGTTTTCAAAATTTCTATCAAAATCGGTTTAATCTGGTCTCCTATTCACATTTCAAATATAATTCACCTGTGCAGTTAAGTTGCATTCATAAATAACAGAGTGTAAACCAAAATTCTCAACAACCTCCGGGTTTTCATATATTAACCAAAAGGTTTACAAGGCATTTTCGCTGTAACCCCCTGCCGTAATTAATATTCGGATTACGCAATAAAGTGAAATAGAGACCAATAAGAACAAAATTTAATATTATAAACCCATCTACCAGACGGGGTTTTCACAAACACCTTTCGAAATCATTTATAAACTTGGTCTCAGAATCACATTTCCGAATACAATTACTACGCGGAATATCACATTCATAACAAATCAGAGTACACAACAATAATCCCGGTTTCCATATATTAACTCAAGCTTTATAGAGCACATTCGCCCATACAAGCCCTCATATGGGGATTACACAAAGTCTTCTCAAATACATAGCAAATCCTCATCCACATACTTATATACACATCCAAATCTATATACTCCCATCTGGGATGATAACCAACTACTAAAGGAAGTCCTCATCGCCCTTGGCTGCTTACTCCATCATCGATCTACTACCCTGTCTGAAAGGTTAGTAGGGGAGGGTGAGATTCTAGAGAATCTCAGTAGGATAACAATATCAATATGCATGTACGATAAATGTTTAATGCATGACATGCTTGCATCACACAACTCATGATAACACAACGACAATTTGCCAGCTCAATGCTTCGAACAATATACCTATGGCCATAGCATAAATTGAAACATAGCTTCAAATTACACATAATTATGCAAAGCTAAGACATGCACCAACACACTAACACATATATCAAATACAAGCAGAAGAGATATGTTTCCTACCTCCAGTCTTTTCTCCTCGATTTGCGTGCCAGCAACTCGGGGCTTCACATTCGATCCTACAATGTCAAATGTACTATTTAGACACTTCCATAGTGTTTCTGGGGGTTATATGAGGCTATATTGAAAATTTACTAAAATACCCCCGGGGACCCGGCCCGGCCCCGCCGTACCCGGTCCGGCTGTACTTTTCTTGAAATATTGACATGGGCTATTCTAACATATTTTCGCCCAAGGAATCCATTTTCGGACTCGGAATTATCAAATTCAATGTCAATTACAAAATTACCCTTGGCAGCCCCACTTTAAGGGTTTCAGGGGCGTTTTCGTAATTATGCTTTTTCGGCCTTTTCCGAAAAAGTGACCAACTGTAACCCCACCTAATTTTCGCTCCTGAACTCAATGGAATCATCAAATCATTGAAAATCCATCTCTAACCCCTCCAAACCAGGCTTGGCCGAAATTCTCAATTCCCCGGGAAAAATTGGGGTTTTTCGGTTCCGGCTCCGTAAACACGTTCCTTTCTACTCCTAACCACTTTATTGACTATTCCATTAGATTAGAACTACCATTTAGTATCAATTTGGGCAGCATAACACCTAGGCCTACCCATTTTCCAAATTTACAAACAAAGACAATCCGGTGAAATTTCACCGATTAAATCAACCACAGCAGCCAGAATAGTCAATATGCACGAGTTTGGAAGTTACCTCAAGCTCCCACTAGCTTTTCCTTCTTGTGGCTGAAAACCCTAACTTCAAAACACCAAAAGAGGAGCTTCCAAACCTTAAAGAACAAAGAGGAGTAGTTTAGAGTCGGAGTTATACGCGTTAGGAGCGAAATCGTCGGAGAAATCGGCTTACCTTGTGATTTTTCTTCTCTTTCTCTCTCTAAACTCTCTCAACTTTCTCACACTATGTTCAGGTGCTGTGCGTGAATGAGCAGCTGAAGATGATGAGAAGATGTTTTAATTCCATGCTTATGTCATCTTGCCTTTTGATGATGTCATAATTCCCAAAATTGGCATTTTCGGATTTTCTGGCAAATTTTCTGCCCAATCTTTGAAAAATCATAACTAATTCTAGAAAAATCTAAATGAGGTGATCCCAAAGCCAAATGAAATATATTTAAGTCCTCTTCATAGGAAAAATATTGGCCATTACTAAAAATCACCACACAATTCCATAATTACATAAAACTCATCACTGCCCCAAAACAGAGTTCAGTTTCCATCCCAAACTTTGGACAGTCATATCTCCTAGTTCACAAAACTAAATGGCACAAATTATATGTCCATTTCGAAGCTTGAGATGTGAACTATAAGACTGGAAAGTTTCATAATTTTATGACATCATGTGCCTAGTAAAAACGTCCACACGAGAAGACTGCCCAGACAGAATTCACACTGGACAGCATTTCCAGTTTTGCAACCAATGTGTCCAATCCAATTTAAATCAATTCCAATGATTAAATACCACAACATGACACCATTTCCATCACAATACCCCATTCAATTCTTCCCTCTATTCTAAGTCAATTTGGATGTTAATCCACAATTGAACTCAAATACAGGGTTTTGGCGTTGCTCATAACACAAGCGACTACAATCCACTTTATATTCTCTAAAAGGGTTCATTAATCACTAACCACGTCCACTTTTGTAGTCATTAACTCCTAATCACAATTTGGGATCTTGCTAAACCGGGGCTTAGCAATCCACTAACCTCAGGCTTATTCTCTAGCCTCGAGTCTCAAAATTCGGGGTGTTACATTCGCCCCTTACAGTTTCTCATCCAGGGGATTACATAACCACATTCACAATATGTATCTACAACATGTACAGTATTCCCAAACAAAAAATGACAACAAACCAACAAACGAAAATAAAGAACTAGTCGTCCTTGGTTGTCTGCTTCTCCTTCAAGCCACTTGCCCTAGCTGTAGGTTAGTCAATGGAAAGAGTGAAATTCAAGAGAATCCCAGTAGTAACAAATCACTCATACAATATATAATCACATAGCATGTAAGCAAATCATCAATCAACACAGCAGCAACGATCATAGTGTACACATAGCCTTGCGACTTACACATGTCTTCGCAACATACACATAGCCTTGCTGTTTACACATGCCTTCACAGCATACGCATAGCCTTACGGCTTACACATAGCCTTTTGTCTTTCACATCTACAAGCTTTGCAGTATTCCAAATCATCACAATTCAATCATCAATCAAACATACAATTCATCATGTAATGCCCCAAATTTTGATTAAGGACTAATGACGATTATTAAGAATGATTTTTGAATTAAAGTTGATTTGAGATCCAAATTAATTATTAGAAATGCCCAACACCCTATATTTTAGCATAATTATTTGATAAAATAATTATTTGGGTTAAAATAAGAGGGAAATGGTGCATGGAGAAAGGAAAAAGAATTAGAATATGTGTTATATGGCAATTATTGTGAATGTGCCATAATCAGGAGAAAATTTGGAAGAATGGAAAATTTACCGGTCAATTAGTCAGTGATTAATATAGAAATTAATTACTAATTAAAATAAATGAAGAGTGTGACTCAATGGTTAATGGAGCTAATTAGAGTAACCAAGTGGTTACTTACTTTATGAGAAACAAGGAGATTATGACATGTGGCATTGTTTGAGTGTGCATGAAGGGAGTTGGTGGAAGGAAAAGTCAAATGTATCATATTTTATCATTTTCTCTCTCTCTCTCCCTCTCCCTTGTGCGTATGGGCAAGGGAATGAGGCATAAACTCTGCCTCCACCTTCATTATCTTCAGCATCACACATTCTCTCTCCCTCCAAGCTCTCACTTTCGCCATTTTTTAAGAAGAAAGAGAAAAGGAAAGCTTGAGATTAAGGTAATATCTTGACCTCAAATGCCAAAACCTCCTTCTATAATCTTGTTCTCCTTGTTGAGATCTTTCATCCTATAGTTTTAGATTCTCAAGAGGAGGTGTTTTTGTGCTTGAGAAAATTTGGAAGTTAGTTAATCAAGAAACAAGTTTGAAAAAGTGAAAGAGGTGAGTGAAAGCTTCATTTTGGTATATAAGTTGTGACTATTTGTTGAGCCTATAGTTTCTGGAATTTTTGCCCTAATTTAAGTGATTTAGGGTTATGGAGAGTATAGTATGTTGTTATCATGGAAATGGTGCCTTGTTTAGTGTTTTGAATTGATAGAATTGAATTGAAGATTAAATGTAAAGTTTGGCAATTTTGGGTTTTGTGTTGAATATGTGCCAAAAATAGAACATGTTAAAGGAATGAGAATTTGGTTATTTTGATCTTTCCATTGGATTCCTTGTGGAAAATTGTGTAGGAGTAGTGTTGGAGGTGAATTTTTAACCATTGGAAACTTAAGTTTAAAAGTTGCAAGAATTGGTTAGTGAAAACCCTGTGCTGGCAGTCAGATTGCATGGTGTTTTAAAATAGTAAATGCTGGCTAAAAATTCTGAAACTTTTTAGTCTAATAATAGACATGCCAAGCTTTAATTTGACATATTATGGAGGTCATTTTGATGTGCGTACTGGGAGTTATGAATTTTCAAATTTTGATGTCAAAACTGGGATCAATTTAGGAACAGCAAAGAGAATTGTCTAATTCCGTATTTTTGAAGTTATAGACAGCAATGATTTATATTTTTTTTATAAATAGGACTTAAATAGCTTTCCATTGGCTTTGGAATCATCTCATTTTTATTTTTCTAGAATTATTTATGATTTTTGGAAGATCAACTCAGAAACTGAAAATTTTTTGGCCGCAGTCGAAAGTCCTTGGCCACAGACCAAAAGCTTCTGACCTGCTTTTGACCCCAGCCAGAAGACTCTTGGCCGCAGCCAAAAACTCTCAGACCTGATTTTGGCCGCAGCCTAAAAGTTTCTAACCTATTTTTGGCCGCAGCCAAAGATTCTTGGCCACGACCAATACCTAAAAATTAGAATTTTTCCCCATCGTAAGGTGGTATTTGAGATAGTACTTCCCAATCTTTTAGACATTTATTTGGGCTTCTAGTAGCCGCCTAAGGGACTTTAATGGTAACCAAATCTAAGTATGTTAAAGTCATTTAAGCATTGGGATAAGTGGTAACCTGTCGTCCTTAATTATGATTATAGAATTTGATAATTGCCCGAAACGTAGAAGGCTTGTGCATGAAGAAGAACAAAAAGAGTAAGGTAGTGACACTTTCTCCTATATCATGTTTAATGCATTGCTTGTTTGTATTTACCATTGAATAATCGATTGGGTAGTAGTGGGTAGCCCAACCTTGAATCCTTATGAGTTTTGACTTGCAGCCACATGGGGGGATCAACCCATGGTGGATGACTGTGCCTGCGAAGCAGTGGGATTATGGGGCATGATAATAAATATTGAATCTTTGTGAGTTGTGACCTGCAGTCACAAGGGGGATCAACCCATGGTGGAGAACCGTGCCTGCGGGGCGGTAGGATTACAGGGCATTACAATAAACCTTGAATATTACTTATTAGGTAAGTGGCGGTTGATTGATTAGGTAGTGGTGGGTAGCCCAACCTTGAATCCTTGTGAGTTGTGACCTGCGGCCACATGGAGGGATCAACCCATGGTGGAGGACCGTGCCTGCGAGACGGTGGGATTACGGGGCATGATAATAAACCTTGAATCTTTGTGAGTTGTGACCTACGGCCACATAGGGGATCAACCCATGGTGGAGGACCGTGCTTGTAGGGCGGTGGGATTACAGGGCATGACAATAAAACTTGAATATTACTAATTAGGTATGTGGCGATTAGCCCGGCCTTGAATGAATGAGTTGTGGCCGGTAGCCTAGCTTTCAATACTGATATTGCTGCATTGTGATATGTGCTTATATGCTTTGTTTAATATGCATCATATACGCGAAATGTTACTACTGGGTTTTTTTTTTTAATCTTACTCTTTCCAATTAACAATTTTAGACAAGGCAAGTGGATCGAGAGACAAGCAAGTGAACAAAGGCAACTAGGATTGCCGGTGGTAGTCTTAGGTTTTGGCTTTTGGTTTTTAGTTATCATTTTGGAAAGTTGTATATATATATATGTTGAACTTAGAATACCAATGTTGTGTAGTTATGTAATCTCCTAGAATGGGAAGCTGATTATGAGTGTTTATGCGCTATAAACTCTTAGTTGATTAATAGAACCCGAGTGTGTCGTGAATTTATGTTATACTCTGATATTTATGAATAGAATTGAACTGTAAGGCCAAATGTGTATTTGAAATTTGAACATGAGACCGTGTTGAACATGTTTTAGAAAAATTTTTGCAAACCCTGTTTTGGGAAAAGAAAATTTTAACAAGTCTCAATTTATCCTGTAGTCTGTAATACCCCGAATTTTGAGATTTGAGGCAAGAGAGTAAGCCTGAAATAAGTGGATTGCTAAGCTCCATTTTAGCAAGATCCCAAATTGTGATTAAGGGTTAATGACTCCAAAAGTGGATGTGGTTAGTGATAAATAACCTTTATGGAGAATCTGATATGATTTGAGATTCGAATGTGATTCGTATGTGTTGTCATTCGTACCCAAACCCTGTATTTGAGTTCAATTATGGATTAACATCTAAATTGAATGAAAATAAGGGGGAGGGCATATGTATGGTGTAAATGAATGATATGGTGTGTTTGGTTGTGATTCAAGAGGAATTGCCATAATCAGGGACAAAACGGTAAAGTTACCGGCCAATTGATATGTTACTGAAGAGAAAGCTCCTTGGTAACTCGAAGATCAATGGTTGAGATTGATTGTTTTGAGATTAAAAAGGGTGGAATCCCATGTGTGTATGCCTATGTGAGCTCATGTGTGATGGATTAAGATCTTGACAAGTGTCACCATGAGAGTCATTGATTGGGTCAACATGTCAAAGTTCTTTCCTCTCTCCTCTCCTCTCTATTTGGACGTCCAAGGGCCCTCTTTTGACTGGAAAATCAGACCCTCTTCATCATCTTCATACTCTCTCTTCAACTCCATGGACGCCGAGCTTGGGGAAGGAAAGAGAAATGGAAAGGTAAGTATTTAGCTTGTTTGTTGGCCTCTAATGCTCTAATCACCTTCTATAAAGTTGTTCATAGTTATGAGAGCTTCATCTCTATGGTTTTAGATTCTTGATTGGAGGTGTTTGAGAGCTTGAGCAAAAGATGAAAAATTGGAGAATCAAGAAATTGGTTTGAGAAAGAGAAAGAGGTAAGTATTTGATGACTTTTGACCTAACTATTGTGGTTATTGGTTGAGTATTGTGAATTTTGGTTTTTGCCCTGATTTTGGTGGAATTGTGAAATGCATGAATTGTCATGTGTTTTGTGTTGAAAATGGTGTTTTGTTGTGTAATTTGGTCATTGGAATTGGTTTGGCATTGGAAATGGAAAAGTTGCAATGTTAGAGTTTGATATGTGAAATTGTGTGACATGTTGAGATTGGTGTAAAACATGTCAATATAATGTGAATTTGGTTATTTTGGTGTTTCCAATGGATTCCTTGTGAAAATTTGTGTGGGAATGAAGTTTGGTATGAGATTGGGATCATTGGAAGCAAATATGCCAAAACTAGAAATGCTGCCATTGAAAGTCTATTATGGGCAGTCAACTTGCACTAAAGTTTTGAATGACCAAATGGTCTCTAAAAATTATGAAACTTTTCAGTCTTGAATTGCACATTCCAAGCTTCAAAATGGATATATAATTTATGTCATTTCGTTTTGTGAACTTAGAGTTATGGCTGTCCAAAGTTTGATGATGAAACTGGACCTAATCTAGAGCAGTGTGGATATTTGTGTAATTCTGTATTTCTGTGGTTATGGACAGCCTTGATTCATATTTTTCCTATGAACAGGACTTAAATATATTTCATTTGGCTTTGGATCACCTCGTTTCAATTTTTCTGGAATTAATTATGAATTTTTGAAGTTGCCTTGGCTGCAGCGTAAAAGTTTCTGTGTGCATTTTGGCCGCAGCCAGTAATTCTTGGCTGCAGCCAAAAACCTTCTGTTCACATTTTAGCTGTAGCCAAGAATGAAGTAGGGATGTATTAGATACTTTGAAGTTCTAGAAAATTTATAAAGTTCTTATGAAGATTTCTGGATAAATATGCTCTGTGGTTGCAACCTTGGTTGATCTTCTACATCAGAAACATGTTAATATAAAGCTAAGTTTCTGCTTAATATTATTATTATCTGATAGCACGTAAGTTAGTTGAACTTATGATAGCATATGAACTTCGTCCATCATTTCTAGGGCTATGGTAGTAAGTCCCAAAGGGTTAGGGCAGGTAAGTCCATATGCCTATTGTTCGAATGTTCATATGATATTAAGGTTCAATGTTTAAAGCGTTGGCTAAGTGATAATAATATTTGTAGATCTTTATCTTTATGATAACATACAAAGAAATATTTATAATAACTCCATAAGTAACCCAGAAACTTCATTATATCTAGCACAACTCTATGAACCTGAAGGTAATGATATCAGTATAAAGTTTAATTATATTTAGATCTTTCTCTTTCCGCTCCAACTCTTCTCGCTCCTCTTGTTCTTCTTCTACTCCTTCTTCATCTTCTCAAAACCCTGGTGTAACAACCAACAAAAATTTAGGGAAATCTTCTCTACAAAATAATATTTTCAACAATGAAACTCATTTTAAAGATATAGACCAAAATTTTAGTGATTGGATCATTCCAATCATTAACCCAAATGATTTATACAAACCTGAGGATAAAAAAATTCTTTAAATCTCATGATTATATAATCAAGACAGTTGAAGAAACAATTCCTCTAAAATCTGAACCAACTAACATGTGCCTCTTGTCAGAAAATTCAATTTTAAAACACCAAAAGAAATATAAATTCATACACATTGGATGTGTTCAAGTGGCCATTAAACCCTTGGTAAAAGCTGGTCTTGATGTCTCTACATTAGTATGTGTTAGGGATGGTAGACAGCAAATCTTTTTTGAACCAATTTTTAGAATGGTTGAAGTTGGCCTCAATGATGGACCAATTTACTTCAATTGTTTCCCAAATTTGACAGCTTCATTACATGATGATCCTGTCATTGAAACTCTAAAATTAAGTTTGAAACTAAATGGATTCAACCTGAAACCTGGTGTTTCACCTATAGCTTTAATCTATAGGGTCCAATATAAGTCATGAATTCATGCACTTCAAACGTTAAAATGTTTGATCATGGAAAAGAAACTTGTCTATTCCTAATAGATGCTACTAGGGCAAATGTTACAATTCCAAAACCAGTAAAATGGGATAAAATCACTCTCCCTGATGATTGGGACATGGTAAAAATTGCTCCTCCCATCCCAAAATCTGCACCTAATTCTTACAGAATTAGGCAAAATGAGAATAGAGATGTTAGAATTACTTTTGATTGGAAACGATCATTTAGTGTTTCTAAGACTCCATCAATTCAAGAAAGCTTCAAGACTGCTTTAGAACAACCTTCTAGGCATTCTTGTACTTCTTCTGTCAAAGAACCTGTAACTTCACTTTCAGTAATGCAAGGCTTAAATGAATCAGCCAGTGTCGTAAGACCTGTCTACCAAAACACTGAAGATGAACAAATTGAAACCCAAACTTGCCAATCTCTAATATACTCTGACATGAATGTGATTGAGCAACAATTTGAATTAGATAAGAAACTCTTACAAAAAAATTTCTATTCTAAAGAAAATTCTGAAAGATGAAAATTGTTTTTCAAAAAATATAAAAATGAAGAATTGCGAAAAACCAATTCAAGAAAGGTTTTATAAAATGCTTGAAAGGTATAAATTTCATATTCCTTTCTTTCTTTGGTTTGAAATCTATGTGAAAGATAAGAATATAAAGGATTATACTTTCAAACCATTTGAAGGGGCTAACCCCTCTTGGATTTTGAAAAATAAAGACAGAATAGAATCTGATCTTCCTCCAAAACAATCCTACCAGGTCCCTGGTATAAAAATTGGTGAAGTAATTGTCATTTCCTCCCCTTTACAATTAAAAGATCCCAAAATAGATACAACTTCAGATGATATTAGAAATATCATGGAACAAAACAATTATAAAAATTCGTATCTACAAACTTTAGGAGAACATATTTTGAAAAAACTTGTTTCAAGTGAAGCTAGTAAGGATGTCTTATTTAGCTCCACAAGTACACAGCCAATTTTTAAGCCTTATACTATTCCTGCAACCAACTCGTATAGGATAAGAAAAGGAAATTTGGAAACTAGGATTAATGAAGAATTAAAGAAGTTAATCAAAGACATTCCTGAAACTCCTTAAAAATATGAAAAATCTGTCTCTTCAATTTCAAAATTAGTAATCAATTATGTAAAAGACAATCAAACAAGTTCAAGTGAATATTGTCCAAAAAGTCAAGAAATAAAGCAAGATTGAAAAAGACCAACAAAATTGTATTATCTGAGAGCCACTCCTCTAGATATAATGCTCTACTCTTCGACAATTTAATGCAAACAACATCTATGTTTGGAACATAGATGGCCAATCTGAAACGAATATTTTGGAAATTTGCCAACAAATGACAATGGTCAGTAATGCCTATACAATATATAACAATTGTCAAAAGGAAGACACTATTCATATACTGCTATCTGGCTTTACTGGGTAACTCAGAGGTTGGTGGGATTTTCATCTCACTCAAGAACAAAAAAACCTAATTCTCCAAAATAAAAAGACCACTCAAGATGGTATAATAATCACTGATAGTAATGGTGAACCAATGTCTGATGCTATTAACTGTCTCATAGTTAATATCATAGCACATTTCATTGGTGACCCATCTCTATAGAGAGATAAATCGGTCGATCTTCTGTCAAACTTAAAATGTAAAACTCTATCCAACTTCAGATGGTATAGAGACAATTTTCTCTTAAGAGTAATGACCAGAGAAGATAGAAATCATCCAATCTGGAAAGAAAAATTTCTTGCTGGTCTTCCTAGATCTCTAGGAGATAAGATCAGAGAAAAATTAAGAAATCAAACTGGTGATGGTCAAATCCATTACGAAAACTTAACATATGGACAGTTAATTGCAATTGTTCAAAAAACTGCTTTAAGACTTTGTCAAGAAGATAAATTACAACATCAACTTGCCAAAGAAAAGGCTTCAAATCGGAAAGAATTAGGAACTTTCTGTGAACAATTTGGTTTTCCTGCCTATAAAAAGTATAAAAAACTTAAACACAGACATGAAGACAAAAATTACAAGGATAAAAGATATTACAAAAAATATCAAAAACCTTGGAATAAACCAAAAACAAACAAACCTAGAAATTTGAAAAATGCATTCAAATCAAAACCTCATATGGATCTTCCCAAAGGAAAAATTGTTTGTTTTCGATGTGGCAAAGAAAGTCACATGGCAAAATATTGTAGGCTTAATAAAAGAGTTAATGCCTTACAAGTTGAAGAACCAGTTCTTCAACAATTAAACAATCTTTTGATTGAAGAAACCTCTTCTGAAGAAGAATATGAGGTGTCATCCTCTGAAGAAGTTAATGAACATCAACATGATGATATTTCATCTTCATCTGAAGAAGATGATTTTCAAATAAATTGTCTTGACAAGTTTGCTGAGGGTCCAGGAAATCCTATAGTTGATGACCCAATCAAGGAATCAGTCTTAACTGGTTCTAGGATAGACAATTTACAAATAAATGTCATTGAAGAAACTTGGTTTTTAAAATTATTAACTCTCCTCCAACTAATGAAGAAAATGTTAATTTTCAACAAACTTAGAGAAAGCACATCTTCTTCTTCCAAACCAAATCAAAAATATTTGCAAAAGAATTTGCAAACAAAATATGATTTCTCTGAAATAAATAAAAGATTTCAGATTAATCCAAAACCTGTTTCAACTTCTGACCTTCAGAATTAAAAAAAAAAACAATCTAAAAGAACAGATAAGAAACCTGAAAATTACTCAGGAATTCCATTCTCTTATTTTAAATCAAATTCAGGAAGAAAATCTTGATAAAGAGAAAAAGGAAGTTAAAGAAGATTCATCTTCATCTTCTAGTTCGTCATCTTCTTCAAGTGATAAAAAAGAACCAGAAGCTTCTGAAAACTTCTTAAATCTTATATCAAGGATTTCAATCCAAAAGTGGCATGTGCCAATCAAAATTATTGTAGCTAATACTTTTGTATTAGAAACAATAGCTTTCTTTGATACTGGTACAGCTCTAAGCTGTATCAGGGAAGGTCTAATTCCAACAAAATTTTATGAAAAAGCCACAGAAAATCTTTGTGGACCAAACAAATCTCCATTAGATATCAGCTACAAACTTTCAAATGCAGTAGTTGAAAAATAATGGTGTCAAAATCAAAAATATTTTTATCCTAGCAAAGATTTTATCTCAAGATGTGATTCTTGGTGCTCCTTTCATCAGTAAATTAAAACCTTTTTTAACAACTGATGAAGGAATTGAATCTGATGCTTTGGGAAAAAGGATTTTTCTCAAATTTGTTGATACACCTTATACGAAATTTGTTAATCAAATTGAATATAAGAAAAATCAAATTAATTTTCTAAAAGAAGAAGTTTCTTACAAAGCGATTGAAAAACAATTGGAGAAACCTTTTCTACAACAGAAAATTCAAAATGTTTTGAAAAACATTCAAGACATAATTTGTTTTGATTTTTCAAATGCTTTTTGGGAAAGAAAAAGACATATAATTGATTTGCCTTATGAAAAGGATTTCAATGAAATAGCTATCCCAACAAAAACTCGACCAATTCAAATGAACCAAGAACTCTTGGAACATTGTCAAAAAGAAATAATGGATTTACTTGCTAAAGGTTTGTTAACTCATAGAAATCAAGAGTATTCTAGCACATTTTCTTCTCTTTTGACTTATTTTTGGGTTCAAATTGTGCATATAAAGAGATTATAGAAGAAAATGTGATAGGACATAAGATAAATCAAAATTTTGTTGAATCATGAGTTAAATGCACATAGTTTTAATTATTTATTAAAGTTAAAAGAGCTCATGAATCCCTCCTCCTTGTAGGTGGAGGATGACAAGTTATAAAAGCTCACAAAGATCATGAGAAGATGTGAAAGGAAGGGAAGAATGCAAGAGGAAGAGGAAAATGGACATTATGGAGAAGCCTGCACTTGCTGTGGAATCTACTGTAGCCAAAGTCATGGCAAAACCACCTGAAAAAGCACTACTTCTATCTGGTTCTGTATGACAATTCGCTATGGCATTCGCTGTAGCGAACCCACGGCAAACGCGTGAAACTGATGCTATGCGTTTTGAAAAATGAATTAGAAAAAAAACCACTATAAAGGCATGGGCTAGGTCGAAAATGAGGGGGCTGGACTTCTTGAACATAGTGGCTGCTAGGGTTTGGCATTTTGGAGAGCTTGGAGCTTAGGATTGGATTAAGAAAGGATTTGGAACCTCAATTCTTGTGTTTTTCTTGTTCTTATCTCCTTTTTCTCTATTTTGCTATGATTGTATGCTGAGATTTTGGCATGTACAGACCATGAGTAGCTAAAACTCCTAGTTAGGATTACTTTTAACCATTGTATGGATTAAAACTACTAGATTATCTTGCTTTTGTTGGTTAATGAGTATTATATGTTGATTTTTCTTTGAGCTTAATGCTATCTTGTGCTTAATCACCACATGATTAGAGTTGTTCAATTGGAAGATGCTTGAGAGAGCTATTTTGATTGTAGAACTTAAGAAAAATCATGCTAGACTTGAAGTTTAGGGATTAAATGGATGGTTTGTTGTTAGAATAGAGATATATCTAACAACCTAGCATAGTCAAGTGAAGGCTTGTTTTGGAAAGATGATTTTCATTAATTGTAAACAAGAGATTGAATATTTTTAATGAATATTAAAAATCAATCTTGACTTGAGAGAGCTTGGTTGATGATTTTAGGATCTTCGACTAGCATATAGACTCATTTAACTAGCATAAGTGAATATTTGCATAGTTTCATGAAATACAATGGGGAAGAAGTAATCCTAAGTTAATATCTCTTGAAGTTAGACCCAATTTCCCAATTTTCACTGTCTTCCTTTGTTATTTTCATCAAACTTCTTTATTTAACTTGATCAATTTCAAATGATTCCATTCAACCTAATTAAGAACATAGTTAAATTAGTTAACTCGTTTTGGTCATAGTCCTCGTGGGAACGATCTTGACTTATCACTTTATTACTTGCGACCCGTGCGCTTGCGGAAGATAAACGGCGAACAAGGTTTAATCTGTAAGAGCCTAAGTCCTTGGTCTTGTGCAACTTTCTATGTCAATAAGAATGCTGAACTTGAACAAGGAGCTCCGAGACTTGTAATAAAATACAAGCCTCTCAATCAAGCTCTTCAATGGATTAGGTATCCAATACCTAATAAAAAAGATCTTCTAAATCGCCTTCATCATGCCAAAATATTTTCAAAATTTGATATGAAATTTAGATTTTGGCAAATCCAAATTTCAAAAAAAAGATAGGTATAAGACTGCATTCACTGTCCCATTTGGGCAATACGAATGGAATGTTATGCCTTTCGATTTAAAAAATGCACCTTCAGAATTTCAAAAGGTTATGAATGAAATTTTCAATCCTTTTACAAAATTCATCATAGTCTACATAGATGATATTTTAGTGTTTTCAAAATCAATTGAACAATACTTTAAACATGTCAAAATCTTTCTAGATGTTGCTAGGTTCAATGGCTTAGTAGTTTATAAAGCCAAAATTAGTCTCTTTCAGACAAAAATTTGGTTTCTTGGTCATCATAATAGTTCCAATTGATCGTGCAATTCAGTTTGCCGATAAATTTCCAGACCAAATTCTGGACAAAATGCAACTTCAAATATTTTTAGGTTGTTTGAATTATGTAGGTGATTTCATTCCTGACCTAAACAATATCATTAAGCCTCTTTATGAGCGCCTTAAGAAAACTCTTCCTACACGGACTGATGATCACACTAATGTGGTTATCAAAATCAAATCCTTGGTCAAAAATCTTTCATGCTTGCATCTCCCAAATCCACAAGCATTCAAAATTATTGAAACTGATGCCTCTGACATAGGTTATGGTGGCATTCTTAAACAAAAAATTGATGGTAAAGAGTATTGCATTGCATTTACTTCAAAACATTGGAATAGAGCTCAACAGAACTATTCCACAATCAAAAAAGAATTTTTAGCAATTGTTTTGTGCATAAACAAGTTTTAAAGCGATTTACTAAATCAAAAGTTTTTAATCAGAGTTGATTGCAAAGCTACAAAAGATGTTTTACAAAAAGATGTTAAAAATTTAGCATCAAAACAGATTTTTGCCCATTGGCAAGTAATTTTAAGTGTCTTTGATTTTGAAATTGATTTTATCAAAGGTACTTCAAATTCTCTCCCATACTTTCTAACTAGAGAGGTATTGCAGGGGAAATAAGGTGACCAAAAATGAGTGACAAAGAGAAGAAAAAGAAAAAGGGCAAAGCCCAACTCAAAATTGATCCAGAAAGGATTGCAAAAGAAGAAGCAAAGTATCTTAAGGCTACAATTGAACTATCAAAAGGGTCATTGACCCAAGGATCATCGATCAACCAAAAAGGAACCTCTTCGAGGTCCAAAATTTCTGAACAACCCATTTAAAAAACTTCTGGAACTATAATGGATCCTTCCCATTATAAGTTTCCAATTGAAACATTCTTAGCCTTACAGGCTAACCAAAATTTGGCCAAATTGTCAACCAAAAGTTGGGCTGATATAGCCGAAGAAGAAGATTCTAAGGCTCTCACCCCATTTAACTTAGACCCTGAGGCTCTTGCCCTAGCCATCAAAAAATCTTCACAAGAGGTCACTAAGGCTAGTTCATCAAAAGATGTAGCCTTATACTCTCAACCAACACAAACCATATTTGTGTTAAAACTAGAAAAGGCCTTAAACCTTTTCCACACAGAACTAGGATTTTGTGACAAAAATTCATTGCCTTGGCAACAAAAATATTTCCAAAAGTATTTTTCTTTAAACCAAGATCTTTGGAGAAAACTCAAAAATTTTATGAGCTTATTCTTCTAGATACTGAATCTACAGAAATAAGACATTTTCTAGATCGTGACCATCCCAATGATAAAAGTATCCAAGGATATTCAACATTCAGGATATCAAAATTTTTATTATCTCAAGATTGGGGGGCAAGATCTGAATAAAAGAAAAAAAATTTTCTATCAAAGAAGTAAATCCAATTGGTTTGAATTACTGGGACTATTTGGATGCATGATGGTGTACCTTTTGGTACCAAAACCCAAATTTTAGTCATACTTGGCTTTTCATGTTTACGTATGACACAAAATACCAATTTCCATTATGGTTTAATCAATGGTGGGATTATTTTGGTCCTATCTAGGAAATTTTACCAACCACAGCAAAAATTGGGTTCAACTATTTCAAAAGTCGGATCAATCTTAGTGAAGATCCTTTCCCAGCAGATCTTCATTATTTTCAAAATTTGGTTTAGCCTAGGTATTTAAATGGAGCTTTAAATATGGCCCATCAAAATATCATAACTTGTTCCCCATGCTTCAAAGGACTTCTTCAGTCAAATGGTGGGCAAAGTTTCTAAATATTAAAAATGTTTCTGAAAAAAATCTTAAGAAATGGTTTAGACAAAACCCCAAATTCCTTATAGCGGTAAATCACGAGTCCAGTGTATTCCTCAACCAGAAGGCAAAAATTCAAGCATGTTTGGTATCGGCAACAAACAAAGAAGCCCTAACCAAGCAGCTTCAAGATATTCTTGGGCTCCTCCAAACCCAAGAAACCCAAAGTAGCAGATCAGCCCAATCATCATATGGGTCAGAAGCTGAAGATCCAGCCCAATACTTTGGCCATGATTTGGATGATGAGATCATTAGCCTCGGCGAAGATTGATTCCAAAGAAAAATTGTAGGCACAAAAGTCTAAGCCCTGCTGACACAAAATTTTTGCTTTTTGTAAAGTTGTACTTTTGTCTTTACTTTAGCAGACAAAAAGATGTAATTTTATTTTACTTTATGTAAAAGCAAAAGTGAAAGTACTTTTACTCGAGTAACATATTTTCTACTCAGGTTAAAGTAATTTTACCTAAGTAAATTTGTTAATAGGAACTTATTCGGATGCTTATAAAATGGCACTTCATTTCAATTGCTAAACACACTGAGACTTAAAGCTTTCAGTCTCAATTCTCTCTCCCCTCCTCCTCTAGGGTAATAACCCTTGTGTGTTTTATTGCTTTCTTTATAATTTCTTTATGTTTGTATCTTTTTGAATTCAATAATATATCAGTCTTATAAATTTTCATCTCTCTTCTGTAAATTTCTTGCATATTTTCTGCATTTACATATGAATTAAAGACTCCGTGTCGATCCTTACTTCTCTTCTCCTTCTGCCTCTTCAATTTTAGATCCTCTCGGGGGATAATCTTGGCTATAGCCAACCCCCATTTTTTAGTATTTTGTGATTTTGAAAGGTAATTTCTGACCTAGTACTTCCCAATCCTTTAGGCTTTCGTTGAGCTTATTATAGCCACCTAAAGGGTGTGAATGATAACCAACCTTAAGTAATATGGAAGTAAGGATTTGAAATTGAGATTGACCCTATGTTCTTGATTTGGTTATAGGGTTGGATATTCGCTCAGATCATGAGTAGTCGATGCTGGAGCATACGTGGAAAGAATAAGGGTATGGAACATATCTCTCCTGCATGTATTTGATATTTGTGTTAGTGTGTTGGTGTATGTCTTAGCTTTGCATGATTATGTGTAATTTGAAGCTATGTTTCAATTTATGCTATGACTATCAGTATGTTGTTTGAAGCATTGAGCTTACAAATTTGTCATTGTATAAACATGAGTTATGTAATGCAAGCATGTCATGCATTAAACATATATCGTACGTGCATTTGATATTGTTTTCCTACTGAGATTCTCTTGAATCTCACCCTCCTCTACTAACCTTTTAGATAGGGTAGTGGATCGAGGATAGAGCATGCAACCAAGGGCAGCAAGGACTCCTTCGGGTTGTCAATTTGGTAGTTGGTTATCATTATGGTTAGGATTATGTATATTTGGATATGTACATGTTTCATATGTATATGTGGTTATTTGGGATGAGTATTTGGATATGTATTTGAGATGACTTTGTGTAATCCCCATTTGAGAAATTGTAAAGGGCGAATGTGCCCTATGAATCCTATGTAAAGGTATGAAAATGGAAGTTGCCAGGATGATATTGTTGTACACTCTGATATTTGTATAAATGTGATATTCTATGTGACGTAATCATATTCAAAACGTGAATATGAGACCAGGTGTATTAGATTTTGAAACATATTTGAGAAAACCCTATCTCAAGGATGGGATTGTAAATGAGTTTTGATTATTATTTGTCTCTATTTTATTTTAATCGTGTATTTTGGATATAATTACGGATGGGGTTACATAGTCTCTAATTCAACATAATTATGTATTTTTTAATGTAAACCTCGACCTTAATATGAAGGGGGTTACTATAGTATAAGAGAAAGCGTAACCACTTTATTCTTTCTGGGTGTGCTCTGGCACAGGTTGATCACGTTCAAGGCAAATATACAATCCTATCATTCAAAATCAAGGACATAATGTTATTCCCTTTTCCAATTTCTTAACTTTAAAACACTTAAGGTTGGTTGTCATTTGAGTCCCTTAGGTGGCTATGATAAGCTCAACGAAAGCCTAAAAAGTTTGGGAAGAATCACATCAAAACCACTTTCAAAAGTTCCAAGAAGCTAATTTTTAGGAGTTGGCTACAGCCAAGGAATTCCTTGGCTACAGCCAAAAACAGGGCAGAAGTTTCTGGGCTGCAGACAGAGGACTATCCAGAACCATTTTGGCTGTGGCCAGAAAAAATTATGTTTCCTGGCTGAACTTCCAAAAATCATAACTAATTCTCAAAAAATCGAAATAAAGTGATCCCAAGTCCTATGGAAATATATTGAAGTCCTCTACATAGGAAAAATATGAATCAATGTTGTTCAAAACCAAAAAATTACAGAATTACACGAAATCCTATACTACTCCAAAATAGCTTCCAGTTTCAACCCCAAACTTTGGAAAATCATAACTCCCAGCTCACAAATTGAAATGACATGAATTGTATGTCCATTTTGAAGCTTGGCATGTGAAATTTAAGAATGAAAATTTTCAGAATTTTTAGACACCATTTACTCATTCAAAACGTCCATGTAACCCAACTGCCTAGCACAGAGTTTCAATGGAAAGAATTTCAACTTTTCAACTAATGTATCCAATGGCTCCAAAATCAACAACCAAACCTATTCCCATACAAATTTTCACAAGGAACCCATTAGAAATACCAAAACAACCAAATTCACATCACATTGACATGTTCCACATTGGCCACAATATATCAACTCAATATCACCACACAAGTCTCAACATTGAAATCCTTTCCATTCCAAGTTCTAAACCAATTCTAATGTTCCAATGACACAATGTGACACCAAATCCACCACAATACACTAGGCAATTCATTCATTCCAAAATCACACTAAAATCAAGGAAAAATTCACAAATTCCAAAACTCCTCCAATGATCACAATACATAAGTCAAAATACAACTATTACTCACCTCTTCCTCTTTCCAAAGCTAGCTCCTTAATTCATCCACTTTCAAATTTCATCAAGCACCCAAACACCTTCTTTCAAAAATATAAAATCATAGAGATGAAGCTCTCATCACCATGAAAAATATTATAGAAGAGCATTTGAGCTAAGGAGGTCATCAAATAAGCCAAAATCTCACCTTTTCCTTTCTCTTTCCTCCTTGGTCTTGAACAAAAATGGTAGCTGAAGTGAGAGAGAGAGAGATGATGAAATAAGATCATATTTTTTGACCTTTAATTGCTTCTTGGCCGACCTAAGTAGGAGAGGGAAGAGAAAAAGCAAATTTGACACTTTGACTTTGATCTACGGCTCACATCTTGACAAGTGTCATGATCTTAAACCTCCTCCCAACTCTCTCCATGCACAAGCAAACATGGGATGATTCCCTCTATAACACTTAGGAAATTGTCACACTTCTTGATCTTTATGTTACTAATGAGTTCCCTCTTCGGTTGCTGACTAATTGATCGATAACATTTCTTTTTCCCACTTCGCCCTAATGTAATGTCCCAAAATATGATTAAGGACTAAATGTACAGAATAAATGATGAGATTAATAATAGAAATACCCATAAAAAATGACATAAAAGTTAAATAATCATGTGATTTTGGGCAATTAAATTATATTGTTCAAAGAAATGGATGATGATATTTCAAGAGGCTCATTAGCTCTCCCAAGAGCCAACATGTCGTCCAAAAAGGGAAGAAAAGGGGGAAATAAATACTTGGTCCAAATATGTCAAAATATGAAGCAATATTGGCCAAATAAAAATGAGAAGGAAAAGTCAAAGTAAACATGTGTTAAATTGCCAATTGAAATAATATTAATTAAGGAGGTGTAAGAGGATATTTTTGAGAGCTCATTATCCTCTTCCAAGAAGCTATTTTCGTATATCATGAGGCAAGAAAGAGAAACAATTAGATGACCAAGTAAAGATGAAGACTTGGTCAAAAATATCATGCTAAGTATTTTATCACTCTTCCTCTTCTTCATTTCGGTCAAGAAAATGCTAAGAGAGATTGAGTAAGCATTTAATCAATATACTCCCTCACCTTTTGCTAATTTGGTATGTTGGGACAAACAAAGAAGAAGGAAGCTGGTCAAAGGCATACCAAAATGATGAAGAAGATATCAGTCAAACAAACCCCTCTCTCTTTGTCAATAATTACGGCTATGAAGAAGTAAGAAGAGTGAATGGATTAAGGCTATTAATTCTTTATCAAATATCTAAGGAAAAGTCGGCCAAGTGAGAAAGAGGTAGGAAAGAGAACAAAACAAACCAAACATATTGGAAATTACCATAGGATTTCACCAAGAAAGAACACATATGAACCACATATTTTCCTCTCCTTTTTGTTCAACTTTCGGTCAGGTTTTTAAGTGATCTTAAGAGAGATCTTATGCATTAGTAAACCCAAGCAATTAATGGTATTCAAAAACTTAGGTATATACAAATCTTCAACTCCATCATGATCTTGACATGTTTTGCAAACTGTCTCATAGCTAAAATTGTCAACTAATTCATCAGGCAACAATGAACACATATACTCGTTCACCTTATTCACAACTTCAATTGTGGGAGCAAGTATAGCCCTACCATTGAAATAATCAGTGTTTCTAGGATTAGCAAGCATATTTGGATAAGTAGAAGATGCAATTGCATGTATATAATCTGAGTAATCACAAATCAACAACTTCTTAGGGATTTCAATTTCTATGATACCATCATGTGGCAACCTTAGCTTCCCAACACCAACACCTAAAAGCTACTGAGAAAACCTTCTCAATTCATCAAGGTGTTCCTTAGCCAATGATGAAGACAAACATATGTTTGTGTCAACTGAATATTTTTTAGTAATCCCTTAGAAATGATGAACTAATATATGCATTGACAATGTCTTCCCTCATTTCTTTGGGTATGACAGGAAGTATCTGACCCACCAATTGGAAAATTGCATTGCATAACATCCTTCAAACTACAATAAAAGGCTTCAATGCAATGCCACTAAACTAGAGGCACTTCATCCTATATAATCAATTTTGTACTTTGTAATAAATTTACTAATGGTGAATTTTGCTTGAAGTTGCAAATAGATTCATCTATAACCTAAATGGGAATCACAAACGTCAAGTAAGTAGTTCAACCAAATGGTAACAAAGTACTTGTAATCCTGTTAAAAGTGATGACAAGAACTATGCCTCCCCTTGCACAAAGAGTCTATATCAATGTATTCCCTAGGAATTTCTTGCCTATTCCTCCATAGCCATGTACAAAGTAAAATGCTTATAATACAGAAGACAATAAAGCTAACACAACAAAAATTTCCTTCTGCTCCGCATTAAGTAAAGATACAAGTCTCCTTGATTCCTCTAGTAAAGAACAATGGTCATAACTTAGCTTTTGTAGAATGATATTATTCGAAACATCAAATGAAGTTGATGAAGGTGGATAAGAAAGTAAAGGATAGCTTGCAGACTCTTCCCATTTTCTTTAAGTAACATGTCAATCTCCCACAAGGCGGCATGCTCTTTCTCTATATTTGTTATTAAGACATATGTACAATATATATAAAGGTAAATAAACAATATACATGCAATAACTTAAAAGCCATTCACAATATTACTTATGTTAAAGAATCATAAAAGACGTATAATACAATTACATTCAGAACAAAAATTCATGAAAAACTTTCTTTCTGATAAAGGATTGCTTCAAGGAATTATAGTCGGTCTTCATACAAAATTTTTAAAGTCTCTTTCCACAAAAAGTTTGGATGGCTCAAGTAGGAACATAAAAGCATGGTGACAAACATCCTTCGTAATGCCACCCTAGATGCCCAAATAGAAGCCTCTTCTATGGCTCAAATATACTCATTATCATCATCTAGCAATCCCATTGCATGACATGCATCCCTAAAAAGGAGATGCACAACACTATTAATTGTTCTAATGTCCTCAAAAGATTTAGGGTCTCTGACCTTATTGATACTGATCCGAATAAAATACAACTCCCTAGATAAAGATGTTGTATGAGTTAGCCTGCCAATAACAAACCATTTCACGCTGCGTTTCCAAGTTCCTTTATTATATTGATAAACATAGTGTTATGGGAACTCAAAATATGTAAGTATCTTGATAAATTCATCAACATCATTCATCTTTATCCATACAAGAAACATTGACTCACATACTCTTTGCTTGTCCAGTAATTCTCCTATATCATATGGTGTATGTCAAAAGAAAGATACGTCATACAGCTTCACATGCATAAATGTACTTGAAATTGTAATACTATTGAATCTCATCAAATATCTTTTCATAACTATCACCATTAGCAGTATCATACATTGAAGCAACAATCCTATCATTTTCCTTGCTATATACTTGAATCAGTATTTAATTACAGTCTAGTAATTACACTTCTCAACATTTATATGGACAACAATGCAGAGTTATATGAGACAACAAATCTATTGTCCAATGGGACACCTTTTAATTTGTACTGTTCTACTATCATCCCCTCTTCTATATGTTGGATAACCATCCTCATCAACCCTTATAGAGCTAACAAATTTCTTGGGAAAATACTTAGTATACTTTCCATCTTTCATGCAAGGAGCTTTAGGCTTCAAGTGACCAGAGGGACCATGTATCATAAATCTCTAGACAAGATCATACAAATTAAGAGAGGATAGTCTATCAAGTATCTCTACAGAAATGATCTTGTCAACATCGAAAGGATCTTTGAACCACTCACAATCATCAACCCACAAAAGAATATGTACATGAAGAAGCCCGCTTTTGAAACTATAGTGTAAACATCTACATGCATATTAGAATTAGTCAGACAAAAATGTCAAAGTAAAAACTAAATTAAAAAAGAAAAGTGAACACTCAAAGACAGAACTATATTTCTATCTAAGGTGATAACATATGTAAATAATCCTAAACCACAAATATATAAGCTGACAAACCATTTATTTTAAATGATTACAAAAAATAATTTACATGATAACAAAATCAACTCAACCTCACAACATTAGCTTGGGGCCATCTAACCTTTTTGTGTGTGGAGCAGATAAATATCTTTACCTAATAATCATTCCCTTTAACCAATGAAAAAATGATTGCAAAAAAAATGAACTCTTACCTTATGGAAAGTGAAGAAACCCAACGGTCAAACAGCTCATAAATTGGATAACAAATCCTATTCACATTCTGCCATTATAGATCTTAAAATTTGTATATGAAAACAAAATGATATGCTACTTCCCATCATATCTTATTGTCACACCTGACAAGAGCCCATAGAAGAACACAAAATAGTTATTTAATAATGAAATCCATTACCTATAAGACAAACAACTAAGAAAAGCATATTTAAAAAAATCCTCACTTCATACATGTCATATCTTAATTATCATTTATTCTAAAAAGTTGAGCTATGTGCCTTCCTTAATCAAATCAATACATGTCTGATGTCTCGAGTTACCCCACAACCGCCAAATCTTCCAAAAGAACAAAAGGACAACCCATTCCTCTTCAAAGCCTCAAAAACTTGTTCTCATACTAATTATATTCCTTAAAAGGCCAAAAAAACTAACTTTGGTCCAAGCTTCTTTTATGGTTTTATGCTTCAAACATAAATAAATGATGACAAAATCAACCATTCAAGGTGAAGAACACAATAAAATGGTCACCTTTTATCTGAAACCTGACATCACATCAATAGCACATCTGTTTGACCCTTCTATGCATGGGGAATATAGAGATCTTCACTAAAAGATCATTACCTTGACTCCATGAAAAAAATGACTGGAAAATGAAGAAAACCAATGGTAAAAAAGCTTATAAATTTGATAACAACTCCCTTTCACATCAACCATTACAAATATGATCATATGTTTATGGAAAAAAAATGATATGATGCTCCCCTTTATATCTGGTTGTCACTTCTAGCAAGATCCATTAGGAGCACGAAAAAGGAGTTATTTTATGTCGAAATTAGATACCCAATGGCTAAAAAGGTTAGGAAAATCAAAACCCATCACATCATACATGTCATATCTTAAAAGTCTTGAATCCTAAAATGGTGAAATCAGTACACACCTCAAGTATACCTATAGTAGCCAAAACCTAACCCATGAATGTGGGATATCCTTAAAAAATGGTAAACTCTACTATGACCTATGTATATGATTACTAAAGGACAACCCACTCATTTTCAAAGATCTAAAAACTTGTTCCAATACCGATTACAACCTTAAAAGGCAAAAAACCTAACTTGGATCCATGCTTCTTCAATGACTGAAACATAAAAACAAACATCAATTAAGATAGAGAAAAATATTATTTTTAGATGAGTCCAAGTTACTTTAGAAGTTTAAGGTCAAAATTGAAACTCCCTCACCAATTCTATTAAATAATAACATAAATGCACATAAACAAAAAATTGACACCAGCTAATTCATGCTTTTATCATGTCTTTCCCCAATGATAATACCCATTGTACATATTAATTTTTACTTTGTTATCTTTTAGGTTGCAATGGCCGAAATGATGGCAAAACATCAACCCATCATCACCAAATGAATAAGGTCAGGACATATGCTTTTAGTACTTCATTACTATGTTATAGCCATTAGTTAGTTAACTGAACAGTACTGAGAGTGACTAAATTACTTAACATTGCATTAGCTTGGTCACATAATAAGTAATAATACATTTACTACTTCCTTTCTCATATGAACATGCATTTTGATAAGCATATAGGAAAACATAACAAATACGTGTTAAGTAAAAATTATTGGTGTGTCTAAATTACTTGAAATCTTCTTGCTCTATTTGAATTACTTGAGATAGCATTTCCCATTAGTTCCTTCACTTCCAAATTGTTTAGACCCTCTCGGATGTGTGGTGTGGATCACCATACATGTTTCAATCATATATACTACTTCATTTAAATAAAGGGACAAACCAATATAGGACATTACTATTTTTGTCAACTACTGAGGGGAGCTTATAGTATACACTCTAACCATCAATGAGTAACTAGTGAGCAAATGGGTCAGAGAGCACTAGTGAGCTATTTAACTCATACCTCATAAATAAGCCCCCCCAACTAAACAATAAATAATAAATAACCACATAAATACACCATCCAAACTGGTTAGAATCTTGATAGATACAACATCATGCAAATGAGAAATGCATTCAAATATGGCAATCCCAAACATGACTACAATCGATGGACCTAAAAAGTCCCAAAACAAAGCAAAACTTGTAAAAGAAGAATACATTGTACCAAGGGACATCAACCACCTTAATGGACGTGCAAACTTCCTAAGAAAACAATATGGAAACTGACTATTTATATCAACATGCACCTTTGATCCTTTCATTTATGAGGGATTGGCTGAACCATAATGAGAAACTAAATCTGAATGATACCTCACTTGTTCTTTAACACCAACCCCTCCCAACTAAATAATAACAAAAGAAAAAATCATGTGTGTGCTGGTGGCAGTAAATAAACCAAACTCGAAGCCTAAGAAAGTTATGAAGCTATGACAGGGAGCTCAATGCACATGGGCACTGTTCATTTGAATAGTGAAATTAGAGAGGAGCCACATAATCAATTGGCTTGGCTCGGCTTCTTAATAATACATATTTATATTATTCAGAGAGGTCATGTGACATATGCTATAGTTAAATAATTTATTTAACTTCTTTAATCTTCAAAATGAATCAACGAGATATGAAAAAGAAGGCTTTTTTACCTATGGCCTATAAACAGGCAAAATAATTACTCAAATGATACATGTTGAAAATTATTTCCCAAAATGCTATAGTTGAAATTCATCTTAGACTGAACAACTTTGAAACTTCATCACACCTTGAACAACTTCGTTAAAACCTTTCATCTTTAGGCATAAGTTTTAAGATTGTCATGTCTAAAAAGTGAAATTGTTCAGAGTGTGAATGATTTCAATTTTGTCCTCTAGTATTCCGTTCTCCCAAACACAATTTACTCCTTCTAGTCTACAGTATAAGTTACTCCCTCTATCCCTATATATAATGTCTCTCTCTTTTTTAATGGGCTTATCCATTTTGATCTCTCTTTTTTTAATGGGCTTGTCTATTTTTATAAGGTCCCATATGACTTTGTCTAGATAATAAATGCACTTTTACCCATTTTGCCTTCATTCTCTCACATCATTTATTTACTATGTATTCTCTTTCTTCATTTTCTCATCATTACTCTTACTCATTCATAAATAGGGGCATCTTTGGAAAAAAATTATATTTCCTACATATTTATTATTTTTTTAACTAATTTTAATTGTTTTTTAGAATTCTGCAATTCCGATGAAATGACCTTTTATATAGGGACAGTGGGAGCATTTTTAAGTTTCAACCACTTTGACAGAAACAAAGAATAACCAAAGAGTTTGTTATTGGGAATTTTTGATAATTAAGTCTATTCTTCATGACCTCATAGTAATCCTCCAAATTCTTCTAGGTAGTGGCTTATATTGTGAATGGAGTATTCCCGCATGTTGCATCAATATATCATCCGAGACACTAAAAAGCTTATGAAAAGTTGTATTTATTTTTCTAATATTTGTGGTTTATTGATATAGAGGAAATGGTAGAAAAATGAGGGAATAACAACAACAACAATAAAGTCTTATCCCATTAGGCGGAGTTAACTATATGGATTGTCCAATGTTACTGTGCTCTATCGAAAATTAGACCTCTGGATAGGTTATTAACTAAAAGATTCCATTCTATAATCTCATTGAGTGTTCACTTCATTCTTCTTCTACCTCTTTTTAGATGATTCTTTGGCTCTTCAATGGTTTTGTCGAAGTGGTTAAAACTTGGAGATAACTTATATTATAGACCAGAAGGAATATATTGTGTTTGGGAGTATGGGACACTGAAGGACAAAATTGAAATCTTTCACACTATGAATGATTTCACTTTTTACACATGACAGTCTTGAAACTTGAGCATGAAGATGAAAGGTTTTAACGAAGTTTTTCAATGTGTGATGAAGTTTCAGGGTGTGTTTGATTTGAGAGGAGGGTAGGGGAGGGAAGGGGTAAAATTATAATATTAGATAAAAGAAACTCAAAATTTATCCTCTCATTTTTTTAAATTTTGGGTTCTCGCCCAAAATTTATCCTCTCATTCCTTTTAAATTTTGAGTTCTGTCCAAAATTTAAATACCTTCAACATAAAAAAGTAATTTAACCCTTCTCTCTTCCCCTCCTTCCCCTACCCTCCCTCAAATCAAACATACCCTCAAAGTTGTTCAGATGAATTTTTTTTTTTTTTGACCTGTGTTTAGATGAATTTCAGCTATAGCATTTTGGGAAATAATTTTCAATATGTAGCAACTTGAGCAATTATGCCAGTGTTTGGAGACACGTTGGTGAGGTCGAATCCACGAATAAAAGGCAATTCGTACGATTGAGGGGATGATGTTAAATTTAGTGTTTGATTGAAGGTAATTTTATTTCGTGTGTTTTCCAAATTCGTGTGATTATCAATAAGCTCACAGGAGGGATTTTTGCAATTCATTCGTGTGATATGCGTAAAATATTTTTGGGAGAATGACAGTGAAGTCCCAAGGAAGAGGATAAATGAAGAAATGGTCCCTATAGATTGCAAAATGAAAAAATGGTCCCATGGAGTTGTCAATACAGGCTCCTGAAGTTGTCATTAACAACTCCAGGAGCCTGTATTGACAACTCCATGGGACCATTTTTTCATTTTGCAATCTATAGGGACCATTTTTTCATTTTTTTCCTTGTATGGGACCTAAGTGTAAATCTCCCAATATTTTTTTAATGGTATTCAATGTATTATCAGACTGATTGTAATTCTACCCTTAATATATTTTTTCAATTTCAAAAATTACTTTAAAATATTTTTAGGTAGCACCTAATATTTTAAAGTAATTTTTAAATATTTACTTGATTTATTAAATTTTTTTCACCCATTCTCTCTTATCATTATTGTAAAAATTATTTATATTTAAGCTAATCCAAATAAGTTTTACTTTTATAAAAATCATTTATATAATTACTAATCCAAACATAAATCACATTACACAATCCATCGTTAACTAAAATTAAAAATATAAAAAATCAAATAAAAAAAAAGCCATTTTTCCGTTGTTCCCAACACACTATTTTTGGGAATTGGCTTCAGTCCGCTGCGCTCTTCATCCGCTGCTCGTGCTTTTCTTTAAAACTACACCGTTTTGGTGTAGTTTTAGGTGATGGGGCTGAATTTTTTTTTAAAAAAAATAGTTTTTAGTATTTTGAAGTATTTTTTTAAAAGTATCTAGTATCTTAAAATATTTTTAAGTAACATACAGTATCCTAAAATAATTTTTAATACTTTTAACCCCCTAAACTATTTTTTCGGTTGTACCCAGTGTGTTAGCATCCTGAGTGCAATTTTATCCTTAATAAATTTTTTCAGCTACAAAAATTACTTTAAATTATTAGTTGCTACTGAAAAAATATTTTAGAGTGGGTGAAAATCAATAAATCAGTAGCTGAAAATATTTTAAAGTAATTTTTGTAGCTGAAAAAATTTATTAAGGATAAAAATGCACTCAGTCTGCTAACACACTGGGTACAACCGAAAAAATAGTTTAGGGGGTTAAAAGTATTAAAAATTATTTTAGGATACTGTATGTTACTTAAAAATATTTTAAGATACTAGATACTTTTAAAAAAATACTTCAAAATACTAAAAACTATTTTTTAAAAAAAAATTCAGCCCCATCACCTAAAACTACACCAAAACGGTGTAGTTTTAAAGAAAAGCACGAGCAGCGGACGAAGAGTGCAGCGGACTGAAGCCAATTCCCTATTTTTGCTCCTTATAGGCCATATAGGTAAAATAGCTGAAACATAAGGATAGGAGGGAACTGGAAGTATTCATGAGGCTCTGACCAAAAAAAAAAACACAAAAGAAGCATTCATGAGAGGCAAGTGCAGATGACGGGTCATGTGTGGGTCTCCAATCGTTCTTTACCATATAAAGGATGAACAAATATCGAAACTCCGAACGCAGGTGCAAGTGTAAAGCCTGTAAAAAGGTGTGAATGGCGTGTTTTATAAATTCCGCTCGCATTTCATTTCACTATTTAACTTAAATTAGCGCTTAAAAGCTTAACGTCTCTCGCCTAATGCTTAGCTCAGTTTGCGCTTTACAATCACAGTTCACGGACATGCAAGTTTTCGCCCTCGGTTCTGTATCTGCATCAGCAATGCCTCCTAGTTGCGGAATGCTAATGCGTTTCCGGGTTGTGGCTGATGGGTTCCCTTCGTTTCTTCCGAAAGAGGTGGAGAAAATCAAAGACCCATTTGCTCGAAACTTCGCCAAGAGGATTCAGAGACTACCTGTTCCTGTAATTTCCACATTTCCCTTCGTATTTCACCTTTTCTGTGGAAATTTCGTGTGTTAAAGAGTTTATGAAACTCCACATTAGGTGTGGGAGCACCCTCTTGGGCTTCTTTTAAGTCTGCTGCTATTTTATGAAAATTTTCCCTATTGTTTTTGGTATCTATCATTGTCGCTACTTCGAAAACGAGTTAGATTTTCAAAGATTATTATGATAATGTCAAGCCTAACGCTATTTAATTTGGTGTAGAATAATAGCTTCCTGGCTGGACCTAGAAATTCTAAACCCACTAGAAGGACTGTGCATTATGGTGATGTACAAATAGTTACTTTTGAACTTGAAGCATAACCATTAAAATGGTTTATTATTGCTTCGTGTCTTGAAGTAACAAGGGGAGTCATTGAAAGCTGGTCTTATGGCTCCCATAAACTTTATGGGTTTATTCAGAACTTGGTTCTACTATGGGTTACTTGTAGTATGTGTAGCGAATAGTAACATTTTTTTCCTGGAGAAAGGACGTACTTATTTCAGTTGCTAGGATCTCTAGGCTGCCTCTATTTATCTTCATGTGAGATTTTGAGATAAGATTGTATAGCTTGTCCTAACTCACTTTCATAATCTGATGCCCTGAAATATAATTTAACTGCCAGATATCTTTGGTTTGCATACATTTTGCCAAAGTGGTTTCACTTGGAAATGTTTTATATTTACGATAAATAGTATATATGTGTAATTCCCGGTTCTCCCCATTCCCCAGTGTAATATGACAATCATCTTCTTCTGCTTTTAAACTTCTGATCTAATTCATATGGCCAAAGCAGGTAAAGTTCTCAGAAAATCTCATAATGAGTAGTTGTGTGAAGCCACTGAAGCAGAACAAGGAAAACCCAGTAGTTTTTCTACATGGTTTTGACAGGTCCTTAAACTAAGAGACAGAACTAATTGATATACTTTATGCTTAAATTGCTCCGGAATTTCACACTTTCTTAATATTCAGCTCATGTTTGGAATGGAGATATGCATATCCATTGCTTGAGGAAGCTGGTTTTGAGGCTTGGGCTGTTGACATTCTTGGTTGGGGTTTCTCTGATTTAGGTTTGCTTTCTTGCTTTACCTTTCTTTTTCTCCATCTTTCTTTGAAAGATCTTAGTGATATTTTCTTCATTTTTTTTCCTTCTTTATCTATCAGAAAAACTTCCACCATGTGATGTGGCATCAAAGCGCAATCACCTCTATCAGGTACCAATATGTGGTTTATGCATTCTAAAGGAACATTACAGCTTAGTTGCTAGTTGTTACAGTGTAGTCAATATGAAGTATTATATAATTTCGAAGCTTCACTTTTTAAAATTGCTTACCTTTGTTTCTAAATCATGTGAAATGAAATTTTACCCCAAAAAAACAAAAATTATGTGAAATTAAATAATGAATCAGTAACATTATAGGTTTGGGCTTGTTTATCAACATTTCTGTTTTTGGAAGAAACGGTTGCTCTAGAGAACCAATAAGAGAAAATGTATCATACGTGAAACAATATGATGTATAAATAGGAAAATTTTCTGAAGTTTTAGGTTAGACTAGGGTATATATAGTGGTAGTACTGACATAAAAAAAGACAATGTTAACCATCACAAACCTTGATTTTAAAAGCACAATCATCACTCATTGTGTATGGTATATCAATTTCTACTACAGATAGGTATGCTTGCAGGAAAGTCACATCGGTGCTTCTTAAAATGGTTGTTCACTGATTGTCAATTAATTTTGTTCTTCTCTTTTGATTTCCTTCCAATTGTTACTCATTGTGTTGAAGTTGATCTGTCAAACAGTTTTGGAATTCGTACATTAGAAGGCCTATGATATTAGTTGGACCAAGCCTTGGCTCTGCTGTTGCCATTGACTTTGCAGTCAATTATCCAGAAGCTGTATGTGTCACCCAATAGTTTAACTTCTGAATATCCTCCATAAACCCAATTTGGGAAAAATTGCATAGGTGAAAAGGTTCTTCACGTAGTGACAAATGGCATGCACTGAGCATTTGGTTGTAGTTCCTCTTTTCAGGTCGAAAAGCTTGTTTTGATCGATGCTAGTGTATATGCAGAGGGAACAGGAAACCTAGCAACGTTGCCTAGAGCTGCAGCTTATGCTGGGGTAATTATCTGTTGAATATTATATTACTAAAGCCTCAACGGCTTAGCGCCAGTGATTATCTGGAAACTTATCTCAGAAAGTTTACTGCCTAAACTTTTTTTTTTATTTATATAGTTTTTAAAATATTTTCTGTGCTCTTTTAATTTTAATTTCATATTAGAGTATTCTTTTTTCCTTCCTATTCAATTTATTAAGGTCAGAATTGATAAGAATCTTAAACTATTTGTTGTTATACTGATTACTGGCATTCTTTTGATGCAGGCATATTTGTTGAAGAGCCTTCCAATACGCTTATATGCAACCTATTTGGCCTTTTCTGACATATCATTCAATACTAGCCTTGATTGGACAAATGTAAGTTACACAATTTTTATTCATCATTCATGTTAGATGATGCCGTGTTTAGATCTTTGAATCATTTGAGTTTCATAACTGGGCCATTTTGTCACATGAACTGATATATGTCCTAGCATTTCATATGCTCGGAACCCAAAAATATTATGTATAGAATAGTTGAGAATCCAAATTTCCTATGTGTGGTGTAACAACTGTTATCCTAGACTGTTTGTGGTGCCTTCGTACTGATCAGTTATCATATACTTGGACACTTTAAGTGTAGCAAATATGAAGTTTGATCACTGTTCATAAAATGTTTTATAGGTGGGCCGCTTGCATTGTTTATTATCTTGGTGGGAGGATGCTACAGTGGATTTTATGATTAGTGGTGGTTATAACGTTGCTTCCCAGATAGGAAAGGTACCTTTAGTAGGACAGATTAATATGCTTTTTTCTTGTTTTACACACACACACACACATTTGGAAACGAGAAGCAAGTTGACACTGATGAATGGGTCAAAATTTGAGTACTCAGCACTGCCCATGAAGTGTGCACCTTATCATATTGATGATTACACGTTTAACGATTCATCTTATTTAAGCTCATTCATCCACAACTGCTCTTATATAGCCTGTGTTAACATTTTAGTTATCCCTTAAAAACCCTTCCATATGTGTGATTAAACGTAGCGTCTTTACTGTACAGCATTATATTTATGAATCAACTTTATGTTGTACTCAATATCGCTGTACTACAGGAAATTCTTTTGTCACTCAGAATGAAGCAATTATTCACATTTCACACTTTTGAAGGGGGATTCAGCTATATATTATTTCCTATTGTAGTTGTTTACCTTGTACGGAAATTTATACAAATTACCATAACTAAATTCCAAATGGGGTATGAGGAAACTTTATTTCATGATAGCTTTTCTGTCGATTTTCATGCTTGGAGAAAAAGTTTTACGGCCAGCTACTTACAAACCATACCAAAAGCATTGGATTTTACTCAAACAACAATTACAAGTATGTTTATTTTTAAATTAACGGTGAATAGAAGGTATTCATTTCCGAAAAAGCTAATCAATATGGAGTTGGTAAATGTCATAAAAATGTTTAAATATTCAGTTGGGCATATATATATATATATATATATATTCATCCAGACTGATGAAAAGTCCCTATTCTTGAGTAAAGTTTGCCGTACTCATTTCTCTACATGATATTACAATTTGTGTTTAACAGGTAAAGCAAAAAACACTAATCATTTGGGGTGAGAATGACCGTATCATCAGCAATAAGCTTGCCGTGGTTAGTTTCCATATTTTACACTTTAGTCTTTCTCAAACATGTGATGAACAAGATATAAGATTGTTTAGTGCATACAAGTCATGTTTCTGGAGCATAATAATTTAATTTCTCCTTTTGGGTTTATTTGACTAGTAATGTAAGGGGATATGATGATATTTCTGTGCCAATGCTGTAATTGAAGTTCATCATGAACTTTTTACTTTTGCAGAGACTGCACTGTGAATTACCTGATGCGATTATACGCCAAATATCAAATTGTGGCCACCTTCCTCATGTAGAAAAGCCAGATTCTGTTGTCAAATTGATAGTTGAGTTTGTTCAGAGAGATTCCAGCAAGGTAAATCAGTTTGTTTCACAAATGTGAATGTTAAACTCCTACTAGCCATTCACTTACAGAGAAAATAGCGTAGCAGTAAGGTCTATTAAATGTCGATTGTAGTTATTGCCATTTATATTTGTATCCAGAATCTGAATTTAAAGATGTGATATATAGTGTTCAGTGATCATATTTCTCACTTTTTGGGACTGGAATCGTTCATTCTTTGTTCCATGAGGACAATGTACATGTCTCCCAGCATTGAACAAGGATCAAAACTTAAAAGGGTTAAATAGCATCCAATACCGTGAAGTATTTTTCTAGTAGCACTTGGTATCCTAAACTAATTTTTGGAGAATCCGGCACTTTAAAGTAATTTTTTGTGCATCTAGCATCCTAATGTATTTTCTCAATAGTACTCAGTATTAGAAGTTTAGGATGCTCATTGCGAATACTTCAAAGGTAAAATTATACCAAAAAATACTTTAAGATTCTGGGTGCTACTAGAAAAATACTTTAAGGTGTTGGATGTACAAAAAAATTAGTTGGGGGAATTACTATGAGGCCCCAAGGAAAGGGTATAATTACCAAAAAGTCCCTATGACAACTTAAGAATATACAATGATGAGTTATAGAGTAAGAAATGACAACACCTTACTTGTCATTGGAACTTCTCAATAATTAAGTCCCTCCCTAATGCCTTATCAATTCTCCCAAATCAGTTTATAACACTTAAGATTACTGGAAAAATATTATAGGATCATGATGCTATTTAACCCAACTTAGAATGACACTAATGCCTTGGAGTTCTTCATTTACAAAATGAAATATAGAGGATACGTTTGAATAGAGATAAAAAGAAAAGTAGAATAATGAGCCTCATACTTAATTATGAGATGTGAGTTTCATACCTGATTGTCTACAGACATTGTGTAAATAGAGCCGATACAAACACGTTTTCTCAAGAACATGTTCTTCATTAGGCTGGCTTTTGAAGGATCTGTTATGAGATTGCTTACTTTGGACAAATAATCAAAGCTTTAGGTTATATAATTAAGCTGTGTGATTCTCTAACCAAACAAGCATATATTTTTAATACCCTTTAAAGTAATCCCTCGAATATACGGTGGTTGGTTAGGTTTGTAGTCTCCCGTTCGATTATTCTCCTTCCCTTTGGATCTCTCTGCTGTCCTTGCATATAAGATGCAACTTTTTGAATCCCTTTTTATAAGATCCACTTTGGGTTGTCTGAGGATTAAATGCATTTTTACTAATTTCACTTCTAATTAATTTTCTTAGACCATTCTCTTTCGTCACTTTTCTCATCATTACTCTCTCATTTACCCACTTATCAATAAGGTAAGATTTCACTGCATCCCCTCTATAGCCATTTAATATCAAACAGTCCCCAAAATTTTCTAAAATTTCATTGCACCCTCTATGACTAAACTGAAAAAACAATTGTGTCTTTAATTTACAAGTCAAATATGATTATTTATAAGACACATGTGAAAATTTACAAGTCAAATATGCTTATTTACAAAACAAATAAGTGAAATTACAAGATCATCTCTGCCATGTATAAGACAAGAAGCATACTCACAAAAGTTTAGTCTCTGGTGTAAAGTGAAGTTTCAAAAAAGTTGTGAGCTCTTTGATATCATATGGCTACAGAGGAGTGCAGTGAAATTTTCTCTATCAATAATGATATATTTGGGGAAAAAAAGTATATTTTCTATATATTTATTAATTTTAATTAATTTTAACATTTTCTTAAACTTTAGTTATTTAGATCTTATAACGAGGGATGGAGAGAGCAAAAGGAGGGATGGACGGAGCATATTGCAAGCTTTTGCTAGTTTTTCCCCATTCCGTATAGGGTCATTTATGTGAGGCATCAGAGCAGTGTGGAAGAGGGGAAAATAAAAAAGGGAAAATTATTGAAAAAGAACTTTTAAAATGTTAAAAGATAAAAAGAAATTTTAAATATTCATAATATCAGAGAGGTGTAAGGGCCTGATTTGTCCTTTTTAAAATTTAATGGAAATGATAGAAATATGCCTCTGAATTTAAAAAACATAACAGAAAAGAAGGCATTATATAGTGGGTAACTTTGCACACACACTGTGTCCCCAATATCTACACTTGAAAAGATTCATCATTATATGTGGAGGTGGAAATAGGTTAGGCTAGGCTAGACTTTACCTAAGTAGGCATGAGCCTACAACAAAAATTTAAAACCTGAGCCTGTATGTAAGCTTTTTTTTATGCCCAAGCATGGGCCTTTAAAAGGCTTGAAGCCTATTTAAAAGCCTACTTAAAATATAGGCCTTTAAATAACCTTTAAAACCTATGCATCTAAATTCATATATAACCGTCTTCATGCTTATTTAAAATATTACATTATCTCTTAAAAGTTTAGCATTCATTCTCGTTGTAATATAAAGGCTTAGTAAAAAAAAGAAAAGAATATCTAGTAACAATAATTGTTCAAGCAAATACAAATAAGAAAAACTAATGTATGCTGACTAATGAGATATATTTTCTAAAATTGACCAAGCATAACAAGTAACATGTAAAACTAGATTTTATCTCTTTTACTGTTTCTACATAAATTGAGACAAACTCCTCCTACTAAGATTATAATATTTCATTTGGCATTAAAATAAACTCATATAAATTATTATGCTTTAGTGGACGGTGCAAATCAAGGGAGAGGGAGTGAATTAGTATTACTATCTCGAGCGATTGGAGAGAAGAGAGGTGGGGGTTAATAATTGATGTGAAAGTAAGGGTTGAGGTAATAATAACGATGAAATGTAAAACTTAGAATTAAAGTTAAGTTTATAAATTTATAAATAATTTATACAATTATTTAGATGACATTATATATTCTTATATTATAGTATAGATTAAAAAAGTTAAAGAGGTCAAATCTGTAGTCTTGTAGGCTAGGCCTTATGAAAATAGGCATGGCCTATTTATCTAAATAGGCTTGACAATAGGCCTGAACCTAAGCCTAACCTATTTACTAAATAGGCTTGGCTTCGCTTTATGTAGGCTCGGGTGTAGGGCCCTGTTAGGGGCCTAACCTATTTTCATTCCTAGTTATATGGTAGCTCGCATTGACAGAGGAAATTGGATGCGAAGGTGGTATTGTGGAACTAAGGAAGAGAAAAGGCATCGACCGCACACATTGATTGGGAAGTTAGTATAATGGCAAAGTATTGATTCCTACTTCTAATAAGGATTTCACAAGTTTTGATAAGATTTTCACAAATTCCAATTCAAAATTCACCACTTGCTACAATGGCAAGGTATTGATTCTCACTTTTGATAAGGGTTTTCACAAGTTCAAATAAGCACTTGGTACTTTTCAACTTAGGCATCGCTTAAATAGCAGCAATAACTAATGTAATATCCCAAAAAGTGATTGAGGGATAATGACTTCAAAAGTGGGTGTAATTATTGTCGAATAAACACTTTTGGAGAATGTATGAAGGGAATTTGGTGATTTTAGTGATTCCAATGGTTTCCTTGTGAAAAATTGTGTGGGAACAGGTTTGATTGTTGATTTTGGAGCCATTAGACACATTGGTTGAAAATTTGAAAAACTGTTAAGTGTAATTTTGTGTAGGGCAGTCAGTTTGTATGGACATTTTAAATGGGCAAATGGTGTCTAAAAATTCTGAAACTTTCTAGTCCTAAATTTCACATGTCAAGATTCAAAATGGATATATAATTTGTGTCATTTCTATTTGTGAGCTAAGAGTTATGAATTTTTGAAGTTTGCCCAGCGAAATTGATTATTTTCTGGAACAGTAGGCAAAGATTAAAATTCTGGGAATTTTGTGATTCCAACTAGCAAAAGTCTATATTTTTCATTAATATTAGACTCAATAAGGGTTCTATACGCTTTAGAATCACTCCATTTCGATTTTTCTAGAATTAATTATGATTTTTCAAAGTTTGGGTATAAATCTGCCAGAGTTTCTGAAAAATCCGAAATTATTGGAAATTAATTTAGTAATTAAATATCATATAATATATGATATAAAACATTATCCTTCATCTTCCTTCAGCCATATCAGATGCACATAATAGCTGAAATAGAGAGAGAATAGTTTAGAGAGTTTAGAGAGAGAAGGAGAAGAAAACTCGCAAGGTAAGCTGATTTCTCCGACGATCTAGTTCCTAACGCGTATAACTCTGATCCTAAACTACTCCTTTATGTTCTTTAAGGTTTGGAAGCTCCTCTTTTGGTGTTAGAAACAGCTAGGGTTCAGCCAAGTCAAGGGAAAGCTAGTGGGAGCTTGAGGTAACTTCCAAACTCTTGTATATTGACTATTCTGGCTAATGTGGACAATTTAATCGGTGAAATTTTGTCGGATTGTCTTTACGCGTAAAAATGGAAAATGGGTTGTGAGGGCTGTTATGCTACCCAAATTGGTCCTAAATGTTAGTTGTAATCTAATGGAATGGTCAATAAAGTGGTTAGGAGTAAAAAGGAACATGTTTGCACAGCCAAAATCACAGAACCCCGATTTTTTTCCAGAGAACTCAAATTTCGGCCAGCTCTAAATATGGGTCTTAGAGTTGAATTTTCAATGATTTGATGGTTCCATTGGGTTCAAGAGCAAAAATTAGATGGGGTTACAGTTGGTCGCTTTTTCGGAAAAGGCCGAAAAAGCATAATTACGAAAATGCTCCTGAAACCTTTAAAGAGGGCTGTCAAGGGTATTTTCATAATTTGACAATGAATTTGGTAATTTCGAGTCCAAAAATGGATTCCTTGGATGAAAATATGTCAAAATAGTCTATGTCAAAATTTTGGGAAAAGTACAGCTGGGCTGGGGTCTGGAGCATTTTGGTAAATTTTCATCATAGGCTAATATAATCACAAGAAACACTATGGAAGAGTCTAAAATAATACTTGGATAGGTTATGACCTATTTCCTGAACATTTAATATTTTAGGACCAAGTCGGAAGCCGGAAACGGCACATTATACTAGGCACACTAAAAGGTGGTCTTTGAGATAGTACTTCCCAACCCTTTAGGCATGTGTCTAGGCTTCTAGTATCCACCTAAAGATTCCAAGTGATAACCAACTTTAAGTGTTCTAAATGTGAGAATTTGGAATAGAGAATAAGCTGTCGTCCTTGACTTTGGTTCATAGGGTTCAACATTTGTCCTAATCGCAAGCAACCTGTGCCGGCGCACGTTAGAAAAGAACAAGGTAGTGACTCTTCTCTTATGCTATGTGTAAATGTATTATATGTGTGTATATCATTGTTTTGTGATGATATCTGATGCTGCTGCCTATACAGCTAGTGATAGTTGTTGTTATCCAGCATAAGCTAGCGTTATACAACAAAAGATGTCGTTAACCAGCGTGAGCTGGCATTATACAATGAAAGCTGTCGTGATTATGTATACAGCCATGAGTGTTATCGTTGTGATAAAACCCATGTGACATTGTGTTGCTGTTGATGCTGCTATTAATGGTTGCTTACATGATATATGTTTATATATTGTATGAGTGATTTGTTACTACTGGGATTCTTTTGAATCTCATTATTTCTATTGACTAACATTCCAGACAGGGCAAGTGGCTCCAAGGAGAAGTGAACAACCATGAGTGGTTAGGACATTGTAGGGATGTTATTTTGGATTGTTGGTTATCTCTTTTGGAAAGGGATTACAGTAAATTGTTTCTGAGATGTAAATATTATGTTTGATTTTGATCATGTAATCCCCTAGTTGGAACTTATAACCCTTAGTTTACACATGTATGAAACTCAGGAGTTGCCTGGAATTTGGCTATACACTCTAATATTTATAAATGCAATTTAACTATAGAGGTAATTATATTAGATATTTGAACTTGAGACTAGGATAGGGATGAAGTTTTGAAAAAAATTGTGAAAACCCTACTACAACGTGGGAGTTTAAAATGACTTTTAAATTATACAACGGTTTCCAAACCATTTAATTACGCACTCTCAAATTATAATTACTATAATTAAGGCAGGGGGTTACAACCAACTTCCGACCAATATGCGCCGATTGACGCCTTCCCTGCTCCTCTGTTCCACAATACCAACTTCCGACCCAGTCTCATCTCTCATTGCGAGCTACCACCCTGGTCATAATGAATCTCTTCAGCCACAATAACTAGCAACTCAGAGAGGAAATGTGAGTACAACATTGGGGGCACAAAAGTGTGTGTGAAGTTACCCATTACATCGCACCTTCTTCTCTGTTCTGTTTTTGAAACTCACAAGGATATTTCTGTTATTTCCATTTAGTTTTGAAAAGGACAAATCATGACCTCACACATTTCTGGTCATATGAATATTTGGAAAACCTTTTTGTCCTTTAGCATTTTTAAAATTCTTTTTCAGATATTTTCATAATAAAAAACTGCCCATGATCATGCAAGTTAAAAGGAACTTGGCTGGCCCTACTTTTCCATCAAAGGAAGTTTCAGAAAACTAACGCAAATTAAGTGCTTTTCAGACGCCACTAATGAGTTGTGACTGAACTAGTATCCAAGATCGTTAGAAATATTCAGATTTATTTTTTCAAAAAAAATGTATACTTAGTTATCTTAACAAATTAATAAGGGGCTGTGCCAAAAAAATATTAATAAGGGATTAAAAAACCATTGTTAGTCTTTATAATTTAATCAAATTTTAGTTTGAATCCATGTAATTTCAAATAGATGATTTTTGTCTCTATAATTTCATAAAAAGCTAGTCTAATAGTCTATATAATTTTAATGATTTTTAATTTTGGTTTTTATATTTAAAGTTCGATTAAATCCTTATAAAGTTATAGGAACCAAAACCAACGATTTGAAATTATAAGGATCAAAATCAAAATTTGACCTGACTATAAGGACCAATAATGACATTAATCCAAGTAATAAATATGCTATACTTTTTTTTTTTTGAAGTAATTGAAAAATCCTTTTAGATTCAAAGAGGAATTACTATGAGGAGCAGTCGCGCATAATGGTGGGTAATGAAAGGGTATTTGATTCTTGTGCTGATCATCAAAAAACAAAGAAGCACAAAGTATTCCCATCATGAGTGTCAAGAAAGGGAAATGTTTGGACCATTTAGTTTACGGTTATTTAAAAGAAACCGTTATGTTGTTTTTCTTATATGAAGTTGGAAGACAAATCGTTTGTATGTTCATCTAACGTTTTATGATGGTTTTACAGTAAGAAACGTCAAACAATATATGACGGTTACAAAGTACAATCGTTATGTATTTGCATGGTATTCTAATAAGTGACTGTTGTTACTTAATAACCATAATATATATACCTTTTTTTTAAAAAAAAAATATTGGTAGTTGATTATGCAACCACCATTTTACAACAAAAAAAGACAAAGTAAATAAACAAACTAAAAATAAAAAGTTATGAAAATATTTAAAGAATCTAATATATCATCATATTCTTCATTCTCTAGTTACTTGTCCACCTTCTCGTTCAAAGAGCAATTGAGAGAGGTATGTTCCTACAAGGTCTAATCCATGCATCCTTGCTCTAGCAAGTAAACCTATACCATATGATGGAGCTTGTAGTTTGCGTGGACGAGACCTTCAATGCTTGTTGACTGAGGAAGTTCATCTTTCAATTTTTTATCAGATGATGAATCAAGAGTTCTCTTGCATTTGTCCATGATGTTTTGTTCAATCAGAAGTTGGATTTGAGAAGTTAAAATAAAACTAGAGAAGTGGAATTCAATTTTGGGCCGTTTATATAGAGAGTTTCGTGGATTATCAACCTGTCACATCTTTTAGTATTTAAGATCATTTTATTTTATAAATGGTGACGGTTAATTCTTAATAACCGTTATGTATTTGAAATTTTTTTCTTAATTTATTAGTGTCTACTGTTAATTGCATAATCAACCACAATATTAACTTAGAACCGTTAAGTACACTGACAAAAATAACATATGGTTCTTAATTAATAACCGAGCATTATTAGTTTTTAACTTCATCTCCCTTCAATGATGGTGAATATGAGGATGAGAATGAGGAAGAGAAGGATGAACAGGACGATGATGATGGCAGTGGTGGACTATCATCCTTATCATCTTGTTCATCATCCTCTTCCTTAACCACTTCCTCATTCTCATTATCGGAGGAGGGAGATGAAGGCAGGGTTAGAGTATTATCATCAGCATGGGGAAGGAGAAAGGTTTCGAACCATCACAGTGTTTTTTGTTTCATGACAGTTTTTCTTAACATCGATCATTATTGTAAGACAAAATATGATAGTTACTAATAACCACCGTTATTTATTTGCTTAAACTTCTATTAAATGATAGACTTTATTTAAAAACCATTATGTATCTCAAGCGACGCCTCTGCCCCCTCTGCCAATCCATCTATTGCGCTGAATGGCAAGATGGCACAAGAGAAAAGAGCATTGGGGAAGGGTCTTGTTATCATGAAGGTGGTCCAAAGCAAATTACGAGAGAGGGGAGGAAACTTCCTGTACGGTGGAACAAGAAAGGACAAATTGTAAAATTGTCAGATTTCAAAATTTGACCTTTCTTGTTCCATCTTTAACCCCCTCACTGTAATTATACCCGGATTATGAAATTAAAGTGAAATAGATACCAATAAAACAAAAACACATTTATAATCCCTAATCTTCAAGATAGGGTATCATCAAAAAAAGTTCAAAAACATAACTAATCTGGTCTTACATTCACTTCCGAATACAATTACATGTGCAATTAAATCACATTCATAAATATCAGAATGCGTAACAAAAATCCCGGCAGCCCCGGTTTACATGTATATATATATAATGGGTTTAAAGTTTCCCAAAATAGGGATTGCATATCCAAAAATTATATTTACATCCCTTATACATATAGTAATCCCAAACTATTATGTATAACCAACAATCCAAAATTTAAAATGTTCCTAAGAGATCCTAACCACTCTGGGTTGTCCGCTTCCCTTTTGAGCCACATGCCCTGTCTAAAATGTTAGTCATTGGAAAGAATGATATTCTAAAGAATCCCAGTAGTAACAAATCACTCATACAGTATATAAACACATAGCATGTAAGTTTATCATGTTCAGCAGCAACTCAATGATTCATGGCTTGCGCCATAAACGACAGTACTCACGACTATAACCACAATGCACTATGCCCCCTTTCGCGGTAAACACTATGTCAGCTTTCACTATAATCACTATGCCAGCTTTCACTGTAATCACTATGCAACAACATCACAATACACAAAGTATCACAAAGCTCCATAAAGCGTCACAAAGCATCACAAAGTAGCAGTAGCAACACAATGCATGACAACCATACATATAATGATTCACACACAGTATAAGAGAAAGAGTCACTACCTTGTTCCTTCCTGACGTTCCTCGGCACAGTGGGCTCACGAGTCTGGCAGATATCAAATCCTATAACCAAATTAGGGACAACCGATCAATCTCTTTTCCAAATGCTTATTTTCATAATACTCTAAGTTGGTTATCATTTAAACTCTTTAGGATGACCATTTGAGGCCTAAACACATGCTAAAAGGGTTAGAAGTTACCCTGAAGACCCCTTTTTCAGAAGCAAAACACTGATTTTTGGCTGACTCACTCGAGAGTGTTTGACAGTAAGCAACAACAACGGTCAGAAGGTGCTCACAACACTCGAGCATGTGGTTATGCACTCGGGTGATAACTCTAAAATCACTCAAGTCCCCAAAAGTGCAACACAGAAAGTGACAACCCGAGAGCACAGCCAACTTCAGAGGAAAAAGCTCACTCAAGCACAACCCTTGGCACTCGGGTGAGAAGACCATACTTGTGAGTGTCAAGCGCACTCTTGAAAATTGGCCAGCGAGTGAGGACCCGAGAGTAACCCAAACCATAAACTCATTCCATCACTCAAGTGAACCCATGCTCACTCGAGTAATCACCAATATCACTCACGGGCAGAGAAGTGCACTCGAGCTTTATTCATGAAAGCCCAGGAAAAACACAAAGGAGAAAGGGAAATTACACGACATCACTTTAGTGAGACCCCCCTCACTCAAGTAATGCTATCAGATTGCCAGATCGCAGTGTTTGGTCAAGTGTTTCCCAAGCTTTTAAGCATGTGTTTAGGCTTTGATTAGCCACCTAAAGGTCATGAATGGTAACCAAATTTAAGTAATATGAAAGTAAGGTTTTGGAATAGAGAATAACCCTATGTCCTTACTTTGGTTATAGGGTTCATATTCGCCCTAATCGTGGTTCAGTATTCATTGTGATCGTGAGTAAGCGAAGCTGGAGCATACGTGGAAAGAGTGTAGGGAACTTACCTCTCTTGCATGCTTTGATATTTGTGTTTGTGTATTGATGCATGTATTGCTTTGCTTGATTATGTGAAACATGTATGAATGATTGTAGCTCTGTTTTTAGTTATGCTATGGCCATGAGTATGTTGTTGAAACATTGAGCATGCAGATATGTCATTGTGTAAGTATGAGTTATGTATTGCAAGCATGTCATGCATTAAACACATATCATACAGCATATAGGTATCTGTTTCCTACTGAGGTTCTCTAGAATCTCACCCTCCCCTACTAACCTTTCAGACAGGGTAGTAGATCGATGATGGAGTTTGCAGCAAAGGGCGAAGAGGACTTTCTTCGGGTTGAAGATTCAGTAGTTGGTTATCATTATAGTTGGGATGTGTATTTATATATTTGGATGAGTATTAAGTATGTATTCGAATGGGTTTTTGTAATCCCTATTTAAGGAGTTGTATGGGCTAATGTGCCCTATGATTATTTAGCGAAGATATGAAACCCGGGATTACCGGGATGATTATGTTGTACACTCTGATATTGGTATAAATATGATTTATCTTCGCATAGTAATTGTATTCGAAATTTGAATATGAGACCAGGTGTATTATATTTCAAAAGTATTTGTGGAAACCCTATTGTGAATATGGGATTTTGAAATAGTTTTGTTTCTTATTGGTCTCTATTTCACTTTAAATCGCGTATTTCGGATATAATTACGGCAGGGGGTTACAAGCACAACCCTTGGCACTCGGGTGAGAAGACCACACTTGCGAGTGTCAAGCACACTCTTGAAAATTGGCCAACGAGTGAGGACCCGAGAGCAACCCTAACAATAAACTCACTCCATCACTCGAGTGAAACCATGTTCACTCGAGTGATCACTTATATCACTCGAAGGCAGAGAAGTGCAAGTGAGCTTTCTTCATAAAAGCCCAGGTAAAACACAAAGGAGAAAGGGAAATTACACGATAGCACTCGAGTGAGACCCCCCTCACTCAAGTGATGCTATCAGATTGCCAGATTGCAGCAATTGACAGAAATTCCCAAATTTGCCAAAACTGATCCCAATGGGTCGCAAACTTCACACAAAACTCATTTCCACTCAAAATCCCATAAGGAACAGAATGGTGGCCTCAAAACACCCTAAAAACCCATTTTAACCATAATCTTACTCTTGGGTCTATCTAATACACACATTACCCAAATTCATTCAAATCACTTCTAAACTTCAAAACCATTACCAACACTCAAATAACCTCACAACATACTAGTTCCAACATTATTCATCATGCAATTCATGCATTTAAAAATTGGCACAAAACTAGGGCAAATTCCAGAATTTATCAACCTTAACCAAAAATCACAATATATATACCAAAAAGCCTCGAATCCTTACTTCTTCAACTTACCAAAGCCAAAATCTTGATTCTTCAACTTTCAAATTGCTCCAACACCCAAACTACCACCTTTCAAAATTCTGAAACCACCAAGATGAAGCTCTTTACACTATGAACAAATTTAATGAAGAGTGTTTGAGCATTTGAAAATCATCGCTCACCAAAAATTCAAGCTTTCTCTTTCTCTTTCCACCTTAGGTCGTTGGATGTAACCCCCTGACTTTAAACATGTAATTATAATTCGATAACACATATTTAAATCGGATTAGAGACCATTGGATGCTTTAACCTCGTTTTAAACTTTCTGTCTCACAGTAAAATTTTTAAAAAAAAACTTTCAAAACTCTTTTTCCCATCCTGGTCTCAATATCAATATTCGAATATAATTACCTGTGCAGTTAATATACATACAATCATATCAGAGTGTATAACCGCATCCCCGGCAACTCCCGGGTTCTATACATAAAAACCTGAAGGTTTATAAGTATACACTAGGGGATTACACAACCAAAATTGAATGTAGTGTTCCTGATTCAAAATCTACAGTAATCCCGGGTTCAAAATACATAACCAACGTTTCCAATTCAACTATATACCCCCAAGGGTCCTAATTGCTCTGGGTTGGCCGCTTCTCCTTTAAGCCACACGCCCTATCTGAAATGTTAGTCATAGGAAAGAATGAGATTCGAGAGAATCTCAGTAGTAACAAACCACTCACACAATGCATAAACTCAAAGCATGTACATAAATCACAAACAGCAACAGCAGCAACAATCTCAAAGATACATGGTTTTCACCACAAACGACAGCACTCACGGCTGTATACACAATACGACAGCTATTGCTGTAATCAACATCACGACAGCTTATGCTGTAATCACAATAACGATAGCTTACGCTGTAAACGACAGCTTGCGCTGTAAACGACAGCTATCTCTAGCTGTATCCACAGCAGCATCAAAGATTCATCACAGAACAGTGATAACACACACATACAGAGCATTACACATAGTATAAGAGAGAGAGTCACTACCTGATCCTTTCCCGATGTTTCTTGGCACAGCGGGCTCACGAGGACGGCAAATATCAAATCCTGTACACCAAGTTAAGGACAACCCGTCAATCTCTTTCCCAAGTTTTATCTCTATAATACTTAAGTTGAGTATCACTATGGTCAATTAATCAAGTCAACTAAGGAGCTAAAGTGGTCAATTAACCTAAAAGGCTAATTTCTACCCTCAAAGTTCCACAATATTACATTATGCCATAAAATCTTCAATTTTCGCATAGGTGACCAATCTGCCAGAATTTTCCAACATATTTGAGAAATCATAACTAATTCTAGAAAAATCAAAATGAGGTGATCTCAAAGCCTATTGAAAGCTCTTGAAGTCCTCTTCATAGGAAAAATATGAATCATTACCAGAAATCACCACACAATTCCAGAATTACACACATTCCACACTGCTCCAGAATTAGGTCCAGTTTCGACATCAAACTTTGGGCAACTAGAACTCCCAGCTCAAAAACCGAAATGACACAAATCATATGTTCATTTTGAAGCTTGAAATGTGAACTTTAAGACTGGAAAGTTTCAGAAATGTTAGACACCAATTGCTCATTCAAAATGTCCCTACAAACTGACTGCCCTGCACAAAGTTACACTTGACAGTTTTTCCAATTTTCAACCAATGTGTCCAATGGCTTCAAAATCAACAACCAAACCTATTCCCACATAATTTTTCGTGTAGAACACAATGGTAACATCAAAATGAACAAATTCCCACTCATTCCCCATGTCCTGTTTTGGCAGAAGTTTAGGGTATTTCACAACAAACAACCACTTCACTATCTAATCACTAAGCTTAGCTCATTTGCCTCCAAACCAACATATAAGCACATATATAGGATGAAAGCTTCATGATCCCTAATATACCCTAAAAACGAAATTAGGGCTGTCACAATAGCCCACCACAATCCAGCCAATTAAAGCATCATATACATCAACATAATGCTCTTACTCACCTCTTGCTTCTTCTTGTGTTCTTTTCTTGATTCCTCAACTTTTGTTCTTGCAAGGTGGCTGAAAACTCCTCTTCTTCAAAACAAAAACCATAGAAATGAAGCTAAGGAAGAGAGGAACAAGTTTCATGAAGGTCACTTGAGCCATAGATGAGGTTAAGGAGGTGAAAATCCATGTAGAAGATCTTACCTCAACTTTGTTCTTCACTTTCTCTTAGCTTGCTGAACTTGGCCGACCTTGAGAAGAGGTGAGAGAGTGATTTATGATCATTTTTTCTCTTCCCTTATCCTCTTAATATCTGACCGAAAATGTGGCCCAAAGAGAAAGAAAAGTTGTGGTGGAAAATAATTCTTTTTACACAAGCTTATGCCATGTTGACTTTGGTCATTTGATTAAGGTTTCTCTTGCCTCTTCTCTCCTTACTTTTGGACGTGATATGGGCTGCAAAAATGGAGAATTATTATTGACCAACATGTTCTTCAAAAAGAGGAAGAAAGATTGACCAATTGCATGAACTTGCATAGCCATTGGTAACACAAATTTTCTAGTTGCAATTTTTGACTTTTCAAAGACAAAAGTGAAGAAGTGTATGAAGTAAATTTCTCTTTCCTTCCTCTCTTTAAAATTTGACCGAATATGGAGGCTTGAAAGAGGTTAAAGCTTTATAAAATATCTCTTGGCATTTCTTCCATTTATCATATTTAATTGCCTTTTGTTGCAATTGTTGACCAAGTCATCATCCTTTTATAACTTGGTCAAATTGTCTCCTTATGTCATATTTAGTAGCCAATATGTATTTATTCTTACTTTTCCCTCTTGTCATGCGTGAATCATGGCCTTTTGAAGAAGAAGATGATCTTGTAAAATATCATCTTGCAATATAATATTTAATTGCCAATCTTGCATGTGAAACTTGACTAAAGTCATAACAAAATTTCCAGAAGTAATTTTGTCATTAATCCCACCATCTATTCTGTACATTTAGCTCATGAATACATTTTGGGATATTACATTGGAAATGGAGGATGGGGGAGAGAGAGATGATGAGAGATGAGGAAGATGAAGATGATGATGATTGCGTCTTTTCCCTTTGCCCATACTCTCCACCGAATAAAAGAGAGAAGAGAGAGAAAAGTGATTGTTTGTCTTATATGCCTAATCCTTTGGTCCACAAAATGACACTTGTCATCATCTTGCTCACTCCCACCATGAGCTCACATAAACTCAAAGCACAGGATTCTAACCCATAGCAAATGAATCTCAACCTTTGATCTCTAATCACCAATGAGTTTCCTCTTTGGTAATTGGCCAATTGGAAGGTAAATTTCCAATTTTACCATTTTGCCTCTGGTTTCACTATGATTAATAAATCATCACTATGAACATTTATGTCAAATTCACATCACATTTCTTCAAAAGTGTTCAATTACACTAATTACAATCTATCTCAAAGCCATTAGTCCTTAATCTCAAATTGGGTCGTTATACTACCTACAGTATGTTTCCTCCCTTCTCTCTTAATTTTCTTCTAAACCTCTTTCAAAATAACAAAATCCTTCCCCAGTGCTCTTTTCTCTTGTGTCATCATTATTCGGCATAATAGATGTAACCCCTTGCCTTATAAACTGTAAATATAATTCAAAAATGTGTAATTAAGATGAATTAGAAACCATCAGATGTTAAAAGATTTATTTCCAATCCTATCAGCAAGATAGGGTTTTCAAAAATTTCTTTCAAAACATGTTTAATTTGGCCTCATACTCATATTTTGAACAAAATTAACCTACGCAGTTCAATTGCATTTATACATATCAAAGTGCACACCACAATTCCCAGCAAGCCCCGGGTTTCATATAATAACTTCAGGGTTTACGGGTATTACCGCCTCAATAATTTTCCAACTAGGGGATTACATAACATCATACATAAATTTACATCCATAATATGTACAGTAATCCCAACCAAAATTTTACAACCAACTATCAAAATCATATCCCTAAAGGAGTTCTAGCTAAACTTGGTTGTTTATTTCCCTTTCGAGCCATTTGCCCTGTCTATAGGTTAGTCAATGGAAAGATTGAGATTCAAGAGAATCCTAGTAGTAACAAATCACTCATACAATATATAATCACATAGCATGTAAGCAAATCATCAATCAGCACAGCAGCAATGATCACAATATACACATTGCCTCAATGGCATACACATAATCTTCGCAGTATACACATAGCCTTTCAGCTTACACATGTCTTCGTAGTATACACACAGCCTTGTGGCTTACATATAGCCTTTCGGCTTTCACATCTACAAGATTTGCAGCATTCGAAATCATCACAATTCAATGATCAATCAAACATACAATGCATCACATATAGTATAAGAGAAAGCATCACTACCTTGTTCTTTTCGGGTGTGCTCCGGCACAAGTTGCTCATGTTCAGGGCAAATATTGAGTCCTATCAATCAAAATCAAGGGCATAAGGTTATTCCCTTTTCCAATTCCTTAACTTTAAAATACTTAAAATTGGTTGTCATTTGAGTCCCTTAGGTGGCTATGATAAGCTCAACAAAAGTCTAAAAGGTTTGGGAAGAACTATATCAAAAACCACTTTCAAAAATGGAAATACTGATTTTTGTGGGTTGGCCGCAGCCAAAAAATATTTGTTTGCGGCCAAAAACAAGTCATAAAGTTTTTGGCTGTGGCAAGAGATTTTGGTTGCGGTCAAAAAGAGGTCAGTAAGTTTTTTGCTGTGGCCAAGACTCTTCTGGCGACTACCAAAAGCAAGTCAGAAACTTTTGGGCTATGGCCAAGAAAATTCTGTTTCTTGGCTGAATTTCAAAAAATCATAATTAATTCTAGAAAAATTGAAATGAGGTGATCCAAAAACTATGAAAAGCTATTTAAGTCCTCTATATAGGAAAAATATGAACTATCACTAGACACCACCACACAAATACAGAATTGCACAAAATTCCATACTGCTCCAAAACAGATTCCAGTTTCAATCCCAAACTTTGGAAAATCATAACTCCTAGCACAAAAATCGAAATGACACACATTATATGTCCATTTTGAAGCTTAGCATGTGAACTATTAAACTAAAACGTTTCAGAATTTTTAGACACCATTTACCCATTCAAACCTTCCATGCAACCCAAATGCCTTGCACAGAGTTTACACTTGACAAATTTCAAATTTTAAATTTTCAACCGATGTGTCCAATGGTTCCAAAATCAACAACCAACCCTATTCTCACACAAATTTTCAAAAGGAACCCATTGGAAACACCAAAACAACCAAATTCACATCACATTGACATGTTCCACATTGGCCACAACATATCAACACAATATCTTATACAAGTCTCAACATTGCAAATCCTTTCCATTCCAAGTTCCAAACCAATTCCATGGTTCCAATGACACAATATGACACCAATTCCACCATAATACACTAGGAAATTCATTCATTCCAAAATCACACTAAAATCAGGGAAAAATTCACAAATTCCAAAACTTATCCAATGACTACAACAGATATGTCAAAAAGAAGCTATTACTCACATCTTCCTCTTGCTCAAGCTTGTTTCTTGATTTCTCAACTTTCAAATTTCGTCAAGTACTCAAACATGTTCTTTCAAAAATCTAAAACCATAGAGATGAAGCTCTCATCAACATAAACAACATTAAAGAAGAGCATTTGAGCATACAAGGTCATCTCTAGGGTAAAAAACTCACCTTTTCTTTTCTCTTTCCTTCCTTCACTTGGCGAAAATGGAGTCTTGGAGAGAGGAAAATGAGATGAAGATGATGATGTATATTTTGGTCTCTCACACTTCTCTTTGGCCAAATTAATAAGGGAAGAGGGAAGAGAATTAGTGTTGAATTTTTTACCATGATCCCATGGCTCACATATTGTCAAGTGTCAAGATCTTGAGCCTCCTTTTAACTCTTTCCATGCACAAACAAAAATGGGATGATTGCTTCTATAACACTTAAACAATTGTCACACTTCTTAATCTCTTATGTTACTAATAAGTTCCTTCTTCGATTGCTAACTATTTGGTCGGTAATTTTTATTTTTCCTACTTCGCCCCTGACTATGGGAATTCCTGTCGAATCACTACTTAGCACATTCTATCTTTCCATTACATTACCATACGTCCTTCCTCTAACTTAATTCAATTTAGATATTAATCCCTAATTGAACTTAAATGCAGGGTTTAGGCATTGATTATAACACATTCATATCACAATTCATATCATATTCTCCAAAAGTGTTTATTTAACAGTAATTACATTCACTTTTGAAGTCATTAGCCCTTAATCACATTTTGGGGCATTACAATAGATGGATTAGCAGAGGAGGCGTATGCGCTGGCTACGGTGAAGGGCACGACGTGGTTAGGATCCTCAGTACTTGAGCCATTTGTTTCCACCAACAAGCCTTAAGGAGGAGGAGGGGGTGGCAGTAGCGGAGGAACTCCCTAGGATTTTAACATGATGAAGGAGAGAAGGAGGAGGACGATAAAGTAGAAAGAATTACAAGGAATAGTTGAGTTTAAATAGAGGTCTAACGGATTGAGAAGAATTTTGACTTATGACTTATGAAGGTCTAACGGGATTATGAAGGGTTATGATGAGCTATGACATTGAAGGTCTGAATGTTATGAAGGGTTATGATAGAGTTAGATGACGGTTGTTTCTGAAAACCATTATGTTTTGTCTTCACTGATATAAGTGTTCAGAAAATGAATTGTTTGTAAATGTTACATGACGGTTCTTTCTTAAGAATCGTCATTTTTGTCACTAAATAAATGATGGTTGTTAGCTACAACCATTATGTCTATGTTTTTTGTGAATTCCACCTTACAATTTATGACAGTATGCATAATTAACCATTACATTTAAGCATTATATATGTTTGTGTGACCTCCGCCTAGACATACATGTTGTTTATTAGCTGTAATCATTATGTACTAGGCGTTATAAATACCCAAATCTGTAGTAGTGATTTGTTGTTGAAATTAGCATACCTAAAACCCAAGGGAGGTAAAAGATATTAGTTATTAGAATTTGGCTCTAGATATATAAATCATTGTGGTGCTAGCATAGGGAAGCGATCTGATATCCATAAATGTAATAATGATAAGCATCTTCCAATATCATCCTTGGTTGGGTTGGTAAGATTACATAATTCTCTATATAGGTGAGCCAAAACTACTAATCCCTACCTAAATTTTCCAACTTCTTCAAGGTTATAGAGAAGTGGAAGGTATATTAAATGCACCCTAGTACCTGATCTATCTAGCGTGAGATATCTGCCAATCAACCTAAGGATGTATGCATTAGAAAATTTTTGAATTTGTACATTATCTACATCATGGGTAGGTGATTAAAGTGTTCTTCCAATCTATAAGTAGTCGTTACCCATGTATTCTATCTATAGGCATTATAATACCTAGAAGCCATTCACAAACATTTAGCCAAGCGAAGTCAGTTTGCCCTATGACAATCATTCCTATACATGGAATACTCAATTGTATAGCTACATCATCTAATGTTAGTGTGCATTCTCAAAGTGGAGTATGAAAGGTATGAGTCTTAGGATACCACCTCTCAGCAAGATTTGACCCCAAACTCTAATCACAGTCAAATTGCCCTACTCTAGTAATGCCATAAAATACAGGTAATTTGATATATTCCATGATTTAATTAGGTGGTTCAATCATTTTATTAACGTGCATGACTCATCTAGGATGTAGGATCCTAGAAACCTACAAAGGAAAATCAAATAAAAGTAAGTATTGAAGTATAAAATTAAGGGTAAAGACGCATCCAACACCCCGATCTATTTTTGGAGGTGCAATCAGCACCCTAAAGTATTTAAGGGTGCAATCAGCACTCTAAACTATTTTTGGAGGTGTAATTAGTACCCTAATATATTAAAAATGGAGTAATTACACCCCTTCACTAATAGAATACTAACTTCGTTTGCTGATACACTCTTTCCTTTCCTCTTCCATTGATCTTAAACCCTAAACCATGAGTTAATATTCTGCTAGTGAAGGGGTGCAATTGCTCTATTTTTAATATATTAGGGGCAAAATTGCACCTTTAAATACTAAAAGAAGGGATGAACATGTTGAAGATTGATGAAAGAGAAAAGGAAAAAGTGTGTTAGCAAATGGAATTAGTATTCTGTTAGTAAAGGGGTGTAATTGCTCTATTTTTAATATACTAGGGTGCTTATTGCACCTCCAAAACTACATTAGGGTGTTGATTGCACCATCAAAAATACTTTAGGGTGTTAATTGCACTCTTAAATACTTTAAGGTGCTGATTGCCCCTCCAAAAATAAATCGGGGTGCTGAATACGCCTTTACCCTAAAATTAATCATCATTAGTAAGTATAATTTACTTACATTGTCACTCCACACTAGTTGTGAAATATGTTGGGGTTGTAAGTACAAAAAGTACCCATCCTCTGAGCCAGGTTTAATGACCTCTTCTAGATATTATGTCATTTTAAATGTCTCAAGACAAGCTAAAGAATAAATATTCACGTAATATAAAAATATTAAGAAAACAATTACAATTTCATCTTATTCATAAACTATAATTTTTTCCACAAAAAGTGAAATACATATTTTGTTGTCTAGATGCCACACTTTATAAACAAGTAAAGCAGTTATGACTAATTTGTCAACATAGTTCACACTTGTTAGGTTGGTTAGATGTAGTCCAATCTATCTCATTACGTATGCGACTTGAGCAAGGACATCCTTTTTTCCATATTAACAGGTCATGTTTTAGAGTAGGACAATCAATTTGAGGCTAGTATGTCTAATCCACAATTGGGTGGAATACATTACTATAAGCCATTTGCATGATTTTCAACCTACTTATGCACAAGCAGCAACAATATACGTACATTGAAACTTTTCTGCTTGAAGCTTTCTACAATTACATTATTTTTCAATTAAGTTAACCTTACAACACCGATGAAATTGTTCTAATTGAACAATGTATGGCTCAGCAACCTCAAAAGATGTTGATATTTTATCAAACTCCCAAAAGACACACGCAGATACACATTGTGCTACTATGCCCAACTTCTTTATTAATGTCTATTGGAATTCGTGCATGAACTCATTGGGCATGTTTAACAAAATAGTTATTGACTCGATACATGGTTGCCTTTACTAAACTAGTTATTAGTAGACTTTGAACACCCTTGAATACACCATTCATGCACTTTGCAAGGTAGGTTGTCATGCGTCCAAAGGGTTGACCTTCAAGGTCATGTACACATGACCATTTTTCTTGTGGAATGGCTGTCACACCCTTATCTCAATTTCAACCTTCTTCAGAGTAATTATGGAAAGCGATATGCGGTTCGGTGGGCAACACAGGAATAACATGAATATACTGAAAATAAGTGCATGATTACATAAATTCGCCATCAGGGTTTGTATATTGTACTTACGATTAAGGTAGCCGCACAAGGCTACTAGGGTGTCTAAACTCATCCCAGTGAAACGGAGACTTCTTCCCATCCTCGTTCCACTATTATAATCCCCTCATACAGTACTATGCGTTGTTGCTTGCATATCTTATGTCGTCTCCTGTCTAAATTGTTGGTAGGGGAGGGTGAGATTCGAGAGAATCTCAGTAGGAAACAGATACCATAATGCATGCATGATAGATACCGTGTATGACATGTTAGCTTTATCTAGATGCATGCTCCATAATGACAGTCCTGCATGCTCAATGTTTTCATGTAACAAAACTATGGCCACAATGAAAATAGAAACAGAGCTTCATTTATTCAAGTATGCTCTACACAATCAAGTAAAGCAATCACATACATCACTACACAAGCAAAGATATCAAATACATGCAAATAAGGTAAGTCCCCGACCTCCAGTCTTTTCTCCTCGATTTGCGTGCCAGTAACTCGGGGCTCCATATTCGATCCTATAATGTCAAATGTGAAAGAGGCAAGCTTCACCCAAGAGGGGGTGAATTGGGTGACGTTATAAATTTTTCGCTTGATGTGGTGATATGAAAAATAGAGTATATAGAGTTGAGAAGATTAGAACACAGAGAGTTATACTGGTTCGGCCTAACAACCAGGCCTACGTCCAGTCCTCAGAGATCAAGACCTACTGAGATTTTCACTATTCTTCCAAGATTCCATGGGCTCTCAGAACACCACAAAATAACAATTGTCCTTGAAAGGACTACGAGCAGAAATATTCTCTTACTAAGAAATTTCTCTCCCCCTTACGACAAGTCTTACGTGCAGAAAAAACTACCTATGACCTTTCCCACTTGCTTATGTATACAAGACTTATGAGCAGCAACGTTCTCTCCTGCTTACACCACTGTAAGTCTTACGAGCAGCAACGTTCTCTACTGCTTGTATCTTATAAGTCTTATGAGTGGAAGGTTTAACTAGGAATTCTCTCAACTGCTTCTCTCGCAAGGAAATCTACCCTCTCAAGGTCCCAATACCTTGAGATCAAATGAAAATAGAATTTGAATTGTATGAAGACTCTCTTACAGAATAAATAAATGAACACTGAAGATCAATATGTATACAGAGAAAATTATGAATAGCAGAGACTCGTGTATATGCTTGTGAATTCTTGTGCTTCGTTCTTATTGACGATCTCTGAATCTCTGTATTTATAGATGTTCAGTTTTTGCCCGTTTGAGTAATGATCGTTGAGGAGCGGGTCTTGCAACTGTGGAATGACACGCGCATGTTTGAATATTCTGAATGCGGTAGGTACGTACATGCTTGTAATGATGTTGTCTGCCGTTGTTTGACTTTCTTCGTGTCAGTTTATTTCAAACGTTCATCCTCCTGTATCATACTTATAATACATTCAAAATGATGTTAAATAATGATAATAAGTAATGATAAGATAAATAAATGACATTAAACCATATTCGGATTGAACGTTGTGAGACTTGGTGTATTTAGTGATCTGGCAGAGTATCACTCAAGCATGGATGGGCTCACTCGAGTGATATTGCAATTTTACTCCTTGATCTTTAGTTTTGAGTTTGTGCTCGCATAGGATTTCAAAGAGACAAAATTCTCACTCGTGAGTGATGTGGAGCCTCACTCGAGCACAACTCCTTCTGCTCGAGTGGCCTTGCATTTTGCACTGGGAGTTTATAACACCCGTGTTTTGAAAGCATATAGATGGCATAAGTGTAGTAATATCTTTAAAAAGGAGATTTTGTACTCGCATATCATTTTAGCAAGAGTGAGATTTTGTACTCGCAGGTGATGTGGGCCCTCACTCGAGCATACATACTCTTGCTCGAGTGAGAAGAATATTCTCAAGAAATATACTCTTAATACCAACACTCGCATCAGAATTTGAGAGAGATAGATTTTTCACTCGCGAGTGCTGATATGTCACTCGAGCATATGAAGCTATACTCGAGCATACTTGTGCTTCTCTGATCTTCATGACTCTTAGCCAAGCACTCGCATACCTTCACTCGCTAGTGCTTGAGTACAGGACACTCATGCTCGAGCATTGATTTCACTACTCGAGTGTATCAAGGAAGAATGACAAAACTTGCTCTCGGCCAAGCACTCACATGTGCTCGAGTGAGAATGGCTCCTCTGCTCAAGTGCTATCTCTAGTGCTCGAGTGAATCAATAAAAATGACAGTAGCATGCTTCTCGGGCAAACACTTTCTGGCTATCACTCACACCTGCTCTAGCACAGAAGAGATCCATGCTCGAGTGCTAGGCTCATGCTCGAGTACACCAGTTCATTTTGACAGCAGTCACCACATAACATTGTTATATGCATTTGGTAACTTTGCAAACATTTCTTAAACTTATAAAAACATGATTTGTACACAACTGACTTTTGTTATCATTAAAACTTGGGATCTAACATTCTCCCCCTTTTTGATGATGACAAAACCTTTGTGATGGAAGTCAAGGAAAATTGATTAAGATGGAAAAAAATTTTTGAAGTACAATATCAATGTTTCCAAATGCATATCAAGTTTTAAGTTCAAGTTCATGTTTCCCTGCAATACTTCCTCTGGACACTTAACAACCAAGATAAGCATAGTATAAATCAAATTCTTAAACAGAAAAACTTGAATCATAGAAATAGTCATTAACAATAAACTTGATAAACTTGATAACATCAAAACCTACCCCATACAGAAAACCTACCCAAACAGCCAATACATCCCATGATAGCTTAGCTCAGAAAACCATCACACATCCTTCCCCCCGTTTTGTAAACATTAGAAGGGGGCTGAGGAAAATTGATATCAGAAGATGGGACAAAGGTAACCATGGCAGTAGAAGAGTCAATAGGCACAACAGGTGGAGATGATGGCTGTGGTACAGAAGTTGAGGGAAGTAGTGAAGGCGACCAATCATAGGTGATATCAATATTAGAGTCTGGATCGGTGAAGAGAACATGTGACTGTGGATGAGGAGGTGAGGTTGAGGCAGGAGTGGTCTCAGGAGGCACTTCTGAAGATACAGATGGAAAGTGAGAACGTAAGAAGGTCTCCATATCAGTTATCCTCTTTGACATCTCATCCTGAGTCTTGAACATCAAGTCAAAATTAGTATTGGCCTTGTCTACCAACTTGATGACCTGTGACTCCATCTTTTCCACAAGATTCTCATACTCAGTCACTAATTCCTTCTTCAGACTAGATACTGCTTGATTGATTGCTTCAGTCAAATGGTTGGAAAGAGAAGCATTAAGGAAAGAAGGAGGAGGAATAGGACCTTGAGCAACCTCTTGATGGAGTGGCTTCCCTCTGTGATGTGGCTTTGGTTCGAATCACCGGAAGATTGATACCTATATGAGTTAGCTGAGTCTTACCAAACCTTGAAATGAGCATCCTCTCAGTTCCTTCCAAATACCATACCTTGTTTTTCATTAGGATGAAGGATACAAGCTAAGGATATGGTATGGTCACGGATTTTGATGAAGAAAATCAAAATCTTCTCATCTCATTAAAAATAATCTCCCCCACATTCCTTTGTTGCCCGGCTAGAAAGGAAGCCAACATATAATAGTCCTTTTGAGCAAAATGGGTAAAGTTTTTGGACTTATTGACTATGCTCCGGGAATATATATAGTGAAGGGCTCTGTGAGAGTCAGGCATATCAATAGGTTTAAAATTGAGAGGGCCTATTGGGTCTTTTGGTCTCAAAATCCTGAAGACTTCATTGGCTGAGAAAGAAAGTGGTTCAGGGGGAGGTGCATCATACCCAAGTAAGTCATTTATGATCTTAGCAGATATCATAATAAATTTGCCTCTAACAGTAGTAGACACTGCTTCCTCAATCAATTCACCAAATCTAAACATAATGTTATGGGTCTTCATGTTGCAATAAAAGATTTTCACGACAGTGGGTGAATATGGCATATGGATATTTAGCCAGGGAGCATAGTATTGAAGATAAGGATATAAATCCAAATGGCAATTCTTCTTCAAATAATCTAAATCCACATACACAACTAGACAGAAATGCCTATGAGTAAACTCATCATCAAATACCTTCTGAGAAAATGCCTTTAGTTCCTCAACAATGAATCCCTCAGGAGGACTGGTAATGTGATCATCCACTGGTGCTTGTGAGGCAGAAGGAGCTCCTGAAGCAGTGGCACTGGATTGCCCAACATGGTGTGAACTTGAAACACCAGCTTGAGAGGCAATCTTTCCAACTATCTTGTCAAGTTTGGATTTCTCCATTGCTTCCTGGAGTTTCCTGTTGAATGAATCATCAGAGGAAGAAGATGATTGTTGAGGTTGCTCAGTTTCCTTTTTCTTTCCTCTTCCTTGAACCTCTTTGGATTGTGGCCGGGTAACTATAGGTTCCTTGAACACCACACCCTTTGATTTCTTTTGAGGAGGTTGAACCTTCTTTGCTATTTGAGGCTTAGAGTGAGGTTTCTTAGCCGGAGTCCTCTTTTTGGTTTTGGGTTTAGGAGGAGGTGAAGGTGAGGAAGTCATTTTAGGAGATGGAGGAGTTGGTTCTGGGGTAGCAGAGGCACTAGCAGTGGAATGAGTAGGAGAGGGAGAGTGAGATCTTTGAGGAATAGAGGGCATTTTAGTTCTTGCCATTATGAAACAAGAAAGAAAGAGGCAGACTCACAGAATTTTTGAGAATAGAGAAGAGAAAAGCAATACAGATTAGGGCACCGAATGAGAAATGTAGAGGATAAAATTCACCTTTTATAGAAGATTGGAGAGTTATAACTGTGATTTGAGGCAAATGGACGCGATTGATTGAAGAGAAACGGTTGAAGGTGAAGAGTTGTGACCCTCGAGTGAGGAGACACCTCGAGTAAGAGCAGGAAGTGCGACGGTCTGAGCTATCGCGTATCTGATATAAGTGGCAGTGCTCAAGCATAAACCCTAGTGCTCGAGTGATGTTCATATTGTGCTCGAGTGTGTTCATTCTGTGCTCGAGTGATAAACTGAAAATTTTGATAAAACATGTAAAAGCGTACCTGGATTATGGATTTATTGATATGTTTTGCATCTTTATACCCAAATCCTCTAAAATTATTTGAGTAATCATGCTTTGGATAGCTTCTGGAAAGAAACTCTTTCTTTCTACTCGAGCACACACTCTTCACTTCAAGCATGTTCATATCATGCTCGAGTGAGAGTCCTTCATGCTCGAGTGATCTCAATTTTCACTGTTGCTTTTGAGATAATCTCTTGGTATTCTTATCTCCTCTGTTAACCTCTATTTTACATATCAAGAAACAGAGTATTTTTAATGTTTCTGTGCTCGAGCAGAGCTAACGGGCTCGAGTGATGTAGCTTGTCACTCGAGTGACACCCTCTGTGCTCGAGTGACAGACCTGTAAAATGATTTTTAATGCTCCGATGCCAAAGTCAGTATGGTTATCATCAAAAACACATTTAATTAAGATATTTAACAAGAAAACTTACAACTCAATGGGATTAACCATTCCTAATTCTCTTCGAATATATAGGAATTGATCTTTTGCTATTGGCTTTGTGAAAATATCTGCAAGTTGAAGATGAGTTGGTATGAATTCCACTTTGACATCCTTCTTTTGAACGTGATCTCGAATGAAGTGATGTCGAATGTCTATGTGTTTGGTCCTTGAATGTTGTACAGGATTCTTGACCAAGCTTATAGTGCTAGTGTTGTCACAATAAATATCTCATTTAAGTATATCCCTAAATCTTGAAGTTGTTGTTTCAACCATAATACTTGAGAACAGCAACTTACTAGAGCTATGTATTCAGCTTCAGTCGAGGATAATGAAACTGTGTTCTGCTTCTTGCTGAACCATGATACTAGAAAGCCTCCAAGAAATTGACATTGACCACTGGTACTCTTTGTGTCAGTTTTATATCCTCCGTGATCTGAATCTGAATATGCCATTAAATACTCGTTCCCTCTTCTTGGATACCAAAGACCAAGTTCTGAAGTGTCTCCTAAATATTTGAAAATTCTTTTTACTATCTCTGCATGTGATACCTTAGGAGCGGATTGATACCTTGCACACATTCCCATGCTGAACTGAATATCTGGCCTACTTGCTGTAAGATAGAGTAATGAACCAATCATTCCTCTATACTTAGTGATATTGAAGCTAGGACCTTTTACATCAGCATCCAATAATGTTGTAGAACTCATTGGAGTATCAGCTCCATTAGCATTATCTAATCCATATTTCTTCAACAACTCTTTCAAATACTTTGTTTGAGATACAAATATACCATTCTTCTTTTGTTTGATTTGAAGTCCAAGAAAGAAGTTCAATTCTCCCATCATGGACATTTCAAACTCTCCCTGCATAATCTTAGAGAATTCTTAACACATAGATTCGTTAGTAGCACCGAAAATAATATCATCAATATAAATTTGAACAATTAGAATATCATTTTTGTTATGTTTGATGAAAAGAGTTGTATCTACTTTACCTCTGACAAAACTTTGATCAAGAAGAAATTTGCTTAGTCTTTCATACCAAGCTCTAGGTGCTTATTTCAAACCATATAATGCTTTCTTAAGTTTGAAAATATGATCAGGCTTTGTTTTATCTTCAAAACCAGGAGGTTGTTCTACATATACTTCTTCCATAATATAACCATTTAGAAAAGCACTTTTCACATCTATTTGATAAAGTTTAAAACCTTTAATGCAAGCAAAGGCTAGGAGTACTCGTATTGCTTCCAATCTTGCCACTGGAGCATATATTTCCTCATAATCAATACCTTCTTCTTGATTATAGCCTTTGGCTACCAATCTTGCTTTGTTTCTCACAATGATTGCTGATTCATCAAGTTTGTTTTTGAAAACCCATTTGGTCCCTATAACCATATGATCTTTAGGTCGAGGAACTAAATCCCAAACTTGATTTCTTTGAAATTGATTTAGTTCTTCTTGCATAGCAATCACCCAATCATTGTCAGATAAAGCTTCTTCTATATTAGAAGTTCAATTTTAGAAATAAAAGTAGAGAAAGTTACCTCATTGAGGATTCTATTTCTGGTTTTGACACCTTCATGAATATCTCCTATAACTTGATCAATTGGATGATCTTTCATATGTCTCCATGCATTTGGTTGAGCATGATCATCGACATCTTCTAAAAAATCATTTGTTTCAAAGTCATCTTGTTTTGAAATAGATTTGTTTTTCTTGATTAAATCCATTTCTTCTTCATCAATATGTTTTGTCTGAGATTCAAGTTCATCAAACACAACATGAATAGATTCTTCAACTGTACATGTTCTTTTATTGAAAACTCTACAAGCTTTACTTCTATTAGAATATCCTATAAATAAACCTTCATCAGACTTTGAATCAAATTTACCTAAGTTTTCTTTACCGTTGTTGTGAATGAAACACTTACACTCGAAGATATGTAGATGAGCAAGATTTGGCTTTCTTCCCTTGTAGAGTTCATATGGCATCTTTCCAAGTGATTTGCAAATATATGCTCAATTTGAGATGTAGCATGTGTTAGATCCCAAGTTTTGATGATAACAAAAAGACAATTATGTACAAATCATGGTTTTATAATTTTAAGAAATGTTTACAAAGTTACCAAATGCATATAGCAATGTTTTCTGGTATCTGCTGTCAAATTGAACTAGAGTGCTCGAGCATGAGCTTTACACTCGAGCATAGATCCCTTCTGTGCTCGAACAGGTACGAGTGAAAGCCAGAAAGTGTTCACCCGAGAGGCATGCCACTGTTATACTCACTCATTCACTCGAGCACTGGAGTTTGCACTCAAGCAGAGAAGTCATTCTCACTCGAGCACATGTTAGTGAAGGTCCGCGAGTGCTTGGCCGAGACCAAGTATTATCATGCTTCCTTCATTCACTCGAGCAGACACATCAATGCTCGAGCATGAGCATTCTATACTCGAGCAAGGTACTGCGAGTGCTTGGCCGAGAGTCATGAATTTCAGAGAAGCGCAAGTGTGCTCGAGCACAACCTCATATGCTCGAGTGACACATCAGCACTTGCAAGTGAAAATTCTATCCCTCTCCAAATCTGATGCGAGTACTTGTTTAAATGGTATATTACTTGAGAATATTCTTCTCACTTGAGCAGGAGTCTGTGTGCTCGAGTGAGGGCCCACATCACCTGCGAGTGATAAATTTATCCCTCTCAAATCGTGATGTGAGTGTTGGTATTGAGAGCATATTCCTTGAGAATATGCGTCTCACTCGAGCAGGAGTGTGTGTGCTCGAGTGAGGGACCACATCACCCGCAAGTACAAAATCTCACTCTTACTAAAATGATATGCGAGTGATGACCCGAGAAGACACTCCCAGTGGAAAATGCAAGATCACTCGAGCAGGAGGAATTGTGCTCGAGTGAGACCCCACATCACTCGCGAGTGAGAATTCTGTCTCTCTGAAATCCTATGCAAGCACAACCCGATAACTGAAGCACAAAGAGGAAAATAGGAAGATCACTCGAGTGAGCCCTGCATGCTCGAGTGATGCTCTGCCAGATCACCAAAAATACCAAGTCTCACAACGATCAATCTGAATATGGTTTATTGTTATTTATTCATATCATCATTACTTATTATCATTGTTTAACATCATTTTGAATGTATTATAAGTGTGATACAGGAAGATGAACGTTTGAAACAAGCTGACACGGAGAAAGTCAAATAACGGCAGACAACATCATTACAAGCACGCTCGCACCTACCGCATTTAGAATATTCAAACATGCGCGTGTCATTCCACAGTTGCAAAAGCTCCGCTCCTCAAACTATGATTACTCAAATGGGCAAAATCTGAACATCTATATATACAGAGATTCAGAGATAGTCAACAAAAGAACGAAGCACAAGATTTCACAAGCTTATACACGAGTCTTTGCTATTCATCATTTTCTCTGTATACACATTGATCTTCAGTGTTTATTTATTTGCTCTGTGAGAGAGTCTTCATACAATTCAAATTTTATGCTTATTTGATTTCAAGGTATTGGGACCTTGAGAGGGTAAATTTCCTTACGAGAGAAGCAGTTGAGAGAATTCCTTGTTAAACTTTTCACTCATAAGTCTTATAAGATACAAGCAGAAGAGAACGTTGCTGCTCGTAAGACTTATAGTGGTGTAAGTAGGAGAGAACGTTGCTGCTCGTAAGACTTATAGTGGTGTAAGTAGGAGAGAACGTTGCTACTCGTAAGACTTATAGTGGTGTAAGTAGGAGAGAACGTTGCTACTTAAAAATACATAAGCAAGTGAGAAGGGTCATAAGTTGTTTTTCTGCACGTAAGACTTGTCGTAAGGGGGAGAGAAATTTCTTAGTGAGAGAATATTTCTGCTCGTAGTCCTTTCAAGGACGATTGTTGTTTTGTGGCGTTCTGAGAGCCCATTGAATCTTGGAGGTATAGTGAAAATCTCAGTAGGTCTTGATCTCTAAGGACTGGACGTAGGCTTGGTTGTTAGGCCGAACCAGTATAACTCTCTGTGTTCAAATCTTCTCAACTCTACTCTATCTACTATATTTTTCATATCTTCACATAAAGCGAAAAATTTATAACATCACCCAATTCACCCCCCTCTTGGGTGAAGCTTGCCTCTTTCATTTGGTATCAGAGCAAGGTCTTCTCCGAAGAGCCTAACAGCTTGAGAAGGATCCGATAAATGGCAACAATGGGTGAAAATATCCTTCCCGATGGAGCTTCAATCACTAGACCTCCTGGTTTTGCTGGAGAACATTTTTCGTTTTGGAAAGCTAAATTCAGAGTGTTCGTGATGGCTAATGAGTACGGCTTGTGGAATGTAATACAAGATAGTGACTATATTCCAATGAAGAAAATCGAAGATAGAGCTGTTAAGAAGAGTCCAGAGGAGTTTGACGAGAATGATAAAAGGTTAGTAACATTAAATAGTAAAGCTATTTTAATGATACAGAGTGCTCTTAGTCAAAAAGAATACTTTCATATATGTACTCTACCAACTGCCAAAGATATGTAGGATGCTCTTGAAATTGCTCACGAAGGTACATTTGGGATCAAAGAAAATAGAATCAATACTCTAATTACAGAATATGATTTATTTCGTATGAAACCTGGAGAAGGTATATCAGAATTTGAACTCAGGTATACTCATCTTGTTAATCAATTATCTGCTCTTGGAAAGTCGTTTGATCAAAATTCCCAGGTAAGAAAGATTCTTAATATTCTTAAGAAAGAATGGGAAGCGAAGGTGACAGCTATCGAAGAAGCTAAAGGAGAATCTATGAGATCCGTAGCTGCTCTCTTTGGAAGTCTTTCCGAGTATGAAGGTAAGTTGAGATTCAAAAAGGAACTTGAAGAATTCGATGATAAAAAGAAAAAGGGAGTTGCACTTAAAGCTATCAAAGAAGAAGAAGAATCTTCTGAAAATGAAGTTGTGCCTAATGATGATAAAATGGGAATGATCGTGAGAAAATTCAAGAGGTTCTACAGAAGAGGTCAAAAGAATTTCAAAAACTATCAAGGTAGACCAAGCAAGAAAGAAAACAAAGAACAACAGATAGTATTCTATGAATGTGGGAAACCTGGACACATCAAATCTGAATGTTTCAGAAATAAAGACAAAAAGAAGCTAAAAAAGAAAGCATATGTATCATCCATATGGGGTGATAGTTCGTCAGACGAAGAAAGTGACAACGACGAAGTAGCAAATCTATGCTTGGTAGCCAAGGAAGAAGAATCAGACTCTGAGGTATGTCTCAAAGCATCTCGAGCGAACAAATGGTATATTGATAGTGGATGTTTGAGACACATGACTGGTGACAAAAATAAGTTCACCATGCTAGAAACTAGATAAGGAGGAAAGGTAACATTTGAAGGTAATCAATCTGGACGTATTGCTGGAATTGGTGAAGTGGGAAAATCCGATGGTGTTCAAATCAGCGAAGTGTATTATGTTGAGGGATTATGCCACAATCTCCTGAGTGTAAGTCAAAGCACTGACAAAGATAACTGGGTGATTTTTTAACTCAAAAGAATGCTTGATAGTGAACAAGAAAGATCTGCCACTAAACAAAGAATCTATCAAAGCAAAGATCCGAGCTCAAAGGGACGGTAATTGTTATACTTTTGATTTAAATTCAAATTCTCTTGAAAATTGTTTTCTTAGTCGATCTGAGGAAAGTTGGTTATGGCATAAGCGTCTGGCTCATGTCAATATGAATCAACTTGGTAAATTAATTAGAAAAGATTTAGTTGTTGGTCTTCCCAAACTCAAATTCAAAGATAATATGATTTGTGACGCATGTCAGAAAGGAAAACAAACTAAATCCTCTTTTAAAACAAAGTATGAGATTTCTACTTCAAAACCTTTACAATTACTTCATATGGATTTAGTAGGACCTGTAAGAGTAAAAAGTTTTGGAGGAAATTTATATACGTTAGTAGTTGTTGATGATTTTACAAGATTTGCATGGACTATATTTATTGCTTCAAAAGATGAAACTTTTGCTGAATTTATTATGTTTGCCAAAAAGGTTCAAAATGAGAAAGGTATTTCTATTGCTTCTATTAGGACGGACCATGGAGGAGAATTTGATAATCAACTATTTGAAAACTACTGCAACAACGAAGGAATAGATCATAACTTCTCTGCTCCTAGAACACCTCAACAAAATGGAGTAGTGGAAAGAAAGAACAAAGTTCTTACAGAAATGGCAAGAGCATTACTTAATGAAAAAGAAATGTCACAAGTGTTCTGGGCAGATGCAATGAGTACTGCTTGCTACATCTCAAACCGAGCATATATTCGCAAATCACTTGGAAAGACGCCTTATGAACTTTACAAAGGAAGAAAGCCAAATCTTGCTCATCTACATATCTTCGGGTGTAAGTGTTTCATTCACAACAATGGTAAAGAAAACTTAGGTAAATTTGATTCAAAGTCTGATGAAGGTATATGTCTAGGATATTCTAATAGAAGTAAGGCTTATAGAGTTTTCAATAAAAGAACTTGTACTGTTGAAGAATCTATTCATGTTGTGTTTGATGAAATTGAATCTCAGACAAAACTTATTGATGAAGAAGAAATGGATTCAATCAAGAAAAACAAATCTATTTCAAAACAAGATGATTTTCAAACAAATGATTTTCAAAATTTAGAAGATGTCGATGATCATGCTCAACCAAAAGCATAGAGACATATGAAGGATCATCCAATTGATCAAGTTATAGGAGATATTCATGAAGGTGTCAAAACCAGAAACAGAATCCTCAGTGAGGTAACCTTCTCTGCATTTTTTTCTGAAATTGAACCTTCTAATATTGAAGAAGCTTTATCTGACAATGATTGGGTGATTGCTATGACCTAAAGATCATACGGTTATAGGAACCAAATGGGTTTTCAAAAACAAACTTGATGAATCAGCAATCATTGTGAGAAACAAAGCAAGATTGGTTGATAAAGGCTATAATCAAGAAGAAGGTATTGATTATGAGGAAACATATGCTCCAGTGGCAAGATTGGAAGCAATACGAGTACTCCTAGCCTTTGCTTGCATTAAAGGTTTTAAACTTTATCAAATGGATGTGAAAAGTGCTTTTCTAAATGGTTATATTATGGAGGAAATATATGTAGAACAACCTCCTGGGTTTGAAGATGAAACAAAACCTGATCATGTATTCAAACTTAAAAAAGACTATATGGTTTGAAACAAGCACCTAGAGCTTGGTACGAAAGACTAAGCAAATTTCTTCTTGATCAAAGTTTTGTCAGAGGTAAAGTTGATACAACTCTATTCATCAAACATAACAAAAATGATATTCTAATTGTTCAAATTTATGTTGATGATATTATTTTTGGTGCTACTAACGAATATATGTGTCAAGAATTCTCTAAGATTATGCAGGGAGAATTTGAAATGTCCATAATGGGAGAATTGAACTTCTTTCTTGGACTTCAAATCAAACAAAAGAAGAATGGTATATTTATATCTCAGACAAAGTATTTGAAAGAATTGTTGAAGAAATATGGATTAGATCATGCTAACGAAGCTGATACTCCAATGAGTTCTACAACTCTGTTGGATGCTGATGTAAAGGGACCTAGCTTCAACATCACTAAGTATAGAAGAATGATTGGCTCATTACTCTATCTCACAGCTAGCAGGCCAGATATTCAGTTCAGTGTGGGAATGTGTGCAAGGTATCAATCCGCTCCCAAGGTATCACATGCAGAGACAGTAAAAAGAATCTTCAAATATCTAGGAGATACTTCAGAGCTTGGTCTTTGGTATCCGAAAAAAGGGAACGAGTTTTTATTGGCATATTCATATCCAGATCACAGAGGATATAAAGCTGACAGAAAGAGTGCCAGTGATCAATGTCAATTTCTGGGAGGCTCTCTAGTATCATGGTTCAGCAAGAAGCAGAACACAGTTTCATTATCCTCGACTGAAGCTGAATATATAGCTGTGGCAAGTTGTTGTTCTCAAGTGTTATGGCTGAAACAAAAACTTCAAGATTTGGGAATTTATTTAAAAGAAATTCCAATTTATTGTGATAACACTAGCACGATAAGCTTGGCCAAGAATCCTGTACAACATTCAAGGATCAAACACATAGACATTCGACATCACTTCATTCGAGATCATGTTCAAAAGAAGGATGTCAAAGTGGAATTCATACCAACTCATCTTCAACTTGCGGATATTTTCACAAAGCCAATTGCAAAAGATCAATTTTTATATATTCGAAGAGAATTGGGAATGGTTAATCCCAATAAGTTGTAAGTTTTCTTGTTAAATATTTTAATTAAATTTTCCTTTTGATGATAACTATACTGATTTTGGCATCGGAGTGTTAAAAACCATTTTGCAGGTCTGTCACTCAAGCACTGAGAAGTGCTGCTCGAGTGATAAGCTGTTTCACTCGAGCACAAATAGCTCTGCTCGAGCACAGCACAGTTGAAAATACTCTGCTTTCTGATATGAAAAACAGAGTTTAACAGAAGAAACAAGAATACCAAAAGTCTATCTCAAAAGCAACAGTGAGAGATGAACTCACTCGCGAGTGAGGAACTCTCACTCGAGCATGATATGAACATGCTTGAGGTGAGGAGTGTCTGCTCGAGTGAAGAGGAAGAATTTCTTTCCAAAAGCAATCCAAATCATGGTTGCTCAAATGATCTTGGAAGATTTGAGTACAAAGATATAAAATATAGCAAGAAATCCATAATCCAGGTATGTTTTTTACATGTTTTCTTAAATTTTCCAGAATATCACTCGAGCATAGATAGAACACACTCGAGCACAATATGAACATCACTCGAGCACTAGGGTTTATGCTCGAGCACTGTCACTTATATCAGTTACACAGAAGCTTAGAACATCGCACTTCCTACTCTCACTCGAGGTGTCTCGTCACTCGAAGGGCGCAACTCTTCACCTTCAACCGTTTCTCTTCAATCAATCGCGTCCATTTGCCTCAAATCACCGTTACAACTCTTCAATCCTCTATAAAAGGTGATTCTTACCCTTTGCATTTCTCATTCGTGCCCTAATCTCAGTTTGCTTTTCTCTTCACTTTCAAAAACTGTGACTTCTTGCTTCTCTTTCACTTTCTCTACAATGGCAATAACCAAAATGCCCTCTATCTCTCAAAGATCTCACTCTCCTTCTCTTACTCATTCTGCTGCCAGTGCATCTGGTACCCCAGAACCAACACCTCCCTCTCCCAAAATCTCTTCCTCACTATCACCTCCTCCTAAACCCAAGACCAAAAAGAGGACTCCGGCTAAGAAACTTCACCCAAAGCCTCAAATTGCAAAGAAAGATCAACCTCCTCAAAAGAAGCCAAAGGGTGTGGTGTTCAAGGAACCAATAGTTACCCGGTCTCAATCCAAGGAGGTTCAAGGAAAAGGAAAGAAAAAGGAAACAGAGCAACCCCAACATTTATCTTCTTCCTCTGGTGATTCATTCAACAAACAACTTCGGGAAGCATTGGAGAAGTCCAAACTTGACAAGATAGTTGGAAAGATCGCTTCTCAAGCTGGTGTTTCAAGTTCACACCAAGCAAGGCAATCAAGTGCCTCTGCTTCAGGAGCACCTTCTGCCTCACAAGCACCAGTGGATGATCACATCACCAGTCCTCCTGAGGGATTTATTGTTGAGGAACTCAAGGCACTGTCTCAGAAGGTATTTGATGATGAGTTTATTCATAGGCACTTCTGTCCTGTTGTGTATGTGGATTTAGATTATTTGAAGAAGAATTGCCATTTGGATTTATATCCTTATCTTCAATACTATGCTCCCTAACTAAATATCCATATACCATATTCTCCCACTGTTGTGAAAACATTTTATTGCAACATGAGGTCCCATAATATTAAGTCTAGATCTGGTGAATTGATTGAGGAAGCAGTATCTACAACTGTTAGAGGAAAGTTTATTATGATATCTGCTAAGATCATAAATGACTTGCTTGGGTATGTTGCACCACCTCCTGATCCACCCTCTTTTTCTGCCAATGAAGCCTTCCAAATTTTGAGACCAAAAGACCCCATAGGCCCTCTCAATTTTAAACCCATTGATATGCCTGATTCTCATAGAGTCCTTCATTATATATATTCCTGGAGCATTGTTAATAAATCCAAAAATTTTACCCATTTTGCTTAAAAGGATTACTATATGTTGGCCTCTTTGATTGCCGGGCAACAAAGGAATGTGAGGGAGATTATCTTCAATGAGATGAGAAGATTTCGATTTTCTTCATCAAAATCTGCAACCATACCATACCCTCAGCTTGTATCCTTCATCCTGATGAAAAACAAGATATGGTATTTGGAAGGAACTGAAAGGGTACTCATTTCAAGGTTTGGTAAGACTCAACTAACTCATATGGGTATTAATCTTCCTGTGAGTCGAACCAAAGCCACATCTAAGAGGGAAACCACTCCATCCAGAGGTGATGAGGCACAATCATCTGCTCAAGGTCCCATTCCTCCTCCTTCCTTCATTAATGCCTCTCTTTCCAACCATGTGACTGAGGCAATCAATCAAGCTGTATCAAGTCTGAAGAAGGAGTTAGTGACTGAGTATGAGAAGCTTGTGGAAAAGATGGAGGCACAGGTCATTAAATTGGTAGACAAGGCCAATACCAATTTTGAGTTGATGTTCAAGATTCAGGATGAGATGTCTCAGAGGATAACAAATATGGAGACCTTCTTGCACTCACATTTCCCCTCTTCATCTTTAAAGGTGCCTCCAGAGACTACTCATACCTCTGTACCACAGACTCATGTACTCTTCACCGATCCAGATTCTAATGTTGATGTCACTTTTGATCGGTCGCCTTCCCTACCTCCCTCATCCTCTGTACCACAGCCATCATCTCCACCAATTGACCCTCTCATTGCCATGGTTTCATTTATTCCACCTCCTGATACCACTTTTCCTCAGTCCCCTTCTGATGCTGACAAAATGGGGGAGAAGGATGTGTGATGATTTCTGAGCTATGGGATGTATTGGGAGTTTGGGTAGATTTTCTGTATGGGGTAGGATTTGATGTTATTTTAGATTATCAGTTATTATGTTATTAACTATGTCAAAGTTTGAAATCAAGGTTAATACTAATGACTATTTTCATGTTTCAAGTTATTAAGTTATTTGCCTCATACTATGCTTATCTTGGTTGTTAAGTGTCCAGAGGAAGTATTGCAGGGAAACTTGAACTTGAAACTAAAACTTGATATGCATTTGGAAACAATGAAGTATTTCAAAAAAATTTCAATCTTAATCAATCTTTCTTAAACTTCCATCACAAAGGTTTTGTCATCATCAAAAAGGGGGAGAATGTTAGATCCCAAGTTTTGATGATAACAAAAAGACAATTGTGTACAAATCATGGTTTTATAAGTTTAAGAAATGTTTACAAAGTTACCAAATGCATATAGCAATGTTTTCTGGTATTTGCTGTCAAATTGAAATAGAGTGCTCGAGCATGAGCTTTGCACTCGAGCATAGATCCCTTCTGTGCTCGAGCAGGTGCAAGTGAAAGCTAGAAAGTGTTCACCCGAGAGGCATGCCACTGTTATACTCACTGATTCACTCGAGCACTGGAGTTTGCACTCGAGCAGAGAATCCATTCTCACTCGAGCACATGCGAGTGAAGGTCCACGAGTGCTTGGTCGAGAGCAAGTATTATCATGCTTCCTTGATTCACTCGAGCAGACACATCAATGCTCGAGCATGAGCATTCTGTACTCGAGCAAGGTACTGCGAGTGCTTGGCCGAGAGTCATGAAGTTCAGAGAAGCGCAAGTGTGCTCGAGCACAACCTCATATGCTCGAGTGACACATCATCACTTGCGAGTGAAAATTCTATCCCTCTCCAAATCTGATGCGAGTGCTTGTTTAAATGGTATATTACTTGAGAATATTCTTCTCACTCGAGCAGGAGTCTGTGTGCTCGAGTGAGGGCCCACATCACCTGCGAGTGATAAATTTATCCCTCTCAAATCGTGATGCGAGTGTTGGTATTGAGAGCATATTCCTTGAGAATATGCGTCTCACTCGAGCAGGAGTGTGTGTGCTCGAGTGAAGGACCACATCACCCGCGAGTACAAAATCTCACTCTTACTAAAATGATATGCGAGTGATGACCCGAGAAGACACTCCCAGTGGAAAATGCAAGATCACTCGAGCAGGAGGAATTGTGCTCGAGTGAGACCCCACATCACTCGCGAGTGAGAATTCTGTCTCTCTGAAATCCTATGCAAGCACAACCCGATAACTGAAGCACAAAGAGGAAAATAGGAAGATCACTCGAGTGAGCCCTGCATGCTCGAGTGATGCTCTGCCAGATCACCAAAAATACCAAGTCTCACAATGATCAATCCGAATATGGTTTATTGTTATTTATTCATATCATCATTACTTATTATCATTGTTTAACATCATTTTGAATGTATTATAAGTGTGATACAGGAAGATGAACGTTTGAAACAAGCTGACACGGAGAAAGTCAAATAACGGCAGACAACATCATTACAAGCACGCTCGCACCTACCGCATTTAGAATATTCAAACATGCGCGTGTCATTCCACAGTTGCAAAAGCTCCGCTCCTCAAACTATGATTACTCAAATGGGCAAAATCTGAACATCTATATATACAGAGATTCAGAGATAGTCAACAAAAGAACGAAGTACAAGATTTCACAAGCTTATACACGAGTCTTTTCTATTCATCATTTTCTCTGTATACACATTGATCTTCAGTGTTTATTTATTTGCTCTGTGAGAGAGTCTTCATACAATTCAAATTTTATGCTTATTTGATTTCAAGGTATTGGGACCTTGAGAGGGTAAATTTCCTTACGAGAAAAGCAGTTAAGAGAATTCCTTGTTAAACTTTTCACTCATAAGTCTTATAAGATACAAGCAGAAGAGAACGTTGCTGCTCGTAAGAATTACAGTGGTGTAAGCAGGAGAGAACGTTGCTGCTCATAAGTCTTGTATACATAAGCAAGTGAGAAGGGTCATAGGCTATTTTTCTGCACGTAAGACTTGTCGTAAGGGGGAGAGAAATTTCTTAGTGGGAGAATATTTCTGCTCGTAGTCCTTTCAAGGACGATTGTTGTTTTGTGGCGTTCTGAGAGCCCATTGAATCTTGGAGGTATAGTGAAAATCTCAGTAGGTCTTGATCTCTGAGGACTGGACGTAGGCTTGGCTGTTAGGCCGAACCAGTATAACTCTCTGTGTTCAAATCTTCTCAACTCTACTCTATCTACTATATTTTTCATATCTCCACATAAAGCGAAAAATTTATAACATCACCCAATTCACCCCCTCTTGGGTGAAGCTTGCCTCTTTCAGCATGCAGTACTCATTGCATCTGCCCAGAACACTTGTGACATTTCTTTTTCATTAAGTATTGCCCTTGCCATTTCTGTAAGGACTCTGTTCTTTCTTTCCACTACTCCATTTTGTTGGGGTGTTCTAGGAGCGGAGAAGTTATGATCAATTCCTTCGTTGTTGCAGTAGTCTTCAAATAGTTGATTATCAAATTCTCCTCCATGGTCTGTCCTAATAGAAACAATAGAAATACCTTTCTCATTTTGAACCTTTTTCGCAAACATAATAAATTCAGCAAATGTTTCATCTTTTGAAGCAATAAATATAGTCCATGCAAATCTTGTAAAATCATCGACAATTACTAAAGTATATAAATTTCCTCCAAAACTTTTTACTCTTGCTGGTCCTACCAAATCCTTATAAAGTAATTGTAAAGGTTTAGAAGTAGAAATCTCATACTTTGTTTTAAAAGAGGATTTAGTTTGTTTGCCTTTTTGACATGCTTCACAAATCATATTATCTTTGAATTTGAGTTTGGGAAGACCAACAACTAAATCTTTTCTAATCAGTTTGTCAAGTTGATTCATATTGACATAAGCCACAGCTTATGCCATGACCAACTTTCCTCTGATCGACTAAGAAAACAATTTTCAGAAGAATTTGAATTTAAATCAATAGTATAACAATTACCATCCCTTTGAGCTCGAATCTTTCCCTTGATAGATTCTTTGTTTAGTGGCAGATCTTTCTTGTTTACTATCAAGCATTCTTTTAAGTCAAAAATCATCCAATTATCTTTGTCAGTGCTTTGACTTACGCTCAGGAGGTTGTCGCATAATCCCTCAACATAATATACTTCGTTGATTTGAACACCATCGGATTTTCCCACTTCACCAATTCCAGCAATACGTCCAGATTGATTACCTCTAAATGTTACCTTTCCTCCTTCTCTGGTTTCCAGCATGGTGAACTTATTTTTGTCACCAGTCATGTGTCTCGAACATCCACTATCAATATACCATTTGTTCGCTCGAGATGCTTTGAGACATACCTAGAATAAGGTGATCAAGTTTTAGGTACCCACACTTTCTTGGGTCCTTTGTGGTTAGTATGTAATGTATGTGTCCCTTTCAGAACCCATTTATATGTTCCAATAACTTGTCCCTTTTTGAAATAACATGATGAAGTATAATGTCATTTCCTGTTACCATAACTACATGATGCAAAGGGATTTGATGTATGCACAGAATTCCTGAAATATTTAAGATACGTTCTACTACTATTCTTCTTATGTCCTTTATTCTTATCATGAGTAGATTTATATCCAATTCCAGATTTATCAAATGAAACTTTTTGAGAATTTAAAATAACCTTAAGAGTTTCACTTCCCTTAGTAAATTTTTCAACAATTTTTGTTAAATCACTTATTTTCTTATCTTTCTCCTTACACATTTCACACGATGATATGACAGTATTTTCTAATTCTTTTACTTTCTTCTTATAGCTAACCATTTCTTTAGCTACTTTGATGAATTCTGTATGCAATGCATTATATTCAGATAACAATTCATCATAAGTAGGTTCAGAATCACTTACTTCAGAATCTGATTCTTCTTCCTTGGCTACCAAGCACAGATTTGCTACTTCGTCATTGTCACTTTCTTCGTCTGACGAACTATCACCCCATATAGATGATATATATGCTTTCTTTTTCTGCTTCTTTTTGTCTTTGTTTCTGAAGCATTCGGATTTGATGTGTCCAAGTTTCCCACATTCATAGCATACTATCTGTTGTTCTTTATTTTCTTTCTTGCTTGGTCCACCTTGATAATTTTTGAAGTTCTTTTGACCTCTTCTGTAGAATCTCTTGAATTTTCTCACGATCATTCCCATTTCATCATCATTAGGGACATCTTCATTCTCGGAAGATTCTTCTTCTTCCTTGATAGCTTTAAGTGCAACTCCCTTTTTCTTTTTATCATCAAACTCTTCAAGTTCCTTTTTGAATCTCAATTTTCCTTCATACTCGGAAAGACTCCCAAAGAGAGCAGCTACGGATCTCATAGATTCTCCTTTAGCTTATTCAATAGCTGTCACCTTCGCTTCCCATTCTTTCGTAAGAATATTAAGAATCTTTCTTACCTGGGAATTTTGATCAAAAGATTTTCCAAGAGCAGATAATTGATTAACAAGATGAGTATACCTGAGTTTGAATTCTGATATACCTTCTCCAGGTTTCATATGAAATAGATCATATTCTGTAATTAGAGTATTGACTCTATTTTCTTTGATTCCGGATGTACCTTCGTAAGCAATTTCAAGAGCATCCCACATATCTTTGGCAGTTGGTAGAGTACATATTCGAAAATATTCTTTTTGACTAAGAGCACTCTGTATCATTAAAATAGCTTTACTATTTAATGTTACTAACCTTTTATCATTCTCGTCAAACTCCTCTGGGCTCTTCTTAAAAGCTCTATCTTCAATTTTCTTCATTGGAATATAGTCACCATCTTGTATTACATTCCATAAGCCGTACTCATTAGCCATCACGAACACTCTGAATTTAACTTTCTAGAACGAAAAATGTTCTCCAGCAAAACCAGGAGGTCTAGTGATTGAAGCTCCGTCTGGAAGAATGTTTTCACCCATTGTTGCCATTTATCGGATCCTTCTCAAGCTGTTAGGCTCTTCAGAGAAGACCTTGCTCTGATACCAAATGAAAGAGACAAGCTTCACCCAAGAGGGGAGTGAATTGGGTGACGTTATAAATTTTTCGCTTGATGTGATGATATGAAAAATAGAGTTGAGAAGATTAGAACACAGAGAGTTATACTGGTTCGGCCTAACAACCAGGCCTACGTCCAGTCTTTAGAAATCAAGACCTACTGAGATTTTCACTATTCTTCCAAGATTCCATGGGCTCTCAGAACACCACAAAATAAAAATTGCCCTTGAAAGGACTACAAGCAGAAATATTCTCTTACTAAGAAATTTCTCTCCCCCTTACGACAAGTCTTACGTGCAGAAAAACAACCTATGACCTTTCCCACTTGCTTATGTATACAAGACTTATGAGCAGCAACGTTCTCTCCTGCTTACACCACTGTAAGTCTTATGAGCAGCAACGTTCTCTACTGCTTGTATCTTATAAGTCTTATCAGTGGAAGGTTTAACTAGGAATTCTCTCAACTGCTTCTCTCGTAAGGAAATCTATCCTCTCAAGGTCCCAATACCTTGAGATCAAATGAAAATAGAATTTGAATTGTATGAAGACTCTCTTACAGAGTAAATAAATGAACACTGAAGATCAATATGTATACAGAGAAAATTATGAATAGCAGAGACTCGTGTATATGCTTGTGAATTCTTGTGCTTCGTTCTTATTGACGATCTCTGAATCTCTGTATTTATAGATGTTCAGTTTTTGCCCGTTTGAGTAATGATCGTTGAGGAGCGGGTCTTGCAACTGTGGAATAACACGCGCATGTTTGAATATTCTGAATGCGGTAGGTACGTACGTGCTTGTAATGATGTTGTCTGCCGTTGTTTGACTTTCTTCGTGTCAGTTTATTTCAAACGTTCATCCTCCTGTATCATACTTATAATACATTCAAAATGATGTTAAATAATGATAATAAGTAATGATAAGATAAATAAATAACATTAAACCATATTCGGATTGAACGTTGTGAGACTTGGTGTATTTGGTGATCTGGCAGAGTATCACTCGAGCATGGAGGGGCTCACTCGAGTGATATTACAATTTTACTCCTTGATCTTCAGTTTTGAGTTTGTGCTCGCATAGGATTTTAGAGAGACAAAATTCTCACTCGCGAGTGATGTGGGGCCTCACTCAAGCACAACTCCTTCTGCTCGAGTGGCCTTGCATTTTGCACTGGGAGTTTGTAACACCCGTGTTTTGAAAGCATATAGATGGCATAAGTGTAGTAATATCTTTAAAAAGGAGACCGGTAATCTTTTGTAAACAGCGGAAGTCCCAACTTCAAGCAGAGTGTGGAGCTGTACTTGAATGGGTTTTCAAAAATCTTTTCAAAAATCATTTTCAGATTGGGTCTCATATTATTTTATGATTTATTTTAAGCCATCCGTTTCAGGTTCATTTCTTCATATCAGAGTGTTTACTAATAAGTTCTCTGCTGAAACCCAAGCTACTATGCTTAATTAACGGCCCTAGGTGGACGGCTGTTCACTACTGGTACGAATGTCATTGCGCGTTCGCTTATATACAGGCGCTTACATACATGTCAGTACGAGACTGACCACACCTAAATGCAAATTACATACAATCAACAAAATAGATAACTAACAGAAAACTAAATTCTAAGTCCTTTGCTTCATTCGCCCGTGTTTACCTTCTTGCCAGAGGAACTACTTTCCCGAGCTGAAAATTTGTTTTGGAAAAATAGGGTGAGATTCAATGAATCTCAGTAGTAACAGATATCACTCATATAAAATGCACATATATCATGCCATGTCAACCAAAGTTACAGTACAATCAATATATTCAACATTCAGAGATAAATTCACGATATGCAGAAAGCATAAAGTTACCAATTCAAGGACAACCGTCCCTTGCCACAGCGCTGGGAAATTCTACTGGGCCTTAGCCCTTCTCATCTGAATGTTTTAAATTCACAATGGTACAAACATGCATATAACATATCACATAGTATGTGAGGGATAAGTTACTACCTGACAATTTTTCCAAATCTTGATCTTGATTGACGTGCTTTGAACGTCTTGGGCAAGTGTCAAGTCCTATAAATTATAACTTACGGGCAATGAGTTATTTCTTAGTCCAACTCTTCATAAATTATTCTCTTATGTTGGTTACCATTAGGGTCACTGCATTAGGCCCAATATGAAGTTAATGAGCTCAAGCTACTCCAAATGCTTAACTTAACTCTTAAATGTCCAATTTTATTACAAAAACTCTTTGCTTTGAATTTTCGCACAATTACCAAAAGCTGGCAGATTTTTCACTGAACTTTGAAAAATCATAACTAATTCTAGAAAAATCGAATTGAGGTGATCCAAAATTCTATATAACCCTTATTAAGTCTATTTTAAGGGAAAAATACTTTCAGTGGCCGAAAGACTGCACACACTTCCCAGTTTTTCTTTTTCTCCCTGCTGCCAGAAAATTTGACCAGTTTTAATGGTCTACTTCAAACATTCATAACTCCTAGTATACTTATTGAAATCCTTCATAATACATATCAAATTAAAGGTCTATAAGTATACTTTAATTCTGGAAAGTCTCATAATCAACAAATGAATTTTGGACAGTGAACGTTTCGCCACAACAAAACTGCCAGACAAAAACGCACACTGGCAACTTTGTTGTACAAGTAGACTTAATTTCCAATTTTTGAATCTTTAAACCAATCTGTCAAAAATTATAACCAGAGACTATTCCCACACAATTTTTCGTGTAGAATCCAATGGAAAACTCAAAAATACCAAAATCAAATTATTTCTACCAGATTTAGCCCCCAACCGAAATCTGCCTTCCAAAACAACACAAATTCCACTTTGTGATTCTAACTACCAACAAGTCTAATACTTCTCCAAACATCATATATCACCTTATATATATGATTAAAACATCTTCCTTCTTCAAAAACACCCCTTGAATGAAATACATGGGTGGTTGAAGAGCTAAGAAAAACTCAATGAAATCACAAAGTTTTCGGTTCAAAAGAAAGCCTACGCTTACCTATTCGCGTTTCTACAAGTGATTCGGTATTCCGGCGGCACTCTGGTAGACTAATTGGCACAAAACACCTCAGATGAGAAATCTAAGACCATAGAATTGAAGCTTATATTGAGTAGAGGAAGTTTCCTGAAGGACTTACCAAACAATAACGGTGATTCAGGGTTAAAATCGGCTCCGGTAGTCAAGAAAACTCACTATTCACTCCTCCTTCTCTCTTCTTGTGTTCTTAAGCTTAAGAAATTTGATTTCTCTTTCTCTTTCCATGCTTGCACGAAATTTGGCCATTTAATTAGGCATGGATGGTTGTGATTTAATCACATAAAATGATCTCATCTCATCTTGCCACGTGTCACAAGTTAAATGCTTAAGAGTGCCACGTGTCATGCTACCATTTGTCTTCCACTTTTCTCTTTCTTCGGTGGGTCATAAATGGTCAGGGGAAAGGGAGGCCTGACAATTTCCCCGGACTCCTGGGTTCGATGCTCGACTCATAAAGTAAGCGACCCGGCCGGAGACCGGTGAATTCCCTGGACTCAGACGCTAGGTGGCATACTTCGGAGATGACAACACGAAAGGCTTAAAGTAGGTGTAATGATGTGTAATGATGAGGGACACATGTCACCCCCTCATTTGGCCAACACAAAAACATGTTTTTACTTTGTAATAATTTCGGGACACTTGTCATTTCCTTATTTGGCCAACACGAAAGATGTGTCATCATGAGTCATAATGAGCTGTCATTACATACTTTACTGAAGTTCTTTTTAATAAAGTTGCTCCATCAGTGCATTACCCGGAATTCCACTTGAGAACCACGTGGGACCATGGCATGCATATCGAGGCACATCACGAAATGCCCGAATTCCTCCGATCTCGCAACTGACGCCCCTAAACCCTGCAGCCACCGACGAATTTTGCTCTGACTTCTTACACTTGTATTTTTTTTTTATTCTACTATTTACATATTTACACGTTTTTAGTATTGCAAACTTTGGTATATTACAGAGTTTCTTCTCTAGACAGCACTCGCATATCATTTTAGCAAGAGTGAGATTTTGTACTCGCAGGTGATGTGGGCCCTCACTCGAGCATACATACTCCTACTCGAGTGAGAAGAATATTCTCAAGAAATATACTCTTAATACCAACACTCACATCAGAATTTGAGAGAGATAGATTTTTCACTCGCAAGTGCTGATGTGTCACTCGAGCATATGAAGCTAAAGCATACTTGTGCTTCTCTGATCTTCATGACTCTCAGCCAAGCACTCGCATACCTTCACTTGCTAGTGCTCGAGTACAGGACACTCATGCTCGAGCATTGATTTCTCTGCTCGAGTGCATCAAGGAAGAATGACAAAACTTGCTCTCGGCCAAGCACTCGCAGTCTCTCACTCGCATGTGCTCGAGTGAGAAAGGCTCCTCTACTCGAGTGCTATCTCCAGTGCTCGAGTGAATCAGTAAAAATGACAGTAGCATGCTTCTTGGGCAAACACTTTATGGCTATCACTCGCACCTGCTCAAGCACAAAAGAGATCCATGCTCGAGTGCTAGACTCATGCTCGAGTACACCAGTTCATTTTGACAGCAGTCACCACATAACATTGTTATATGCATTTGGTAACTTTGTAAACATTTCTTAAACTTATAAAAACATGATTTGTACACAATTAACTTTTGTTATCATCAAAACTTGGGATCTAACAAAATGTACTATTTAGACACTTCCATAGTGTTTCTGGGGGATATATGAGTCTATCTTGAAAAATTACTAAAATACCCCCGGGGACCAAGCCCGACCCCGCTGTACCCGGTCCAGCTGTACTTTTCTTAAAATTTTGACATGAGCTATTCTTACATATTTTCACCCAAGGAATCCATTTCTGGACTCAGAATTATAAAATTCAATGTCAAATTACAAAATTGCCCTTGTCGACCCTACTTTTAGGGTTTTAGGGGCGTTTCCGTACTTCTGCTTTCTCGGCCTTTTCCGAAAAAGTACTCAACTATAACCCTACCTAATTTTTCCTCCTGAACTCAATGGAATCATCAAATCATTGAAAATTCAACTCTAACATACACAAAATAGTACTGGCTGAAACAGGGTTTTATGGAAAAACAAAGTGATTTCCAAACTTCCAACCTTCCAAACACTTGTTTAACTATGTAATCACATCTTGACATGATTAATGAAAAATTAGGCAGCATAACCCCTAGGGTTTGTATTATCCCAAATTTACAAAATTCATGGAATCAAAGCCAAACAACCAAATAACAACAAATACCACCAAGAACAATCAAGAAACATCAAGATTCAACGAGTTCTTGGATTTACCTTAGATTTCTCCACTCTATCTCACATGGCCGTCCCTCACCTCCTCCTTTTCTCTTAATTGAGTTGACTAAACATGGTTTAAGAGAGGGTTTGAGGTTTAGGAAGGGAATTCATGAGATTTGCAAGCAAAACCACAAGGATTTTCATGGGATACTCACCTTGGATGACCATGAAGCTTGACCTTCTTGCTCCTTGGCTTCTCTTCTTGCGTCTCTCTCTCTCTCTCTCCCTTAATTTCACTCAGCTGATACGAAAATGAAGAAGGAAAGAAAGAATATTGGCTTTATCCTATTATCTCACTTCTTACCTTTAGAAATATTTTATTGCAAGTTTTTAAACACATGCATAATTAAATTAATCTTCATCTTTTCTTGGGCCCTTTTACTTGGCCGAAAGTGTATGTGGGGAGGGAGTATTATCATGTTTTAATCCAGCAATTTATCCTCAACCACAAACATTTACATGAGTTGCAATTGTTGACTTTTGTTGTGCTTGAATTTATCTTTATGAAACTAATGTCGTAAGCTTTATTAGAGCCAAACTATTCTTCCCTCTTTAGTCAGCCCATAACCACGTCCCATGAGTCCAAATTAGTACCAAAATAGGCTGATCACCATTTATCTCATAATTACAAAGTTGCCATCACATTATTTCTTTATTTTCGGATTTATCAGAAATTATGACAGATTTTCTGCTCTAACTTTGAAAAATCATAACTAATTCTAGAAAAATCGAATTGAAGTGCTTCCAAAGCCTATAGAACCCTTATTGAGTCTAGATTCAAGAAAAAATATAGAATTTTGTTAGATGGAATCACAAAATTCCCAGAATTTCAATCTTTGCATGTTGTTCCAGAAAATTTTCAGTTTTTCTGGGCTAACTTCAAAAATTCATATCTTTTTGTATATAGTTTTAATTGAGTCATATGACCTATCAAAATAAAGCTTAGGATGTCTACTTTCATCTTGTAAAATTTATAATTTTTTCTCATCATTTAGTGTTCGAAAACCTTATGATAAGCTCACTGCCTCATATGCAATTTCACCGAAAACATAATTATATTCTCCAAAATTCACCATTTTACTTTCTTAATACCCCAAAGATATAGGAATCATTAGGGGATAAATTTGGGCTTCTATTAAATTGGGGCTTAGTAGTCTACTTAATTTAGGCTTATTCCCAAGCTTCCAATCCCAAAATTTGAGGTATTACAATGACTCCAATCCATATATCGTTCATAGGCATACCCTACAAATAGTTACTAGCTTGTTAAAGATTATAAAATCATATGATTATCACATCATAAAAGCACAAGCAATCTTACCGATGTTTATAACTTCTCTTTCGAGCAATTTTATTCCATATGCTTTGTGAAGATTAGAAGTCATGTACCCCAGACAAAAAAGGAATGGCCGTTAGGCTTTGTAAAAAGTAGTGCCAAATTTGCTATTAAAATGAGCATGTCTACTTTTACACCCAACAAAACATAATTGTGTTGAATTCTCATAGTGAAAAACTTTATTGCTAAATTTGCACATTTACCCTTTATAAATACTACTGCATATCCAATAAAAACATATAGTGCTATATATGAATGTGATTTATATAATTTTTTGAATGTGATATAATCTTATATCTTATTGATAAATTTTAAAAAAAAAAAAAGTTATACACTTCTTATATGTAATAACCTTTTATATGTGTGTGTATTTAATCTTCTAATAAAAAGAAATTAAACTACAATTTATTTTATAAGAAAATTAATTACATGTCTACATCTATAGTTAAAAAGGTTAACATGTTAAAAAAATTGATGACTAAATAGAAAACTCACACTATCATTATTCAACAAAAGAGATATAAAAAATTAAAAAAAAAAAATAACCAAGCGCAATGTACCTTAATCAGATAAAAAATCAAGGTTCAAGTTGAAACAAATACTATACGTAGCTAATACCACAAACTCCACTGGATGAGTATGGAATAGACTTTAAAAAGGAGGAAGTTGAAATGGAGTGAGCTGAAGAAACCAAAACAGATATTTGAAAGTGGTGGATGAAGGATGTTGCATGTTCATTATATACATGAAGAAATCCTGTACACTCACATGCAAAAGGCTTGATTTGATGAGGCAACAAGGGAGTCAATATTCACTGCTGTTGGGAATATGTAGGAAAGGAAATTTTTCTTTTGTTAAACCAGGCTCATAGGGAATTCTTAGGGAAGGAAAAAGGTTGTATGATTTATATGGAAGTTGCAAATGTGAGAGAACGTGTTGGTAAAAGACAAAATGGTGTGAACAAGTTCACTTTTTTTATTTGACAACCCCAAAACTCATTCAAGTCATGAATGAGTTCTATATAAAGTTAAACTCGATCTTCATGAGAATGAATTTCAGTATATTATTTAGATAAATATTTTTCAAAGTATAGTATCTGAGAAATTTCTTTTACTGTTTATCGTGTGAAGGTAAAAAGCCCTAGTCACTCCAACTAAACATATATATCAAACACTTGAACCTCAAGAAAAAGTTAACACACAATAACAATAAACACAATGTATGAAGAGAAAATCAAGATGAGATACTGAAAGTCACTATTTATAAGGTAAATCAATTTTCATTTTTTTTATTCATATAAACTTAATCATTAATAATTATTAATTTTTATATAAAACCAATCATTAATGATTTTCCATTAATCATTATTTAATTAACACAACTTATACTAATTACATAATAATTGCTAGTATTTGTTATACCATTATTAACACTTTCCTTCAATTATTTACTTATAATTTTCATTCAAATCCTTATTTATTAAGGGGAGATGTTAATGTTGGGAAGGAAATTAATGAAAGTGCTCTAGGAAGTGATAAATTTTGCAAATGTTCAGTTCGAAAAAAATTTTTGTTATATTTCAGTTAGTGAGATGATAGACAATATTAAAAAATTGTTGATGAAAGTATTCAATTTATGAAGTGTTCATTGGATGAACAATTTCTGGTGTAGTATTTTGTAATAATTCCCATCATATAGCATTTTGGTATTTTCTTTTATTATTTAAACATATTGGTAAAATAGTCATAGGTTGTTCATAAAATACAATAATGTCAACCTGCTTAATTAGTTCAAAATTGGTTCTTTTACCAATATAATATAAACAGTAAGAGATGATATATAGTGATAAGTATTTACCAAAATACTATATTAGAAATCATTTATTAAGTTAATGGATCGTAAAACCAATGCTTTCAAGGATTGTTTCTTCAATATTGACTCAAACTAAAGTGTTGTAAAATCATTTATGGCTTAACGATTTGCAAACATCACGTCTTGAACAATATTTTCAGTATCTTCTAGTGTTGAGATCTCTCCCGAATAAATGAAAATAAAATGCTTTGGATAATGATTTAGTAATCATTCATATGAAAAATTATGAGTAAATAAAGAAAGTATTAACAATTACATGATAATACTAGCAATGACTGTGGAATTAGTATGAAATGTATTAATTAAAAAATAGTTAATGAGAAATAATTAATGATGAGGTTCTTATAAAAATATATAATAAGTAATTATTAAGATTATATGAATGAAAAATAGAAATTGATCTACTTTATAAATAGCGACTTTCGGTAATACATTATTTGATCTACCTTATAAATAGTAACTTTCAGTAATACATTTTGTTTTCCTCCTCATACATTGTGGCTGCTGTTGCATGTTCACTTTTTCTCAAGATTCAAGTGTCTCTTTTATCTTTGTAGTTAGCATATTTAAATCAAACTAAGGTGACTCATCCCAAAAAAAATTCAATTACTAAAGGGTGGCAAATGTTTCATGTGATGGCCCACTATGCTCAATAGTAGAAGCATTGTATTTAGCTAAAACTAGTGTTCGGTTATCAAATAAAAACATGAACAACTCAAATTGAGCATAATAGGGTGAGTAGGAATGGAATGATGATGAGGGGTGTCATGTAATGAGACTTAAATTGAGTAGGATTTGGTAGAAGTTAAAGGGGGGTGGTGGGGTAGTTGTGCTGGTGGTGCTAGCATCAGTAGCATGTAATGAGACTAGCTAAAAATTTGAGGTTCTTGTTCTCTTACATTTTCCTTTTCCATTGGTGATTGGGTAGAAAAGTAACCATTACGTAGCTTACTTTGATCTATCACGAGGAATTTGTGCAAAGGGCAATTCAACTATTAGTGGAGTAGGGTGAGGTTTTATGTTAAATCATTGTTATCTCAGTACAAGTAAAATGTTGTATATATTAGTCTGGAGCAACCCTTTCTTAATAATCAATGCAATTAGAGCATGCCAAACAAGAATTTTAATCTTTGGACTGTATAACTCATCTACTATATCAGCCTGAAATAAATAATAAGATGTTGGATTACAACACATTTTTATTAAAGAAAAAATGGTATTGGTGGAAAAAGGTAAACAACATGTCGTGTAGCCAGTATCACTACTAATACGTTGGATATGTTGTCTTGTAAATCTCTAATATCATTACTTATACTTAAATGTTTAATCGAATTCATCAAGTGCCAGAGGAACATTAACAATAGCATGGACCATCTATTACATGATTGAATGAAGTTTGAGCATTGTTCAGTTCAATTTCTTTTGTCTCGTAGTTGCATTGTGGTAATTTTCCAAATGAACTGGTGTGAGAATTTCTTATGACAAAATTGACTTGGTACTCTATCAAGGTTATGCCATTCTATGACATGATCATATAATAGGGTTAAGGTGTAAATTTTTCCTGAAAGGAGCAATGAATACCCTGAAAGTTTTTTTAGGTTAAATATTGCCTCTGAAGTGTTAAAATGGAGCAATGTTGCCCTTTTCTATTAAAAAGTTAATGGTAAACATCAATTTCTTAACGGTACGGAACAACATGCTATGTTTTGACACTTTCAGGGTGACATTGAACTTGAAAAACCTTCCAAAGCAATATTACTTCTCAGCGAAAACTTTCAGGATAAATTTACGCATTAACTCTTATATAATATGAGACAACAACTAAGAGGAATTGAAGCAAGCCAAATCCAGGTGTTGCCAAACAATACTCTAGAATTAAATGGCACACTTCGATAGAGTCATACGGCCGCCCATTTATCTTATAGTCAATCTTTTATCAAGGAAACTCCTATTTCGAAGTAAAGACATGACAATTGGATGAGGGAGTTATCAATCATTTTTTCATCTATTTGTTACAACAAGAAACGTTAGAATTTGTGTGGTTTTGATAATAAGTGCGTGTTGGATGAGTTTAGCATACCTAAAACTCGAGGGAGGTACAAAAATGTGGATGCTATATTGTGGTGGCATTACATACTTATTTGTATAGGGGAACCAAAATAGTAGGTCAAACTTATTTTTTCAAGTTCTTCATTATTATAAAATCGTGGCAAGTACATTAAATACACCATATTACCCAATCTATCTGGTATGAGATATCCAACAATCAACTTGAGGATGTATACACGGATGAATTGTTGAACTTGTACATCATCAGGTAGGTGATTAAAGTGCTATTATAAATAATTTATACTTAGCTGCTACCTATGTATTCTCTTTGTAAGCGGTCTAATGCGCAAGGGTCATTCAAAAATGTCTTGCTAATTAAAGTTGGTTCCTCCAATGACAGTTATTCTTGTGCATGGAAAGCCCAATTGTGTAGCTACATACTTTAACATCATGGTGCAGTCTCCACGGATAATATGAAAGATATGGGTCTCAGAATGCTACCTCTTCATACGGGAATTATAAAATAAAACTTTAAAAAAAATACAGGGATTTGATCAGCTAAAACCCTAGAGGAGTTTGTCTCTATATCCTTAACTATAAAAGGCACCACAAGAGTTTATCAAACTCTTAAAAACCTAACCGTATTCTATCAAGAATATAAACTCACAAGTAAAAACTCGCAAAAAGAAATTTCTTATTTATAGTCTAGTGTGATAGATCCTATAAATATACAAAGGAAAGTTGAAAAGAAGTCAATCAATATTGAAGAGTAGAATTTATCATCTATAGTCAACAGAATTTACTTTCATTGTCATTCCTCACTTGTGAAATATGTTGAGGTTGTAACTACAAAAGGGAGTCATCCTTTAGGCTAGGATTAATGACATTTTCTAGAGATTGTGCCATTTTCAGATGTCTCCACAAAAGCAAAAGAAAAAAAAAGTCCAAATAATATTAAAAAAATATGAAACCAATGACAATTTCATCTTATTTATAAGCCATAATATTTTTTAAAAAGGTGAAATATATAATTTGTGGTCTAGATGCCACACTTGATAGACAAATAGATTGGTGATGACGCATTTGTACACTTAATCCATACTTGTTAGGTTGATTGGTTATGGTCCAACCAATCTCAAGTAAGGCATGTAAGAATATTGCTGATGGGAGAATCTCGCAGAGACTAGATGTTCATGCAATGTCACGTTATAATAGAAGAACCTTAATTGTTGGCTTTTGATCAATTCTATTTTTTAATAAAAAAAGATAAATTTCCTTTGACAAGTGAAAATTAAACCTAAAAGTAAGTCATTTTTGGCTGATTTTTTTTTTTTTTTTTTTTTTTACTTTCTTATAAATCTCAACTCATTCAGAGAATAAGTGATTTCTAGTATAATAGTTTGAAAAAAAAAAAATTTCCAGTATGTTGCACTTCAAACCCATCATAACCCAAAGCTTGAGCTTATAACGTAACACTCAATAAAGCCCAAAGAAATGTTCCGGGTACCATGTAGCGGCCCTGACCTTATTTACTTGTATTGTTTATAGAATAGCTTCGGTAAATTTACCGATATACTATAAATAATAAAAGAAAATACTAAAATGCTTTAGGGTGGTAAGTATTTACTAAAAATACTACACTTAAAATCATTATTAGCAAGAACGATTTCTTTTTTTTTTCCACCTCCTCCCCCATCACATCGCCTTGAAATCCACCATTTAATTAAGGGTGAAGGTGCAATTTTAACAACAATGTTTTCTTTCAGGGGCATCTGACACCATAAAGTTTTTTAGGATGCTAAAATACACAAAGTTTATAAAGTTGAGCAATTTTATCAAAACCGTTAACTTAAAGGAAACAGACGTTATATGTGGGTCCCACATGTATTTTTTTAAAGTGAAGGTGCAATTTTAACAACAATGTTCTATCTTAGGGGCATCTGGCACCATAAAGTTTTTTAGGGTGCTAAAATACACATAAAGTTTATAAAGTGGAACAATTTTACCAAACCGTTAACTTGAAAAAAACAGACGTTATATGCGGATCCCACACATTTAAAAAAAAAAAAAAGCAATTGCTTCTTACTCCTTCTCTCGAGTGGATAATTCCACAAAGAGCAGTAAATAATAATGTTTACATCGTGCTCAATGCTCCATCTGAAAAACATGGTTTGAAAGCCTTTTTCAACGAATATAACAATTTGCAGAATAAACCCAATAGCTTTTAACTTTATCTTTTACTGATGTATACAAATTATTAACGCTATTAGGGAAAAAAAGTTTATCTATTTCAGCAACGGGAAAGATGAAACTGGGTAGGCGAATAGTTAAAGATTTCAAAGGAAGTGCTGCATGTTACAAACAAGACTGGGTAAGAAATTGTAGAGGGAAGCAGGAGCAAGAAGTAGTAAATTCACTATGTGGGACCCGCATATAATGTTCGTTTCCTTCAAGTTAACGGTTTAGTAAAATTGCTCCACTTTATAAACTTTATGTGTATTTTAGCACCCTAAAAAACTTTATGGTGCCAGATGCCCTTGAGATAGAACATTGTTGTTAAAATTGCATATTCACCATTTTTAAAAAAAATACGTATGGGACCCACATATAATGTCCGTTTCCTTCAAGTTAACAGTTTTGGTAAAATTGTTCTACTTTATAAACTTTATATGTATTTTAGCACTCTAACAAACTTTATGGTGCCAGATGCTCCTGAGATAGAACATTATTATTAAAATTACACCTTCTCCCTTTAATTAAAAAAACAAAACGTGTTCACCTCACTCCCTCTTACTGTTTCCCTTTTGCCTCTCTCGCTCTCTCACATATGCCCACTCTCTCATATTTAAAAAGGATAAGTTAATAAGGTAATACATTAAAAAAAAAACACTGCAACACATTAAATGTGAAAAAATTAAATATTATCAATAGAAATACATATTCACAAATTTTCGTTTAAAAATTATTATAATTTTAAATTTAATAGCAAACCTTTAAAATTATAAATTAATTTTCTTTTTGAAAAAATGATCTCTAAGATTTAGCAAGCCTTCATAGATTTTGTCTTTACAAATTTTGTCTTTGAAACAGAATATTGGTAGTTGTTAATTATTTCATATTTGTCGGTGACATATCTGATATCAGTCAAACTTATTATTCTTTTCTTCCACCTTCTTGTCTAAGACGGATCCGCTTGCCTCCTTTTTCTTTGCCATCTTTTTCTATCATTTTTTTAATGTGGACAGTTAGATTAAAATATTAATGGTTTAGATTTTTTTTTTATTATAAAAATAATAATATTATTATAAATATTAATAATAATATTTTATAACATATTAAATATGAATCGTTAAAATCTTAATCCAACTGTCAAAATTAAAAAATTGGAGGGGAAAATGACGGCTCCGTCCAAAATATATTGGTGCGCGCAACAAAAGATAAGTCTCACATGATCCCTGCGTCATCCCTTCAATTATTATTAATTTAATTAAAATTTCAATAAGTTCTGACAATTGTTCTAATCTGGTAATCTATATCACCTATCATCTTTAATAAGTTCTCACAAATTGTTTTAATCAATTATTACCTCTCATCTTTAATATAAAATCTGATTTACAGGGGAATTAAAAATAGTATACTATTTGTCTCTTGCCATTAATCATTCCCTTAATATAGTTCCGTATGTTGCGAAAACACAAATGATGCCAAATCGATATGATACAATTGAATTAATTAATGAAACCACACCTTATAATAATAATAAAGACATTAAAAATAATCACATTTAACTGTAGCCCGAGGTATTCATTCATACGGAACACGTTGCCACACCCCAAAATACAAAAAGCAAAAAACGACAATACAACGTCTCCATCAGCTCAAAACGGCTCGTCGTCCAGTTATCCACATAAAGTAGAACTGGTACAAAGGTTCGGATAGGAAGCAAAAAGATAAGAGATCAGATTAAGCGCAGGAGGGCATCTTAGCATGATAATGATGCAAAAAAAAAGACCCCATTAAAATTGAAATAAAAAAATAGTGTTTCTCATAGATATACACAAATGGAGAAAAGATAAGAAAAGAAATAAAATAAAATAAAATAAAAATAATAACAATAACATTCATCCTCCAAATTTCCTAGCTTAACCAGAGTGGGGTCCTGCTTCTGGATGATTATCCTCAATTGGTAGATAAAAATTTACCTGACAACACATCCTCTCTGTAATGCCAAAATCTCGTCCAAAAAATAAATCCCCACCAGTAATTTCTTTTTAATAAAAAAAAAACAACAATAATCCTAGCTTTTACTATTACAGCAAGCAGTGCACCTTTTAGAATCTAAGAAAAGGTAACCAGAAGATAAGAACAAGAGGAATCAGTAACTTAGTGCCTTCCACAAGAATCTTCCCACCACTGCTATTATCATTGAATGGTGATGATGGGCTAATTCCAAACACAGGACTTGCGGTGCCGGTGCCTGTTCCCGTTCCGGTTCCGGTGCCGGTGGGTGGTACGATGGTGGAAGGAGATGTGCCAGGTGTAGCAGTGGTTGGGCTGCCTGTGTTGCTGCAAGAAGAAGCTAACTCATTGAATCAACAGTATTAAAAGGAAGTTTCAAGAAACCTAAAATTGATCAAATGTAGTTTTAGGACAGATCTAGGATTAACAACATTAGTGGGTACAAGAGGACAAATATGATGAAATGTCAAGATCACATGCCAGTTTAAAATAAAATGATTTAGTGTGAAGGAAGAAAAATGATGGAATTAGGAAAAAGACCTTTTATCTGGGAATGTAGATAGATCAGCCAAGAATATGTCTTTATGACTATCTAAGCCAAAATATCAATTCTTCTTTACAAAAACAAATCAGTTTGAGAGGTGTTCTTGCAAAAGTTGAACCCCAAAAAAAAAAAGCAAGCAGCGAGTTAGGAAATTAGCAACAGAGTATGAAAAACAGAGGATTGGTTTCTTGACAAAAAGATATGAATGAAAACTGGAAAAGATCAATAAGATTTCAACAAGATTCCCAATTTTCTGGCTAGAAAAGAACAAAATAAAAAAAAAAGAAAAATACAAAAAAGTTTTCCAGTTCCACCCACCAATTTACAGAACAGAAGTTTCAAGATCCAAAAATCAGGAAACATACCTTGAACTAGAGGGGAAAACACAAGATGCAGTTGAAGTAGCTGCAGATCAATGAGGGGGGAAAAAGCCACACAAAAGAGAGAGAGAGAGAGAGAGCATTAGAAAAACCAAAATCCCTCAAGTTTGAGTCAAAAAACAAAACAAAAACGAAAGAAGTTTGGAGAATCAAAAGATAGTCTAATTACATGGTGGATTAGCACTTGTAGTGGCAGTGCTTGAAAAATCACAGCTTCCCTGAGTTTGTCCTTTTCTCTGGAAATAGCTATTAACAGCCCAATTACAGTGATCCTTCACAGTGTTAGGGTTATAACAAGCTCCATTTTGAAGAATAGGAGTACAATCAGCTCCTGCTCCACAAGCATAATCTATATTTCTCTGAAGGGCTTGATCACCCACACCATCTTTGCATAAACAGTAAAGAGCACCTATTGAAGAAGATCCAAGAAAGAGAGACAGAACAAGTTTAAGTCTTAGTCCCCACAAGATCAAACCTTTTTCTTCAAAGAAAACACAAAGGAAGATTGAAAATAAATCCCCACTTTTTCTTCCCTCTTTTTAATCTTAAAAGGAGAAAAGGTCACAGGCAAAACATGTCTCAGAACTTTCTTTAATCAAAAAGCAGGGGGGGAACCATCTCACAAATTCCAAGCTTTTTCATAAGAACAAAACAAAAATTATAAAAAACCCCATCTCATATATCAGAATCTGGTGATAGGCATAAAACACAAATTGCTTACTTGACTGGCCAATTGAAGCTGAGAGAAGCAGTAAATACACCAAGAAAGTCATGATGATGATGATGATGATTCTTGATGATGGGTGTTATTCAATTTCAACAAGCTCTCAGATATTGGATTAGTTTGATGAGGCGAGAGAGAGAGAGAGAGAGTGAAGAACAGAGAAGAGAGATTTCTCAAGAAAAAGGCCAGTCCAGTGTTGATATGGGGTGGTGGTGCTGGTGGTGGGTATGCGCGTCTGTATGCGAAACACTAATGCCGAGCTTCACATCATGTCCAATAAAGATAGGAATGCTTATTTATTTATATGTCCAAAAAAGAATTAAAGAGTACAAGTTTTTTTTTTTTATTATAAATTTTTAGGAAGAAGTTCAGGCTTAACCCAATCCAAGGACAGGGCCCCTAACTCATGATCCACTGGAGGCCTGTCCTTGTGGGCTCCTGATTAGCAAGCCGCTCAATCCACACAGATAGGTAAGGGATTTTTACCCCTATTTTTTCACCCCAGCTTCACTTAACTGTGGAGATGCCTCCCCAAACGCCGCAACTGGAGGCATAACTAAATGCCACTTCCAGGGATCGAATTCATACTAAGGGGGTCACCCAGGCACTCATTATCCGCTCCCCTCGCCAACTGAACCCACGGACCGAATTCATACTAAGGGGGTCACCCAGGCACTCATTATCCGCTCCCCTCGCCAACTGAACCCACGGACGATGGGTAGAGTACAAGTTCTTATTACAGCGAATGAATGGATTGTTCTGGGGAATTGTGTAACTCATAAAGGCGAAAACTTTGTGCGAATATAACTTCAATACTGATGATGATGAATCATGATTCATTGTCAAAACGGTCCTAAACTCATGAGGCTGGTCAAAAGCTAACCCCAATCTGGCTCTGGTTAAGTTTGGAATTCTCAAAAGAAAAATAAAATAATAAAATAAATAAGGTCTCTGTGGGCCGCAGAATTAGAAGGTCGGTGTTCCTTTCTTCGTATCTTTTGCTGGAAGCGTGCGCTGGCACCATAATACAGAAGCATTAATCATGAATTTAAGTATTTAGTTCTAAATATAATACGTATTTATTAAACTTAATTAAATTACAAAAATTAGTTAAATTAGTTAATATAATTTATATTTTTTAAAACATCTTAATTAATTTTCTTAATTGTTTCATTCACTCTTCTTCTTAATTAGTATTGAGGCAACATCAATACAAGTAGATTAAAAAAATGATCATACTTACATCAAATTCCTTATATTCATTATATCAAATTTTCCAATCACATACGATCATATGTCCTTTTTTTTCATATGGATTTATAACTAAACGATAATAATTTAAAATTTGAATACATAGTTATGTATGATTAGAGAATTGGATAAAATAAATATAAGGAACTTAATTTAAATATTTTATTTAAAAAAAATTAATCAATATTATAAATATATAGTACTACCTCCGGTCCTAATTATAAGATAAAGTTGACTTTTTTGGAGAAATTAAGGAAGTAAATTTAATCACTTTAGAGTATTTATATTTTTAGTATCATTAAATTATATATCAGTTTATTAGTCAAATTAATTAGTTTGAAGAAAAAAATATAAATATAAATATTCTAAAGTAATTTAATTGGTTTCCTTAATTTCTCTAAAAAAGTCAATTTTATCTTATAATTAGGATCAGAGAAAGTATAATATTTAGAATCAATACCAACTCTTAAAAAAATACAGGAGGAAATACCTAACTTACTTCTATGTAGTCAAAATAGTGAATTGGTGACCTAGTTACTTAATTAGTCATATCAAGAGTTTTATATTTGTCGATCGGATTGGATTTTATATTTCTTTTCTTTTCCTTCAACAGCCTAAACAACCTTGTTTTGAGTTTTTTTAGAAGTAGCAATTTATTATATTTATATTTTAGTAACTCTATGTGGTAAAATAAAGTGTAATTTATATATATATATATAGATATATATATGAATGTTTCATATACTTGTGAATTTATGGCTTTTATTTAATTTATATATAAACATTTTTGCATAAGTCAATCACGATTTAGTTGAGCTCGATGGATTCACTTATAGTTAGACTACACACCCTAAAAGCTACTATTTTATACCCATTCAATGGCCATTTTGTTTTCAGTATTTTGTTTTATTTTAAAATATGTGGAAATATGATATTGAGACCCATATCTAGTTAGGGAGGTATATTGATATATGTCACACCCTCTTTTTATTTTCACCTATTTCAAAGTATTTGCAGAAAATGATACGCAGTTCAGTGGATAACACAAGAATAGTATAGATATACTTGTTAGATCTCATGTTTTGATGATAACAAAAGAATGGTTTGAAAAGGAAATGTTTAATAATCAAGCTTGAACTAAGTAATGACAGGAATAAGCTTTACTTGAGGTAAGCATGGAAGTAGTGAAGATTGGCCAAGAGAAAATACTGAGGAACCTGATCAGAAGTGCATTTTCTAAGGCATTACTCGAGGAGCTACTCGAGTAATGAGCCAAAACTTGAAGTAACCAAGCAAAACTTCCAGTTACCTGTCACCATTACTCGAGGCGCTACTCGAGTAACCAGGTAAAACTTTAAGGTTGCTCTCGGCCTGCTAATGTTACTCAAGGAGCTACTCGAGTAACCATGTGAAAACTTCCAGTTGACTTCAAGTTTTCCCCATGATACTCGAGGAGCTACTCGAGTACCTGTGTTTTCTAAAATATGGACCTCTCGGCATTTTGTACCACTGCGAATGTTACTCGAGGAGCTACTCGAGTAACCAGGTCAGAAACTTCCAGTTGCCTTCAAGTTTTCCATGATACTCGAGGAGCTACTCGAGTAACCGTGTATTTGAAAATGTCAAGCTCTCGGCACTTTGTACCACTGCCAATGTTACTCGAGGAGCTACTCGAGTAATGCATTAAGGTGAGTGAAAACTTGAGGTTAATACCCGATTAACTTGATTTCTCTTTTTCATCTTCCTCGAGTACTTACCCCATTAGACAAGTTTTTCATGGTTTATTTGAAGTGGATTCCTCGAGTATGTACCCCAGTATATGCAAATGTTTTCAATATAAACTTCAAGTCATTACCAGAGTAAATCACATTCAAAAGTCTCAGTTACTCGAGGAGCTACCCGAGTAACCTATGCAAAAAGGAGTGCATTACTCGAGTAGGTACTCGAGTAATGAGGTAAGTGCTCTCGGCATTTACATCCTGCCAACATTACTGGAGTAGAGCATCGAGTAACCAAAGTTTATTTGAAGGTTTACTCGAGTTGGTACCCGAGTAACTCATAAAGTTGTGAATGCATTACTCGAGTAGCTACCCGAGTAAATAACTATTCCAAAGGTTTGAAATTTAGTTTACTCCATGCACTACCCGAGTAATCTTGTTTCTCTTCATTGACTTTCAAATAAATAATGATTTCACGATGTTACTCGAGGAGCTACTCGAGTAAACTTCAAGGGTTACTCGAGGAGCTACTCGAGTAAGCGTACCCAGAAATTTAGAAATCATTCAAACTTTCATTATATTGTTTCCTATATGATTAACCTTTCATTGTATTAGCATTCTTAATATATTTACAGAGAAACAATGAAGAAATCATATCAAGAGATGAAAGTCAAATCAAACGTTCAAATGCCAACCACCGCCAACGGATATTTTTCAAAAACTTGAAAAGTCAACAGTGGCTGCGCACTCACCAACGGACGAAAGGAAGTGTTCCAACGGTCATCACCAACATATCTATATATTTGGGAACCTTCAAACAGAGAAGAACAACTAAGCATCCATACGAACGAATCATTAAGTTCATTGCTCTGTTTTCACGTTGAATTTGTATTCATTTGCTTCAGTGATTATCATTTACTCTTTGAGAGAGATATTTCATTCAAACTCAATATTTGTTATTGAGATAACTTAAGGTTGTGGAACCTTGAGTTGGGATTGGATTACAACCTGTAAGGGGGAGCGAGTGTCCAGGTGTAAGGAACTTGCTTGTACTGAGGTGCCAAGAACCCACTGAATCTTGGAAGTTATAGTGAAACTCTCAGAGAAGCTCTGAGGACTGGACGTAGGTCAAAGTGGTTGTGACCGAACCAGTATAACTCCCGGTGTACACTTCGGTGATATTTCTCCTTACTCATTACTGTTTTAATTCTTTTGTCAAAGTTTTATATTTTCGAAAGAAATTTCAGTATCACCCAATTCACCCCCCTCTTGGGTGAAACGCTTGATCTTACAATACTGATATTACTTGTATGATTACGGAAATTCCCCTTTGGTGTTCGTACTTGATAATTACAATTAATGTAACCTGCAGTACTACATGGGTGTCTAAACTCATCATAGTAAAACAGATACATCTTCTCATCTTCGTTCCACCACTGCGATCCCCTTTGTACGACTCTCTACATTGTTCTCAGCATATCGTCTGTCTTCTCCTGTTTTAATCGCCTTTCCCTAATATTCGAATAACATGCCTCGATTTGTGTGCCAATCCCTTAGTCCTCTTGAGATTTTGAATCCTCTCTCTTTAGGCATCTCCTCTCTCTCTTCTTGAGCTCAAAATGTGTCTTAAACTTCTTCTTCTTTCTTCTCTGTAGAACTTGAGAGCTCTCTCTCTCTTCTCTTCTTGTATTGGATGAAAATGAGGAAGTGAGGGGAAGAGAAAAGCTTCATAAAAATGCTCCCTTGATCCTACACCATTAATCTCGTCAAGGGTTGAGACTTCAACACTTGTCAAAGACACCATCCCTCTTCTCATACCTCCAACCATGCCTTTTACTTTATATCATACCCCCTCAACCATGCCTTCTACTTTATACCATACCCTCTCGTCATTTGGGTTTTCTTGCCTCTTAGCCCTTGATCTCATCAAGGGACCATAATGTGACACTTGTCACAAGCATACATCCACCAAGAATATTCTAATTATACATTTTCCTTTATTTTCCTTGATTAATTGAAAAATAATTAATCTTTGGCTAAATTGGCAAAATTATGATTTTGCTATCACCTTTGTAATTTAATTCAATTCTTGAATTTATTTGCTTATTTCCTTATAAATATGAATATCTCAAAATTCACAAGGTCTAATTCCCATAAATATTCACCATTCTATTGAATTACTCAAATAATTATAATATATTTTTGGTGAATATAAAATTTGAGGTGTTACAATATTGAGAATGATAAGGCCATAACTTCAATTTTCTCTATTTAATTTTAATCAATATTTTAATTTTGTTTTGATTTAATCTCTCAAATACTTCCTCCTTGTCTTTGATTGTTTGTATCAAACACATTATTTGCATGTTGGTATTCACATTGTAGCAGCCGAGACGCCTAATTTGAAGTTGGATATTATGCTATCAAGACATCAAGCTCTAAGTCTATTATCAAGTAGTCACATTTTCTTAATTCATACCATGTCTTGTCTTTAAATATAATATAATAGCTATTTGACTAATTTAAATAAATTTAAAAAGTTAGTTATGTTAGTTATTTTTAACAAATATAGGTTTATTTCCTAAAAGATCATCTTTCTTCATGAGTACCCCTAAATAAAAACTCTTTCATGTGTATAATCAAAATAAGAATATTTTGTGAAAAATTATAAATTTAGAAGATAAAGTGGATTAAGGTTTATATTTAAAACCAAGTTTAATCTCCTATTAACTTTTATTTTAAGGACTAGAACATACCACCACAATGATAATGATGATTTCCCAAACAACGTACAAGTAATTTTACTCCTGTTATTTAAACTTTCCTTAAATTTTATAATCTTGTCAATTTTTTCTTGAATTAGTTTTGTGAGAAACTTAATTAATTTATCTAGCAAGGCGATTATTTATCCTGCTTGATTGGACTTCGCTTCTCTATGTTATTTTCTTTTATTTCCCTCAACTTCCTTGTTTCTTTGTATGATCATGTTTTCTAAAAGCTCTATGGCTTAGAATAAAAAATACTCCCTCCAATCCTCTTTGCATTGATTCTATGTATCTGAATTTATTTTATCTTTCAATTTATAATTTTCTCTCTCAATATATTCTTATTGATTTTACATATTAAAAGAGTTTATGTTAATAAGATAGCTTCATTATCAATGATTAAAAGATTATTTTAATAAAACCAGCATATATTTTTTTGCAAAATAACTAACTTAGCGAATTTTCTTTATATATATGATTTAGTTATTTAACTCATAAGTTTAGGATGGAATGGAGTACTACATAATTAAAATTTTTAAAAAAATATTTTTTGAAAAAATTTATAATATGTACTTATTTTATTTTAATAATTAATGTTATCTTGGACATTGACCATTATAGTAGACAAGGTCATGGTAAAAAAAATTATTATTATTTGTCTTAAATTTTTAAAGGGATCGAAAATTTTAAACAAAATTTTTCTTAAAAAGCATTTAAAAGGAAAAGAAAGTTTGAATTCAATCATATTCTTCTTGATCATTTTAAATATTTGGTTAAATTATATAAAGTTATTTTAAATTTTGAATTATGTACAAATGACTTTCTTAACATTTAAAATTAATAACAAATCATCCTGAGGTTTTTTTTTTTTTTTTTGAGTTTGTGTGATGACTCTCAACTATCAATTTTTGTACTTATAACCCCTCAATCTTTAAATGATATATTATTAATAATCCCCTAAATTTAAGTTATGTGCGGATAAGTAATGTATAAAATTAATTGTGTAAAAGTTATTTACATAAATGTAAGAGCTTAATAAAGTTTATAGTAAAATTTTAAAGAGGATGGAGGTTTTCTGTACATTATCACAGTTCTAAGGGTTATATATAGTTTAGGCTGTTTAGCCTAAACATTTATTATGTGATGGGAATACCTACTCAAACAAAACGTAAATATTTAATTATCAAAAAAAAAAAAACGTAAATATTTAAGTGTCTCATTGGGAGTCAAATATAGGATGCTGTACTACTCTATGTATAGAGTCTGCCTTGTTAAATTATTACAGTAAATTTAAACATGTGCACAACTATTCCAACGCCGAGTGTAAATTTGGATATCATCCAAGCATGGCGAGTTTGGAGTAACTTGCCATTCACCTGCATAGAGCCTATCAGAAATTAAGAAGGTTTTATAAATTAGTTTATATGTAAATATGTGGTTGGGTTAAAGATCATTTTTACCTTGAAAATATTGAATCAAGGGCAGTTTTGCCTTAAAAGTTTTAAATATGAGGCAATTTCACCTTAATCGTTATCTCAGTTAAATTTGACTGTTAGATGACTAAATTTCGGCTCAAATTTGTTCATAAGTGAAAACTTTCATGGTAAATTTGCTTCTAGGTTGAAACTTTCAGGGTAATTTTGTCGTTCATGTTATTTTTGTTAAGGTATAAATTTATCCTGAAAGTTTTCACTTTAAAGCAAATTTACCCCTACATTTGGTCAACTAACGGTCAAACTTAACTACGATAACGGTCAGGGCAAAATTGCCCCATATTTAAAACTTTCAGAACAAAATTGCCCCTGAAGCAATATTTCTAGGGCAAAAAATGCCTTTAACCCTATATAGTTTTACATTGGCAAATAAGCATAGTTTTTTATGGGCAAATTTCAATAAAATACCATTTAAACTTGGAAAATCCCAAAAAGTCTATTAACAAATGAAAATGATAAATATGTCTCTAGAAGGAATTTGAAATTTTGAAATGTTGTGCTTTGTGTAATACCCCAAAATTTACATTCACAAAAAATATTGTAAATATTTGGAAAATTCAATAAAATGGTGAATATTCATAAATTTGGAATTTATGAATTTTATAAATGTTCATTTTCATGAGAAAATGAGCAGAATAATTATGGAAATAATTTGGGTAATTTAAAAATTCAAATATTAAGGTCCAAAAATGAAGAAATATTAGAGAAAATATTTGGTCCAAGAATATATGGAAATTGGCCAAAGAAAAATAAAAGAAGAAATTAGATTAGAAAGGCAATGGCAAAATCGTAATTTGGCCAAATTATCATAAAATTAATTATTTTCCAATTAATTGAATTTAATTTCAATTAATTAATGAAAATAAAGGTGAAAAATATATTTAGAATATTTTAATCAATTAAATATGAATTTATGAAAAATTTAAGCAAAAATACAAATTTTGACCAAAATTGAAACTTTACGTGTATACATAACTTGAACAAGTTGTGAAGCCAATTGAGACCATAGGGAGGGACCCCTAGGTGTCTCCTGCATGTTGCAAAAAGAAGAAAATATTGGTTGGGTTTAATGAGCATGGTTACATGTACATAAGGATTTATGTACATAAGTTCATTTTTAGAATTTTGGAAAATGAAACAAATGAATAAAATAAGTTAAAATATATGATAAATATCATCATCTTCCTTCTTTCTTCAGCCCATTTCTTGAAAAACAGGTCTAAAATAAGAGAGAGAAATTTGAGAGAGTTTAGAGAGAGAAAGGAAAGAAATCTTGCAATGTAAGCCGATTTCTCCGACGATTTAGCTTCTAACGCGTATAACTCCGACCCTAAGCTACTCATCTTTGTTCCTTAAGGTTTGGAGGCTCAAAAATCTGTGGTTGAAGGGTTAGGGTTTCAGCCATATTGGGGAAAACTTGGAGGAAGCGAAAGGTAACTTCCAAACCTTCGTATATTGACTATTCTGGTTGCTGTAGACAATTTAATCGGTGAAATTTCGCTGGATTGTCTTTATTTGTAAATTTTGAAAATGTGACATTAGAAGAGTTATGCTGCCTAATTTTAGTTCAAATGGTAGTTATAACACAATTAGATAGTTAATAAAGTGATTAGAAGTATAAAGGAACGCGTTTACGGAGCCAGAATCGTAAAACCCCGATTTTTTCTGGAGAACACCATAATTTTGGCCAGGGATGTTTGAGGCCCTTAGAGTTAGATTTTAAATGATTTGATGGTTCTATTGGATTCAGGAGGTAAAATTAGGTGGGGTTACAGTTAGACACTTTTTCGGAAAAGACCGACAAAGCATAATTACGGAAACTCCCATAAAACCCTAAAAGTAGGGCTGCCAAGGGCAATTTCATAATTTGATATTGAATTTGGTAATTTTGAGTCCGAAAATGGATTCCTTGGGTGAAAACACTTCAGGATAGCCCTAGTTAAAATTTTGGGAATGTTAGATCCCATATGTTTTGATGATAACAAAGATTGGACTAATGATAAAAGAGGATATGATAACAAATGAATTTAAACAAAATAAATAAATGGCAGACAAAGCATTACTTGAAGTAAGCACTGGAGTAATGAAGAAAATCTGAAAGGAAGAGCAAAGGAAGAACATTACTGGCAGTTGTTTATGTTGACTCGAGTGACCACTCAAGTAAGGAACACTGTTACTCGAGTAGTCACTTGAGTAAGGTTAAAAGAAAATGTTTTTAGAGGCACTGCCAAAATTTGGAAGAAGTTACTCGATGGGCCTCTCGAGTAATCTGCAAAGTTATATGAACCATTACTCGAGTAGCCACTCGAGTAACACATAAGAAAAGGCATTACTCGAGTAATCACTTGAGTAACCAGGTCAAATATCTTCCAGTATCTCACGGTCAAGAAATGCAACAATTTACTCGAGTAACCAGGTGAGAAAAAGGCTTTACTCGAGGGAGCACTCGAGTAATCTGCAGCGTTATTTAAAGCATTACTCGAGTAATCTGCAGCGTTATTCAACTGCTTTAAATATTCTGTTAATTTTCTTATATGCAACGAAATTTCTGGTATCACCCAATTCACCCCCTCTTGGGTTAAACGCTTGCACTAACAAGGAAAACGTGCCATCATGCCGGGTACGGCCAGGCCGGGCCGGGGTCCCGGGGCATTTTGGTAAATTTTTACCATAGGCTAATATAACCACAATAAACACTATGGAAGTGTCTAAAATGATACATGGATAGGTTATAACATATTTCTTGTACATTTGGTATTTTAGAACTGAGTTACGAGTCTGGAGTTGGCACATTCCATGAGGCAAGCATCTCGAGTTTAAAAAGGTTGAGGTAGGGACTACTATCTTTCATACACTATGTGATTAATTGTATGTTATATGTTACTGTATTTCATAATATGAATACGTGCTAGAGGCACAGTACCTGGTTATGGTTCGGTGCCCAGCCAAGGTATATCGAAAATCCAAACTGTGGTCGGTAACTCGGTTGAGGTACATGTAGGGGTTCTAACTTGATGTTTGACCCTGAAACTTGTGTACACATATGAATCGAATTGAACTTTCATTTTGTCTAATATGGTGCATTGCATATTTAATTTTCACATTTTATATGTTGATAGTATGTTTCTACTGAAATTCTTTGGAATCTCACCTCTTTTTCTAAACCAAACATATCAGCGGGTGCTAGTGGATCAAAAGGCAAGGACATAGATAAAGGAAAGTGACTGGCACGTGTCTCAAGGCGAAGTTAAAGTTCGTAGTTATAGATAACTTATGTTGTAAATATTGTCGCCTTTTGTATCTTGACTTCAGGCTGTAAACAAATACTTTTATCAGTATATATGTATTTATCTGTATGCCTGTGGAACTTGATCTCTATTACTATGTGAATATCGAAATAAAAACGGGTGTTGACACTTTGACCAAAATGCCCCTCAATTTTTTTCAAAGGAAAGAAACCCCGCAAGCACTGGAACTCCACTGCCACCTCTACCTCTCCAGCAGGCCTATCGCTGAAGCTTCGGCCGCCGAAGCTTCAGTACAGGCGGGCGAAGCTCCGGTGACAACTTGAGTAATGAGATTAATTACTTGAATATAGATATTAACTACTTGAGTTCTCTAAGAACTTGAATATAGAGATTAACTACTTGAGCTCTCTATATCTTATCAAACATTATTGACAAGTTGAATAAAGATAATAACAATTCAAAGGAGGTTTGCATTATCTCATAATAGATTTATGTGAGTTTTAAAAATAAAATTCCATGTAATGGTTTTTTGACCGAAAATCATATAATGTTAATATACCTGACAAAAAAGGTCTAGATAATCTATTATATTTTTAATTCGGGAATGGTATATAGGATTGCCTTCTCCATGTGTAAACCAAAAAAAAAAAGAAAAGAATAATGTTAATAAAAATTAATATAATCAATGAAGTCTATCATATAAAATAATAATAATAATGTTTATTTTTTGTGGGGATAAAGATTTTTTAATGACTAAGATATTAGATGGAAAATTTAACATCTTCTAAATTGGTCTCTTTTACTTAGATTCTATTTTATATAAGATTATATAAATAAGGAAAAAAATTAATGATTTAAATGGGTCAGTATCTATGTTAATAATTAAATGATATATTTTAAAATATAATTATGTAAATGTTAGTTAAAATTAAAAAAAAATGATGATTTTGGCCGTTGTAATTTTTGTGAAAAATAAAATGGAAATTACTTTTAAAATAGAATGTGGGAGAGATTTAAGGAGAGAATGTAGGAAGTTTAATCAAGGATATTTGAGTATTTTTAAATTTATATCTTGATTATTGATTCTTCTATATAAATACAACTTTTTTTTGGGCAAAAAAAATTACAAATTTTACTATTTTCTTTCAAATTCCAATAAATATCATTTGCTCTAGGTTATTTGTTCTAATTTTCCCTATTAGTTAATCCAAATTATAAATGATCTAAATACTCAAATAGGGTAAAACTAAAAAGTTTCATATCTAAGGATATATTCCTATCAATAACATGATGCTTATTAAAATGAACCGTTTTCCCCTAATAGTGATAATTATTGTTCGCACCGAATATCAACTTTTGAAGCATAATAATACTTTGTACATGAAAAATATGCCACTTTACAGCTCCAATTAGCCCCTAAAGATTGAGTGCCTCATCTTTTAAGAGATTAAAGTGTAAAATTGATTCTTTTTTATACAACAATCTTATATTTAATACAATTAAATCATGTTTAGGTATTATCTAACTTAATTAGAAATAATTCTCGCAAGTGAATTTTTTAATTTATAAAATCCAAAATCATAATATTCTTTAACAGAAATCAAGCATCTCGTTAATAATTATAATTTTCTTATTTTTTAACATGCCATTCATATGATTTGTTTAGTAAAATAAGATCTTATGTCATCTAGTCTCTTATGCGGGCTATATATTACACACTTATAACCATTGAAGGAAAAACCGGACCGGACCGGCCGGTCGGACCGGAAAACCGGCGAACCGGTCCCTGGGCCGGTCCGATCAGCTATATGTGAGGGGAGGGGGATCGAACCGGTCAAGATCGGTTCGACCCGGCCGGTCTGCATGTGACTCGGCCAAACCGCCGGGTCAGGCGGTTTGACCGAGTCACTTAAAAAAACCTAATTTTGTCCCAAAACGACGCCGTTTTGGGACATTGCAAAAAAAAAAAAAAAATTTGCAGCGACACAGAGACAGAACTGAAGCAGAGCCGCGCGAGACAAAACAAAACAGAGAGCGAAGGATTCGTCGATTCAGAATCATTTCCCCTTCCCTCTCTAGTCCCGACCCTGTGCCCTAGCTCCAATCGGCGGTGGCTGCTTGAACGGCGAGTGACGACGGCGAGCGGCGAGGAGCAAGCGGCGACGGTGAGCTTCGGAGACGGCGACTGAAGGTATTTTAATTTTTGAAGATTTTCGTTTTCAGATTTAAGATTTTCAAATGTTTCATGGAAGTTGGAACAACATGAGGTTTTTTTTTGGGGAATAGATGAATGAAGCTTGCATTTGGTTGATTTTTTGTTGGGCAATAGATGAATGAAGCTTGCTTGTTTTTTTGCATTTGGTTGAGTCTCATCGATTCTAATGTTAGAAGTGAAAACTTACAAACAAATTGCTGTTTGAAGTTTGAACCAAGTTGTCATCAAATATTGTATTGCATATCTGGCAAGTCTCCATATCTGAAAACTCAATGGAGCATGATTAGTTGATTACTTACCAAAGGAGGAACGCTTACTCCATTTCAGAATCAAAATGATATAGGTTCTGGCAACTCTTCCCTATTTAAATCTTTTCTTGTTGCATTGCATATCTGAATTTAATAGATCAGCTTGATGAGTTGTAGAGTTTGTTGAAGAATTAATTAGGTATTTTAGCTATTTTGATATTAGTGATAATTTATGAGTTATGAATGTTCATTATTTTGTTATTGTCAATTAAATTGTAATATTTTAATGTGACCGGTTCAATCACCGGTTCGCTCACCGGTCCGACCCCGGTTGACCCAGTGACCCTTGAACCTGTGCCGCGACCGGTTCATTGACCGATCCGGTTTTTCGTTCCTTGCTTATAACATTCCATTGGACTAAATGGCTTATTTAACTAACCTAAATATAATACTTCATTATTTGATATCATTTATTTTTTATCATATTCTTAAAATAAATTCATGAAACTTATGTGCATGATCAAAATAATTATTTTAGTTAATACTCCTTTTCTATTTTGTATCGGAACGAGTAAAAAATAATTATATTTATGTAGATGATTTGATGTACATTAGTAATAAAAAATAATAGAGATTATAGAAATTTATGACGTGTACTTAATTGGACAAAACTTGAGTCGATTTACTTATATTCGTTAGATATAATTCTTCAATTAAATATTGTCATATATGATTTTTATTATTATTAATAGTTCAAAAATTTTGAAATTTTTATCAATGTGAATTTTCTTATTAGGAAAAGTCCACTTTACAATATTTGATTGAAGAATTGAACATAATGAATATAAACAAATGGATCTAAGTTGTGTCCTGTGTAAGTATAGTTGTAATTTTTCTTTTCAAATGTTTTTCTTATTACATAACAAATCCTTATCACCACACATAAATAAGGCTACCGCCTTATTATTACATATTAAAAGGGTGCTTTTGTGCTAGCTTGGCCAATTTATTTATTAAAAAAAAAAGAATGCTTTTGTTGGCATAGTACCTAGATAATCTTTTACGGCCATTAAATTAAACCAATAATCCGATCAAGGAGTAGTAGTACATCTAAATTCCTTGAACTTCCATTTGTATTTAATTTTATTAAGGATTGGAATTTTATAAAGACAGGAAAAGGGCATTAAAGTCCAAAAACAGTTAAAAGTAAACCTGATTATTCTGTGTTGATCAAAGTTTTATCAGACAATAAAAATATAGATCACGGTGTGTTAAAATTAAAGCAATAAGTTTTTTATTTTTTATTTTTTGGCTAGGATGGGTAAAAAAGTCAACCATGCATACAGTTGAATGCAGATTCCCTCAATTGAGAGTAGAATATGTAAATTCAAATGGTTTAAGTTTGAATTTGATTTAGGTGGTCTAAATTAAATTATTTATTTTCTTTGAGTGGTTAGTTCAGGAAAAATTTGGCACCTAACATCTTTAAACAAGGCCACAGGTGGCATTGTGAATTGAAAAAAAAGGGTCAAATTATAATTATAAATTTAAAAAACATATAATTTAATTGAAAAAAATGTTAACGTGAATGGAATCTTTTGCTGAAAAAAACAAAACGTTAGTTTGGAGTATAAAAGCTATATTAAAATCATATAAATAATAAATGTGTAAACTACATGTGGAAATTTTGTTTTATAAAAATCTAACCAATAGTCATAATTTTGTGGCTATAAATGTAAGAAAAACACCATAAAGCTATGGTTGAAAATCTTGAGGTTGCTTGAATATTACTTTACGTGCGTGTTTCAACAAAGTGCTTTGATTAAAGTTTTGAAATTTCAATTATGGGCAACAAAAGAGAATCATTGGACATATGGACCACATTGGGAAAAAAACAAGGGAAAGACGCATGACGTATCATCAATTTATCGAAAAACCTCATCCTGAGCTTATTATATGTGACGGCTCTAACTAGTTTACACCAACCCATTAAAATATTTAAAGGCATTAAATTTGTCATAAAATTCAATTGATCTCTAATATTATCCTTATCAATCACATTAAATTGAACATCGTAATAATTTCTATCATTTTTTATTATTTTTATTAAATATGAGTATATATGAAAAATATTTAATACATATTATGTTAACACCCATTTCCATTTCAATAATCGGAGAATAATAAAGACGGAATTCAATGTGTATACAGAAATGTACAATTATGTTGATAAAAATATTTGTTTACAATACCGATATCGTTCATCAATGAAATACAAAAAATACCGTGAAAATTTAATATTTACAGGATAGCCCAAAATATCTAAGGCATAAACTAATTATAACCACTATATTGCCCTCGCCTTAAGACACGAGCTGATTACTTCTCGGCGTCCACGCCTTTGCCCTTCGATCCACTGGCACCAGCTGAAATATTTGTTTTTGAAAAAGGGTGAAATTCCAAAGAATCCCCGTAGAGACATGCGATCGACATATAAAATGTGGAAATTAAATATGTAATGCACTAAATTAGGCAAAAACGAAAGTTCGATTCGATTCATATAGATTTACCTCAACCGAGTCATTGACTACAACTAGGATTTCCGATAATATACCTCAACTGAGTCATCGACCACAGTTAGGATTTTCCGATATACCGTTGTTGGGTAGCGAACCACAACTAGGTACTGTGCCTCTAGCACACAATCATATCACGAAATACAGTAAAAAATACATATAGTTATTCACATAGTGTATGAAAAATAGTAGTCCCTACCTCGAAGTTTGTTAAACCCCTTTTTCAGTGTGCCTCATAAAACGTGTCGTTTCCGGCATCCGACTAGGTCCTAAAATATTAAATGTACCAGAAATATGTTATAACCTATCCAAGTATCATTTTAGACTCGACTATAGCGTTTCTTGTAGTTATATTAGTCTATGATGAAATTTTACCAAAATACCTCCGGGACCCCGGCCTGGCCTCGCCGTACCCGGCCCGATGACGCGTTTTCCCAAATTTTTGACTGAGGCTATTCTGACGTATTTTCACCCAAGGAATCCATTTCCGGGCTCAAAATCACCAACTTCACTGTCAAATTACGAAAATACCTTTGACAGCCCCTATTTAGGGATTTCAGTGGCGTTTTCATAATTATGCTTTTTCAGCCTCTACCAAAAAAAGTGCCCAACTGTAACCTCACCTATTTTTACCCACTGAGTCCAATGGAACCATTTATTTCATAAAAATATAACTCCTACCCCTTGGAATAGTGCTGGCCGAAATATTGAAGAAAAATGGGAAAGAAAAATAGTTTTGTGTTTTATCTTCCAAAACTTATACTCTTCCACTTCTAATCCTTGATTAACTCACTTAAACACATCTTAACCGTGATTCAAAGAAATTTGGGAAGTATAACCCCTTAGGGTTAGGACTTTCCAAATTTACAAACCCAACAAAATAACCAACCACAACCACAACCACAACCATCAACAACAATCATATACTAACATAGTTTTAGGATTTGAGAAGTTACCTCTTGAGTTTCTTTCCTCTCACTCTCTAAACATCCTCCTTTCTCTCTCCTTGGGCTCAAGATGAGCTTGCTAAATCATGAATTTCATAGAGAAAATAGAGATTAGAGAAGAAGCTTATGCTAGTTTAGAAGGAAATCTTAAGAAATCATAAACCTACCTTGATCATTCTCTTCCTCCTTCTCTCTAAAGCTTGAGTTTCCTTAAGCTTTTCTCTCTCTCTTTTCTCTTGGCTCAAAACGAAAATGGACAAAGGAAGAGGAAGGGAATGGCTTCATAAATTTCCTCCCTTAAATCTACACCATTGATATCATCAAGTGTTGATATGGTGACACTTGCCAACCACCATACTTCCCTCCATGCTTTCACCCATACTTCTTCACTTTTTGCCTTACTTGCCCCATTAATTCTTCCCTTGTCTTGATCACAAAAAAGAATGTGCTCCCCCTTCTCATGCTTTAACCAAATCAAGTGTCCTTCCAACTAAACCAAACTTGCACTCAAGGTAGCATACCATTTCATCATTATTTGTTCATGTAGTATTATTTTAATGCAATTTGACATGTGCTCATACAAATCCATTATAATTTAATCCCCTCCTTATATGATCATGACACTTGGCATTTTAATTCCATTAATCAATTTCTAATACATTTTATTTTCAATTTTCGGAATATTGCTAACTCTGGCAGATTTTCTGCCCTAACTTTGAAAAATTATAACTAATTTTATAGACATATTTTTGGAGTGATTCCAAAGGCTATGAAACTCTTATTGAGTCTAGTTTCAAGGAAAAATATGGTATTTTACTAGCTGAGATCATATCATGGCTAGATTTTCAATCTTTGACCGCTGCTCCAGAAACTTTCTAGATTTTTTGGGCTAACTTTAAAAATTCATATCTCTTTGTACATAGCTTCAATTGATTCATATGACCTATCAAATTAAAGCTTAAGATGTCTACTTTCATCTTGTAAAATTTCATAATTTGTCTTCTAAAACCACATGACAATCTCGCTGTCTCGCAGGCGATTTCACTAAAAATACTATTCATCTTTCAATTTTTAATATTTAATTCCTTTTGCATTAAATATTCACCAATTTATTGAATATATATAATAATCATAATATGCTCTTGGTAAATAAAATTTGGGGTGTTACATATTAAAATTATTAAACATCTTATAAAAAGACAAAATAAATACTCCCTTCAGTCTTTTTTATAAAGAACAATATTAAAATTAAGCGGTTGTAAATATTAATTAAAAATAATAAATTTGTAAAATATACATTTTTTCCATTTATACCCTTGTTTATTAATAGAGTACATGAGAGATATTAGGTGAAGATTTATTGAAAAGTGATAATGAATGTCATATATTTAATGAGGGTAAACATGAAAATGCTAGTTTAAATTTTCAGATAAAAATGATTTATTTCTTATATTAAGGATTATTTCTATGAAAAAGAATGTTTCTTATAAAAATTACAAGAGGGAGCTGTTAGAAAACTCTTATAAAAGAGACCAAAGGGACCATGAGAATCCTACAATGTTCCATAAAAATAACTTAATTCCTATGAAATCTTTAGGGCGATTCTGAAATTAAGTTTTCTAAATGACCTAATTTCCTGCGGTGAAATTTGTTCTTGTTGCCTTGATTATTTTTCCGTTAATATCATTGTCTTGTTATTATTATTTGATAAGTTAAAGGGAAATCTTAGAAAAAGAATTTAGAATTCTCAAAATTCTAATTCAGATATTGCCCAAGAAAAAAGTTGGGAATCACTAATCAAATTTAACATTTTCTAATCAACTCTTACGAAAAAAAATATGATATGATATTTTACAATTTCAAAGTTTTTTTAAGGGATTCTCCCTAAGTTAAAAGTTATGATTTGCATTGATATTCAACCAGAAATTTCACTGAAATTAATTGTGGCTGTACTAGTTATTGATGCCATTTATTAATTTAAAAATTCAAAAATGCGTACTTTTAAATTTAAACCTCTGTTGTCATTATCCTATACTAGTTTTTAGAGTCTCCATAGTGATTAGACCTTTTCCAAATCTTGAATTGAGATTTACAGATTTTAGGAGTATTTTTACGTCATTGTATGAAAAAGGAATATATACACACACCAAAAGGAAAAAAAGAATTATGGAAAATGAAAATAAGCTTGGACATAATTCCCAGCTAAGATCCTAAAAGTGGATAGTTTTAAATTTCGCTGTTTCTGTGTCACACGACACCTTTATTCGTGTTCTAATTCATAGCCATACTTGGCGTTATTCTCTTTTTTATTTGATGCCTGAAAAGAGAGCTCAAAAGTGGGTTTAGTTATAATTATGCTTTCCGTTGGAACTTGGAAGGAAAGAAATTAATGAAGCAGGTTTTCAATTTGATAATAACTAACTTTTGAATTAATTGATGACATCTTTATGTTTAAAGGTTTCACCAATATCAACGCAGGTGTATGCATGTAATGAACCAAGCACTTATATGTAGGTTATATAAACAATTTTAATTAATTTTTTAGTCTAAATAATTTTTTAAATATTTTACAATTATGTTTTTATTCAAAATAATAACATAAGTATAAATAAAACAATACTTACGTATCAAGATCCTTATATTCGGGATAAAGAGTTCTTCAATTATACATGAGCATGTGTCTTTTTCTTTTTATGTCGCAACCGACTTCACCTAGTGGGATAAAACTTATTGTTGCTTATAGTTAAATTAATAATATTTTAAAAATAGGATAAATCTATTTCACAATTATGTTTTATTCAAAATAATAACATAAGTATAAATAAAACAATACTTATATATCAAGTTCCTTTTATTCATGATAAGGAGTTCTTCAATTACACATAGGCATGTATCTTATTTTTTTCATGTCAAAGCCGATTGCATCTAGTGAGATAAGATTTGTTATTGTTTATAGTTAACTAATAATATTTTAAAACTAAGATATATGGTTACGTGTGATTGGAGAACTCAATATAATAGATATAACTTGACCTAAGTATTTTTCTGTAGATTAATTATATGTAATTTATTTAAATTTGAATATAATTGTTTTAAAAAAAATTTAAGATAATTCAAGATTAAAAGTTAGTATGTATACTACATTCGTATGTTTGCCTATCATTCAGCAATGTACCTTTTAGGACTTAGTCGTAAAAATATGAGCAATGGCAAACGCTTAACAAAATCAATTTTGATTGATCTGTTAAATATTGATATTTGCCCCTATTAAGGTATATAAAATATTGATAAATAGTTAAATGCACAATATTTATTATTTAAAGAATTCTTATATATTTAAATAAAAAAATTTATCCAAGTCAACTTTATATACCTTTTATGGCAAAAAATTTTTATATGCTGTTATGTGTTTTAAAATTAATTAAAAAATGAAAAAAGATTCGAACTAACACCTCCTATACTTCCTTGGTTCCTCTCATTTCCTTCTTTTTTTTTGCATGGTATATGTATTCTTTTATTGGAGATAATTATGTTTAAAGTATTATTAGATAGTAAATGTGGGATGCTCTCCTCTCCTCCCCTTTTTCCTCTTCTTATTCTCTTCTTTTGATCCTAATCGTTTGATCAAAATTAATTTTTTTTTTTTTTAAATATCATATCTGAATCAATGACAAGGATAATAAAGAAAAGTATTGCATCCAGCCTTTTTAGGTGGCATACATGCTTTTCTAGTTCATACTTCAATGCCATTTCAAATATATATATATATATATATATGAAAAATTAATTTGGAAGTGGCTATATTTTAGTTGATTTTTATTCTGAGTTTTATAGTTTCAGGTGGCTAATAAAAAAAATTACAAGTAACTGATAAAAGTCGAGTGCAACTATAGGCATTTGTAGATTAATTAATATATATACATATTAATAAAAAACTGGGGTAAGTAGCAAATCCGTCTAGGAAGTATATGTTCAAGAGTAATCTTGCTCTAGAAGTTTTTTAGGTTCAATGTTGGCTTAAAAGTTTCAAAACGTAGCAAATTTACCTTATATCGTTAAAAACATAAATGTTGACCGTTAAAAAATTGACATTGACCATTAATTTTTTAATAGTATAAGGTGAAATTGTTATGTTTTGAAATTTTTAGGATAACATTGAACCTAAAAAAATTTCTAAGACAACATTATTCCTAGAAGTATACTTTCAGAATGGATTTGCTATTTAACCCATAAAAAATGATTACAACTTTTCCTTAGACCGTCCACTGGGGAAAAAACAAAACCACAAAAACAGTTTATGTTTTGATACATCTTGGGCCTAGTCAGTGTTAAATGACTGGCCCACATCATTAATGGGCCTAAAGTTCAACATGCAGGTCTAATATTTTTCAGAAGCAACGCAAGGGATCAAACAAGGTTTCTTTTTCTTTCCTGGAAAGGAAAATACAAATTTCCTTCAAAAATTCAGTTACTTCCCGATCGAACACCCAAAACCCTAGCGAACGAAAAAGGTATGATCATTTTCCCTTTACAGTTTCACTGAAAGTATCTATATTCATCTGTGCTAAAACTGTTTGGTTGCTGATAAATAGTTAGGTGCTTATACGAAGATGGGCAGTGGGGGCAAACCCAAAGAAGAGGAACAAGATGGCGCGTCTGTTCATTCTCCATGCAAAGCACCTCCTTCTTCTGCTTCTTCTTTACCCAAGGTTAATCTCTCTTTGTACATGTCTCTGATGTGAGATCACTGTCGCGCATTTTGAATTTAGCGTTGTTTGTGATTCTGGTTATAGGAACCAACGCAGGTCGAGTTGGAGCTGAGACTTTTACAGGGTCTTCAGATTTATTCTCTGAAAAAACTACAAGGCAAGTTGTTTATTTGCAATCATTATAGTTTTTTTTTTTTGTTCTTTGCACGAATTTTTGTGTGTATATCAATGGGACTGGGGAAAGTGTCGTTTCTGATTTGCTAAAATTATGGTATGCTGATTATTTTGGCTGGTTTGCTTTCGTCTTGAGATTTCAGTAATGGTAACTGACACCTTTAAGAAAATGATTTAGCTAATGATTCCAACTCTTGTCTCGCAGATCGTGAAGTTATGTTTGATTGAGTTGGTAAATAACGGCACCAATGGTTATTCTTGAAGATGGAATTTTTTTACTTAAATACGTTCCTGTCCTCTGATAGGACATAATTGCTTTCCCTGCCCCGGTAGGGGATGATGGTGCGTAGAATTTTATAATAATGAAGCACTAGAACAAGCACGCTTCCATGAAAACAGTTAAATGAACCACAAATATATGCATGTGTGTCACACAGTTAAATGAACCACAAATATATGCATGTGTGTCACATGTCATGAATATATCTGATTATGTAACTGGACCATCTAGACTCTTGACGTCTTGTTGGCATTTTCATTTTAAAATCCTGTGTTATTTTGGCCTAAATCCTCCAAAAGAAATTGACAAAATTATGCCATGTGGGCCAGGCTTGATATTTTCCCCGCTTTCTGTACTTCCACCTTGTAAACATGCAAATAATGAAATGGTAGTATTGTTTTCCATTTCTTTCCTTCCCTTCCTAACACACCCCTTTCTTTTCTATCTGAAACTCTATTTCTAAAACATGAGATTTGACATCTTATGACTTCCTTCATACTGAGAGTCTGCGACAAATAATAACTCCTGAGTACCTTGTATAGAAGCCTGGTGGAGGCAATTTGGTTTTATCCTGGTCAGGTAATTTTGTAGCAAGTACGAGCATGTAAAGTTCAAGCGATTGCTTTTTCTTAGTAATTTGTCTTATGACAAGTTTTATTTTGACTGTATGAAGAGGATCTACACTAAGATGGATGACAACTTGTGGCAATTTTACAAAGCTTTCCTAATGTCAATAAAGGAGTTAATTATTATAATTTTTTATGCTTGCTGAAATGGTTAATTTTTTCATGCAGGCATTCATCGCCACTTTGTTATATATGGTCTGATGGAATATCTGCGCAGGAGGTTAGGTCCTCTAACCACGACTATTTCCTTGTAGTATGTTTGATTATCAGGAATAATCTACTGGATCTGCTTCGCGTTACATAATTGAAGATCTCAGTATGGTCCGTTAACAGTTTTGACCGATACTTTTCTTCTGAGGAAGTCCTGCAATTGCTGGATCGATTTTACAATTTAGAAATGCTGGTACTTAATCATTACGCTCTGGTTTATCTGTTTCTATTCATACTTGTGAAATTATTTGAGCTTTATTTTAAGTCTAAAATAGACTAATAGTTTTTATCTCTTTTATCTCCCCTCCCTAGAAACCAGACGATGAAGAGATGGAATTGCTAAACCGTGAACAAGTCTTCTCTTTGCCTCCAAGTTACCATGTCAAGGAAGATACAGACTAGCATTTTTGGAGTATGTTCATTTTTATGTGACAGTTGTTCAGCTTTGAATGTGTACAGCTGGGTTTTCCATTCCCCTCAATTTTTGGTTAGATCATATTTTGGGGACAAAGGTTCTTCTAAAGTGCAGGCTGCACTCTAGAGGCTAAACTGTAGAATAAATAACTGTTTTATGAAAAATTTCAATGGATATGATCTGTATATGATGCGATAAATTTCTTTAGTGTAATCACCTGTTCTTAATTGCTGAAGTGGTCTTTCCATTGCACCCAATTTTTTGTTAATAATCTATCCAAATATCTAGTTTTGATAGGGCACAGTAGACCCCATCTAATTGGGATAAGACTTCGTTAAGCATATCTTCTTAAAGCGGCTGTTATCACATATTTCAGTAGAATTTTTATTGGTCAATATTTTAGTAGAATTTTAGGTGTCTTGTAGTATATGAGGGGATTGTTAGTTCTTTCAATGTGGAGTGTTGATAGTTGTGCGCACGAGTGCAATATCTGAAAGTATCAAATTGTATTGTCATCAGTATTGAAGCTTCTCCTAAGGGATTAGCTCTCAACGAAATTATGGGAACTGGCATAAGCGAAATAAATGCGTCAGGACAACGTTGGAGTTGTGCCCTTAAAATCAACGAGGAAGGGGATTGAATTGGATGATGTTCCAAAGACGTGAAATCTGGATTGGAAAAGGAAACCTGAGGGCCTGTTTGGTGTGTTGGAGTGGAATTGGAAGTGAAAATGGAATTGAGATTTTGAAAAATGTTTGGTAGTATGGAATTGAGAATTTTTCCAATTCTACTTCCACCAAAATTGAGGGAACTTGTTCTTCGGGGTGGTTTGTGTGGCATTGGACGGTGGTTGCTTGATCAACGGCTAGGCTTTGAGTTGAGGCTTTTTTATTTTATTTTATTTTAAATTTCTAGCAAGGGTATCGTGGTATTTTCAAATTACAAATATACATATCAATGAAAAAATTATGCCATGATTCCATGATTTATCCGTTGAAATCTCACTCCTCCATACTGGAATTCTTCTTCCACTGGATCAATAAGCATGCCCATTGTAACAAAAAAGAAAAAAAAAAGGCATGTCCATATCTATTCATAACAAGAATGGAGTCTATACTATGGATCAATTTATTTGATTATTCAACTTAATATTAAACTGAATAACAACATTATAGAAACTTTACTACAAATCCCAAGTCCAAATATATTAAAAATTAAAACAGAACACAGCCATCCTAAAGAATCTATGACAGAAAATGCTTATAGAAGTAAATGAGAGTCATGCACTGGCTTACTTATAAAATAAAAATAAAGGCAGTAAATCCCCAAAAAAAAAAAAAAAAAAGACAGTGGATAGCATTTCTAGCTTTGGTCGGATATATAACGAGAGTGCAGGAACTTTGAAGTAGCCACTGTCTGCATTGTCTGGTCCAGCTCCATTGCAAGAGAAGCTTAAAAATGCCCCCTTTGCAGAGCTACTTAGAGATATCAGACTATCATGTCCAGCTTCAGAGCTACCTTAGTTTGTCTGCAAAATAAAGAATATCACAATTCTCATTTTAGAATATGAAGCAGCCATAAAAAAAAATCATGTGTATATGGAAAAGAAATCATTATCAAAACAAACCTCAGGCTCAGCTGGTTTGGCTTCTTCATTTTTGGTACTTTCTTCACCTGCATCAAAGCATTAATTATTTGAACCTCAACATTAGAAAAATTTCAACTGATATATTTAAAAATCATCCAACTTGATTTTCTTTGGTAGTTGGGAAAAGGAGGGACTAGGTTGGAGGGATGTTTCCATTTCACTGTACATCAAACTTCTCTGATGGTTTTGGACAATGTTTTTCAGTAATTTACAGAATAAGATTGTCCAAGATGAAACTCAAATGCATCCTACAAGTCAACTCAAAGTTTCAATCAACACCCTACCTCCCTCCTCCGGCAAATCGGAGGTCCACAGAGTCAGGTTATCTCTCAACAACTGCATGATCAATGTGCTGTCCTTGTAAGACTCCTCACTCAATGTATCCAACTCTGCAATTGCCTCATCGAAGGCTTGTTTAGCCAAATGACATGCCCTATAAATTTCAGGGACAACATCAACACAACCGCAAGCAAAGTAGGCAGCTCAACAACCCGTGCCCGTAATGGGAAGAATCAGAGAAATACCTTTCAGGAGAGTTCATTATCTCATAATAAAACACAGAGAAATTAAGCGCAAGACCAAGACGGATTGGATGTGTCGATGGAAGTTCTGTGCTAGCAGTGGCTGAAGCAGCCTAGCATGAGAAATAGGGACTGCATCAAGTAGCTATATGATAATGAATCAAGTTAGCACTAAAATACTAGAAAGGCACATACTTCATATCCCTTGAGGGACTGCTCAGCTGCCTCTTTCCTTGCTTGGTCAGTCTTGAACTCAGCAAGATACCTATAGTAGTCACCTTTCCTGCATCAAGAAGATGCTGAGATCAGGGAGGGAGAAAAGTAACAGAAAATAAATTCATACGCAGTTTCATGGCTCCTCCATGGCATCAAACATCTGTATGTCTAAGGACCAAAAAATAAAAAGAGAGAGAACCATAACATCTATAAAAACACCATATTTTTCTCACTCTGGAGCCAATATTTTAATTGATACAAGTCAAATATGCAGTTAAGGAGAAGGTGAAAGAAGTGAAGATGCATAGACTGGAAAAGGAAATCAATTAATCAAGGAGTGTAAAATAGTGGAATTAAGCAGAGAAGCAGCCTGGCTCACATCTTATAGTAAAAAACTGTGGCTTCTCCGGATGTGGAAGCGGGTATAAGATGCTCATCAATAATTGTGAGAATGTCACCACAAATCTTAGAGAGTTCCTCCTCAACCTTTTGGCGGTAACTCTTGATCAGTTTAACATTGTTCTCATTTCCCTTGGACTCTTCTTTCTGCTCAATTGAAGACATAATACGCCAGGATGCTCGCCTAGCACCGATAACGTTTTTATATCCCACAGAGAGGAGGTTCCTCTCTTCCACAGTAAGCTCAAGATTAAGTTTTGCCACTGTCTTCATATGCTCAACCATTTCTGCGTGACAAATACAAATAATCAAATATTCATAATGTACAGCTCCCCGAGCACAAATCTGCCTCCAATCCATACTATAATACCCCTTTTAGAACCTTTTCATGATCCATAATATAAGACCATTTGCAAAATTTGGCAAACCATTTACGATGTATTATAAAAAATGCCCTTCATGTAATTAATCCTCAATTTATTGGAAGAGGGAGTAATTAATAATATGATAGAGGTCAATGAAAGGTAGTTTTGGAATAATTTGATAATTTTTTTTAAAGAAATCAAAGCATTTATATAATTGTAACTGCCTTCTTAAACTGTGTGATTCCTTTAAAAGGATCATAAACCGGAGGTAGTACCACGTTTAGAGAAACAATAACAATTATATAAATGGCTCTTGTCTTCATAGGGCTAGCAACACAACAAAAGAACATATATTTAAGGTAGACAATGGAAGAACATAAGTGAAAAGGAGATCGATTTTTATTTTTTCAGGGGTGGAGGTGGGGAGGTTTTGTTTCTCAATATACGCCTCACTTGCATTACAAGCAACAACAGAAACCCCATTCATATAGCAAATTTTAGAATCTAGAGTCACATATTCAACCAATTGAAACAAAATTGACAGGAAAGAGAGTCAGTTTTACAATATGGAATGTGATCCAACAGAAGCGCAATATAACCCAACAAACAGATCAATAAAAACAATGACAAACTAAAAGTCGAAGACGCAACAAAAGGCACCTCAGGAAAATCAAAATGGGTAGAGGAAAAAAAAAACACGTTACCGTCGTATCTCTCGGCCTGCTCAGACAGCTTCGCCATGTAAACATTGGTCTCTCTCTCCTTGTCGGCAGCCATTGTTGCAGAGAATAACCAGAGTTAAAAAAAAACAATAACAAGCACACCGTCAATTCCAGGTGGGGGCATACGAAGAAGAAACCACGGGAAGGTTTGGGTTGGGATCACGTCACGGGGAAGAAGAATGCATAAATGGATGCGAAGAACGAGGGCTGATGTCCTAAAAGATCGAGCAAGTTGTGGGGTAGAGTGGGGATCGGATTTGGACCGTTGGATTAAATATTTTTTGAAAGAGGAGCGCGAAAATCGTTATTTTACTGATTTGAGGCCACTTTTAATCCACGAACACGAAGCTGACTAACTCTCTCTCTCTCTCTCTCTCTTTTTTTTTGAGAATTATACTTAGGTCTTAAGGAAGAAAATAAATGAAGAAATGATTTCTAAAGATTGCAAATGAAAAAATGATCTTATTAACAACTCCAGGAGCCTATATTAACAACTCGTTAACAACTCCATGAGCCTGTATTGACAACTCCATAGGGATCATTTTTTCATTTTGCAATCTCCAGAGACCATTTTTTCATTTCTATTCTTCTTTAGGATCTGAGTGTAATTCTTCCTTTTTTTTATATATATGATAAAATATAAAAAAAATTTAGAAGGCTTACAGTGAAGCAAAACTAACAGAACAATCATAATTAGAAAATTAACTCACTTTAATTAAAGAAAATTTATATTTTTCAAGTATTATTTTAATTATGAGTAATATTATCGATTAGTTAGTATAAATAATAGAAAAAAAAAAGACATGAGTCCAATTGGTAAAGAATTAGTTTAAAACAGACAAAGTTGTAAGTTTAAATTCTGTTATGAGTGGTCCCTTGGGGCCTAACTAACCTAAAATTTTTCACATTAAAAAGAAAGACATGGAAATCCTTCAAAATATGTAAATTCCCCAATTAGGATTATGAAATGACTCAATTCACTGAATACATCTTTATTATTTTTTTTTTTAAAAAAAATATCCAATTAATTTAAAATACATAGTGAATAGGCTAATATAGGACTTATTTAGGGGGTTTAATTTGATTTTAAATATAAGACCTATTTACAATATTGGTTAATCTTTTCCTAATTTATTCATATTGATTTTAAATATAAGACCTATTTACAGCTGCAGGGGCAGGTGTGATGTACATCACCCTTACGTTTGCTCACGCTGTATTGCACAACCACATGTTTCACATCATATATTTCACCTCAGCTGGGTTTCATATAAAACACTTCACAACACATAGCCATACTAGCATGTTTCACAAAGCAGGAATTCACAATTCCACAACAAAGCCCTGGCAATAACAATGGCAGTTACAATGGTAGTGGTAGGTGTGACACGCATCACGACCTACGACTGCTCACGTTGAAGTGCTCAAACACCACCAAATGGAAAATCTAAAACCATTAAAATGAAGCCCTCAACCGAACAAACAATATTAAAGAAAGGAGTTTTGGCATTTGAAGTCACGATCTTACCTTAATCTCAAGCTTTTCTTTCCTCTTTTTTCTTCAAAAATGGCGAAATGAGAGAGCTTGGAGAGAGAGAGAGAGAAAGAGAGAGAGAGAGAGAGAGAGAGAGAGAGAGTTTTGAGATGATGATGATGAAGAATGGCAGAATTTTCTGCCCCCATGCCTTACTCATTTGCACAAAGAGAGAGGGAGAGAGAGAAATGAATACTATAAAATGATTTATTTGACTTTCTCACCACTCCTTCATCATCTCCTCTTGCCACTTGTCAAACTCTCATTGGCCTTTATAAAGTAAGTAACTAATTAGTTATTCCAACTATTTCATTAGCCATTTTGTCACACATCTTATTTCTTTTTAGTTAGCAATTAATTTCTCCATTAATTACTAACTAATTTACCGATAAATTCCATTCTTTCAATTTTTCCCCTGATCATGGAAATTTTTACTAAATTGACACATAATACATTTTCTCATTTCTTTCTCTATTCCATTCGCCCTTCCCTCATTTTAGCACAAAAAATTACTTTGTCAAATAATCATATTAAAATACAGGGTGTTGGACATTTCCAATAATTAACTCGTGTCTCAATCGACTTTATTTTAGCAAAACACTTTCAATAATTGTCATTAGCCCTTAATTAAAATTTGGGGCATTTCAATTCTTCCCCCGTTCAATAAATTTTTTCCTTGAAATTTGTTACACAACCTAGGACTTAAACCTCGGACGCCTCTTTATGACTGCTTCCGTTTCTCAAATTGTTTCTCGTTGGGATAGTCCTTTCTCGACTACTTGCACCAATGGTGCACTACAGGTCCGATTCTCACAAGAATCTTAAAAGGACCAACGCGCCATACTCAATTTCTTTCTCTTAATCACTTTATCAATTCTCGTTCTAGGAGACACTCTCATGAACATACAATCTCTGTTTTCGAATTCTGGAGGTTTTCACCTCATTCGATCATAATTTGAATAGACTGTACTCGTTCATCTCAGCTTTAAGCCTCTTCAATCTCAGTCATTAAGTCACTTCCCCTTGGGAACGCTATACTTACACATACAATTTGATTTGGGAGGTTTAGATCTCGACAATCCTCCATTTTCATTGCAACAGTCTGCATCGCCTTCCGGCTAGACACATCTGCCATGGCATTAACTTTACCCAGATGGTACTTGATCTCTAGGATACCTGGGACACTAATGGTCGTCATACTATTCTACCATCACCCTATACAGGCAATGACACCATAGCTTTGACACAAACACTAACACAATACAATTGCCCCAAAGCCATAATCGTCATTATACACAACCACTACAAGACACAATCATTGAACGAACACAATCATTGCAGGAACACAATCACTGCACGAACCCAATCGTTACAAGCTCCAGATCATGAGTGGCCAGCTCACTTTATAAGACCTCAGCAGTTGGGAGGCATATGCCACCACTCTGCTCAATCTAGTCACCCCTTCCGAGAATAACTCAAAGAAATAAAGATTCACTACACACAACCGACATCTTTCGCTATATTCACATATACCTCAGCTTTTGCTATTTTCACAAGTACCTCAGCTTTCGTTGTTTTCACAAATACATCAGCTTTCGCTGTTTGCTAAAATACCTCAGCTTTCGCCGTTTCCACTTTCACAATATTACCCTTACCCATACACCCACCAGTGAATCCACTAGTGGTAACTGGGACTTTTGGCTATCAATAACAACATCACTTCACCGTATCAACTTTCACAGCGTTATCCTTACCCGTACAGCCACCAGTGACTCCGCTAGTGGTAACTAGGACTTTTGGGCATTAACAACAACATCGAGCCACTCCAGAATCTCAATCTCTTCTATCCAAAGCAGCCTATTGTAAAGGCTTACCTGGAATCTTAGTCTCTTTTATCCAGGAGGCCGGCCGGGAGTCTCAAACTCCTTACCCCATCCTCATCCTCTTTCACTCGCCATCATCACGGCTGTTGTTAGCTACGGAGGACTATTGGCATGGTCACACATACACATTGCCTTCACGACTTTCACGTTTACAACGGTATATCAACGGTCGGGATAGAGATAACCAGCGTCACTCCCTACGATGGCTCACATTGACATGCTCACGCTGTCATTCACATAACCTTATGGCTCCATATTTACAATGGTATATCAACGGCCGGGGTAGAGATGACCAGCGTTACTCCCTACGACGGCTCATGCTGACATGCGCACGCTATAATTCACATAGCCTTACGGCTCACAAATAGCCTTTCGACTTTCATATAGCCTTATAGATTTCACATTCACCACAAATTCATTGTCACACCCCACCCTCATCCTCTTTCACCGCCAGGGATGCACACAGCCCTCACCCGATCCATTATTAGCTACCGAAGGACTCTTGGCATGGCGATGCAACTCAACCGAATATGCACATCATTCACGTAATTCATCCTACTCAACAATTGATCTTTTCACGTGAACTGGGTCATCAAGAACGCAATTCGAGAGAATTTTGAATGAATCTCTGACAATATTCAACAAGATCCAAAAAACTGTGAATCTCAACAACAGATTCTGGCCTATGTCAATCTAACATTATTTCCACTATATTGGGATCCTCTAAGGCCCCCTTATCACAAGATAACATGGCTCCAAAGTTCCACTTCCAGAAGACATAACCAATACAACGTTGAGCCAACATTCCCATAGCTTTGTTCTACGATTCAACATCACGACGACTGCACTCTACGATTCGTTGTCAAGGTGGCTGCACACTAGGGTTCGTTGTCACGGCGGCTGCACTCTAGGGTTTGTCGTCACGGTAGCTCCATACTAGGGTTCATCGTCACAGTGGATCCACACTACGCTACTATACCCGATGCCTCACTCAGTCAACTAACTGGGCAGCCCCTTCGATCAGAATTCTTTATAGGTAGCCTTCTCCGATCAGAACTTTCCATAGGTAGCCCTTTCCGATCAGAACCTCTGTTGGTAGCCCTCTTCGATCCGAATCCTCCGTAGAATACCTCTTTCCCTATGCTAGATTAACAACTAGCAACCTCAGGATACTTATACACATTTCAATACATTCTAGTACTATATTATAGTACCTCAGACCATCAGATCAAGTCAAATTCCTAAGGATCAGTTCAACTATTGAGTTCGATCCTTGGATCACAACTCAACTATTAGAACCTCCACCTTAATTGAACCAGGAAATCACTTCCTTATTTCCACGGAGCATCCTTAACTCTAACACAAGTTCAAATATCTCTGTCAGCCCAATGCACACTGGTTCCCTAGGTCTTAAGGCCTTTGGACACAAAAGTCCACTATAACATCACCGGCATATAATATCATACAGCTTAGGGTTTTTAATCCAACATTCGGGTTCATCATGAAACCTAGAACCTTACTATCACATAGCTTAAAAATCATTTTCCTCTGTACTCTAATCAGACCCCTTATCTCTACATAGGATCTGGTGGATTATCATTAATTACCTTCACCTCTAGGTTTACACATGATTTTCGGACAAGCCATTATATCTTTCGATTCCACAATGATTCGCCACTTCAGAATAACCACATAATGTATACACATAGTCCGTATGGACAAAACTAAGGGAGCTATCCTAGCAAATCTCATATATCCGCAATAACAAAACATACATGTATATACACCACAACTATCAGAAGGCATTTTCTGTCCATATGGACAAAACTAAGGGAGCTATCCTAGCAAATCCTACACTTGCCAGGAACTACAACTCTGATACCATAAATGTAACCCCCTTCACTTCAAGGCCGATGTTAAGTTCATAAATAAATGATTATGTGGAATTAGAGACCGTAAGATGATTTGAGACTTGTTAACATTCCTTTTTCCCAAAACATGGTTTTCAAAATTCTTTTCTAAAACCTGTTCAACAACAGTCTCATATTCACATTTCAAATACATAATTGGCTTGTACAATACGATTCCATTCATCAATATCAGAGTACAATATAAATTCCCGACATACTCGGGTTCTATTAATCATCTAAGGGGTTTACAAGGCACTAACGCCCATAATTAGTTTCCCATAACAAGAGGATTACATAAAGACTATCCAATATACACATAATTCCCCAACCAAATATCCAAATGTTTTGTACATGATAACCAATTATCCAAAATAAACTCCTAAACCGGAGCTTTAACCGCCCTTCGTCACCTGCTTTTCTTTAGAACCACCAGCCCTGTCTGAAATTTGTTTGGGAGAGTGAGATTCTAAGAAATCCCCGTAGTAAAAAATCACTCATAGTATGTACAACCACAAAGCATGTAAGCAAATCATAACGTGTCACACAGCAATCACAACGGCAGTTACAGTGGCAGGGGCAGATGTGACTTACATCACCCTTACATCTTCTCACACTGAAGTTCTCACGCTATATTGCACAACCGTATATTTCACCACAACTGGGTTTCATATAAAACACTTCACAACACATAGCCATATTGGTATGTTTCACAAAGTAGGAATTCATAATTCCACAACATAGCCCTGGCAATTACAACGGAAGTTACAATGGCAAGGGTAGGTGTGACACGCATCACGACCTACGACTAGTCATGTTGAAGTGCTCAAACACTACCAAATAAAAAATCTAAAACCATCAAAATGAAGCTCTCAACCCAACGAACAATATTAAAGAACGGAGTTTTGGCATTTGAGGTCATGATCTTACCTTAATCTCAAGCTTTGCTTTCCTCTTTCTTCTTCAACAATGGTGAAATGAGAAAGCTTGGAGAGAGAGAGAGAGAGAGAGAGAGAGAGTTAGTTTTGAGATGATGATGATGATGAATGACAGAATTTTCTACCCCATGCCTTACTCATTCGCACAAAGGGAGAGGGAGAGGGAGAGAAATGAATATAAAATGATTTATTTGACTTTCTCACCACTCCTTCATCATCTCCTCTTGCCACTTGTCAGACTCTCATTGGCCCTTATAAAGTAAGTAACTAATTAGTTACTCCAACTACTCCATTAGCCATTTTGTCACACATCTCATTTCTTCTTAGTTAGCAATTAATTTCTCCATTAATCACTAACTAATTTACCGATAAATTCCATTCTTTAAATTTTTCCCTTGATCATGGAAATTTTTACTAAATTGCCACATAATACATTTTCTCATTTCTTTCTCTATTCCATTCGCCCTTCCCTCATTTTAGCCCCAAAAATTACTTTGTCAAATAATCATGCTAAAATATAGAGTGTTGGACATTTCCAATAATTAACTTGTTTCTCAATCGACTTTATTTCCACAAAACACGTTCAATAATTGTCATTAACTCTTAATAAAAATTTGGGGCATTACATAGGGGAGTTGGTGAATCCCAAAATTAATATATTTCATCCTACCTTGTTCATTTATTTTGGAGATTATTCTAGGCTAATTTGGATTTATTAGATAATATTTGGATTGTTAGCCAATTTTAATAAATAATATAAATATAAATTGATTATGATAATATTGAGCTTAAATCGTTAATATTCTGATTACTATCTTGTAATTGGATAATATTTTCAAATATATGATAAATCACGATTTTATTTAATTCTTGTAGGATAAGGAAAAGCATACTAGAAGATCCTACAGTGCATAAATTTTCTTGAAAGCTAAAAGAGAATCTAATGGTGGAATTCGATTTGGGCTTCTTAAATTTTAATAGGCTCAAGTTGGCACCAAAAAACTCTCCCATCCTCTCTTAAAAATTAACCTAGCGGCTGCCACTAAATGTGATACACGGACTGATGCACTCATAGGCAGGCGGAGACGCACGGTGAAAATTTCCAGATTGTATCGGACAAAATATCCATAATCACTTCTTTTTTCTTTGGAATTGCCTTTATCTCCATTCATACCCTGACCCCACAGTACTAATTGTAGAGATTGATCCATTCAATATATTGGTATTCTTCATTTACGGGTTTCAAGGTATTTGTAATACCCCAACTTTTGAGACTCGAGGCTAGAGAATAAGCCTGAGATTATTGGATTGCTAAGCCCCGGTTTAGCAAGATCCCAAATTGTGATTAGGGTTAATGACTTCAAAAGTGGATATGGTTAGTGATAAATAACCCTTTTGGAGAATATGATGTGATTTGGCACTCGAATGTGATTCGTGTGTGTTGTGAGCAGTGCCGAAACCCTGTAATTGAGTTTAATTGTGGATTAACATCCAAATTGACTTAGAATAGAGGGAAGAATTGAATATGAATTGTGTTGACATGTTGAGATTGTTGTGAAAACATGTTAATGTGATGTGAATTTGATTGATTTGGTGTTTCCAATGGATTCCTTGTGAAAATTTATGTGGGAATGATGTTTGGTATGAAAATTGAACCAATTGAAGTAAAGATGCAAAATCTGAAATTCTATCCAGTGAAACTCTATTCTGGGCAGTCAGTTTGTGTGAACGTTTTGAATAACCAAATGGTGTCTAAAAATTCTAAAAAGTTCCAGTATTATAATTCACATCTCAAGCTTGAAAATGGACATATATTGTGTGCCATTTCGTTTTGTGAACTAGGAGATATGACTGTCCAAAGTTTGGGATGGAAACTGAACTTTGTTTTGGGGCAGTGATAAGTTTTATGTAATTCTGGAATTGTGTGGTGATATTTAGTAATGGCCAATATTTTTCCTATGAAGAGGACTTAAATATATTTCATTTGGCTTTGGAATCACCTCATTTTGAATTTTCTAGAATTAGTTATGATTTTGCAAAGTTTGAGCAGAAAATCCGAAAATGGGAATTATGACATCATCAAAATAAAAGATGACATCAGCATGGAAATTAAAACATTTTCTCATCATCTTCAGCTCTCATTTTCGTGCTGAACCAGAAGCCAAGAGAGAGAAAAATTTTGAGAGCTTTTAGAGAGAGAAAGAGAGGAGAAATCTCACAAGGTAGGTCGATTTTTTCGGTGAATTCGTACCTAACGTGTATAATCCTTCTCCTAAGTTATTCCTCTATGTGAATTAAGGTCTTGAAGCAAGGAATTTCATTGTTTAAAGAGGCTAGGGTTCAGCCATAAGAAGGACAAGCCAGAAGGAGCTTAAAGTAACCTCCGAAACTTCAATCTTTGATTGTTCTGGCTGCTGTGGTTGATTTAATCGGTGAAATTTCGCCGGATTGTCTTTGTTTGTAAAATTTGGAAATGTTGTGTTAGTAGTGTTATGCTGCCAAAATTTGTACTAAATGGTAGTTGTAACCTAATGTAATAGTCAATAAAGTGGTTAGGAGTAGAAAGGAACGCGTTTAAGGAGCCGAAACCGAAAAACCCCAATTTTTCCCGGGGAATTGAGAATTTCGGCCAAGGCTAGTTTGGAGGGGTTAGAGATGGATTTTCAATGATTTGATGATTCCATTGAGTTCAGGAGCGAAAATTAGGTGAGGTTATAGTTGGTCACTTTTTTGGAAAAGGCTGAAAAAGCATAATTAAGAAAACGCCCCTGAAACCCTTAAAGTGGGGCTGCCAAGGGTAAATTTGTAAATTGACATTGAATTTGATAATTCCGAGTCCGGAAATAGATTCCTTGGGTGAAAATATGTCATAATAGCCCATGTCAAAATTTCAAGAAAAGTATAGCCGGAGCGGGTACGGCGGGGCCGGGCTGGGTCCCCAGGGGTATTTTAGTAAATTTTCAATATAGCCTCATATAACCCCCAGAAACACTATGGAAGTGTCTAAATAGTACATTTGACATTGTAGGATCGAATGTGAAGCTCCGAGTTGTTGGCACGTAAATCGAGGAGAAAAGACTGGAGGTAAGGAACTTATCTCTCCTGCATGCTCTGATAACTATATTAATGTGTTGATGCATGTTATTGCTTTGCTTGATTATGTGGAACATGTATGAATGATTTAAAGCTATGTTTCAATATATGCTATGGCCATATATGTATCGTTCGAATCATTGAGCTTATAGATTTGTCATTGTATGTGTGCATGAGTTATGTGATGCAAGCATGTCATGCATTAAACACTTATCTTGCCTGCATATTGATAATGTTTCCCTATTGAGATTCTCTTGAATCTCACCCTCCCCTACCAACAATTTAGACAGGGCAAGTGGCTCATGCAGGGAGCGCTAGGACTTCTTCGAGATGAGAGTTAGTAGTTGGTTATCAATGAGTTGTGAAGACTGTATATGATTCGGTTGAATATAGGGTTATAAATTTGAGATGAGATTGTGTAATCCCCATTTGAAGAATTGTAATAGGCAATTGTGCCCCGTGTATCTTTAGCGAAGGTATGTACCCGGGATTGCCGAGATGATTATGTTGTGCACTCTGATATTTATATGAATGTGATTTATCTTCACGTAGTAATTGTATTCGAAATGTGAATATGAGACCAAGTTTATAAATGAATTCAAAAGTTATTTTTGAAAATCCCATCATGTGATGGGTTAATAAATGTTATTTGATTATTATTGGTCTCTATTTCACTTTAATCGCGTATTTCGGATATAATTACGGAGGGGGTTACAGTATTAACCCACGCCACCTCAAAAATTAATTAATGGCCAAGAATCACTGCTTGAGGTGTGAAGGAGAAAGGATTTCCATGGAAGCTTAAACTCTTTTGGAGGCAATTTGGGAGGAGCATGGAGGAAGTTAGAGCCTAAGAGCTGACATTTGAAGGCCACAAGGGAGTGTTTTTCCTTGTATCTTTTTAATTCAAGACTTAGGATTATTTAGTTTTAAATGATTTTGAGTTGTACTAATTGAGAAGGATCTAGTTTTAGATTGTAGACTTATTATTGATTTGGATTGAATTGATATTGTGGACTTGATTTGTTCTTAAATGATTGTTGGGATTTTTGCAAGCCCTTTGATTGTCAATTAGATTATTAACTGAGTTTTCATTATTAATTTAATTGTCAATTTGGGTTTAATCTCTTGATTGTTTAATTAGGGTGATTGATTGTCAAATTGTTTAATTAGGCAATTGTGAACATAATTTCCAAAACTATCTTAAACTATTGTGACTGGTTTTTAATGAATTTAATTAACCACCACTTATTTCATTGTGAGTTTTCTAGTGGAATAAGTGTTATTGAGCTTGAGGGTTTCCTATGTTTCATTTAGGTGATTAAGTTTATTAATTCCAATTTTTCATCAACCTCCCTTTGGTCTAATAAATTGAATGGCTAAGAAAGCAAAATCCATGTGAATCCTGAGTTGTCCCCTTCATCATCATAATTGAACTAAACACTTGTTGTTTGTCTTGATTTTGATTATTCTCTTTGCTTAGTATTTAATTCTTCTTTAATAAAAAACCCCAAAAATTGCATTCAAATTCATATAGATTATTCTCATTCTCATATAGTTTTTAGAATTAATTGTATTAGTTCACTTAGTTAGTCTAATTGCATTTAGGTAGTAGAGTCTTATATTCTAGTTTAGGTCCATTCCATTGCATTTTTTTTGTCGCTTGAAAATTAATCCTAAAGAAAACCCTTAGCTTGCTCCTTGGGAGAATGACCTAGGTTTTCCCTAAGCTGTATAATAATTTAGGACCTAGTTTAATTAATTGCTTTAGCGACAGAAGCACGCATTAGCTTTACTGCATGCGGCCACACCCCAATCCTAGCTCTTTCTTATCATGGTACACAATATAGTTCACATCCCTAACCCTTGCTTATTCACATCTCATCTCAATACACAATAAAATCAAACTGGAACTGGATATATTCAACACCGGTGCCTTTAAGACTTCACTTTTGGCACCGTAAACTCTTTTCACAATATTCACATCATTCATCCCACTCAAATGATTGATCCTTTCATGTGAGCTTAATCATCGGAGAAACAATCCGAAAAGAATTATGAACGAATCCTTCGGTACTACAGCAAGATTCAAAGTTGCACGTCTTAATAACAAGTTCTGGCCTCTGCCAACCTAGCATTACTTCTACTATACTTGGATCCTCTAAGACTCCTTCTCACAAGATAACATGGCCCCAAAGTTTTACTCCAGGAGCCAAAACTAGCACATTGTTCTTATTGCCTCAAGCCCTTGCTGTAATGGCCCAAAAATAGAATTAAGGGCTAATCACTTTAAAAGTGGATGTAATTATTGTTAAATAAACACTTTTGAAGAATAAAATGTGAATTTTGATTCGAATGTGTTCTGATCGTGCCTAAACTCTATATTTAAGTTCAATGGTGGATTAACATCTAAATTGAGTTAGATAAGGTGTAATGCCCCAACTTGGGCTTAACGGCTAATGAGTTCAGAAGTGAATGTAAATATTGTTAAATAAACACTTTTGAAGAATATGATGCGAAATTTGATCTGAATATGTTGTGATAAGTGCCTAAACCCTGTATTTAAGTTCAATTGTAGATTAACATCTAAATTGAGTTAAATGATAGGGAGGGCGCATATTAAGGTAATATGGAATGATAAAATATGCTTAGTGGTGATTCAAGTGGAATTGCCATAATCAGGGGTAAAATGGGAACACAGAAAGTTACTGACTGATTGATCAGTTACCGAAGAGGAAACTCATTGGTAATTTGAAGATCAATGGTTGAGATTTATTGTAAGAGGGTAAAATCAAGTGTGTGTGTGCGCGCTCATGTGTGATTATGCAAGAAGTTACAAGATCATGACAAGTGGCATATTATGGACCATGGATTAAGTCAAAAGTTCAAATATGCTTTTCTCATCCCTCTCTCTTTCAAGGTTGGCTAGTTGCATGGGAATAGGGAAAAAAATCTGCATCTTCATCATTCTCATCTTCTCTCTCTATTCTCCATGGTCATGCAAGCATAAGGAAGAAAGAGAAAGAAGAAATCTCAAGGTTAGTGTTCTATTTGACCTTGAATGATGAAATTCTCTTCATTAATCTTGATCATGGTGATGAGAGCTACATCTTCATGGTTTTAGATTTTTAAAAGGTGGTGTTTGAAAATTTGAAGGAATTTGAAAGTGAAGGAATCAAGGATCTAACGTTGGGAAGAGGAAGAGGAAAGAAAGAGCTTTCTTTTGATATATTCAAGGTGATCATTAGTTAAGTTTTGGAAATGTGTGATTTTCCCCTGATTTTGGTGTCATTTTGGAATAGATGAATTGCCTAGTGTATGGTGTTGGAATTGGTGTCATATGGTGTCCCTAAGCCATTGGTATTACTTTGAAATTTTGGAAAACAAAATGGTTATTTTGTGGTTTGGAGTTCAAGGTAGTTAGAAATGTAGAATATGACATTGTGATGGGAATTTGGTTGTTTTGGTGCTTTCAATGTATTCCTTATGAAAATTTGGTTGGGATAGAGCTGTTTGTGAATTTTAGGAACTAATGGATACTTTGGTAGAAAATTTGGCAAATTCTGTTAGTTGCTGCGGTTTTGGCTTCTGATAAGCCTCACTCAAGTGCACTAGAGTGTCACTCAAGTACTGCATTTTGTTTTCCCTTTTCCTTTAGTTTTCGATCACACTTCCAAGTCAAAAATGCAAGGGTGCACTTCTTCACTTGCGAGTGATAGGGGTCGTAACTCGGGTGATGTTGGTGTCACTTGAGTGCAAAGGTATTCTGCACTATGAACTCGCATCTCGAGTTAACACTCATAGACTATTTTACATGAGTGTGTATGTGCACTCGCGAGTGTTATGATATCACTCAAGTGCCAAGGGTAGTGCTCGGGTGAATTTGTCACTTTAGGGTTTTTGGTTGCTCTCGGGTAGTCACTTCCTGTGCCTCACTCGGTTGGACTCAGGTGAGTACAAGGCCATCACTCGAGTATTGAGGTCAGAACTCGAGTGCTGTGATAACTTTATGTCTCAGTGTGTGCTCTCAGCCAAACACTCACACGAGTGATCTTCTATACTTGAGTGCAAGTCGCTCCATCACTCGAGTGAGGTCTTCTTCACTCGAGTGTTTGAGTCAAAAATTAGTGTGTTCATTTTTGAAAAGGGATCTTCGGGGTAGTTTCTTCCAACCCTTTAACCGTATGTCTAGGCTCCCAGTAGCCACCTAAAGAGTTCAAATGATAACCAACCTTAAGTGTTATGAAGATAAGAATTTGGAATAGAGAATAACCTATTGTCGTTGATTTTTGATTTATAGGCTTTGACATTTACTCTGATCACGAGCAACCGATGCCAGTGCACATCAGGAAAGAACAAGGTAGTGACTTTTTCTCTTATACTATATGTAATACATAGTATGTTTGATTGATCATTGTTTGTGGTCTATCACCTGCGGCCCATTAGTGTTGATGGTGGGAGGATCGTACCTTTGAGGCGGTGGAATCCGGGGGATGAGACTATGTGAAAGCCGAAAGGCTATATGTGAAAGCCGAAAGCCTATTTGTGAAACCTTCACCCGCGGCCCATAGGTGTTGATGGTAGGAGGACCGTGCCTTCGGGGCAGTGAAATACGGGGGATGAGATTATGTGATTATGTGTATATGTGGAAGCCTGCGTGCTGTGTTTTATGCTGTGATGCTACTTGATGATTTACTTACATGCTCTGTGATTATATATGGTATGCGTGATTTGTTACTACTGGGATTCTTTTGAATCTCATTCTTTCCTTTGACTAACCTTCAGATAGGACAAGTGGCTCCAAGGGGAAGGAGACGACCAAGGGCGGATAGGTCTCCTTCGGGCGATTTATATTTTGGTTGTTGGTTATCGATTTTGGTACTGGGATTACTGTATGTAAATTGGGATGTAAATTTTGGATATGATTTTCTGTAATCCCCTATATAGGAATCTGTAAACCCTTAGTATATATGTATGAAACCCGGGGGTTGTCGGGATTTTTGTCTTACACTCTGATATGTATAAATGTGATTTAAATTGCACAGGGTAATTATACTCGAAACGTGACTTGAGACCAGGATAAGGTGGAGAATTTTGGAAAGAATTTATAAAAACTCTACCGTAAGGAAGGGATACTAAATGAGTTTGATTATTATTGGTCTCTTTCATTTTAATTGTGAATTTTGAATCATAATTACGGTTTTCAAGGCAGGGGGTTACATAAGGGGGAGGGCGCATGGTTGAGTGATATGAACCATAAACATGTGGTTGGTGGTGTTTTAGTAGGAATTGCCATAATCAGGGGAAAAACGGGTAAAAAGAAAAGTTACCGACCAATTGGTCAGTTACCGAAGAGGAAACTCATTGGTAATTGGAGATCAATGGTAAGGATTGATTGATCAAGAGAGTGGAATTGTATGTGTGAGTATTCATGTGTGTCCATGGAAGGTGAACCAAGATTTTGCCAACTGTCAAGGTGTGGACCATGGATCAAGTGAAAGTTTCAACAAATGTTTCCTCTCTCTTTAGGTCACCCAAGAGGAGTCTTGGGGGCCAAAAATCAGACCTCATCTTCATTATCTCATCTTTTCTCACCCTAACCTCCATTTTTGTCCAACTAGAAGAGGAAAGAGAAAGAAAGAAGTGCAAGGTTAGTGTTCTATTGGACTTTGAATGCTCAAACACTCTTCTTTAATGTTGTTCATGGTGTTAAGGGCTTCATTGCTATGGTTTTAGATTTTTGAAAGGTGGTGTTTGAGTGTTTGAAGAAAGTTGAAAGTTGAGGAGACAAGAAACAAGCCTTGGGAAGAGGAAGAGGAAGAGGAAGAGGTAAGAATTTGGCATATTTTGATATATTCATTGTGGTTATTGGTTGAACTTGGAATATCTGGATTTTGGCCCTTATTTTCGTGTTATTAGGGCCTTGTGGATTGCATGGTGATTTAGTATTGGAATATGTGTCATATTGTGTTTTGGTGCCATTGGAATTGGTTTGGAACCTTGAATGGAAAGGAATTGCATTGTGAGCTTTGGTGTGTGATATTGTGTGACATGTTGGGTTACTTGTGGAACATGGCAATGTGAGTTGAATTTGGTCATTTTGGCATTTTCAATGGATTCCTTGTGAAAATTTGTGTAGGAATGGTATATGTTATGAATTTGGAGCCAGTAGAAGCAGTTGTACAAAAACTGAAATTCTATCCCTTGAAACTCTGTGCTGGGTAGTCAGTTTGTCTGAACTTTTTGAATGAGCAAATGGTATCTAAAAAATCTGAAACTTTCTAGTGTTAAAGTTCACATGCCAAGCTTCAAAATGGATATATAGTTCATGTCATTTCATTTTGTGAGCTAGGAGTTACGATTTTCCAAAGTTTGGGATTAAAACTGGAATCTGTTTTGGAGCAGCATTGAATTTCATGAAATTCTGTATTTTGTGGTTATGGACAGCATTGATCCATATTTTTCCAGCGAATAGGACTTAAATAGATTTCACTGGGCTTTAGGATCAACTCATTTTGATTTTTCTGGAATTAATTATAATTTTTTAAAGTTTCTTTGGCTGCAGCAAAAAGTTCTTGGCTGTAGCGCAAAACTTTCTGTGCGGGTTTTGGCCACAGCCAGAAAATCTTGGCTACAGCCAAAAACCTTTTTTGCTGTTTTTGGCCACAGCTAGAGGATTCTTGGCTACAGCCAACCCCTATTTTCAGTACTTTGTGATTTTGGAAAAGTGGTTTCCAACTTAGTACTTCCAAATCCTTTAAGCATGTGTCTAGGCTTCTAGTAACTACCTAAAAAGTGCAATGATAACCAACTTTAAGTGTTATAAAAGTAGAAATTTGGAATAGATATTAATCTGTCATCCTTGATTTTGGTTTATAGAGCTTGATATTTTCCCTGTACGCTAACAACTTGTGCCCGAGCACCTCCGAAAAGAACAAGGTAGTGACATTTTCCCTTATACTATGTGTAAACATTATATGTATGTGTTATCATTGTTTTGTGATAATCGTGAATGCTACAAGCCAGTGAGGCTATGTGAAAGCTAGAGAGGCTATGTGAAAACCAATAAGGCAATGTGTTATGTATATGCCAGTAAGGTAACATGTATATGTGACAGCTGATATGTTGTGTTTTATGCTGCTGTGCTGTTTGATGATTTACTTGCATGCTATGTGATTATGTGTGGAATAAGTGATCTGTTAATACTGGGATTCTTTTGAATATGATTCTTTCCTTTGACTAACATTCAGATATGGCAAGTGGCTCCAAAGGGAAGGAGACGACCAAGGCCGGCTAGGACTCCCGTAGGAATATAATTTGGGTCATTGGTTATCTGATTTTGGTTTGGGATTACTGTATATTGTTGGGATGTAAATATTATTTTGGATACGGTTGTGTGATCCCCTAAATGGGAATGTATAAACCCTTAGTGTGTGTGTGTATATATATATATATGAAAACCACGGGTTGCCTAGATTTTTGTTGTATACACTGATATGTATAATTGTGATTTAACTGCATAGGTAATTATATTCGGAATTTGAATTTGAGACCAGGGTAAGGCAAAAATTTTGAAAGAATTTGTGAAAACCCTACTAGAAGGAAGGGATTTGAAATGAATTTTAATTATCCATCGATCTCTAATCCATTCTACTTACGCATTTTCGAATCATAATTATGGTTTTCAAGGCAGGGGGTTACACTTGCTCAGTGCAATTCCCAAACACATCACATTCACTATGCTTCCACTGCGTGGTCTCAGGTTTATCTCCTCATATGTGCTTTAGTAATGTCAGGTTGATTTAATAGGAGTCCCATAGGAACCTCCCGTTACACCTGACATCACTCACAGTCTATGTTCCTCTATGCCCGCTCTTTGCCTGTTTTGACTCAAATTATTCCGGGCCGTTGCATATGGGCTTCCACTATCAGTTCAGCTCCTGACATATTCACAAACTCTATAGCCCTTATCGAGGTACTCTACCTACGTTATACAGGGAATCCGAAGGCCACTTGTATATTCAATTTTCTGTCTCAACCGTGTGACCATATTCCATAGCACTTGTCATTCTATCAAAAACTATTCTCATTCAATATGGGAATATCTATTATTAAGATCTTTCCCTATGCTAGATTAGCAACTAGCATCCTTGAGAAACCTCTTCCACATTTCAATTCATTTTAATATCACGTTCTAGTACCTCAGACCCTCCAGGTTAAATCAAATTCCTAAGAATCAATTCAACTATTGAGTTTAATCCTTGGATCATAGTTCAACTCTTAGAACCTCAACATTAGCTGAGCTGGGAAATCACTTTTCTCATTTCCACGGAGCATCACTAACCCAACACAAGCTTAAGTAGATCTGCCAGCCTAAAGGCACACTGGTCCCCTAGGTCTTAGGGCCTTTGGACACACAAGTCCACTATAACATTACTGGCATGTAATATCATAAAGCCTAGGGTCTCTAATCCAATATTTAGGTTCATCATGAAATCTAGAACCTTAATATCACATATATTGGAAATCATTTTCCTTAATTATACCCAATAGGTTTCACTAAGATTCAAGATCAATAGAACCTACTCTACTCTTCAGGTATTTGGGTAATAAACTCAAAACATTACTGAAAGTTCAACACTATCCATCAGGTTCACATGGTTTGAGCTTCTATCATGCACCAGAACCATAGTGCAACCAATTCGCATTTCGACCTAAGCATTATTTTAGGTTAGATCTAATTTAGGCCTATTCTCAACCTTCAGTATTATCAGATTGGATCTCCTATGATCAATAAACGATATGGTCATCACTCCTCATATAGCCTCGTATATTGTATGTACATTCCTTTGACCCTACAGTGTTACTAAGGATCATCACTTAGTATGGATAAATAACAAAACATTTACTATGCCTCAAATTGCCATATCCCTATCAAGTGGACCTTTCTAGTAGTATTTGCTATGATAGAACTGTCCCAATTCAAAATCAATGCTTATATTATCAATATCTTCATACATCTAAGCACCCTTTAAACCATCTCACTTAAATGATCATTAGTCATGGAGAAACCTCAAGATCATAATCATTTCTCAAGTCTCTATGACTTTACTATCTCAACTTCTCAAGGCCACCCATCCTAGGATTTTCCCTGGGTTGAGCACACTTAACTTTTGCATATTTCTCCACAATTCGGCACTCCTCCACAGCTTATTAAATTCAGTAAATTGTTTAGAGGCCAACTATTTCCTCATTTCACACCTCAATCCTTTGATTAATATATCAGAGCTTTACTCCTTATTATCCATGTGTCGCAGGTACGAGGAGTAACGGCCGGTAGCACCCTTACCACAGTTGAGCATTTTAAACTTCAAAAATTTTCTCGAGTGGGACCAGCTAACCTTCAGCCGCTTGGGGATCAATTCTTCCCTTTAACTGTAGATCTCGATCCTTTCGGGCTGGCACCACATGTGACTCTTGATTCGGGTTAGAGTATGGTCCTGACTCCTGAGGTCGAATCATCCCTTCTGTCATTTCTTCGTAATTCATCTCATCTTGTGTCACTTGAACTATATCTTCATTTCGTTCTACTATTAACTCTCGGAGATCATTCCTCAATTTATATATCATATCTTGCTGCTCCAACAGCATACCCATCATCCACTGTATGAGATCAGGTGGATTATGGCTTATCTCTCCTACCTCTGGTTTTACCCGTCAAATCTCTGGTCAAATCATTGTGTCCTTTCCTCTCTAACATAAATGATTCACAACATCAATATCACACTAGGTGTATACACATGTTCCTTAAAACTCATATACCAACTAACAGGAATATTCATGTGTATACACAACCACTGCCAGCTATCTTCTATTACTAAGTCAAAGAACTAAGGCCACTATCCTAGCAAAACTACCCTTGCCAGGAATAACTACTCTGATACCACAAATGTAACCCCCGTCCTCATCAAGGCCATGGTTAGTATTTCAAACATGTCTTATAATTGAATAAAAGATCGAGGTTAATTAAAAACTTCTTATAAAAACTTGTATAATACGATCTCAATTTGTTTTAAAGTAAAACAATTGGCATGTTCGGTTTGTCACATACATAATATCAGAGTGCTAATAAAATTCCTGACATTCACTTGTGATATATTTATTGATCACAGGGTTTTAAAGGGCATCATTGCCTATCCCAATTTTCTAAACCGGGGATTACATAACAATTACCATTCTAGGGTCAACAAATATATAAAATTGTTCAAAATGATAACCAAAAACCAAAAGCTAAGACTACCACCGGCAATCCTAGTCGTCCTTGCTCACTTGCTTGTCTCTTGATCTGCTTGTCCTGGCTAAAATTTGTTAATTGGAAAGAGTGAGATTCAAAAGAATCCCAGTAGTAACATTTCACATATATGATGCATAATTAAACAAAGCATGTAAGCCTATATCACAATTTAGCTACATAGCAGCATTCAAAGCAGGGCTACCTGCCGTGACTCAATCATTCATTCAAGGCCAGCCTAACTGCGACGTCCTAATCAACAACATTCAAGGCCGGGCTAACTGCCACAACCCAATCAGTAAAAGCAGCATTCAAGGTTGGCCTAACATCCGCTACCCAATCGTACATTCAAGGCCAGGCTAACTGCCACATCCCAATCAGAACATTCAAGGCCAGGCTACCTGCTACGACCCAATCGATCATTCAATGATAAATACAAACAAGCAATGCATTAAATATGATATAGGAGAAAGTGTCCCTACCTTGGTCTTTCCGTTCTTGTTCAAGCATAGGCCTTTTACATTCTAGGCAAATATCAAATCCTATAATCATAATTAAGGAGGACAAGTTATCACTTATCCCAATACTCAAATGACTTCAAAATACTTAGATTTGGTTATCATTAAATTCCCTTAGGTAGCTATAAAAGTCTCTAACAATAGCCTAAAAGGATTGGGAAGTACTAGGTTAGAAGTCACTTTTCAAAATTACAAAGTGTTGAAAACAGGGGTTGACTGTGGCAAAAAACAGCACAGAGAATTTTTTACTGCAACTAAGAGTCTTCTGGCTATGGCCAAAAGAGGTCCGAAAGTTTTAGGCTAAAGCCAAGAATCCTCTGGCTGCGGCCAAAAGCAGGACAGATGCTTTTAGGCAGCAGCCAATAACCTTTGGCTACGGCCAAGGAAATTTTTTGTTTCTTGCCTGAACTTCCAAAAATCATAACTAAATCTAGCAAAATTGAAATGAGATGATTCCAAAGCCAATGGAAATCTATTTAAGTCATATTTATAAGAAAAATATGAATCACTACTGAGTATAATCACAAAAATACAGAATTCAACAATTCTCCTTGCTGTTCCAAAATTGATACCAGTTTTGGCACCAAACTTTAGAAATTCATAACTCCCAGCACACACATCAAAATGACTTCCATAATGTATCAAATTAAAGCTTGGTATGTCTACTATAAAACTGGTTAATTTCAGAAGTTTTGACACCATTTGCTATTTCAAAACGTTCATGAAAAACAACTGCCAGCATAGAGTTTTTCGCCAACAACTTTTTCAGTTTTCAACAAATGTTTCTAAATGTTCCAAAATTCTCATCCAACACTACTCCCACATAATTTTCCACAAGGAATAAAATGGAAACATCAAAATAACAAAATTATCAATCCTTTAACATGTTCTATTTTTGGGGCTACAATTAACACAAAACCCCAACACTCCAAACTTCACATTCAAATTCAATTCAAAACACAAAATAAAGCACCATTTCTATTATTACAACATGCCATACTCTCTAACACCCTAATCCAATGAAAATAGGGCAAAAATTCTAGAAATTATAGGCTCAAGCAATGGCCACAAAACATATATAGAAAGGTTCCTCTTACTCACCTCTATCACTTGCAACAACTTGTTCCTTGCTTCGCCAACCTTTAGATTTTCTTGAGGGCACAAACCACCACCAATAGAAAATCTAAAACCATAGAATCGAAGCTCTCAACCCAAGGAACAAGATTAAAGAAGAGGGTTTTGGCATTAGAGTTCATCTTAAGGGTCAAATACTCAGCTTTTTCACAAAGCTTCTTTCTCTTTGCTATGCTTCCATGGCTGCAGAAATTTAGAAAGAGAAATGAGAGTGAAGAAGATGAAATGATGGGATCTTCCCTTGCCCATACTCTTTAGCTGAAATGGAGGGGAGAGAGAGAGAGAGAAATGCTTATAATATTTCATTTGACATTTCTAACACCCTCTCTCATCCTCTAATCAAGCCAAGTGTCCAACTCTTATTGGTTGTCATAAAGTAAGTAACTGATTAGTTACTCTAACTACATCATTAGCCATTTAGTCATGCATCTCATTCCTTTTAGTTAGTAATTAATTTCTCCATTAATCACTGATTAATTGGCTGGTAATTTTCCATTCTTTCAATTTTTCCCTTGATTATGGCACATTTACTTGAATTGCCACATAACACATATTTTAGTTCTTGTCTTCTTCTCCATATGCCATTCCTTCTAATTTTAGCCCAAGAATTACTTTGTCACATAATTATGCTAAAATACAAGGTGTTGGGTACTTCCAATAATTAATTTGGGTTTCAAATCAACTTTGTTTCCCAAAAATGCTTTCTCACATTAATAACATTCTTAGTAAATGTCATTAGCCCTTAATCAAAATTTGGGGCATTACACTTAGCGCCTGAGTCTGGATAATCCATTGGTCCCCGGTCCAGTCAGGTACTTGACTTTCTCGAACACCGAGCTGGGAGTCTGGGTAAATTGTTAGGGCCCCTTCCTTCCCCTGACCATTTTGGTGCCACCTAGGATGAAAGAGAATAAGGAAGATGATGCAACTTGGACACTTGGTACAATAAGACACCATTAGATTAAAGAAGGGGACACATGGCATAAATTAAGCACCTCCGTCTCCCTTTATGAGCATTTCATCCTGTTGAAGAAAGAGAAGGGGAAAATAGCCAAAAATCATAAGAAATTGGAAGAGGAGAGAAGGAGTGTGAATAGTAAAAATCCCGGAGTTCCAGAGCCGATTCTGACCCAGAATCTTCATTATCATTCAGTAAGTCCTTCAGAAAACTTCTTCTACTCACTGAGAGCTACATTTTTATGGTCTCAATTTTTTGATTAGAGGTGTTTTGTGTCATTTAGTTAGCCAGAGTGCTGCCGAAATACCGAATCGGTTATAGAAACGCGAAGAGGTAAGCGTAGGCTTCACTTTGAACTGATTAAGTTATGATTTTGTCAAGTTTTTTGGATTCTTGGAAGGCCTAAAGTTTCAGGCAAGAGGTGTTTTTAAGGTCTTTAATGGATTCTACATGAAAAATGGTGTGGGAATAGCCCCCGGTTATAGTCTTAAATGAATCAAAATGAAAAACCAAAAGTTGGGATTTTTGTATAGGTGCTGCCAGATTTTATTTTCTAGAGGCAGTTTACTTGTGATGAGTTTTTAATTCACCAAATGTTATCCAATGGGCATGAAACTTTCCATAATTATAGTAGACATGATAAGCTTTAATTTGATATGTAATATGTGTTATTTGGGTTTGTAGATTGTGAGATATGAATTTTTGAAGTTAGGCATTGAATTTGGAACATTTTTTGGACGAGTTGTGTTGTTCGAAGATGCTGGGAAATTATCCTTGTAATTGGTAGTGGATAATAATTTTTCCTATGTAGAGGACTTAAAAGCTTCAAGTAGGACTTTAAACTACTTGATTTCAATTTTTTGTAGATTAAGTTATGATTTTTGGAAGTTCAGTCAGGAATCGGGTAGTTTCTTCACTGCAGCTAGACCCGCGGCCCAAACATTTTTGGAAATTTTGGCCGTAGCCAAAGGATTCCTTAGTCGCAGCCAAGACCCCAACTTTCAACATTTCATATTTTTCCGAGAAACGTCAAATTGTTTAGCCTTCCTAACGTCTTGGACATTGATATACACTTGCAATGACTCTCTATCATATCTCTAATGATGTGATTGGGTATCTAGGGCCATGAGAGGTCAAGGAAGAAGAAATTGAAGAATTTTTAAGAAGCTACAATAGTTGGAAGAAAAGGTACAGGAGGAGGACAGAAAGACAAGAGGTAGTTAAACTCTTCTGACTTGCATGTATTTGATATGTGTATGCTTGTGTGATGATATGTGTTATTGCTTTGATAAATTGTATGGAACATATATGAATGATTGACGCTCTGTTTGTACTTATGCTATGGCCATGAGCTTATTGCAAAGCATTGAGCATGCATTTGTCATTATGTTGGCATAAATTTATGTAGCAAGCATGTCATACACTAAGCATTATCTTGGATGCATAGTTGGCATTGTTTACTACTGAGATTCACTTCGAATCTCACTCCCCTAACCAACCATACAGGTGTGATGAAGTACAGAAAAGTACTGCAGGGAGTTGTACAAGAGGGAACTATGGTAGAGAAGTGAAGATTGATATGTTGTGTATTATATTAGACACTTTGGTTGCCTTGTGCGGCTACATTGTCTATATAAATATACAAATGAATGAACTGAGAATGAGTAGAGGAATAATCTAGCTAAATAAATGAGCAGTGAATCACTATGATTGAATTAAATAAAGAAAAGAATTGATGAGTAGTAATGAAGTTGCGAACCATTGAATGATGCTTCCGCAAGATTTTGAAAATTATTCTGAAAAACCCACTCAACTACAGGTTCGAGTCTTGTCTTGAGGTTAGGAATTGAAAGAGTTTTTACAAATGAATAGCGATGAGTAGTTTTAATGCGCTGCGTAAAAGTCATCAGATGACCATAAAGGTAAGGGTGTTACAGTTAGTGTCATGAAAATGAATGTCTAAGGTGGCTATACTAGCCTCAAGTGCTTATCTTTAGCCTTGGAATTGAACTTTATTACAACCTGCCTTTGGATATCAAGCTTATTACATTCCATCCCAAGCACTAGCACTTATTTCTACCTTTAGAGTTCAAGGTAATTACATTTTGCCATTGCCTTTTTAATTTTGCACAATGACTAAAAGCTGTCAGAATCTTCATCAAACTTTGAAAATTCATATCTTTATTTACAAATGTTTAATTGCAGTGGTTTTTAAGGCTATGTAACCCTTATTAAGTCTATTTTAAGGAAAAAATATAACCCTTATCCAATTGAACGCACAACATTTCAGAATTACCATTCATTGGACACTATCACAAAAACATGCTAGTTTTACTTGACTAACTTCAAAAATACATAACTCTTAATGTACCAGTTCAAATGGCACAAATGACATATCAAATTAAATTTTGATAAGTCTACTTTTAGTATAGAAAATTTCATGGTCATTGGACAACATTCTATTACTAAAAAACATAACACATTTTAGCTGCCACGTAGGAAACCCTAATTGGCAACAACATTTCAAGTTTTGGAATTCAAATCCATTCTTTCTAAAATCATTCCAACAACCTATTCCTACACAGTTGTGCCCAATGAATATATTGGAGACCTCAAAATTGGCAAAATCATGCTCCTTCTTCATGCCTTATTCTAACCGAAAACTAGGTCATAAGGTAATAATTCACCAATTCACAATTTATTCACTAAATGGGGTTCATATGCTTCTCAATCCTCATATAACCACATGTATATGAGAAAAGCATTATGAAACCCTAAATATACTATTTTACCAAAATTAGGGCAGCATAAACAAGGCCCAAAAATTCCACCAAACAACATAATACTTATGTCAAAATGAAGCTTATGATCACCTCTTTCACTCTTTAGGGCTTGTTCTTGAGTTCTCCAACTTTGGTATTTTGTAGACAGCACAAAACACCTCCTTTCAAGAAACTAAAACCTTAGAAATGAAGATTTCAGAAAGAGGAACAACATTCATGAAGACCTTAAGAGCAACAGAGGTGATTTGGAAGGTGAAAATCAAGCAAGAAAGCTCACCTTTGCTTGTGTCTTTCTTTTTTCTCTTCCCTTAAGCTTCTTGGCTGAAATTTTGAATGTGTGAGAGAGAGAGAGAGAGAGAGAGAGAGAGAGAGAGAGAGAGAGAGAGAGAGGAATATGTTTGATTTTTCTCTTCCCTTGCCCTTTAATTTACTTGGCAAAAAATGGCCCGGAAAAAGAAAAATATGTGCCCTTAAATTACTTTTCTTGCGCAAGCCACTTTAATTTACCATGTGTGGTAAATGTAACTTATGTTGACTTTCTTTTTCCTTTTTCCTCCCCTTTTTGGATGACATTTTAGGCTACCAAATGGAAGAGAATTTGTTGACTAATCTCCGCAATTTGTGTTGCCATTAGTCCATAATTTTTCAAGTTGAGAACTTTGACTTTTTGACTAAACTCTTATCTTCCTTCTTTGCCCTTAATTCGGACATTTTTTATGGCCTTAAAGGAGTGAGAAAATTTGCTTTTTATCCTCATAATTGCTTCTTACTTTTCAAGAGAAAATCCTAGCGCTTCATTTTGATTTCCAATTTTGACCTCAAGATCAAGTGACACTTGACTCTTTTGCCCTTGATTATGGGAATATTAATTCTTATGCCATTAATTCTTTTAATTCTCTTTCTTACTTCCTTCTAGACACCATTTCCCTTTTCCTTTCTCTTCCAAGATGCCATTCCCTCTCTTTTAGATCTAAGTTAGGCTTTAGATCCTATTTGACTTTTGATAAAGGGGTTGGGTATTTTTCCCTTACTATTTGGAACTAAATCCCATACTTTAGTTCCCAAACTAGTCTCTAAAATTCATTATGGCTCTTAGACATTCTTAGCACTCTTCCCGATTTGGGTTTAGTAGTCTACCTGATATTGGCTTATCTTTAAGTCTCTAGGCCCAAAGATCAGGATATTACAGTAACTCTTCGTGGGAGAGTTATTTTAAATAACTATTGGTTATTTAAGTTATGTTGGTTCATGAATATAACATATAGTTATGACTTTTAATTGAAAAGGTGTTGGTTGCTTTAAGAGGCACCACTTTAAGATGTCGCTTCATGGTCTATAAATATCATGCACCATTGCTTCATTTGTTACATACAAATCATATTAGAAATCACACAACAAGATATCAAACTTATTGCTATTGTCCTTGAGTGCACGTAAAGATAAAGTCAAATTATCACTTCATAAAAAACCATTATTGTCTTGGCTTTAGTGTTAGGAGTGCAATCAATACTTAAGGGTCTTCATTGTATCCTACATAAAATTTGCCCATCAATCCAAATTGCACCCTATAAGATAGGTATAGGTGGGGTCGAATTAAGCCTAAAGGAAGTTGCCCACGCCTTGAAGACATTGTGTACTACTCTCTTTTTCATCTCTTATTCTTGTACTCCTTAGAGATCCAGCCCCTCTAGCACTTGCTGCAGTCAAAACAGTAAGATATCATCATTTTCTGAGGAAAAAAATGCATGACTAATTGCTTTTAAAGAAATAGATAGTAGCAAAAATTCTCTAGTTATAATTGGTAATGGACAAACCTACACCATGCACTTCCCACCTAGCAACTTAAGGGTGACTTGACTTTTGTTTTCAAAATTTTTTTTTCTTTTTCTATTTTATCATTCTAAATTGGCTTCAATTCATTATTTATTTCATTTATTATAGCTTCCATTTATTATTTTAGTGAAGAGAGTGTTTTGGAATTAGGTTCCCTTTAAATAGCAAATTAGTTGTCGGTTTCTCAAATTATAGTTTGAATACCAATTGCATTTAGATTTTAACAGGAATAGTACTTGAATAATTAAATAACATTTAAAATGTGAATGCTATTAATTGTCTAATCTCTTTACAGATTTAATGCAAGACAGCAAGAGTCAATTCCTAAATATTTGTTGTACAAGGGGAGAATTGTAATGTCCCAAAATATTTGTAGGGGCTCAATGACTCCAAAAGAGAATGTAACAAATGTTAGAAAAACCTTTTGGGGAATAAAGTGTGATTATGACTCAAATTAGCAGTAGAAAATGCCCAAACCCAGTATCTGATTTTAATTATGATAATAAAGGCTAGATTGGCATAAAAAGGAGAAGGGAATGGTGTAACCCCCTTACTTGAAAGCAATAAATATGGTTTGAAAATGTATCATAAAGTAAATGGGAGACCAACGGATAATTTCAAAACTCATTAGAAGTCCCGACTTCAAGACAGGATTCAATCCTGTGATAAAGTAGGTTTTCGAAAACTTTTCAAAACTTGTTTAATAAGGTCTCATTTCCACTTTTTGAATCTATTTGGCTTGTTCGGTTCTGTTCCATTCATTAATATCAGAGTATTCAACAGACTTTCCTGACGAACTCTCAGGTTATATTCAATAACTAGTAGGGTTTACAAGTCATATTCGCTCATCTTAGTTTCCCATACCAGAGATTACATACAGATACACAAATCTATGATAGGTATGTCAACCTTTACTACATTGTACTTATAATTACATCATATACATTAATCCATAAGTTTGATAACCAACTAATAAAACTCAAATCCTCTAGTCGCAAGCACTAGCCGCTCTTGTTTACCTGCTTCTCCTTTAATCCACTTGACCTGGTTGTAGGTTAGTCATTTGAAAGAGTGAGATTCATATGAATCTCAGTAGTAACATTTCACGCATATGATATATAATTTCACAAAGCATGTAAGCAATCATCACATAGTAGCATTCACAACAACATACACAGCAGCATACAAAGTAGCATTCACATTCGTAACATTCACAACAGCTTTCACAGTTGTATACACATTCGTGACATTCGTCACATGTTAGGATCGGCAGGCACAGTGGAAGAATTTTAAATTTTTTTACCGAACCTAATCGAGGATCTATCAACGGCGTTTAAATCGAGTTAGAAAGATTCATACCTTTTTCAACTTAGGGTTTTCACGATCTCAAGGAGCCAACACCTCAGGTCCGCTCCCTTACCGGTATCTACACGAATGCTCTCCAACAGAGACTGCGTGCTAGCGCCTCCAAATGTCTCCTAGGGTTTCCCTTGCGGCTCTGAATTCTCATGCGTGTATGAGTATATCTGCTCTATCAAATTTATAACTTATGAGGGCTATATTCGAATTTTAAAATTAATCTTCATTAATTTCGAAATTAATTAAGAATTAATTATCTTGATGAGCTAATTAAATAAATTCAGTTTAAATTAAATCTGTCCAACAATTTTAATTTAACCTATTTATTTAATCCAAATAAAGAGCCATTAGATTTAAGTTATCTTCATAAATTAAACCTGAGATACTATATCTCTATCATGTTAGTTATTAATTTAATATATCTTAATAGATTAAATTTAAAACTAACATAATATAATAATATCATATAATACACACACACATATATATATATATAAAAGATATGTATTTCGAAAATATATATCTATATAATATTATTAACGAATTTTATATATTATATATATATATATAATTCATCCATCCTAAATTAAACATTATCTCGTATTGGGCCATTCTTGTGTGTGACCCTGTAGGCCCATATGAAGTTGGCAGTGGGCCAATAACTGTACTAACCCAAAAGTCGCAAGTGGCCTCTAGTAAGACATTACGACTACCCAATTCATATGAGGATCGTTAACATGATGCAACCTGTCATACAACCATGTCACGTCCCTTTTGTCACACGATTTATCGATCAAGGATAAGGCATGGATAATGTCATCCTCTTGTTCCTGACCATTACTTTCTCGATTCTTGAGTAGCATAACAATAGAAATAGAAACTCCTTTCCATTGTAATATGGCCATACATTTCTCAGACTCACTCATCGAGGGGCCCAGTAATGTCTCTCTACTAATGTGAGGAATAAATTCCATCTTGATCATTCATATTCCTCTGCATGAAAAACCATTAAGCCCGATCGTAGTCTTTATCATCACCCAGTCAAAAGTGACTTTTGACTAGTTCAAAGCTTAGCAACTCTCATGTAGGAATCCATGATGACCTCAGGTCTAAGGGCATTATGACGTGGTTATACATGAGAAAAGCTTATGACTTGATCCATGTAGCTTTCTCATAGTGGGTCGGTCCAGCACCTTGTACTCTTACAATTGCCTAAGACTTTGATTCCTATCCCCATATCTTATCAAAGTCATACTGGTCTTGTTTCATCTTTGCTCTCGTATAGATGATCGACCAGGGACATTTTAGGATAATCATTATGATTTATCCAAGGATACAATTATCGCAATTAACATGCAAATAATATGATAACAGAATGGAGAAATTTCATTAAATTAATAATGTTCAAAGTACAATGATTGGCCCTTTGGGCACAATTTCCAACATCCTCCCACTTGCCCTAGGTACAGTCATTAATTTGCCTAATTCCCATTGTCCTAACATGACGTTCATGCTTTGTCTGTGCAAGCGGCTTAGTAAGAAGATCAGCAACATTGTCTTCTCCTTCTACTTTACATATCTTTATATCACCTCTATCATTGATTTCTCTAATAAGATGAAATCGCCTGAGTATATGCTTGGTCCTTTGATGTGACCTAGGCTCCTTGGCCTGTGCAATAGCACCACTATTATCACAGAATAAATCTATTGGATTTGAGATGGTAGGCACCACCCCTAGTTTAGTAATGAACTTTTTGATCTAAACGGCTTCTTTAGCTGCATCAGATGCTGCTATATACTCAGCTTCTGTTGCAGAATTTGCTATAGTGCTCTGCTTGGAGCTCTTCCAGCTTACTGCTCCATCATTGGAATACATATCCAAATTGCGATTTAAGGTCATCTTGGTCAATTTGGAAACTTGCATCTGTATAACCAGTTACACAGAGCTCATCATCCAATCCACTATAAACCAAAAATAAGTCCTTAGTCCTTCTTAAGTAGTTTAGGATATTCTTGATAGCAGTACAATGACCCTCACCAGGATCTTGTTGATATCTGCTGGTCATACTTAAGGCAAATGAGACATCCGGTCGAGTACATAACATGGCATACATGATGGATCCAATGGCCGAGGCATATGGAACCTTACTCATGTGATCTCGCTGATCAGGTGTACTAGGACATAGATCCTTACTAAGATGGATGCCATGAGACACGGGCTTGTAACCCCTTTTTAAATCCTGCATACTGAACCTCTGCAGTATCTTGTCTATGTATGTGCTCTGACTTAGACCTATTAGTCTTTTGGATCTATCCCTATAGATCCTAATCCCTAGGATGTAGGTGGCTTCACCTAAGTCTTTCATTGAAAAGGACTTTCCTAACCAAGACTTGACACTCTGCAAGGTAGGAATGTCGTTCCTAATAAGTAGGATGTCATCTACATAAAGACAAGAAATACAAGTGTGCTCTTACCAACCTTCTTGTAAACACAAGGTTCATTGATGTTTTGAATGAATCCAAACTCTTTGACTACTTCATCAAAACGATGATTCCAGCTCTAAGATGCTTGCTTCAATCCATAAATGGATCTTCGAAGCTTGCAAACTTTACCAGTCTTTTGGACGCACAAAACCTTCAGGTTGTGTCATGTACACATCCTCAAGAAGCTTTCCATTAAGGAAGGCTATTTTGACATCTATTTGCCATATTTCATAGTCATAATATGTTGTAATGGCAAGAAGGATTCTTATTGATTTGGCCATTGCAACTGGGGAAAAGGTTTCATCATAGTCTACACCATAGTGAATCCTTTTACAACCAGTCGTGCCTTGAAGACATTTACATTGCCATCCATGTTAGTTTTCTCCTTGAAAACCCATTTGCACCCGATGGTTTTTACACCTTCGGGTGGATCGATTAAGGTCCATACCTGATTGTCGTATATGGATTGCATTTTAGACTTCATGGCATTTAGCAATTTTTTAGAGTTTGGTTCCACTATGGCTTCTCGATAGGTGGTTGGCTCATTTTGCTTAATGAGCAACACATCACAGCCTTTAGTAATCAGAAATCCATATATCTGAGGCTGATGCCATGTCCTATCAGATCTTCGTGGACCTTGTGTTACTTGAGGAAGCTTAGCAACTTGTTGTGATTCTTCTCTGATTTCCATATGTGGTTCTGTACTATCTTGTGACTCTCAAACTTCTTCGAGATGTACCTTGGTCCCACTGATTGTTTTAGAGACAAACTCTCTTTCTAGAAACTTACCATTTCGAATAACAAACACTTTGTTATCGGTGGGATTGTAGACATAGTATCCTTTCATTTCTTTAGGATGCCCCATGATAAACTTGGTTTCTTTCTGGTCCATATCTCATATGGTGTCTTTTCAATTGCCTTAGATGTAACACAATTTAGTGTGAACGTGGCTGTCTCTAGGGCATGTCCCCAAAAGGATGGTGGAAGATCTGTTTGACTCATCATAGATCGAACCATATCTAATAGTGTTCGATTCCTCCGTTCAGAAATGCCATTCCATTATGGTGTTCTTGGAGGAGTTAATTGTAAGATTATCCCACAACTCCTAAGATGGTCAATGACCTCTTAGCTCAAATATTCACCACTTCGATCAGATCGAAGTGCTTTAATTGTTTTGGCAAGTTGGTTTTGCACTTCATTTTGGAATATTTTGAACATTTTAAAAGATTCAGATTTATGTTTCATTAGATAGATATAGCCATATATACTAAAGTCGTCTATAAATGTAATGAAGTAGACATAACCTCCTTTGGCAGCTGTATTTAATGGTCCACATACATCTATATGTATGAGGCCCAATAATTCAGTGGTCTTCTCACTGTGCCCAGTAAAAGATGCCTTTGTCATCTTTCCTAATAAGTAAGATTTGCATGTATCATATGATTCAAAATCAAATGAGTTAAGAAATCCATCTTGATGGAGTTTAGAAATGTGTTTCTCATTTATATGGCCTAGACAACAATTCCATAGGTAGGTGGGATTCAAATTGTTTGGTTTTATCCTTTTAGTAGTTACGTTATAGATATTCCCATTATTAGGATGTTCCAAATTTAATATATAATGACCAATATGCAAATCACCATAAGTATAGAAAATGTCATTACGATAAATAGAACATTTACCATTCCTATTAATGGAAGTATAACCTTCCTTATCCAAATAAGAAAGAGAAACAATGTTACTACTCAAAGCAGGAACATAATAGCAATTGTTCAAAACTAACAAAAGCCCACTGGGCAGAACTAATTCATAAGTGCCTACGGCTAAAGGAGCAACTCTTGCTCTGTTTCCAATTCGTAGGTCCACCTCGCCCTTCTTCATCTTTCTACTGTCTTTGAGACCCTGCACATTTGTACAAATGTGAGAACCATATGGAGTATCTAATACCCATGTAGAGGAAGTAGAAAAATGAATGTCTATAACATAAATACCTGAAGTGATAGCCCCGCAATCCTTCTTGTTCTTTTTCAAATCTTCGAGGTAGAGTTTGCAATTCCTCTTCCAATGACCGGGTTCATTGTAGAAGTAGCAGACTCATTCCTTTGGAGGCTTTGCCTTCTTGGATGCAGGCTTGGTTTCAGGCTTGTTTGACTCTTTGGTCTTACCACTCGAGCCATTATCCTTCCATTTGCCCTTTCCTTTCTTTTTTATACCCTTTCTTTTCTGAACCATCAAAACAGTACTGGGCTTTTTCTTAATGCTTTGCTCAGTATTTTTGAGCATCCCATACAGCTCAAAAATTGATTTCTCTATGTTGTTCATGTTGTAGTTCATGACAAACTAGTCATAACTCTCCGGGAATGAGTTCAGGATCAAATCCGTAGCTAACTCCTGGCTCATGGGAAATCCAAACCTCTCAAGGTGATCAATATAGCCTTTCATCTTTAACACATGAGTACTAATTGATGCACTTTCAGCCATCTTGCAGGAATGTAAGGCCTTTGTGGTCTCATACCTTTCTTGCCTTGCCTGTTGCTAGAACATTTCCTTGAGATGGACAATTATCTCATGAGCCTCCATAAGTTCTAGATCTCTTTAGAGCTCTGGAACCATAGTTGCAAGCATCAGGCAACCTACATCCACAGAGTCATCCTTATGCTTCTTGTAAGCATCTCTCTGAGCTCTTGGAGCATTGGTTGCTGGCTCCTCAGGAATGGGTTGATCTAGGACATAAGCCTTTCTTTCCTGCTTGAGAACAATTCTCAAGTTCCTGAACCAGTCAAGAAAGTTTGTCCCATTGAGTTTTTCCTTCTCAAGGACCCATCACAATGATAGTGTAGTAGTATTACTAGTCGACATGATTATACAATTAAAATATGCAAAGTTAGTTAGTAATCTCCCACTAAATCAACCCTCAAAATAATTAGTGGGCTAAGATCCATATTTGGCTTAAACTTAAGTCCGCTTTAGCAAGATGCTTGAATTCAAGTTATTTAGGTAGGTAACCTATTTACCAATTACATCACATATAACTCTTAGATGTTTATGGGATTCGATCATCATATGATCCGGCATGTTTACTCCCATCTAACGCCTTGAGATTCAAAACCGTTTTGTTAATCTCAATTAAGTCAAAATAATAATGAATATTATGAGCAGCACCATTACTCATGCTTGTCTCATCAAGATAACTCAAGTGCATCCACTTTGGTGGTTTCCACAATTGAGCGATCTAGGTTTTGACAAGTATTCATTAATTGACGGCATTATGACTTAAGATTTGATTCAGAAGGCTTAATTAATTAGTCTTGTTTATATGAATGGAATCGTGGTCGTATCTTATACAGATAAATACATATAAATGCAAAAGTATTCATGCAATGATCTAATCAAAAGCATAATTTAAACGTGACACAACATGGCTTACGCAACAAAAAATCCTCCCAAGCCAATGAGAAGACTTCTCTAAATAAGAAAAGAAATACATTGAGAGAAACCTCGTTTAAACATTTGAGGGGAGTGAGATGAGAAGAGAATGTACATTGAGAGTATTTAGAGGAAGGCACGGCACACAGGCCGTATTTAAATATTACAACCATTTGTAAAATCTAAAGCCATACTGTTCACCATACCCAAACAAGTATGAAAAATAAACCACAACAAGAATTCATACAATATGAAAAGCAATAAATGTCGTGATTAGATTATATTATGCTACAAATAGGTAGTTACTGTGGTCCCGCTAACCGGTTAGCAGGCGGGGTCAAGGGGTAGTGCCCGTGTGGGGTTGCAAGGGGTAGCGCCCCTGGAGCTTTTGAAAAAGGCACATTCCTTTTAAAAGAAATATTTGAAAAATTCTAAATTTTAAAAATTTCTGACCCAATTTTTTAAAATGTTTGTTTCAGTCCAGTTCTGAAGGCGAGTTTCAAAAACACAACAACGGCCCAGAACGGATCTGATCCGGATTGTCTTCCCCATAGTTTTGGATCCCTAATACCCGAATATAGATCCGAATTAGACTCGGTAATTCTCCAAGATTTGGATCCCTAAATCCTATTAGAGGTCCTAACGTGTCCGTATGCCATGATCTTCAACCTTTTCGAAACCTAAATGATGAATTCTACTTCGGATCAAATCCAGAACAGAAATTGCGATGCCAGTGGCGGAATTGAAACGTAAACATGTTGCATATAATCAAAACAATTTCACCAGATCGCATAAACATACAGCACCAAATCACATATGTTCAACTTTCTCAAAAACAAAACAAAAATTAGATACATATTCGATCATCTTCTTATAAGCATACATATATATATATCCCATATATATCACATGTATAAGAACATAAACTCAATTTAAACGCACAATTGACCTGTCTTTGATACTACTGTTAAGATCGGCAGGCACAGTAGAAGAATTTTAAAATTTTTTAGCGATCTTAATCAAGTATCTATCAACGGCGTTTAAATCGAGTTAGAAAGATTTGTACCTTTTTCAACTTAGGGTTTTCACGATCTCTAGGAGCCAACACCTCAGGTCCGCTCCCTCTACCTGTAACCCCTTCGTAATTATGATTCGAAATTCATAATTAAAATAAAATAGAGACCAATAATCATAAAACTCACTTTTGATCCCTTCCTTACGGTAGGGTTTTCACAAAACATTTTCAAAATTTCTTCCTTTCTTGGTCTCAAATTCCATATCCCGAATATAATTGCCTTGTACAATTGAATCACATTTAAACATATCAGAGTGTACAACAAAAAAATCCTGACAACTCCCGGGTTTCATATGTAACTAGAGGTTCATACATTTCCATTCAGGGGATTACACAACCCTATTCAAATATTATTTACATCTCAAAACAATATACAGTGATCCTAAAATCCAAAGTGAATAGCCAGCAGTCCAAAACTAATATCTCTACCAGGTTCTAGCCGCTCCTAGTCGTACTTTTCTCCTTGGAGCCACTTGCCCTATCTGTAAGGTTAGTAAATGGAAAGAATGATATTCAAAAGAATCCCAGTAGTAACAAATCACTCATACAACATGTAATCACAAAGCATGTAAGTAAATCATCAAGTAGCATCACAGCATAAAACACAGCATGCAGGCTGTCATATATGCACATAATCACATAGTCTCATCCCTCGAATTCCACCGTCCTGAAGGTACGATCCTCCCACCGTCACCACCGATGGGCCGCAGGTGATAGACTCACAAATAGCCTTTTGGCTTCCACATATAGCCTTTCGGCTTCCACATAGTCTCATCCCCCGGATTCCACCGCCCCGAAGGTACGATCCTCCCACCGTCAACACCAATGGGCCGCAGGTGATAGACTCACAAACAATGATCAATCAAACAAACCATGTATCACAATAGTATAAGGGAAAGAGTCACTACCTTGTTCTTTCCTGACTTGCTCCGTCACAGTTCATTCACGACTAGGGCAAATGTCAAAACCTATAAATCGAAATCAAGAACGATAGTTTAATTCTCTATTCCAATTTCTTACTTCCATAACACTTAAAGTTGGTTATCATTTGGAATCTTTAGTTGGCTACTAGAAGCCTATACCCATGCCTAAAGGGTTGGGAAAAGCTTGCTCAAAGACCATCTTTGAAAGTTCAAAATGCTAATTTCTAATTGTTAGCCGCGGCTAGCCCCTCTTGGGCCGCGGCCAACAGTGGTCAGAAAGATTTGGGCCATGGTCAACACCTTTAGGCCACAGACAAAATCAGGTTAGAAACTTTTAGGTCACGACCAGCCCTATTAGGCCACGGCCAGCAGATGGTCAGAAGGTTTTGGATCGCGGGAAGCCTTTTGGGCTGAGGCCACCTAATGACCTAACTGCTGGCTGATTTTCAGATGTCTATACTTTGTGCACAAAACTCAAAATAACACAAACTTTATATGGATAGGAAGCTTGCAATGTGAACTTCAAATCTGGAAAGTTTCATAATATTTAGACACCATTTGCTATGTCAAAATATCATGCAAACTTAAGTCCTTGCACTGTATTTTAGACTTTGCAAAATTCCAGATTTCACACATTGACTTCCAATGGTTCCTAAACTCCAGTCAAACACCATTTCCACACAAGATTTAGTAAGGAATCCGTTAGGGACATCAAAACAACTGAATTCAACTCCCCTTAACATGTTACACAATAGCCACAACATGTCACACAATCACACAATTCAAAACTCAATATTGCAATCCTTTCCATTCCAAAATTCCAAATCAATTCCAATAGCACAAAGACACATCTTGACACCAATTTCACCACAATACACTAACCAATCATGCATGTCAAAATTCACATGAAAATCAGGGCAAAAATCACAAATCTTAAAACTTAGCCAATGGTCACACTAGTTAGGTCAAAATGAGCCAAATTCTTACCTCTTTCTCTTCCCAAAGTGAATCCCTTGATTCTTCAACTTTCAACCTTTCACAAGTTCTCAATCACCACTTTTCAAAAATATGAAACCATGGAGATTAAGCTCTCATCACCATGAATTGAAATGACCTTTTGTTTCCTTATTCTATAAATAACCCACCCCATCAATATCACATATAAGGTATACACATATGTTCACAAATCTCATATATATCCACATTAACAAAACATATATGTGTATACACAACAACCATTCACCAATCATTTCTATCACTAAGGCCAAACTAAGGGAGCTATCCTAGCAAACTCTACTCTTGTCAGGAACTACAGCTCTGATACAAAAAATGTAACCCCTACCTTAAAAACAGTAATTATGATTAAAAAATGCGTAATTAGAATGGATTAGAGACCGATGGATAATTAAAATTCATTTCCAATTCCTTCCTTCAAGTAGGGTTTTCACAAATTCTTCCAAAATTTCTGCCTTACCCTGGTCTCAAATTCAATATTCTGAATATAATTACCTGTGCAGTTAAATCACAATTATACATATCAGAGTATACAACAAAAATTCCGACAAACCCCGAGTTTCATATATATACACTAAGGGTTTATACATTCCCATTTAGGGGATTACACAACCATATCCAAAATAATATTTACATCCCAATAATATACAGTAATCCCAAACCAAAATCCGATAACCAACGACCCAAATTATATTCCTACGGGAGTACTAGCTGCCCTTGGTTATCTCCTTCCCTTGGGAGCCACTTGCCCTATCTGAAGGTTAGTCAAAAGAAAGAATGAGATTCAAAAGAATCCCAGTAGTAATAAATCACTTATCCCACACATAAACATATAGCATGCAAGTAAATCATCAAACAACACGTGGCACACAAAACACAACATATCAGCTGTCACATATACATGTTGCCTCACTGGCATACACATAACACATTGCCTTACTAGTATTCACATAGCCTCACTGGCTTTCATGTAACGCCCCAAATTTCAATTAAGGGCTAATAATGATTATTGAGGATAATCATTGAATTAAAAGTGGAATAATTATATGTTTTGTGGCAATATTAATTAATATTTCATGATTAGTGGAAATTGAAAGAGTAAAATTGTTAGGCAATTGGTTAGTGATTAATAGAGAAATTAATTACTAGATAAGAGAAAAATGAGATATGTGATTAAATGGCTAAGGAGGGATTAGATAAGATAATTGGTTGCTTATTTTTATGAGAGCCAATGAATTGCTGACATGTGGCAAGTTTGGAAGAAGAAAGAAAAGTCAAATATTATTGTTTATTATTTTCTCTTTTTTCTTCTTCCTCCATTTTGGTTGACCAAGTAAGGAGGGAGTAGCTTCATCATTTTCTCTCCTTCCTCAAACACTCTTCTCTCTCTTCTCTTCTCCTTTTTCCGGCGCCATTGTTGGGCAAGAGAGATAATAGAAAAGCTTGTGATTTGAGTAAGCAAATAGCTTCTATTGCTCAAACTCACTTCATTAAAGTTGATCCTTGAGTAATAAGCTTCATTGTGGTGGTTGTAGTTTCTCAATTGGTGGTCATTTGAGGAGCCACGAAAATCTGATAGTTGGAGAATCAAGAAGTGTCTTTGGAAAAGTTGACGAGGTGAGTGAAACAAGCCTTTCTATCTATGTTTCATGCCATTTGATAAAGTTAGGAATTTTTGGTAATTATAGCCTTAAATTCGAAAATGAGTGTCATTAGGAGTTTGGTATGTTATTGGCATGAAAATGGTATCTTATGGTGAGTTGTGGATAGATAGAAAGGGATTTGGGATTAAATGATTAAGTTTGGTAAGTTTGGAATTTTGGATGTTTATATTGCCCTAAACCAAAGCATGTTAATGGAATGGGATTTTGATAATTCTGTTGATTCCATTGAATTCCTTGGATGTTTTTTATGGGAGTAGCTTTGGTAGAAGTTTTGGGTCCATTTGGATCACTTGGGCAAGTGTTGGGAAGTATGGTCAGTTTTTCTGCATTTTCTGGTTTCTGATAGAATCACTCGAGTGATTTGGGGTTCACTCAAGTGTGGGATGAACATCACTCGAGTGGTGATGAGTTCCACTCGAGTGCGGTAGTGCAATTGTTATTTCTGCTCTTTGTTTTATGTTGCACTTCCGTGGATAAGGCAAGAGTGTGCCTTAACACTTGCGAGTGTTAAGCCATCACTCGAGTGCTTTGTGTTTCACTCAAGTGTTCCGCTTTGTGGAAAACTCTTATACTCTCGAGTCCTCACTTTTTTTGTTCCACTTCTTGGTACTCGAGTGAGCATTTGGCTGTCACTCGAGTGTGGCATTCTGGACTCGAGTGTGGTAGTCTTTTGAAGGTTATTGTGCTCTCGGGTGTGCACTCGCTATGTTTCACTCGCTAGTACCTGAGTGTTGACCGTACCATCACTCGAGTGAGGTTTTCTTCACCCGAGTATCCGTACAATATCACTCGAGTGAGGCCATCTTCACTCGAGTGTCTCAGTGAAAAATCATGTCTTGTGCTTTCAAAAAGGGGATATTTGGGATAGTTCTTTTGACCCTTTTAGGACTTGTGTTAGAGTCATATGTGAGGGCTTAAGCAACAGTAATGATAACTAACATTAAGTGTTATGAAAGTAGGAACTTGGAGTGGAGAATAACCCGATGTCCTTGATTTGGTTTATAGGGTTCAATATTCTCCCTGATCATGAGTAGCCGGAGCTGGAGCTTACGTGGAAAGAATAAGGATAGGGAACTTACCTCTCCTACATGTATTTGATAATTGTGTTGGTGTATTGATGCATATTATTGCTTTGCTTGATTATGTAAAACATACATGAGTGATTAAAGCTCTGTTTCAACTAATGTTATGGCCATAAGTATATTGTGTGAACATTGAGCATGCTGATATGTCATTATGTGAACATGAATTATGTATTGTAAGCATGCATTGCATTAAACACTTATCTTGCATGCATATTGGTATTATTTTCCTACTGAGATTCCCCAGAATCTCACCCTCCCCTACCAGTAGTGTAGACAGGGCAAGTGGATCAAGATGGAGCAAGCAACCAAGGGCGGCTAGGTCTCCTTATGGGCAAGCGCATTGGTGGTTGGTTATCGTTCTTTGTTGATATAATTGAATATGTTGGATGTATATGTTCAGATAACATATTGGATTGTGTTCGGAAAGAGTATTGTGTAATCCCCATTTCAGATATTGTAAAGGGCGTATATGCCCTATAAATCTTTAGTAAAGGTATGAACCCGGGATTGCTAGGATTATTATTGTGCACTCTAATATTTATATGAATGTGATTTATCTTCACAAAGTAATTGTATTCGAAAAGTGAATGTGAGACCAGATTGATTATATTTTTGAACTGTTTTCTGGACACCCATCTTGAAGATGAGGGATTATAAATGTTATTTGATTGTTATTGGTCTCTATTTCACTTGAATTTCATATTTCGGATATAATTACGGAGGGGGGGTTACATTTCACATAGCCTCACTAGCTTTCACATTGCCACTCTGGCATTCACATAGCCTCACTGGCTTGTAGCATTTACAATTATCACAAAACAATGATAACACATACATGCAATGCATTTACACATAGTATAAGGGAAAGTGTCACTACCTGGTCCTTTTCGAGCGTGCTCTGGTACGGTTCGTTCACGATCAGGGAAAATGTCGAACCCTATAACCAAAATCAAGAATGGCAAATTAATTCTCTATACCAATTTCTTACTTCCATAACACTTAAAGTTGGTTATCATTTGGACTCTTTAGGTGGCTACTAGAAGCCTAGACCCATGCCTAAAGGGTTGAGAAAAGCTTGCTCAAAGACCATCTTCGAAAGTTTAAAATGCCAATTTTGAATGGTTGGCCGCGGCCAACAAATGGTCAGAAAGATTTAGGCTGCGGTTAGCACCTTTGGACCGCGGCCTGAATCAGGTAAGAAACTTTTGGGTCCCGGCCAGCCTCCTTGGGCCACGGCCAAAACCAGGTCAGAAGGTTTTAGGCCACGGCTAGCCCCTATTAGGCCACGGCCAGTAGATGGTCAGAAGGTTTTGAGTCGCGGTACACCAATTACTTGACTCCTAGCTGATTTTTAGACGTCTATAACTTTATGCACAAAACTCAAAATAACACAAACTTTATATAGATGGAAATCTTGCAATGTGAACTTCAAATCTAGAAAGTTTCACAACATTTAGACACCATTTTCTATGTCAAAATATCATGCAAGATATTCATAAATATGTTGAATGGTCACACTAGTTAGGTCAAAATGAGCCAAATTCTTACCTCTTTCTCTTCCAAAAGTGAATCCCTTGATTTTTCAACTTTCAACCTTTCACAAGTTCTCAATCACCACTTTTCAAAAATATGAAACCATAGAGGTGAAGCTCTCATCACCATGAACAAGTTTAATGAAGAAGATTTGAGCATATAAAGCCATTTACAAGGCAAAATACTCACTTTTTACTTTCTTTTTCTTGCTTGATCTCAACGAAAATAGAGGTTAGATGAGAGAGAAATGAGATGGTGAGGATCATAAAGATGGAAGCATATTTTTGGGTCTCCAAATGGCCTTTAGGCTGACTTAGAGAGGGAAGAGAGGGGAAAAAGAGGTTTGACAATTTGACCAACTCATGTCTCTCATGGTTGACAAGTGTCACTTTCTTGTTTCACCTTTGTTTCTCCTTCCATGATCACACATAGGCTCACAAGCATAGGATTCTACCTCTTGATTACTTAACAATTAATCCTAACCACTGATCTTAAATTACCTGAGTTTTTTCTTCGGTAACTGACCAATTGGGCTGTAACTTTCCTTTTTCCCATTTTGCCCCTACCGCTAATTATGGAAATTCCACTCAAATCACCACTAAAGTGTTTAATTAACAATAATTACATCACTTTTGAAGTTATTAGCCCTTAATCAAGAGAAACAAGATTAGGGAAGAGATTTTTAGCAACAGAGGTCATCTACAAGGTCAAAACCCAAGAAGAAGAACTCACCTTCAACCTTGAACCCTTGCTCTTTCCTCCTCCTTGTGCTTGGACATTTTGTGAGCTTGGAGAGAGATAAAAATCTGATGGAATGAATTGTATTCAGCCCCTCCTAGCCACTTACATGAAAATAAGAGGGGAGAGATAGAGTTTGCAAATTAATTATTTGACTTTTCCACTTTCATTGCTTGGATCAAATGGTGCCAAGTGTCAAAATCCTATGGCTTCTTCAAAACCATGTAACCATGTAGTTACTTTAACTAATTCCATTAGCCATTTGTCACACCTCTTACTCTTTTAGTTGATAGTCAATTTCTTCTTCGGTTGCTAATTAATTGGCCAATACATTTTTTTCTTCCCGTTTTACCCCTGACAATGGCAATTCTAGTTAGATTTCCACGATGCATTATATAATTCCACTTCCTCATGCCATGCACCTTTCCCTTCTCTTTTAATTCAATTTGGGCTTTGTCACACTAATCAAGCTTAAATACTAGATTTGTGCACTACTAATTCGGGTCATAATTCACACTTTATTATCTGAAAGTGTTTGTCTAACATTCATTACATCCACTTTTAGAGTCATGAGCCCTTTCATATATTTTAAGGCATTACAAATGTCGTATGGAAAGGAAAGAAAGAAAAAAGAATGAGATGAGACACCAAATGGTAATTTAATTAAAATTGCCATAATTAAGGGCAAAAAGGAAAGAAAGAAATTAATTGTCAATTGGCCAACAATTTTCCTTTCCTCTTGGAAGAAGAAATTGGTTATTAACTAAAAGAACAAGAGGGAAGACTAAAGAGCTAATTGAATTAGTTAGACTAACTAAGTAGTTATTTACTTTTAGTAGAGCCATAAGATGATGACATTTGGCACAATTAAAGCTAAGCAATTATAATTAGATAAAGTCAAACCTTCAACTTTCCCTTTCACCTCTCAATTTCGGCTAAAGGGATAGGAAAGGCTGAAGTTGAGTCATTTATCACATTTCTCTCTCTCTCCAAGCTCTCAAGTTCAGCTAGCAAGGGAAGAGGAAAGAGAAGAAATCAAGGTTAAGGTGAGCTCTTTCTCTTCGATTTTGACCTTGTAAATCACCTCTATTGCTCAAAACTCCTTCCCGAACCATGTTCCTCTTTATGAGAGCTTCATTTCTATGGTTTTAGTTTTTCAAGAGGAGGTGTTTAGTGTACTCAATGAAGAATTAAGGTTGAGAATCAAGGAGCAACCTGAAGAAAGTGCTAGAGGTGAGTAAGAGCAACCTTTTGGTGTACATATTGTGATGATTGGTTGAGAACTTTGGTTTGTGCAATTTTGCTATGTTTTTTAGTAAATTAGGGTTTTGAAGTTTCATGGTGTTTTGATTGTACTAATGGTGTCTTGTGGTGTGTATTGGGCAAATGAAACTAGTTTGAGGCTTGAATAGGAAGTTTGGAAATTGTTGGATTTTGGGTATAAATTCTGTCAAAATAGTACATATAAAAGAAGTGGGAATTTGGTTGTTTTGAGGTTTCCATTGTGTTTTACACGAAAAACTGTGTGGTAATATCCTTGGTTGTAAATTCTTGACCATTGGAAACATATATTACAAAACTGAAAGTATTGTCAATGAAGGTTCTGTACAGGGCAGTTAGTTTGCATGACGTTTTTCAATAAGTAAAGGATGTCCAAAAATGTGAAACTTTCCAATTTAATAGTAGATATGTCAAGCTTTAAAATGATATAAAATGGGTGTCATTTGGATATGTGTGCTGGAAATGATATTAAAATGATATAAAATGTGTGTCATTTGGATATGTGTGCTGGAAGTTATGATTTTTGGAAGTTCAAACAAGAAACAGAACAATTTCTTGGCCACGGCCAAAGGTTCTTGGCAACAGCCAAAAAGCTTCAGACCTGTTCTTGGCCTAGGCCAAAGGTTCTTGGCCGCAGCCCAAATGTTACTGACCTTTTTTTTGGCTGCAGCCAACACCCAATTTCAGCATTTTATACTTTTGAAAGGGGGTGACTGGTCTAGCTCTCCATAACCCCTTTAGGCATTTGTTTGAGCTTCTAATAGCTGCTTAAAGAGCTCAAATGATAACCAACCCAAGTATTTTGAGTTATTAAAGAATTGGAGTAGGCAATAATTTGTCGTCCTTAAATTCTAATTTATAGGATTTGATATATGCCCTTTACGCAAGAAATCAGTGCAAAAACAAGATTGAAAAGACCAAGGTAGTGACTCTTTCTCTTATATCATGTATAATGCTTTGCATGTATGTTCATTTCATCAATTGTTACAAATTTTAAGAATGTTATGAATGTTACGACTGTCAAGAATGTCAAGAATGTATGACTGCTATGAATGATAGTGATTGTTTACATGCTCTGTGAAATTATATGTCATATGAGTGAATTGTTACTACTAAGATTCATATGAATCTCACTCTTTCTAATGACTAACCAACAACAAAGGGCAAGCAGGTAAACAAAGACAGCTAGAGCACGCAGATAAAGGATTAGGACTTTTGTTGGTTGTCGAATTTTGAGGAATTGTATATAACTTATATGATGTACATGATGTGTATATATAAGTACCCTGTAAGGCTAGTACTCTAGCAATAGTAAACGTACCGATTGTATACCCGAATATTAGTACGTAACCCTAGTAAAAGGAACTAAAATAGGGTGATCATGCCTTATGGACTCTTTAGTTAATAAACTTAACCCGAATGTCCGTCGAGGATTTTGATAAGTACTCTGATATTAACAAATGGAAATAGAACTGAATGAGACAAATAGATTTGAAAAGTGAAAAAGAGACCACATCAAACATGTTTTGAAAAGTTCTTGAAAACCCACTTAAGTATAGGATCGAACCCTGTATTGAAGTCAGGACCTCGAATAGGTTGTAAACTATTTCTGGTCCCTAGTTTAACTGTGACACAATTGGAACTGTTTTCAAGGCTTTGAAATAATGATGTTTCAATATTACTATCATTAGTTATTATTATTATTAGTTAGTAATAGCTAGTAATAGCGTTAGTATTCATCGTGCTCATAGTAGTAGTCTAAGTACTTCTACGCACCCACACAGATTATAGCCCACTTAGTTTTAGTGAAACTTATCCATTGAAGATGCAGGTGCACCTTTACATGGGAAAAATGCAAAGTGCCAATAAAGCTGAATAGAGAAAGTAGCATTCAATCTTACATTGGGATGTTTTTGACTGAATTGGAACCTTTTCATAGAAGCATAGGTTTGAGGTTATCAAGTCTAAAAAGCAAATGATGGAAAATGTAGAGGGTAGCCTGAACCCTATTATGAAAATAAGGCCTTAGATAGCACAGAGGTGCAACATAATGATAAATAATTTTCACAAAATTAGTAACATTCACAGTTAAACATGGTAAGCTGATGCTCTCTGATGCACTTCAGGTACACAAAAAAATGAAATAGCTGCTTCGAAGAAAGAGAATGATTGGAAGGTTGACCATAATATGCACCATATTCACAAGCAAGGTTGTCTGAAAATTTATCTTACCTAAAGTTTATACCAAGCATATCAACAACATAGCTAGCAGGATTGTATATAGTAAGACGAATCTTGATTCTGCCCAGAAAAAAAACACAAACCTTAATGAAACAGACCAGCCTGCTAGCAATTTTCAGTGAAGATCAAGGCAACTAAATCCTTAAATGGACAAAACAATATCAACATCATTTGGATATACAAAAGATTAAGACTCAAGCATGTTATAACCTACTGTGAAAATCCAGCTGTTGATGGATCAACTCACAAGAATGTTGCATAAATGGGATCAATGAAACAGATAAAGACCATAAGGTAATGGACTTGAAAACTTGAATGAGTATTGGTCACTGGTCAAAAGAGTATACCTTGCAAATAACATGTGCATTGGAGACAAACATGAACACAATGAAGAACCACCATATAAACCACACAAGAAGTTAGTCAAGGGTTTGTAGAAAATATAACTTGCATAAGTTGTTATGCACAAAGAGATATGAGTGAGTTCCTAGAATTTCTTGAAAGTGCATTATACACAATCCTCCGCCGTTGGCCGGAGAATAGTGTATCATGGCTACGAATAACTTGCTATATTTGGTATTTCATCAAGCTTATCTTTTGTCTCATATGCTATATATGCACGTTGCCAATACATTCTCAATGTGCATATTTCAGTAAAATTTAACTGAACCTTCTCAACATTAAAATGAGCTTGGATTTTACTGGATCCTTAATATGTTTTGCTCTGCTCTGGCTGTTGTTATGATCTACATATGAGATGATGTTAGATCCAGATGACTTAAATGTTTCAACGAAGCAAAGAAGGGAGAAAGGAACTAACATTTATGTCTTTGCTACATATCATAACTACCCAGCGGGCCTGAAGACATTATGTCCAAGAAGTTTTATAGACGCATATGGTGTCCTATTTGAAAGTTATAAAGTTAGAGCATAGCCAAAGATTAATGAGTTAGCATTGCATAAAACAATCTATTGAGCTGTTGTGCTATACTTTATAGCCAACCTCTTAGTTTTGACGGGATAATCCTGCAAATCAAATCTGGTTTGTCCAAATAGCCTATCAAAATTGGACTTACGATGTTATGAGCAACAGATGTTTCTACAAAAAATGAGTTGGTAGACCAACATTTTAATTGACGGAAATGTGAGAGGGCAATGGCAACAGGAGGGACATATGCTTTTCAATTTAAAATGTGAATTTGGAACAAATTTTCATAAGAGAAGGTTGCTTGGATAGACACAGTTGTAAGGCAAAACAAATAGTTGAGCCTCGCCATCATGAGTTAAGAAGCCCGAAGCAATGATTAAAAAATGAACTTAAATCATAGCTGTCCAATCCTTGTGAACAATGTTTATTTGAGAGAGAAGCCGAATCCAAGCCGATGATGGGGAAACGGCTTGGTGGAACAGTATTGATATATATATATATAGATGGTATCTTATAAAAACGAACATGGGAGTATAAAATAAGTCAACCTGGGATGACCCTATGTTAATACGGTCGAGTCAATCCAAACGAGTCAGGTGGACATGAGTTGGTAACCTCCCTCTTTTTCAATACTCTCTGGCACTCGTTCGTTTCTGTTGTCTCTCCAATCTCAGGCGTATTATGTACGTGTACATGTATGATGTGTGTGTGTGGAGAAAGAGAGATAGACTCTGACCTCTTGTGTGCTCTGTCTTCTACTTCGTCATTTCAAGCTTTGTATGGTGGCTTATCCTTTTTCCCTCTTGCTTCGTCTTCCCTACTGAGTTTAATCCATTTTTCCCAGCGTTTACAAGAGGTATGGGTTAGTGAGATGTTCCTAAAAGTGAATTAAGGGTAATGATTAATAGACCTTGAAGTGCTCGTAGCATATAGAATTGTTGATTGCTTCTTCGGTGAACTGATTATTCATTTGTATAAATAAAAATATATAAGAGATAATAAGTTGGTAAGAGTCCATGTCAGGTTTCAAAGTGTTGTATATATCTAAGCTGCTAAGTTTCCTTATTTAACAATCCATTTTCTTTACTTATCAACAAAGGATAAACATGAATGCTTTGTAATTTTAATGAGTCGAAGTAATTGTCTTGTAGAGTTCATTGATGAAGAAACAGCCAAACATCTTTGGAGCTACAGTGAGTAGTGGCAATATATTTGTTACTTTGTTTGCTTCCTTGGTGCTAACTGAAACTACTTTAGAATTTATGGAAGTGACTGGTCACTGTACATGAGAAGAAAAGAAATTTTGGTGAAGCTATTGGAAACTTGTTGCAGTAAGATTTTAATTAAGCAGTTGCATTCGCTGTGTTTGAAACCATGTCTTGCACATGATAGGTTTATTGCAACCAAGCTTAACGTACTATATGCTAAATATGCATCAATGAGGCATGCACATATATTGTTCGAAGAAACACCTTACAAAACTGCTTATCTATGGAATTTCATGCTCAGGAGCTTATGTTGGAAGAGAGCATAGGAAGAGACCTTATGCCTATTTTGCTAAATGATTGTTAATGATGTGATCGCTAAGGACAGACTTGACAGCTTCACGTTGTCTGTTGCTCTAAAATCATGCACAGTTCTTTTGGAGCTTGATTTGGGAAAAAAAATTCATGGATTTGTTAAGAAGAAGATGGATATGGACATGTTTGTGGGGTCAGCTTTAATTGAGCTATATTCAAATTGTGGACAAATGAATTATGCTGCCAAGGTTTTTTTGGAATAGTCAAAACCAGATGTCTTTTTATGGACTTCAATGGTTACTGGGTATAAGCAGAATGGCAATCCTAGAGCATTTAAATCCTGACCCAGTGACACTTATTAGTGCTAAATTATCTGATTTTAAGCTTGGAAGTAGTATCCATGGTTTTATAATAAGGAGGGGCTCTACCACGAAATTAGCTTTGGTTAATTCATTGCTAAATTTATACGCAAAAACTGGTGCCATCACGATTGCAGCTATTTTGTTCAAGGAAATGCATAGTAAGGATATTATATCTTGGAGCACAATGGTTGCATGTTATGCCAATAATGGAGCTGGAAACAACACATTAGATCTTTTCATTGAAATGATTGATAAAGGAATTGAACAAACTCAGTCACTGTAGTTAGTGCATTGTGAGCATGTGCATCCACCTATAATTTGGAAGTAGGCATACAAATTCATAAGTTGGCTGTTAATAAAGATTTTGGATTGGATGTATCAGTATCTACGGCTCTGATCGACATGTATATGAAACGCCATTAACCTGAAAATACTGCTAATATCTTCGAAAGAATGCCCAAGAAAGAAGTAGTCACATGGGCTTCTTTGATAAGTGGGTATAGTCAAATTGGAATGGCACAACTATCAATGGAGGTTTTCTGCAACATGTTATATCATAGACCTCGACCAGAAGCAGTTGCCATAGTGAAGATTCTTACTGCTTCATCTGATTTGGGGATTCTTCAGCAAGCTTCTTGTCTACATGGTTTTGTTCTTAAAAGTGGGTTTGACAGTAACGTATTTATTGGAGCATCTCTCATTGAGTTGTATGCAAAATGTGGTAGCATATATGATGCCAACAAGGTTTTCAAAGTAATGATAGATAGGGATGTTGTTGCCTGGAGCTCAATCATTGCAACATATGGACTCCATGGGCAAGGAGAAGAGGATTTTAATCAGATAATAAATGATTCAGATGTTAGGCCTAACAATATAACCTTCCTTTCAATTCTATCTGCTTGTAGTCATGCAGGTTTGGTTGAGGAGGGCATAAAGATGTTTGATATGATATTGAATGAGTACCAACTAAAGCCACAATCAGAGAATTATGGTATAATGGTTGATCTTCTTGGTCGCATGGGAGAATTGGATAGGGCAATGAACATAACAGAACATATACACATACCAGCTGGGCCTCATGTTTAGGGAGCCTTACTTTTTTTGGTCAAAAGTTTAGGGAGCCTTACTTGGTACATGTTGGATACATCAAAATGTAAAGATGGGGGAGATTGCACCAATGAATCTTTTCTCATTAGATCCTAATCACGCAGGATATTATATACTTTTATCAAATATCTATGCTGTTGAGAAAAATTGGCATAAAGCTGCAAGGCTTATGATGTGATAGTGGGAATAGGTTGAGAAAGATAGTGGGACAAAGCATGGTTGAAATAAAAATTGAGGTTCGTAGTTTTGTAACTAAGAAAATTAGATTTATGATGTACTAAGAAAATTAGAGGGAAAATTGAGGGCAGAATGGTGTGCTCTTCGGCTACAGGAGTAGGAAACTTTGTATGTTCTACTCATGATTGTTTGTGATCCAATGTCTGATTTGCAAGTTATACTCAAGTTTTCTGACTCCAAAGTGTTTTAGTGCTGTTGGGATATCGCCCATGTTTAATCTGACAGTGTTACACACACAAAGCAAGGGCTTATTCTCCCTCCTTCTGCCATTTATACTTTGCTTAACCTCCTACAGGTAATCTTGAAGCTTTCCCAAGTCCCTATCATTTTAACTCATATATCTTATTACTCCATTCTGTTTCTTCTCTGAATTCTTATCTAGTCTCCCTTCTAAGTGAATACTGATTGTTGAGTATGTTTGTGTAAACTGGCACCCTTGTTCTCAGTGGTACTCGCTTTTTCTTGATGATTGTCAGAATTTCACAGTTGTTTTAATAACATCCGAGAGAAATAAATCTTTTGCTACACTTGTATGTTCAATTCCTACTTGGATATGCATTATTGGTCTGTTTAAATATTTTTAAAGCTTTTAATTTGTAACATGTTAGAGGTGTTTTTACTTTTTGTGATTGAAGACCATCACTTTTGTAACTGGGCCCGTACTCTTATGTGATGTAATGGTTTTTATTGTAATTTTAAACAAAATAATGTGTGATGGTATTGAGATTTATAAAGTATTATTAATCAATATATACAATAAATGTTGAGCCAGCTGATTAATTTAAATTGACTAATCAAATATAACAATATGACTTGCAATTACATTTTCAACTAGCTTATTGGATGGCTTATAGTCCTCTATCTAGCTCATTCTGTCAATCTGAATTTTGAATGGCAAAGAGGGATTAAGTATGATGCAATTTATTCTAGAATTTCTAGTTTCCCTTCCATTTTTTCACTGTCTTATTTCTTTTACTGAGATAGCTGCATTTCTTTTTCACTCTTTGCAATTTCATTTCTTGGAAACTCATTGAGTTTTTTCTTCCCTTATTTTCAATGATTCTTCTTTCTTTATTTCCTGTTTACATTATCTTTCTTCCTTTACCTTTCTTTGTCTTCTGCATTTCTTATTTCTTTTTGGCTCTTTAAATGTTCTGTCTCTATTCTTCTTCATTTTTCTCTATTCCATCTCTTTACTTAACTCTTTCTTCTATTCCAGTTTTTTTACTTTTTCTTTACTTGGATCATTGGTCTGGCAGAACAATTTACAGGATAAGGATGGATGGATACTTCCCAAGCTTGAAGGAAACCAGTTTTACTGCTTTTACTTGAATTGGTGATTGTTTCCTTCTGGTTGTATAAATTATTTCAAATCAGGGAACTTTCCATTGATTCTGCTTCATATATCCATTAATATTGTTTTTTTGCACGTAGGAGTAGTTGTTTAATTTCCATAGTTTTTCCTATGTTTGATATCTCTCTCTTTCCCCCTCTCTATCTATATGGACTAAACAACATATTATAGCTTTTATCCAATCAATATTTGAGTGTCATGTTCTTTTTATGGATAAGGGTCCTACCACACGTCATGTGATTGTATAAAATCGACAATGGGAGTCACTATGGTTCTTTTATCCAGAAAAGGCAATAATGGGAGTCACTATGGTTCTGGCCCAACAATGGAGGGATGGAATTGGTGCTGTGATGTGCATGTTAGTTATCACTCTCAATCCTTTTTTTGAATCCTATTTTTTTATGTTTAATGTTTTGCAAGGAGATTAATTAACTGACAAAGCAAATCATTTGATTTCTATATGATATCAGTCTTGAAACAATTGTTAATTGCCATGATTGTTTCTGAATAATATTGCAGTTGAAGCTTATGCCATCATTTTTTTAATATGGTTATTTGATTGGGTCATATTCAAGTATAGTTAGGCACAACTGGGATGACTTTCTTAAAGGTGTTTTTTACATTTACACGGACTCAAACTTAGACCTCAAATTGGATTTATTTTTTGAAAAGTATATCTAAACATAAATTATATTGCACTTATAGAATTTTATCCCAACTTCAGTTTATAAAAATCAGTTGAAATTTGCAAATATTAATTCAAACAAGCTCTCAAAAGTTTCATTCCTTTCTTGCTTGCTAACTTAATCTTATTGGAGTGAGAAACATAAGGACTATTTCCTAGCAAAGAAAGCTCTTTGTATGTGTTACTAGGATTAATATTTTCACTGATTTTTTTTTTTGGGTTGGATGCATTGCTAAATAAGAACTTGATGTCTATCACTCAGACTCATCTTTAGTTTGAGCTTTCCATGATTGTATGAAAAGAAGAAGAAGAAGGAAACATTTCTTTATCATTAATGGATCATAGTCAGATTCCTTCTAGTGCACATAATCCTCTAAGAGGCAAGTGTAGATCATACTTGAATCTTTAGAGACAAAAGCGAGAAATTATAAGTTTAGGTTTTCAGGAGAAAGAAGAGACTTAGAGAGAATTACTTTATTATAAAAGGAAGTTGGCACAACTTGTTCTACCCTCTAGGACTAGTAAGGCTTCCTTATATAGTCCTTGGGGACAGGACGAAGCATTTTTGCATAAGACTTGAGATAAAGTCAAAGCTTATAAGATTCGCACAAGACTTGACCCAATATTAGCATAAAATAAAGTTGACAAGATTCTCACAAGACTTGATATAAAATAAAACTGACAAGATTCTTACATAATCTAACACAAAGTTGACATAAAGTAAAGCTGACAAGATTCCCACAATGACAACTCACCATTCAGACTTACAGATAGACTGCTGATTGAAGGAGAGATTGGAGTATAGTTTCTCCAATTCCTTCTTGGCTATGAGCTATCAAGTCTAAACCTTCTACAATATCAACATTTTGCTGGTTACCTTTAAAAAAAATATGAAGATATAATCATCGAAAAATTTTCATTACTAGTTGTCTAAGAATTCATTTCTTATGAGGGCAGCCAATATAAATTGCAAACAAAGCTGCCTTTTTTGAGAAATAAACTAAAACAACAGCCAATTTCTTCCTTCCACCTAAAGAGTTATTATGCCAATATTTTAAAAAATAAAAAACAATTCATAAAAAAGTCGTGTGAACGAAAAATGTTTTTTGAGTACGTACTTTCTTATGTTGACATAAACCATTTAGCTTTGAAGTAAAGCCATTTTTGTTAAAAAAAAATAATTTAAAATTGGTGTATTTATTACCGTAGGAAACTACACTATTCCTAAATGTATGGGCTAGTAAAAGAGTTTATCTTAGTTTTACATTTAAGACCACAATCCACTTTTTCTTCTAAATTTATTTAATTTGTTCTCCAAATTATTCCTGCTAATTTGTATGTAGTAAGAGGGATTTTTCTATGAGTTAGTTCTCAATGCAAATAATTAGAAAAGTATTTTTTTTAAAAAAAATCAATGTACATTTCTTACCAATAATTGATTTAACTAATATTTTTAATATTTATAAATTAGTTATCTAGTTTCTAAATTTAGCATTGAAGAAAAACCAAAATAATAGTTTTAGTGGAAGAAATATACCCAATATATTTTGGTAAGAAAAATGTGACTGTTTATTTTATTTTAGGGTTAATACAATCTTCAGTCTTTTAAATTTGTCGTCATTGTGGTTTTAGTATATTAAATTTCAAATCGTAGGTTTCGGTTTCTCAAATTTCATTTCGTTCAAGTCCTTATAACTTAATAAAAATTTAGACAATTTTACTCCTCGAAGGATTAAAAATCATAGTTTGAAACCAAAATGATGATAAATTTAAGGAACCAACGATTATATTAATCAAATATTTTATTTTGGACTTTGTTTAATCTGGGTTGACCAGATTAATGTGGGTTGAGTCAACCCAAACGGGTCAGGTGAACATGAGTTGGGTTGACCATCCTCCCTCCCTGGCACTAGCTATCTTCCGTAGTCCTTGTACTTGTACCTCATGCGTGCTTCATCTTCCACTTTGTCTTTCAGCTCGTTCGTTTCCTTCGGGCTTTGAAGTGCCCGTGACCTTTAGAATTCTTTGTTACTGTTTAGTTAAGAAAGTTGTTCCTTTGCAAAAATAACAATATATAATAACTAATTGTTTGATAATAATGCAAGTGGGGATTTAGCTTAAATGGTAGAGCACTCGCTTTGCATGCAAGAGGTACATGGTTTGATCCCCTGCATCTCCACTTCCATATTTGTATTTTTCATAGATCCTTACCAAATCCTGCTTGCAGTGATTGTGAGCTTGTGGGTTATTGCTATCTCCATACTCATCAATCTCATTGTCCCCAAGCTATATATGGTAAAGCAAAGTTTTTTACACTTGGAGATATAAATAGCTGTGGATGCCTATGAATGATTTGAGGAAACTTGCTTGTCTAATTTCAATATGATTGATGTTGGCAAAAAAAAAAAAAAGTCAATATGATTGATACTCTTGTTTTGTAGGATGAAATATTTCATATGCCACAGGCTCAGAAATATTGCAAGAGAGATTTTTGTAAGTTGGGATACTATGATTACTATGTCTCCTGGCCTGTATGTTCTTGGAAACTTTAAGCTTGTTGCCTATACATCTGAATAGACATGTTACATACATTTGAATTAGACATTTAATACTATAGCTGATTGATCTGGTTGGCTGAATAAAATGATGTAGAAATATAGAAATGCAAAAAAAGTACTTCCTTACTTCTGACTTTAAGTAGTTCCATTTAATTTGGAACGGTAGCATTGATAAAATTACTGCAATCAGAGTTTTTCCTCCTTTCATGTTTAGACTGTAATGCTATGATCTTTAAAGTCATTAAAGACATGTGATTGTGGTAATTGATGTCATTAAATTTTTGCGATGCCGTTGTTTTCTGAAATAATTGAGTATGTGTATACGGCATAAGTTGAGCTATATATTATTAAAAGTTTTGTTTATTGATCTCATTTCATTCTTTCGATTTTGTCGAATAGTATTTGAAAACATGGTGATTGATACATAGACTTTGTTTAGTGCTTCTCATGTTTTAGGAGCTTGAATAGTCCCGTATAGGCAAATATTTTTTAATCACCGATAATTTCAAATACCAAGGTTGATCTTTGAAATATTAAAGCTTTTTAGTTCCCATTTGGATTAGTGGTAGAGAAGTGGCTTTTTTTACCATTTGACTTTTGAAAAAGTAAGGTAGGATTAAAAGTGAAATTGTATATGTGATTTGTGTTTGGATTATCGGTGGCAGAAATGACCTTTTTTTTAACCTTAAACTTGTTTGGATTAGAGTTTGAAAAACCCGTTTAGATATAAAATAACTGAAAAAGGCATGGATATTATTGAAATACTACACACACACATAAATTTGATAAAATAAAGAAAGTTCAATTATTTTATACTTTTTTTTTATTATTGTTCTATTTCTTTATGTTTTGTTTACCCTATTGTAAACAAGCGAATGTTTGAAAAATTATTTGAGAAGCCAATTTAAATGGAAAAAGTAAGAAAATGCATGAATCTTATTGAATATTACACACACTCACACACACACACACATATATATATATATATATATATTTATATCATTTATATTTATTGTACTAATTGAAGTGAAAAATTATAATTAAAATTTGATAAAATAAAAAAATTTCAATTATTATTAAAAAAAGGAAAATACACTAAAGTATTTAATTAAAAATGAATAAAATTGTATTTAAATTAGAATATATGTACGAAATGGATCATTATTGGATCACCAATCCCTGATAAAAAAATTATTATTTATATATTTGAGGATAAAAAATGTTCAGTAAAGTACTTATTATATTACACATTTATGGATGAGTATTTGTAAGAATGTAATTAATTTGATGATAAAAAAAAAAAGATATCATTCCTTAAATGTAAATTCTCCTCTACTTCCTTCCGTCTCTCTCCTTATCCATTGTCATCATCTATCATGGAATTGGAACCCCACTTGCTCCTTTCTTCCCTCCCTCAATCCTCTGATTTCTCTATTCAACATTTTGGGTATGCTTCATCTCTCTTTCTTTTATCCTCTAACGTCGTCTTCTTCTTCCACATCTTTCTCTCTCTAACTCATTTTCCTTCTCTGTTTCGTCCCTATTAGCTGCAAACATTACAGAAGGAGGTGTAAGATCATAGCACCTTGTTGCAATGAAATCTTTGATTGTTGCCATTGCCATAATGATGCTAAGGTATTCTCTTAATGTTCTTTTCCTCTCTTAGATTCTTCTCATTTCTTTTACCATCAATTTTTTACGAGCTCCAAACCGTGATGAAAGAAGCAAAAAGCAACTACTCTGAGCTTCTTGAATAAGCCACGGTTGGATAAAAAGCACAATTGGTTCAGAAGCTTTCCCAAACACCAAAAATTTACCCACTGTGCTTTTGGGAGAGTGGCCGCAAATTTGGACCCTTGTGCCACTTTCCCAAACAGGCTCTTAGGCATTATCTTTCATCTTCCCATGTTGATTCTTTGTTTCTAGGCTTTTACTCTGTGCAAACTGTTGGTTGTGTATGGGTGTGTCAAAGAAAAGAGTCTCTTCCGACATGACACATCATTTAGACGTGTCTTATACCCTTCCATCATCTATAAAAAGGGGTTTGTTGACAAAAGAGTTGGAGACATCAATCTTCATCCTCCAACTGTCCTTCTCTTCTTTGGCATCTAATCATTAGTTCTTTCATCTTTCTTTAAGGTTCTTTATTCTTAGGGAGTGCCTCTTCCCAATTCACTGAGAGTTGCGGAATATCTCTTAAGGAAATTATTCTTAAACACAACTCGAACCGAATATTTTCTTGTTCCTTGCAGATTTTGCCAACACTACAATTCTTTGATCATTCAACTATGTCTTAGAAGTCATATACACATAATTTTGTATGACATAAGCACTCACGTGCAGTCATCACTTGATAAAAAAGGTGATGCTTCAAGCAGTGGTTCTATCCTTGTTTTTCCTCCACTAGTTCTTCACTTTTCTCTATTATACATAAATCATATCTGTAGGTAACTATAGTTATGTATCTTGCATGTTTGATAATAGAATTACTGGCTTAGTATTGGTAAGTTTCTTTTAGGAGTCTATTTCGTAAACTATATGTTTATAATGAAATTTCTTTGATTTATTTTGGTGGATATAATATTTTCATCCTTGTTGGAAAATAGCCTAGTCCACCCTTGGTGGATTGGGCCCAAGCCCAATAGGATTGGGGTCAAAGTATAAATTACATAAATGCTTGGGTGGATATATGTAATATTATCCAAAATATTATGAGTCATGTTTTTTGTCCGATGCAATATGACTCTTCAAGTGGCATTGTTTCACTGAAACAATATATATCTCAATCGAAAGGATAACTTGTCTCTCTGATGGAAGGACATGTTAGTAGAAGAAGGGGTGCATAGAACCCTATAAATAGGCGTAAAGGGATTCAGTTGAAATATACTTGAATTAACATACAGAAACTCTGCCACTGTGAATCCCTATTCCCTCTACTATATTTCTCTTTTTCTTCTTCCTATCGTGGTGTATTTGCTGTGCGTCACAATCGCTTCCGCTACTGTGATACGATTAGCGTGGGCACAAGAGAGAAACGGTCCCACTCCAGGTACGCCCAATAATTCTTACATGGTATCAGAGCCTGGTTTAGCCTGTATGAGATTATAATCCTCATATTACGATAATATGATGTGTATGTTATTATTTTCAAACATCTATATGATATTTTCTATAGTCACATATATATATGCATGCGGGGAACTTATTGATATTTGTTCTTGAGATTAACATGATAATATATGTATAATGCTTCCACTGTGTTTCTGAGTTTGAGAGTATGCTCTTTGTATAGGCATAAAGATATAGCATATGTAAATTTAGAATCATAAAACAAAAAAACTTAGAGAGAGAAAGCATGAAAAATGAAATTGTTTTTGGTATTGGGTCATTTTAAAATCAGAGAATTAGGATTTGAAATTAGTCCCATTGTGTAGATCTCGAAAAATAGATCGAAAACGACACCAAGAACGCCCAAAACGGACATCAGACGAAGGAGATACGGAGGAGAGAAGTTTCCGGGTCGACGGACCCGACCCATGCCTGAAACCTGGTCCGGGTCGACAAACAACCTCCAGCCTCCCAAACAACGTCGTTTCGGTTTAAAAATTTTTTTTTTGTTTTTAAAAGGCATCTGGGCCGGGAAATTTAAAAAAAAAATTGGTTATTTCAGGCCCAAAATTTAGCCCCAAACAATAAGGCCTAAAAAAATTGGTTATTTCAGGCCCAAAATTTAGCATATGTCCTATGATCATAATAGATGCGATCTATGGTATTATGTTAGGAAAGCGGCTGATGTATATTGAAGTGATATCTGGGCGAAAGGAAGATTACTTGAAATATACATAAATATGCTAGTGTCTGAGACATGTCCTTTTATGGTATTATTTTTGATAATTTCATAAATGTGGATACTATGCATACTAGAAAGGCAATCTAAGTTTTATACTGACTCAAAAGGGATTAGATTAGCTATGTGAAAGTGTATATAAGTGAATCTAGGATATTTAAGGCACAATATTAAAATCAAGCTACACTGTAATATCCCAATTTATGATTAAGGGCTAATGGCATTGAGATTTAATTGTAATTTGTTTAAATAAATATTTTGGAAGTAATATGATGTAAATTTGAGATGAATGTGTGTGGTATTTGAAATCAATGGTTGAGATTCATTATTGATGGGTCGGAATCCTATACATTGTGTCTATGTGAGCTCATAGTGGAAGTGGATGAGATAGTGACATGTGGCATAGTGGAGGCCTTTGGATGAGGCACTAGAGGACAAAATACTATTTTCCTATCTTTTCTCTCTCTCTCCATCGGTAAAGTGTGTGCACAAGGGGAGGAAAATCACATTGCATCATCATCCCTTCCATCTCACTATTTTTCTCTCTCCTTCCTCCATTTTTCTGGCGCAAGCTTGGGAAAGAGAAGAAGAAAGCTTGGATTTTTGGGTAAGTAAATGCCTTCCTTTGCTCAAACTCCCTTCATTAAAGTTGATCCTTGAGTTAAGAGCAACATTTCTATGGTTGTAGCTTGTCCATTGGTGGTGGTTTGTGGCCACACGAAATTCTGGACTTGGGTGAATCAAGAACTCCCTTTGAGAAAGTTGTTAAGGTGAGTTTAGGAAACCTTTCTATATAAGTTTTGTGCCAAATGATTTAACTTGGAATTTCTGGAATTTTGGACCCATTTTCAAAAATTAGGGTCTTGTGATGTTTGAATTGTTGTTGACATGGAATTAGTACCTTGTTAAGTGTTTTGAATGAATGGTATTGAATTGAAGCTTAGAGGTGAAGTTTGAGAACTCTATATTGATTTTGTGCATTGGGCAAAAACAGGGCATGAAATTGGGTTGTGAATTTGGTCATTTTGAAGTCACCATTGTGTTCCTTGAGTGATTTTGTGTGGGAATGAGCTTGGTTATTGATTTTGGGTTCATTAAAATCACTTGGGGAAAAGTTGGAAAGTTGTCTAGTCGAGCTCTGTTTTGTGCAGTAAGTTTGTATGAGTGTTTTGAATGACCAAATGGTATTGAAAAATTATGAAACTTTCCAGTCTTAAAGTTCACATCCCAATCTTCAAAATGGACATATATTTTGTGTCATTTCGTTTAGAATTCTGTGAGATATGGTTGTCCAAAGTTTGGGATGAAAACAGAACTCTGTTTTGGAGTAGTGTGTAGTTTTTGGTGATTCTGTATTTGTGTAGTGATTTCCAGTGAGAGGCTATATTTTTCCTTGAAAGAGGACTCATATACCTTTCATTTGACTTTGGAATCACTTCGTTTCGATTTTTCTAGAATTAGTTATGGTTTTTCGAAGTTCAGCCCAGTGTCAGGAAATTTCTGGGCCGCGGCCCAAGAGTGGCTGGCCGCGGCCCAAGCCTTTCTGACCTATTTTGGGCCGCGGCCCAAGAGTGGTGGGTCGCAGCCCAAGACCTTCTGACCATATTTGGGCCGCAGCCCAAGGATGGGTGGGCCGCGGCCCAAGCCTGTGTTCCAGCATTTAGTGTTTTCAAAAAGTGACTTTCAACCTATTGTTTCCCAACCTTTTAGGGCTTTCATTAGAGACATTTGTGGCCTCTTAAGAGTCCTAAATGATAACCAACTTAGTGTATTATGGGATTAAGTAATTGGAAAAGAGATTGATCAATTGTCCCTAATTTGGTATAGGATTTGATATATGCCGAACGCGTGAGCCCACTGTGCCAAAGATTGTCAGGAAAGATACAGATAGCGACTCCTCTCTTATACTTTGTGTAAATGTATTGTATGTTTGCTTGTCATTCATTGTGTGGATGCTGCTGCTACTGCTTTGTGATACCCTGTGCATTGAGATACCTTGTGGAGTTTTTGTGATACATTGTGCTTTGAGATGCTTGGTGGTGCTTTGTGCTTCGTGTTGCTGCTACATAGTGTTCACCGCGAAAGCGGGCGTTGTGCATAGTGAATACAGCGAAAGCTGGCATAGTGTTCACCACGAAAGTGGGCGTAGTGCATTGTGATTACAGCCGTGAGTGCTGTCGTATGTGGCGCAAGCCAGAGATCATTGTGAAGTTGCTGAACATGATAAACATGCATGCTCTATGTTTATATATTGTATGAGTGTCTTGTTGCTACTGTGATTCCTTAGAATCTCACTCTTTCCATATGACTAACCTTTTCAGACAGGGCGAGTGGCTCGAAAGGGAAGCGACCAACCAGGAGTGGTTAGGGCTTAGGGACATTTTATATTTGGATGTTGGTTATCCTTGTTTTGGTTTTGGGATTACTAAGTGTATATAAAATGTAAATGAATATTTTGGATATGTAATCCCCATTTTTGGGAACTCGCAACCCATGATATATATATAGATGAACCCGGGGTTTGCCAGGATTTTAGTTTCTGCACTCTGATATTTCTTATGTAATTTGATTTCTCGAGTAGTTATATCCGCATGTGAATGTGAGACCCGGAATTAATACGTTTTGAATTGATTTTGAGATACCTCATCCCGAGTTGAGGGATTATAAATTGTTTATTTGATTTTATTGGTCTCTATTTCACTTAAACTTCAAAATCCGGATGTAATTACCGTGAGGGGGTTACATACACAATGAAGGTTGTCTTGTGCTGGTCTCTGTAAAAGAGATTTCTAGTACATACACCTATATGCAGATGTCATGCCTATGCAGTCACGATAAAGCACCTAGTATGAAAGAAGGAAGAAAAAGAGACATATCTAATCCACCAAGTGTGAGTGGGAGATGTTGGAAAATAGCCTAGTCCACACTTGGTGGATTGGGCCCAAGCCCAATAGGATTGGGGTCAAAGTATGAATTACATAAATGCTTGGGTGGATATATGTAATATTATCCAAAATATTATGAGTCATGTTTTTTGTTCGATTCAATATGACTCTTCAAGTGGCATTGTTTCACTGAAACAATATATCTTTCAATCGAAAGGATATCTTGTCTCTCTGATGGAAGAACATGTTAGTAGAAGAGGAAGGGGTGCATAGAACCCTATAAATAGGCGTAAAGGGATTCAGTTGAAATATACTTGAATTAACATACAGAAACTCTGCCACTGTGAGGCCCTGTTCCCTCTACTATATTTCTCTTTTTCTTCTTCCTATCGTGGTGTATTTGCTGTGCGTCATAATCGCTTCCGCTACTGTGATACAATTAGCGTGGGCACAAGAGAGAAATGGTTCCACTCCAGGTACGCCCAATAATTCTTACAATCCTAGAGTCCCTCTTTCCTAGTATTTTGTATCATTCCTTGAGCCTGCATTTTTAAGGTAGTGATTTTTAACAAAGATTCCTGCCATCTAGAATTCTTGGCAATGTATAGATGTATAGATAAAAAAACGGATGGCCCGATGTACAAGGCTTCCACTATGTGGGGTTTGGGGAGGATCAAATATACACAAAGAAGTAGTTTTTAGGATTTGATGAACATATGTCCTACACAGACCTCAGGTATTTAGTTTTTAGGATTTGGTGAACATATGTCCTGCACAGACCTCAAGTATTTCTCGATGTTGTTTCTTGGGTTCTTACTAGCAACTAGGAAAATCATATACCATGTCATTTTTTAAATAAATCTCTGCTAGTTTTTGGCTTGCATGCCTACAAGTTCAAAGCAATAATCTACACCTCAATTTGGAACTAAGTTCAAGAAACTTAAATTTTATAGATTACCTGATACTATGTGAATTCTATCTATGCTTATTTTCAAGTCTATGCTTGGTCCAAATGAATCCCCTTATGTTTCTTTTTCTCGCATGCCTCTTTGGTTGCATATCATAAACATTTAAGTATTGGTTATTTTACATGGATATTGGGCACTATTGTATGCAACATTTGATGCTTATGTGATCAAGAGTGACAATTCTTGACAGTCTATTTGACACAGGAGAGTTCTTTTGATATAGCTCTTTGTTTTTTCCTTTGATTTATGCAATTGGTGCATTATACATAGTGAGTGTTTGTTTTAGCTTATTTGGCTGAGCTTTTTGTAAGAAAATATAAGCCTGCAAAATGAACTTTTTAAATAAGCCCCATTAGGTTACTTATTTTTGAAAATTTGCATGAGCTTTTTTTTTTTTTTTGCCCACAAAACAAATTTGGACCATGTTCCGTCACATCCATATAGCTGTGAGAAATAAATATTTAAAAATTGGTTAGGACGTGGGACGGTGGGGGCAAGGTTATACGATTGATGAATATAAAATACTCCCTACAATCCTAATTATAAGATATAGTTGATTTTTTTTGGAGAAATTAAAGAAGTTAATTAAATTATTTTAGAGGTTATATGCAATATTTTTTTGTGAAATTATGTATTTTGGCATCACATTTTCTAACTTCACTTTTTCCACTTATTTTTAATTTTAAATATCTTGTTTTCTTATAATTAACACAAGTTTTTACTTTTAAAAAAGCACTTATACAATCGTCAATCCAAACAAGTTTACTTATTGAAAATCACATATTCAATTGCTCATCCAAACATAAAATATATTACACAAACTGGCTTTTCTAAAAGGTCATTTTTAATAAGTCAGAATCACAATAAATCATTTTTCTCATCGCTATCCCAAACACACACACAGTTTACATATAAATGCTAAGTTTTATAGTGGTAGTAACTAATCCAATTTTATATATGTAGGCTGGAGCCTTTTCAATTGTTTTGGACAAACATATATTGCCTCTATCCATTATTATAATATCCAAATAATCGAATTGTTTGGTTCAATAACCTATCAAAATTAGTTAAAAGTAATAAATATGAAGAAATTATATTTTTTTTCCAAATATATCCTTAGTAAGAGTGAGGAAAAGATGAGAGAAAATGTATGAAAAAAAGATAATGAGAGAGAGTATACTAATTAAGGGTTAAATCAATTAATATTCGGGCAAACCCAAAGTGAATCTTATAAAAGGGGATGGACCGATTCAAAAATTTGAATCTTATAATAAGGGGCAGAGAGAGTATTATATGAGTGCTTTTTGTGGCATGTACTCAGATCATAAACATTGCCATAACCCATATAGAAAGAAAAATGCATCTTCTCCTTCCTCTTCAGGTTTACTATTTACTTATTTAGTAAAACCACCTAGCTATAATTTTTATATGCTCATGAGGAAGTACGCTGGAACCTGGTGATTGCAGAAAAGTTATTCCCATCTCGCTTCTATATATCTTATTTCTTCTTGCAGGCTTACTTGAGGATACTTGGGCAATCCTTTTAACGTCATGGCACGTGAAGTGGGAACTTTTGATCTCATTTAGCCCCTTCGTGGTATTTTTTAGCAACACCTCCAAAAACACAACATAAAGTATACTCATCCAGTCTTTAATATAAGATATATTTAAGGAGTTGATTTTTATCCCAAATATAAGACATAATTTTCATATTTATCAATGTTTTTCTAATTTACTCCTATTGATACTCCCTCAACAATAATTAAGAAGGAGAGGGAAGGAGGGAATTGAGGAAGATGACTAGAGTGTTTTAGAGAATTATCAACTTAACCAACTTCCATAATGTAATCAAATTAGATAAATATATCTTATATTAAAGACTGGTGGAGTAGTTTGAGTCATGTTCAAAAACACTGTCATTAGAACTTAAGAGATATTCCACAACTCCTTAGTAAATCAGGATGCAACACTCCCCAGGTTAAAATGATACTTCTTGTAGAAAGTAGGATGACAAAACAGTTGAAATATAACAATATAACTTAGGAGAAGAGAGAGGAAGGGAGCTCAAGGATAGAGCTCAATGTCACCTATGCTCTAACCTTGCTCTGACCATTCATCAAATATTGCTTTTCATAGGCAAAGAAAATGTGATCGTTGACAAGCCATAATAGCCATTAATGACGGCTTAATGATAATTAAAATAGCAATTATAGAACAAGGATAAGTGAATATTTAGTGCAATAAAACCATTTTAATGTCATTAAAACTTACTAATTAGACCACATTAAAAGTCTAATGGTTATCTCTAGCAATCAGTTCAAAGCAATGTTTTAAAAAACAAATCGGATGTCAGGTTGGAAAGGTCAGTGAATCATGGTTCAACCGGTTGGAACGGTTAAGCCGTTCAGTTAGACCGGTGACATAATAATTAAATTTAAAAATAATATAGTAGTATTATATATTACAATTAATCTTCAGTTTAATTTCATATGAAGTTAATAAAATTAGAAAATACCATTTAAGAATAACATTAAATCAATCATCAACCTAACAAAATGTATTAACAATAATAATTTCATGACTTGTCAAACATTGGTGGCTCTTGAATGATCCAAGCATGAGTTTCTTGAAAGATATTTGGACCATATCACTCTGATCCTATTTATAAGTCCTTTTTGACAAAAACATTTAGTCCAATTTATAAATCCAATTTCAGTGAAATAAATGAGATTGTGACTATTTTACCCCTATTTATTATACAAATGAAGAAATAATTTGAAGATAGATAGAGAAGAAAGAGTTGAAAAGTACCTATTCATAAATGAGGGTATAGTTATAAATTTATCCCATAATTATTGAGTTAACTATCTCTCCTTGGTATGTAAGATTTAGTTAAAATGAACTTATAAGTAGGACTAGAGTGGTAAATGTCATTAACTTCTTGAGGAAATGACTCAAAATCAAGACTTTCAACTCCAAACTCAGTGCTTCTAATTTCATCATTAACTTGAGGATAAACCTCATTGCCTTTTTCTTTAAAACATTTTTATAAAATAGTTTGCAACAAACCAAATTATTAAAATTAATAACATAAAATATAAATAAAATAAAGTAACATGTCTAAAATTTATATGCCATGTTTTTTTTCTTTTTTTTCAACATCAAATTTGTTAAAATTTTTTTTTGCAACGAAAAAAAATTCCACTTTTTTATTGGACCGGACGGTTTTTGAAAAATCGGTCTAGTTTCTGGCCTAATAATGGTTGACGGCCCAAAACCGGCTAAATGACGGTCTAAAATGGCTCCCTAAGAAAAACAGTCCAACACATATATCTAGCCCGCTTCAATGACCGCCGACGATCTGACTGGTCCGACCGACCGGTCTAGTCCGATTCTCTAAACAGTGGTTCAAAGACTTTCTTATTGGCCTTTTTACTAACTCAAGCTACACTTTGTTAGACATTAGGGTGTTTTCAATCTTGAATTATACGAGACTTTTTCCTTTAACAGTGCTATGGGTTGTTTTTCTTTTTTTGGTCCTATGGAATGGGAGTATTGTTTTGTGTAGGATTCCTTCTGTTATTATTATCCCTTGCTAATTCTATATCTTGTATTTTGCAAGTGCTTTCCTGTCACTTGAATTCGAGACAAACATTTATGTGAGCTATGGTATAATTATTAGAGTTGAGAGTGTTTGTAACATTCTAAATTTTAGTCACCAAAATTCCTTATATAAAAGGGAATAAAATGGTGAATTTTGACACATTTGGAATGGCCAAATAGTGATTACACACGACATGATTATGTTAAAAACACAAATTGTAAAATGTGGATGTGCTGCTAGTGTGTTTTTCTGTGTGGTAGTCTTGTTTTGTGATATTTTTAAATAGACAAATGATGTTTAATGCCTATGAAATGTTTCAGAATAAAAGTAGACTTATCAAACTTTAATTTGATAGGTCATATAAATCATTTGGAGCTGTACACAAAGAGTTATGCATTTTTGAAGTTAGCCCAGTGAAACTGGCAAGTTTATGTGATAGCGTTCAAAAATAGAAATTTTGATAATTATAAGCTTCCAGTAGGTTAAAGGCTATATTTTTTTTTCTAAAAGTAGACTTAATAAGGGTCACATAGCCTTTAAAACCATACTAATTGGACATCTATACAATTAGATATAAATTGTCAAAGTTTAATGAAAATTCTAATAGATTTCCAGCAAAGTGCGAAAATGGAAAAAAATGTAAGGGCAAAATGGTTATTTGACCAATAAAGTAAGAAGTCATTTTCCTTTAATTGGGATAAATTTTGGTTGAAGTAGGGAGCAAGAAGAGAAAAATATTTACTTGGTCCATATTAATTCAAGAGGGATTAATTATGGCCAAGTAAAACATACACATGTTTATTTGCATTAAACAATATTATTTCCAAAAGCAAATGGAGATATTTCAAGAAGCCGTATCCCTTTTGCTTTTTCATTATTTCGTTCAGCTACCCAAAAAGAAGATAAAATCATGAGAAAATGAAAGAGGAAAGAAAAAAGATGAATAGTGAAAGCTCTTGTGCTCTAGAGCAATTTTACCTCCGATTCAGCGTTTTCAGCTTCCGGAGTCTTCTCTAACGTTGTTCCTCTCATGGAGAGCAACATTTCTTTGGTTTTATATCTTCAATCAAAGGTGTTTAATTCTGTCTGGCTAGAGGAGGTGCTGCCGGAATCAAGAACAGATCACATATTCAAGTTCCGGTAAGTGTATGCTTCGATTTGAACCGAATATTCTGTGATTTCATTGAGTATTTCTTGAGATACCTAAACCTTAGATTTCTGCTAGAGGGAGTCTTTTAGGGTTTGATATTCGTATGATGATGATTATGATATTAAAAGAGGTTCTATGATGATTTTGGAAGTTTATGTTTAAAGTTACCTGAATTCGTTTTCTGGAGGCAGCGAACTTGCAATGTGTTTTTGATCAGTCAAACTGGGTCCAAATGCTATGAAATTTTACAGGATTAAAGTGAACATTCAGGGCTTTAATCTGATAGTATTTAAGCCATTTGGACTAGTAGATTGAGAGTTATGATTTTTCAAAGTTTGACCCTGAATCTGAAATGAAATCTGTAACAGTTTGAGTTTGACGAATTTCTTGAAACTGTGTGGTTATAATTGGGACTCTGTAATATTTTTCTTTGAAAGAGAACTTAAAGATCTTTTTATCAAACTTGGAACCAACTCGTTTGGATTTTTGTAGAATTAATTATGAATTTCCAAAGTCTGGTAAACAAAACTAGCAAATTAGGCTAACCTACAAATTTATGGCAATTGTGTAATGTCATTAGTAGTGGGCCAAATATAAGAGACATGTCCTAAAGGCCCATATAGTCCTATTGGACATTCATTTTCATAGCTCTAATAAGATGGGTATTTATTAGGGCCAAGAGAAGTCAAGAAGAAGCATCTTCAATGGTTGGAAAAGAAAAGGTACAAGGAGGGGACTTGAAGACAGAATGTAGTGAATTTACTTAACTTGCATGTATTTGATGTGTTTGCTATGTATTGATTTGTAGTATTGCTTTGCTTGATTATGTGAAGCATGTATGAATGAATGAAGCTCTGTTTCTGTTTATATTGTGGCCATTATTATGTTGCATGAAACATTGATCATGTAGAAGTGTCATTATGTGAACATGAGCCTGTAAGGCAAGTATATCTTACATGCATTGTTAGTAATTGTTTGCTACTAAGATTCCCTTGAATCTCACCCTCCCCAAGCAACCATTTAGACAGGTGAAAACAGAAGGTGTTGAGAATAAAGAAGAAAACCACACGAGAGAGATGCAATGGTGGAACGAAGAAAGGAAGATGTCTGCATGTCATTGTAACGGGTTCAGACACCTTAGTAACCTTGTGCGGCTACATTATTTGTAATTTTTATATACAATCCTTGCAAGAAATTTCTGTAATCGAGTACTTTTTATCAATATATTTATGTTATTCTTGTGTGCTCACCGAACTCTGCATTGCTACTCTGGTTAATATCAGAGTAAGTAAGGGTGTTGATAGTGTTGGCCAAAAAAAAAAATTAGAGTTGAGAGCAAGGGAGGAATCACAATTAGATTAAAAGTAACAGTTGGGAATACTGCCTATTGACACTACTAGAAAAAAGGGTTTTAACGTCCCTTTTTTTGGCCTTTCAACGTCTGAAAACAGAGGGACGTCTATGTGAGGGTCGTAGAAAAAAACGTCATTAACGTCTGTAAAATTGGGGACGTAGAAAGTGGACTTTAGACGTCCCCAGTTCTCTGGGGACGTCTAAAGTGGGACCTTAGACGTCCCCAGGTTCAACTGGGGACGTCTAAGGTCCACCTTAGACGTCCCCAGAAGAGCTGGGGACGTCTAAGGTGGACCTTAGACGTCCCCAGCTCTTCTGGGGACGTCTAAGGTGGACCTTAGACGTCCCCAGTTGAACCTGGGGACGTCTAAGGTGTCGCCAGCAGTACTTTCCACGTCCCTTTTTTATTAAGGACGTTGAAAGTTTTTTTTTTTTTTAAAATGGACCTTTTATACATATTGCACTGTCTGGAAAATATGTAAACTGCAGAAATAGAATTCCAACAACAGAGTAAAACAACAGCAGTTCAGCAGAATGAAAACAACAACAAACACAGTGATCAACCCAAGGCTACTACATGGCACACAAACTTTCAAACCACACAAACTACACAACAATCTATATCCAAGTCTACTACATGCCACACAAACTTTCAAACCAGACAAACTACACAGCAATCTATATCCAAGTCCCCAGTTTGTACAATAACCAAGACTAAAATCCAATCCATATCCAACAACAATAACGCTAATAATTATATGTACTACCACAAAAGTATGTCCTACACAAACTACTAAAGACTTTACTCTTCTGGTACACGTTGAAGAAGATGTCTAGCCATAAAGTCTCTGATCATATTTAAGTCTTCATATGAGTAGGCATCTTCATTGTCAAAAATCTGTAAATTAGAAAATAAGCTTAGATGAAATAATGAATGAAGTGAATGAATTCCCATTGAATCACAACACCAAGAATATTATCCTCAGAGAATGAAGAAGCGATTACTTGTTCAAAATCTTTCGTAATGCCACTCTGAATGATGTTATACATATAAAGCAAGACATAATATCCACATTCCCAGCCGCCAGGTTGTCGAGGGCACTATAAATCAAAAGCAAATGGTTAAAATCAATAAAGGCATATCTAAAACGACCGTCAATCAAAAGAACTTGATTTGAAACTACGTACCTTTGGAAACAACCATTTTGGATCTTTGCCACCTCTACGTTCGCGTGGCCCGCCAAGCGCTCGATACGTCGTGCATGCGCTATCATGAAAATGAAAATCAACATAAATTAGAATAATTCATTAAGTCAAGAATCAAGAAGCAATGAAATACAAAAAAATAACTTACTGGTTGAAGACGCTTTTAGTTTCTTTGTCTGGTCTTCTATTTAAGGAATCAAACCAGTAAACAACGTGCGACCGAGGACAGACAACACACAAACTCCAGTGATAACTATCACAACATATACAGATTAAAATGAAGTTAGATGGCAAGGCAATTATTTACTAAAAATCTCAAATACACAAAATTAAAATGAGTACCCTTGAACAATCGGTGCTAGATAACAAGTATACTCATCCTCTGACAATAAGAAGCCCACATAGTTCGTCCTTCGTTTCAATGTATTCTCAACCCTTGTCGTATGTGCAGGAGACAAGAATCCATATAAATCAACTTTCTGAGAGTCAATGCATATACGACGGAAGGAGCTATAATAGAATTAAAATGATGAATGTATTAGCTAGTTAAAATCAACTTAACTAAATGAATCAAAAAATGGGAAATAAAAAACTTACAGGATTGCAAATTTACCCCATCCAATATCTAGCTCCTCGAACTTCATGAACTGTTGTTTAAGATCATGTTTATCAATTGTGAAGTGATACTCTGTATTCTGGCCCACAATCCCTGGAGGCATATGCAAATCAATCTGGCGAATGCCTTTATAGATATGCTGCAATCGTGCTAAGAAGGGCCATTTCTCTGCTTCCTGCTCGTTCTTTTAGAACATAAAAACACATACTGTTAGTAGGATGTCAACACATCTCAAGTAAAAGTGAGGTAGTTCCATACCATTGGAGGTGTTTGTGGTAACAAGCCAATAAGAAGTACAGGCCAAAGGATGAAAGATCCTCTCGCCTGAGCTATCGTGGCAACCTCGTCATCAGGAATAGGGATGGCTGTACCTTCTTCCCCCTCTCGAACACACGTCACAGTCACCCTACGCAAATGCTGTGGAATTTGCTGATGGTGGTGGGTGGTAGCTTGTGTGTGAACGAGAGCATCTGCAACTACACGCAGCACTGGGGCATCCAAAGAGAGGATGGCAGGTTCTCCCTGCGCTGGAGGCGGAGAAGGGTCGCCAAGTGGTTCCTCCGCCGGGTTGTAACTTCCTTTGGTGCTGTGGAAGGCCGGGGATGAATGGGTTCTACGCTCGGTAGTTGCCATCTGCGAGTCAAACATCTTCTGCATTTCAGCTCGTATCTCAGGCATCATCTCAAGACGTAGCTCTGGCAACAGCTCTTGTCGGAGCTTGTCGCGAAGGTTGGCCTCGAGCTCTTGTGAGACTTCCTGACGAATCTTGGCCACAAGCTCCCTACTGGGTTCAGCTTGTGACGAATAAGGATATGAGGCTGGGCCAAAATACTTCGTGACACGAACTCCCACTGCCTCCCCTCGAACATGACCAGGGTGATCTGGCTTCCCAATCGCCGTTGACAAGATGTCCATCCGTCCACTTGGAGTGAACGAACCTTGGCTACTATGATCTTCCAGTTCATCCTGCAGCATAAAAGTTATCGTAAGCACTCCCAATATTATTAAATAAGTTTGTAATTATGCTCTAACTACTTACAATTCTTGCGGCAACCTCAGCAACAGTCGGATTTATGTACTTCCCACCCTTAAGCCTCCCTGCTTTCCATTTTTTGTGACGTGGTGGAGGTGGCGGGGGCTGGACCACTACGGTAGGATTTGATGTGGCTGCTTCCTTCAATTTCTCTAACTCTTCTGCCATCATCTGTCGCTGAAGCTTCCGATAACCACCACGAGACATGCAATGTTGATAGTTATTAGCTGCTTGCCTCTCTGCATTTGCTGCACTTAATGCCTTTTAAAGGAAAACAACGAACACCGAATCAATAATGTCAACTATATTCAAATAAAACACTATGATTACAGAAATCTTACCAAAAAGTTTGGATCTTCTCGTGATGCCATAAACAACCTCCAGTCCTCTGGAGACAAAAATGGATACTCATGACATGGATCCTGACCCCTCAAGTCCCCTCGAATGTAATCTCGTGTGAGCCTGTTCTTGAAATCTTTCCATCGTAGACGAACCTCCGTCATCCACTCCTTGTACATCTCCGCGGTGTCAGGGACATCATAGGTTTGCTGTAAGGTAAAAACATACGTTAATTATATTTGAAGCGATAGGAATAAAGATATAATACAGATGTATTGAAACTTATATACCAAAAGTTGTTGCCAAATCAAGTCTTTGGTTTTTGGTGGAACCAACTTCCAATTAGCATAGGTAATGCGAACTTTGCTTCGAGCCAAAAAACCTATGTAGCTAATGAAATGGTCTTCCTCCGGACTAATTGGTTTCATATCTTGATCAAAGTCAATATGCAACCTCTCCTGTTGATGGTTATGACGTGCTACCAATGCAGGCATTTTTGTACTGCCTCTAACCCTTCGTCTCGCAACCGGTTCACGTGTCGCATCACCTTCAGGCCTATTCATTTCATTGTCCCTATCACTTGGAGAGTCACCAGAGTCGTCCATATTCCTGTAAGCACAAAAATCATTGTCAGATAGGTGAATAAATTGTAAGTAAATGAATAAACTGAGACGTAATAAAACAAACAGCACACATTACTATTTTCTAAGTTAAGCTCTTACTCTAGATTGTTTCCCATATTCCTTCACCATGATCATTTCTCACAGTGTGTTGAACTTCATCTTTCATAATCCCTCTAATAGCTACTGGTAACAGTTGTTGCATCAACACATGATAATCATGGGACTTCATTCCCACTAACTTCAAATCGTCCATTGACACACACCTTCTCACATTCGAAGAATATCCTTGTGGTACCTTAATTTCATACAAACACCCACACAAACTTCTTTTCTCCGCTTTTGATAGTGTATGCGCTGCTGGCTCCATGTATGCCCTCCTACCATCATCTCGTATCTGTGGATGTAACCGTTCTCTTATTCCCATATCAACAAGGTCTAGTCTCGCATTAATCCCATCCTTGGTCTTCCCTGGAATGTGCAAAAGTGTACTGACAAGGCTATCACAAACGTTTTTCTCCACGTGCATTACATCAATACTGTGCCTCACGTCAAGACTACGCCAATATAGAAGATCAAAGAAAATTGATCTCTTCTTCCATATGTTCTTCTCACCCGAAGTCTTATGATTCTTACCGAGTAAGACATTGATACGTTCAACCTGACTGTAAACTTCCTCTCCGGTTAATGCCTTTGGAGCCATTCCATGCTCCGGCAAGCCGTTAAAACGCTTTCTTAACCTACGATACGGGTGGAATCTAGGAAGGAACCTCCTGTGACCTAGGTAGACCGTTTTTCTTCCATGTTTCAGTTGGTGGAAGTGAGTGTCTGCTTCACAGATCGGACATGCTTTATGCCCCTTCACACTGTACCCTGAGAGGTTTCCGTAGGCAGGGAAGTCATTTATGGTGGTGAACAGCATTGCACGTAGCTTGAATGACTCATTCTTATACGCATCAAACACATCTACGCCTTCCTCCCACAACTTCTTCAAGTCCTCAATCAAAGGCGCCAGGTAGACATCGATATCGTTTCCTGGCTGTTTTGGTCCAGAAATCATCATAGAAAGCATCACATACTTGCGTTTCATACAAAGCCAGGGAGGCAAGTTGTATATTACAAGGAGTACTGGCCACGCACTGTGTGTGCTATTAAGAGTTCCATACGGATTGATGCCATCTGTACAGAGCCCAAGCCGAAGGTTTCTCGGCTCACTGCCAAATTCAGGGAACATTTCATCTATTTTCTTCCACTGTGGAGAGTCAGCCGGGTGCCGAAGATATTTTCCGTCGGATATTCTGTCATCCGAATGCCATCTCAACTTCTTCGCCTTTTTTGCAGTGCCAAACAAACGCTTAAAGCGCGGTATTATTGGAAGATACCACAAAACTTTTACAGGTTGCCTTTTAGTCTTCCCATCGCCACAACCACCATCTTTCTTCACTTTGTATCGTGCGGTTTGACACTTAGGGCACTCACTCAGGCCTTCATACTCCTTTCTGTATAGTACACAGTCATTAGGGCAAGCGTGTATCTTTTTATACTCCATACCCATCATAGATAGGATTTTCTTGGCCTCATACATACGATTTGGAAGTATATTATCGTCTGGAAACATATCACACAACAGTTCAAGCAGCAATGTGAAACTACTATCGGTCCACCTACAAGTTGCTTTTAAGTTAACCAAATGTAATGTTCCTGTGAGCCGTGTGTACTTACTCCCAGGGTACAACGGTGTCTCTGCATCACTCCGCAGGCTGTCATATTCATGCGACTGCGCAAACAATTCTACCTCAACATCGTGAATCATTCTCTCCATTGTATCTTCATCTATGACATCCACAGCTTCCTTCTTGTGTGACGGACAATCAGTTACTTCCTCACCATGCCATATCCACCTTGTGTATCGAAGATTTATTCCATCACAAAGTAGGTGATCCCTTATAACTTCAACATCCCGTTTTCTCTCATTTAAACAATTGACACAGGGACAAAAATACATCCCATTTTTTGCTGGAACGTTTCTCCTAGCAAATTCAATAAAGTTTTCAACCCCATTCTCATATTCTTCACTTGTTCTCAGAGCATTCATCCAACTATGATCCATTTTATTACCACCTATGCCATTTCCAGTTACACTCAAGTTTAGAATAATTGAAAACACGGGGAATTTCCTTTTACAAGTATGTTTTTCAAAATTTTGGCAGCATTTCCCCTTAAAAGTGAGACATCCCAAAATCAAAATAACAAACCATCTCAGCTTAATATTTCAAAAACATATTCTATGCAATAATCCTGTTTATATTTTATTGTTTAGATTCAATTTTTGAGCCAATGAAAATTAATTCACTAGAGATTATTTTCTTACTATTTAACAACAACATCTACAACAACAATAAGAACAATAATTATAATAATAATAATAATTTATTTCTTAAGATTTCAATTTACCAATTTCTTAATTAAATATTCTTTATGAAAAATATGAATATCTACTAAGTAAATAAAAAATATGTTTATTCATTATATTCTAATTGAATGATAAGTAAATATGCTTGTTCAATTTTGTCAAATAATGAATATATATATATATATATATTAAATACAATTATATATACACTTCAGCAGCCCCAAATACGCAGGGCAGTATACATTGCCTAGTGTCTGGTCTTGCTTAGTACTTGGCCTAGCTTGAAGATAATTACATAATTTATGGGTTGATTTTTTAGTTAATGAGAATTTCATGTTTGTCAAAACAATGGAAAAAATCAAAAGATTAAAACTTGATGTGGTACGTATTAAATTCAACAAAATAGCAAAGATAAAGCTCAAGCACAAACCACACTTCAATTCCAGCACAGAACAAAGGCATTTTCCTAATCATTCACAAATTCATTCAAACCACACTTAAATTCCAGCACAGAACAAACGCATTTTTCCTAATCATTCACAAATTCATTCACAAGTTTAGTTTTAGCTAACCTCAAGCACAGAACTTTAGAGCAGATGACGACCCACGGTGGTAAGAGGAGCCCGACTGTGGAGAGAATGAGAGAGAACAGTGCAGAACCAGCAGAGCAAAGATGCAACGGTCTGGATGAAATAGAGGCTAAGAAGGAACAAGAAGAAATAGGGGAGAGGAGAAATGGCCTCGCATATTCAGAAGTGAAGGTAGGAGAATAAAGCAACAAGCAAGGGAGAGGGCGGGGACGGAACTCACGGAAGTGAAAGAGTAAAGTAAAAAAAAACAAGAAGCAGGGGAGAGGGGACGGAAGTGATGAAGGAGAGGGAGAGTAGAGAAAGTGCTCAGAAAAATCTGACACTCCACATGCACTGGTCATGTTGACCAGAGCATGTGCTTCAGCCTAAGACGTCCCCAGCTGGTCTGGGGACGTCTAAAGGCACCCTTTACACGTCCCCAGCCCAGCTGGGGACGTCTAAAGGCACCTTTAGACGTCCCCAGACCAGCTGGGGACGTCTAATATTCATCTTTAGACGTCCCCAGATGGCTGGGGACGTCTAATGTTTAAGCTTTAGACGTCCCCAGGCCATCTGGGGACGTCTAAAGTGTGTTATTTTTTTTTTCCCGCCCTACATAAGCTTTTCTGGAGTCTTTAGACGTCCCCATGTTTGTTGGGGACGTCTAAAACAGTCTTTAAACGTCCCCAAGGAACATGGGGACGTCTAAAACGCATTCAGGCGCGAGATTCAATTTTTTTTACGACCCAACCTTTTCAACTTTGATCTATAATTACATATATGCCACCGCCCCATATTTTGGGCGTCCCTTTTTCAAAAAGGGACGTCCTTTAGGGACTTTATATATATATTCTGTAGTAGTGTGAAAAAGAAAAACCCGTTGAATATTGTTCTTTTAGGGTTAAAGGTTAATTTTCCTCGAAGTTTTCACCGTGGGGCAATTTTGTCCCGGAAGCTTCTTGGGGGGCAATTTTGCCCCAAAAATTTCAAAAAGAGAGTAATTTTGCTTTAGCCATTATCCTAGTTAATTTTGACTGTTAGTTGTTAAATATGCTGAGTTGACAGTCCATATGTCATCCATGATATTTTTTATTAAAGTACAAATTTACTTTGAAAAGTTTTAAATCTTACTTTGAAAAAAAATGAAGCAGATGACACATGGACTTCCGGGGGCAAATTTGTATTTTAACAAAAATAATGTAGATAATATATGGACTGTTAACTCAGTATATTTAGTTAACTAATAGTCAAAATTAACTGAGATAACGGATAGGGCAAAATTGCCCCTTAACCCTTTTATTTATGAATATGTAATCATGAAATTTAACTTCTTCTTTAAAGAAAACAAACATTTATTTTAAATAAATTATTATTGTTCAAACTATATGAGATTATTTCATTTGATGATTGAAAAAATAGTTGTTGTTCAACAATTTGAATCAGTAATTTCAAGGGGTCAAAATGTAAAGTTATGAATTGTTTTTTCTTTTTTGGTGTAAGTAAATTGCTTAAATTAAATGAACTAGTACAGAATCTGCGCAATGTGCTGGTGCAAGTCTAGAAAACTATCAATTTGTATTGGTTTTCATTCCAGTAACAAATCTTGAGATTCTTATATGTAAATTGGTGATTTGAGATTCAAAGAATCAATGGAATATGATAAACTAATCTAGAAAGCCGCAGCTTTCAATGAAAAATCAAGAGATTGAGATGGAAAAATTAAGATGTCAAAATTCACTATAATGAGCTCAGTGTAATTTAATAGAGTTAGGAGCAGTAAAATTGGTGTCTTGACTCCTGCGCGTGACTGTTACTGCTTCCCGTATAGTGGAAATTGGGCAGACTATGCTAGTTTTTGATCAAATAGGCCTCAACTTATAATCTTGAAGGCATGCGTTTTGTAAGCTCAGGTCTAAGTTTTTAAAAGGTCTGATAAGATTTAAAATCTTTTTAAATACCTATTTATAATGTAGGTATTTTTAAAATCTCATATCACATATCTTAAAGATCGTAAGTATGTTTTAAGCCTATTAAAATTTGCATTTATGTAGGTTTTTGGTAAGATTCAAAGTCTCCAATTGTGTGGGCTTTGAATAGGGTCAAAGCCTATTTAAAATCTATATTAAATTAAAATAAGACTTGATTTAATTATAAATTGTTATATTACAAAATTATATATATATATAGGTCAAGAAGGAAAAGAAAAAGGTAAGGGTTATAGGCTTGTGGTCTAGGCCTTTTAAAAAAAAAATACTTGGCTTATTTAAACAAATAGGCCTAAAACCTGGTCTCTTTATTAAACAGGTTAAGCCTTAGTGATTTTAACAGGTCGATACCCCATTATAAGTATGACCTAGGCACTCGTAATCTCTTATCATCCCATAACTCAAACTCGAAGGGGGAGAGAGCTAATTTATTGGGAGTAAGTGGATTCATACTAAGATTGAATCTTCAACATTAACAAAAGAAATCAGGTCAAAATTAATGTTGAACATGATGCACAATTACATCTTGCTTTACTAATTCACATTCACATACACTATGGCTGCATGCCACAAGGATCACAGTGATTATGTGAATGGGGCTGTTATCCTATTTTTTAAGTAACCCAATTATTCAATATTATTAAATAAAAGATAAAAATGCATATTGTTATTTTAGATTTTAATTTATGGCTGCTATTTTTTATGTTTTTTAAAGTTCCATTTTATTATTTTAGATAATAACAAATTTGCTTGGTCATATGATTTGCTTTGAGATTTTGAAGTTTAATGCATTTTTTAGTTTTCCACTTATATTGGGAAGTTATTGTTTTAATCAAAATGTATCCTATAAATAGATGTGTGAAATCTATTATCGAAAATAGTTTAGGAGATTATAAAAAAAGGAAATAGTTTTGGATATTAGAAAATTTGTAAAAGAAATGCAAGTATTAGGATATTATATTAATATGCTAATTTAAACAATCTGAATAATTCAACCTAAACTCACAAAGTTAGCGATTTGAAGTTCTATATGTAATAAATAAATCAAAAGGTCGATTGGTTGAAGGATAAAAATGCACACGTGGGGCGGTGAGGATAATAGCTTGAATTTCGACTAGGAAGTTACCAAAAGAATCCTTGAGAAACGGAGGTGCTCGTGTGTCGCTTGGAGAACTGTTCACACCAATACTTTTATATGGTAAAAAAGTGTTTTTAATTAGAATGTATTCAAAATAATAACTTTTTAATTTCTCCAAATCAGAACAATAACAAATTATAATACGAACACAGAAAAATCAAAAGAACGCTAATAAATTCCTCTCACTTTCTAAAACGATCAATTATAATGAATGTAAACAGGATAACTAAATAAAGATACATAGAAGACAACATGGCACATGTGACACGGAGACAAAAAAAAAAAAAAAAAAAATCAAACCACGTACTTAAAAAGAGACTCCAACAAAGTAGAAACTCCAACAACAGGACATAAGCAAGTAGTGCACTATATGAAAAATCCTTGTAGTGTAACGCTGCAAAAGAAGGAGATCATAAAATGGAAGTTGATGAAGATTATGCCACTAACTTCACTTTTAAAAGAGAAAAAAGGGCATATACCTAACGGAACTTGAATAAAATAGATTCAAAACCACCAATAAGTCGAGAATCACATAATGATAATGTTAACACTTGTAGAACTGGACATTGGATTCTGGCAACAAAAAAAAAAAAAAAGAGAAGAACTGGACATTGGAAATTCCTCTCACTAAAGCCCACTAATTACAGCTTATTTATTCTATTTGCTTATTTTAAGAATTAAAATTTACCAAATTCAGCCTACCTGGTGTGTTTGGTTTGAGGGGAGGGGAGGGGAGGGGAGGGAGGTGATAAATTATAGTTTTTGTCGAGAGAAACCCGAAATTTACCTTCTCATTTTTTTTTAATTTTGGATTCTTGTCCAAAGTTTACCCTCTCATCCTGAATCCAAAATTTAAATACCTTCAACTCAAAAAGATAATTTAACCCCCTCCCCTCAAACCAAACATACCCTTAAATTTTGGATTTCTTACGTCCAAAATTATAATTTGCCATATTTCCCCTTCTCTTCCTTCAAACCAAGCACACCCCTGAACTCCACAGCAATAAATTATTGGCTACTTTTCTCTAGTTTAGATAAGATTTACGGCTTTTTAGGGTTTATTGTCAATTTTCAATATTCTAATAACAGGCCATAAAATAAAGGGAAAATCCTTTAAAAATACCATCGAAATAGGTAAATCTTGATTCAATACAGCGAAATTCTGAAATCCCGGTTCAATGTTGTATTAGTACGGATGAACAGTGCGGGTATGCGAAAAGACTATTTTGCCCTTCAGCCCTCCCTCTCGCCATTTTAGAATAACAAAACGAGACTCTTAATTAACAACTCTGGATTCTTGATTAACAACTCCGCTTTATTCTTTCACATATTTGTATCTAAAAAATATAGTGTTGTTAATGTAAAATACGGTGTTGTTAATAAAGAAAGTGGTGTTGTTATTGGCTCTGAAAATTAAATTACGAAGTTGTGAAACAAGAGATAGAAGTTGTTAATGTAGAATATGGTGTTGTTAATAACAAGACCGGTATTGTTATTGTGAAAGTAAAAAGAAAAAACTGAAGTTATTAATCAAGAATCAGGAGTTGTTAATTAAGAGTCTCGTGTTGTTATTCTGAAGTGGCGAAAGAGAGGGTTGAAGGGCAAAATCGTCTTTTCACATACTCGCATTGTTCATCTGTACTGACACAGCACTGAACTGGAATTTCGGAATTTTGCTGCACTGAATCGGGATTTACCTATTTCAGTAGTATTTTTAATGGATTTTCCCTAAAATAAAATATAAATATTTTAAAGCATAGATGTAATTATTTAATTTTAAAAACTAAAAAAACTGGGGCAAAAAGCTCACAAGGCTCGGACATACTTCTCCACGTTCCCGGGAAGCTATATAATCAGAAAATGGCGAGGTGTATACCAAAATTGCTAATTCATAACAACCCTTTACAAATTCTGTTTTGTCGGTTAAGTCTCAGTTAATTTCAAATCACAATCACACCTCAACATTTATAATGTAACTGATGAGACGATTTAAATCAGGAGAGAAAGCAGCGTTACTTGCTAGAAAAGAAAAATTCTTCAGTGGTGCAAGGCTTATCATATAACTGATGATTGAAATGGTTCGAGGAAAAGATGAGATGAGATTTTCTTGTGAACAATCTTTCCAGGTACTTTCATATGTGATTATAAATTTTTTTATCTCTTATTGTTTATGCTGTTTATTCCTTTACTTCTGCTATAATCCGCAGAAATCACACTTTATTTTTTTTATTTAATCCGATGCAATCATACTTAATTTTCTCTTTCATCCGATTCAGTTCGAGAAAACCTCAATATTCATTTTGTGAGGAATTTCTGTCGTGGTTTGAACTACATTTCTTCTCTCCGAAGGAAAAAGAGCCGAGGGAATTTTGTGGCCACCCATTTGGTGATATAGTTAAACATTTCCATAGTTCTGAATGTCTGATGCATGATTCGGTCCAACTCTTGAAGTTTTTTGAGATTATTATGCATTTTATGGCATTTTGGAGTAAATGGGTTGTGGTTGGAATCTCGTCCAATCTTTTTTTCAGTGAAAATAATCTCGCCCAATATTTAATTCATGATTTTGCATGACAGGATTGTTGCCATTCTTTAATTAAGAGTGAGTTGGTGAATTCAGCTGGTACATTGCTTGATACCGATGTTTTATTCCCATAATCTGGGTGATATTTCTGGTTGGTTGTTGCTCGGTTTTAATTGAGGTCTATAGTCAGATTTAGAAGAAATTTCTTGGGAGACATTTTTTGTCAGTTCTGGCTGTGCATTCTTTCTTATTTTGGACAAGATATGGCAACATTTACTTTTAAATCACTACCCCTCACTATGGAAATTAAAACCACAAAATTCATTAAAAATAAATATAATATATCTATGCAATATAACGGCAAGGGACATGTATAGTTTTTCCCCTTCTTTTTGTTCTCCTCTAATATTTCAAAGTGACAAAAACAACAAAAACTTTATCCTGCTAAGTGGAGTTGATTTCTAATATTTTAGAGTAACGTTGAAAGAATTTGTAAAGAACATGTTTCTGCTACAATCTGGTCATGCTATGTCAGTTTATGTGATACCGATCAAATACAATTTAACAATGAAATTCTTCTCTTTAGGTGTTGGCTCTCTTAGCTGCTAAGGGTAGCTAACAACTGATAAGCAAAATTTTGAATCAAATTGCTGTTTTAGACTTACGGTTAAAAGACAAATGATGTGGATAGTATCATTGCTATTAATCAATCGATATTGTTCTCTAGTAGTGGTCAATCAATGGGACATTGTTGGATAAAGTATGGTGGTTGTCTAGTGTAATGGGTAGTTTTAGAATTGGAACAAATCAGCATGAAAATTATCTTCTTCTTTGTGGTTGTTGGAAGTTGAAACAATGAATTTGCATTGATTTTTTTAATATTTTTCCTTTTGGACTATTCAGCATATGATATACATGAATAATACTCTTGAAAGCATCTTAAAAGTAAATGGAGTATTTAGATATGCATAACAGATTGACCCCTTCAGTGTCCTGCCTCGATTTTTTTGGGTTTGATTTTTCCTATATATCTATTTTCTTTTCTTTTAGTTATTTATCATTTTTCTGTCAAGTTCCTATCATTGATCATCATTTATATTTGTTCATTTCTAATGGGAAAATATTTCTTTCGGCAGGATGTCTTACTTTTGACGGATTTTAAGGGACTAATCTGATATTGGTGAAGGATCAAACTAATACAAAGTCATCACAAATTTTGTCAAGTAAGTTACATCTTGCAACTCTTCATACATATTTTTCAGGTTACACTTGAAACTAACGGTTTGAACCTTTATCTAGATTGTTTCATAAATATTTCTAATTTGAAGTCAAACCACTAATAAAAATTCATTGTGGGTTGTGTTCAATACAGAAAGGTGGCTGTGGGTACTAAATACTAATAATTTTACATTTCAATTATTTCAAATTTATTAAACAAAAATAACTGATACTCCCAATTATAGCCTTGAGTTGCCTGCATTGTTTTTGAAATAAAAAAGTTAGACTATATCTGTAGTGCTTGGGTCTAGTTAGTATTCTATAACACCCCCCCACATGTAATTTTCACAAGATTGTAGTATATTTTAAACTAAATTTTAACCCCATGCAGTACTACATATATAGATAGTTTGTGTAAATTTTCTACACTTTGACAAGAGTCATTATGTGTTTTCTACAACTTGAGGTAGTATTTGTTATTCTTGCCTTTAAAGAAGTCATTGTCATATGTATGTGTTTTGTTAAGAAAGTGTAGAGAAAGAAGGAGAAAGTGATAGGAATAGAGAAGAATTGCTACAGGGAGAGAGGAAAGGAGAGAGAGACTACAACTTCTCTGGCTAACTCTAGAAGGATGCTTTGACAGCCAAGGAGTGATCCACGATCTTTCGAGAGCATAAGCATTAAGAGACTCGTGGTTCAAGTGTCTCTCTTTTAATACCATTTTAAACTGGTAAGACGACTGCGCTTACAAAACTTGCAAATTCACAATGAATGAGATTTCCGTTTTGAACAATAATAGGTGGAGGTTTGATATTCTTGTATATGTCTTTAATAATGATATTTAACTCTTGGAGCTATTTATAGGAGGCCTATAAACATTATGTTTTCTCAAATTTTATCTTGAATATTTGCATCTCCGAGAAATTGCTTGCAGATTATACTTTGTAAAACTTTTATTCACTGCTCCCTTGCATTTAATCTTTTGACAAAATTATGAGAGCAATGTACGGTCTATGTCTGATGCAAATACGGTCTCATCTTATTCTTGCCCTCAAAAAGGGGGAATAACAAAAATTGAAATCCCTAGTGCCGATGCTCGTGTTTGGAGGCTGCAATCAAAAGAACTGTTGTTGTTATAGATGTCTATGCTGTTTGTTGCTGAACATCAACGAAATTAATATATGAATGTTGTTGTTCTAGATTTTATTGCAGTGATCTATTTCACTGTCCGGCTATCTTTCCTTTATAAAAATTTTCCATGACCATACTTTTCATTCATTTGGTAGGCTTTGCCAAAATGTTGTCATTTGGAGGCAAATTTCTTTTTGTGGTTTCTTTTATCTCATGTTCTGAAATTTGGTGTTGTATGGGATCTTTCTATGGCAGGGCATATTTATTGGATTGTGAACCCATTGATACAAGACACCAGCCAAGAAATACTATTTAATTTTTAATATCTCAGATCTGGAAGTATCATTGTAATAATTGTGCTATTGATTTCATTGTGATTATAAGGCACACTAGATTGTTCATAGCTATCTTACCCTGTTGAAGCTCTTACTGTAATATAATTGAACCAAACCTTATCTTGATGTGTAGTTAGAGATCACAGTGGCCTTGCTCAAGTCTTACTTCTATATCTAAATCATCATTTCTTTAATTTTACCCATCTCGTCAGAAGAAATTGTGATCCTGATTAACACTTGAGGCAGGGCAAGGAACTCTCTCCTAAAAGCTAGTTATTAAGGTGGGAGAACCAGCTTTGCTGAGTATATTGTAAAACATTCCATACCACTAAATCTAGAAATTGTGCATCCTATATTACCTAGATTTCCGTCAATTGATCATCCTTTTAAAGCTGGTTCCTCAACAACTCCATTTTGCGATACTTCACTTAACTTCCTTGTTGGTCAAAACCCCTTGCAGGGAGCCCTTTTTAAAGTTTCCAACTATTCATTTTAATACCAATTAATGGGCAATCTGGTAGTGTGAGAACCCTCCCCCAAAAGATATCTATTAAGGTGAAAGGACCAATCCACTCAACTCCACTGAACATCTCATCTCGATGTGAAATTTTAGATTTTCCACATCACCTTGGTTTCTTTGAGTGTTGAACTCTGTTATAACCATTTATCTTTGAGTCTACTCTAAATCACCTACCCCATAGTTATTGATAGCGCTAATTTGAAGCTAGGTGATACAGCTCTTGCCACTATGTCACATGTGTAGCCTTGCAACTTTCTTTAGATCTGCTATATCTGTGCTACAAAAGATATTTTTGTTTGGCCGTGGTTCACTCCATAAACCCTACAGATAAATAGGGCAGCATACTTAATCCATCCTTGCACTATCAAAATTGAGTTCTTGTGATACCATTGACCCAATCTCTTCAAACAGATTGATTGTTAATTTGCAAGGTGGACAAGGAAACTTCTCACGAAATGAGGGGAAATTGAGGGATTGCATGATGATCATTAAGAGGCTTTTCTTTTTTGGCCAAGTCATTAAGAAGATGTTTTATTTTATGAAAAATGGGAACTGGTTTAGACATACTGATATCTTAAGCTAAAGCAGAGGCTCAAGCTTTGTTGAACATTGATTGTTTTAAGTACTTGATATTGTGATTCATAAATCATTATGTTCAAATGTTTCTTTTAATGTAAATTTGGGTGCATATTCTAGTTATTACAAAATTGTGTTCTGATTTATATTAAAACATGTTTGCTACATTTTCATATGGCTTGTGCAATTATATATTCTGTGCACCTTTCAGCTTTTTGGAGACCTTTGTGCAAGAAGTGTGCGACACATGATTAATAACTATGCCTCCCCCAAACCCATCCCCAACTAAAGACAAGTCTGCAGAGAAAAACCATCAATCCTGAACTGTCTATGTTTGAAAGTAAACTATTCAACTTAAGTGCTACTTCTTTCTTTAAGAAAGAACTAAAATATAAGATCACCAAAATCATTGTTCTGTTTCATAGTTTTATATGTGCTTATTTGATATTGAAATCACTGGATGCTTGAGCACAAGTTTGTTGATTTTTGCATCATAATGATGAGTAATAGTGATTGAATCATTGTGCTCTCTATTTTCTTAAACTGTTTGCTCATAGTTTAAGCCTTATCTATTTAGCCCTATACTGGCTAACCCATTTTCAAGAAATATGAAAACTTTATTCTATCATTCACTAAGAGGAAGCTAAGGAATCTCTTACATATGAAAACTTTATTCTATTATTCTAACAAATAAGCATTAGGCCTATTTTCTTAGAAATGCGAAAAAGGTCCAGAAACTCGAGTATGCAACTTTTTAAAAGCATGTTTTGGATAATGTTCTGGACGAATACGTGCCATAACGTAATCAACTACATTAAACTTTGAAAATGACAATATGGATTAGCAGATATTTTGTACTGTTCATTGTCATTGTTCATTTACACATGATATCAGCATGTAATTCATGTAGGTGTTGGGCAAAGGATTCTGCAGATTTAGCAGTGCAAAATGACAAGGGGATTGGCATGAGGTCAATAGGCTGTTTAGGATTAAAACCTTGAACAATTTGAAAGGAGCTCATTCCTATGGACCTATTCACTGAGTTATTGTAGGCAAACTCTCTGCAATTGGTAAAACCAAATCACAATTCTTTAGCTTATCCCCAACTAGACACCTTAACAAATTTCCCAAACTACGATTGGTCACTTCTGTTTGACCATCGGTTTGAGGATGAAAAGCAGAGGAAAACTCAGTTGAGTACCAAACTATTTCCAAGGGTTTTCCAAAAGTAGCTTACAAATTTAATATCCCTGTCTGAAACTATTTTGGTAAGTAACCCTTGTAAGTGCACAATCTCTTGGACAATCTCCTTAAAGAATATTTTTGCCAAGTGCGAAGCATCTATAGTATTGCTACTAGGAATGAAATGAGCCATCTTAGAGACCCTATCAACCACAACCAAGAAATGAGCCATCTTAGAGACTCTATCAACCACAACCAAGATGGAATCATGTCCTCAAATTGTGCGTGGTAATCCCAAGACAAAATCCGTGCTTAAATCTTTCCAGGGTGCTTCAGGAACGGGCAAAGGAGTGTATAGACCAGCATTTTGCTTCTTTGCTTTAGACATGTTCCAATTGAATCCTTGAATGAACTCGATCCACTTGGCACACTTAGAACTTAAATGCCATTGTGAATTAATAAATCAGAGTGCTTGATGGTCTAAGTATAAAACAAATTGCTGTGGAAGGAGGTAATACTTCCAATATTCAAGAGATATCTTACAATTACGTAAAATTCCTTGTCATAATGGAGTATTTTTGCTTCGCGTTATTCAACTTCTCACTGAAGAAAGCTACTGGATGACCTTCTTGACTCAAGATTCCTTCAATTCCTTGTCCCGGGGCATCACAAGTAACTTCAAAACATTTTCTAAAGTTAGGTAAGGATAAAACAGGAGCTTCAGAAAGCCTCTTCTTGTTTTCTTGAAAAGCAAGTGATCCTGCTACTTGCCAAAAGATATATTATAAGCTAATATTATTTTCTATGGTAAGTTTTTCTATATTTCCGATCATTCCTTCATTGCATTTTGATCCCTGATACTTCATTCTTTTGGCTTGCTTCTTCAAATTGAGTCACTGTAGTGTCACCTATAGCATCACAATTCTTTAATTCTTTTATTTCCATAGTTGTTTAGGAAAGTCACTTAAAAGGCCCAATGCAGTTTATGTAATTGTTTTTGCGCATTTTTAGGTATTCAAACAAATGGTGTATGCCTTTATGATTGTTTCCAGAAAGAAAATAAAGTAATATCCGATGGTACTTTATAATTTGCAGGAAAATGAACCAACAAAATCAGGGATCAGGGTTTTCAAATCCTTATCCTGGAAAAAGGAAACGTGGGCGGCCCCGCAAAGATGAAAGAATGGTTCAGGTAGAGCCTTTAAGATGTTTCCCTGACACTGTGATCAACCCCAACCAACCAGGGGGCACGACTGGTAGTAACATTGCGATCAACCCCAACCAAGCAGCGGGCACGACTGGTATTGCTAATGACGAAATGGTTGGGAGGGTGGTTACTGGTGTAATTGAGGGTGGTTTTGGTGGTGGGTATCTCCTCAAGGTTCAGATAGGAGACCCTCCAAACTATTTACAAGGTGTTGTATTTCAACCAGGGCAATATGTTCCTGTTACTCCTGAAAATGATGTGGCTCCTCATCTTGAAATGATTCAAAGGGCAAATTTTCCAATTCCAGTTCTCAACCCGCAGGCTCAGATGCAAAGTTCTATTCCCTCATCAGGACAAGGTAGCAGACAACCTATTGAGCTGCAACCTCCAGTTAAGGACCAAGTTTCCCCAACTGAAATCCATTCTGGCACCTCAAGTACGCTCCAGAATCAATCTGCATATGTTCAGGCACCCATGACTAACATTCCAACAAGTGACTCGCCCATTTCTGTCGGAGGAATACCACAGATTTTATCAGATCCTGGGCAGGGGAGTCAATCTGCATCTGTTCAGGCACCCATGACTGACATTCCAACAAGTGACTCGCCCATTTCTGCCCAAGGAATACCACATATTTCATCAAATCTTGGGCAGTGGAGTCAATCTGCATCTGTTCAGGCTCCCATGACTCACATTCCAACAGGTGACTCGCCCATTTCTGCCCAAGGAATACCACAGGTTTCATCAAATCTTGGGCAGGGGAGTCAATCTGCATCAACCACGAAGATGGAATGCGACAGAATTGTTGAACAAGATACATCCAGACAGGTAAAAGAACCCAGTGCAGATGAAGGAACAGAAAAGGATTTAAAGTCAACAGCTAAAGACACCAACTTGCTTCTAATGACTGAAAATGTCGACAGGGAGCTTCAAACTGGGCAGCACTTTGGAAGTTCTGTCCAGCTGAATGAACAGGTGCAGGATTTACCAAAGATTTCAAATTTTGAACTCAACCAAATGCCTGCACCTGTTGAACCTGAGCCCATGCAAAGTGAACAGATTCAGGATAAACCGATGAACTCAAATATTGAACTCAACGAGATGCCTGTATCTGCTGAACCTGAAGCAATGCAATCTGAACAGATTCATGAACCAAGGAACACAAATCTGGAACTCAACAAAATGCCTGTATCTGGTGATCCTGAAAACGTTCAGTCTGTAGACAAGCTTGAGGATAAACCTGACTCTCCAAAACCTGAAGATGGAGCAGACGTTGCCACTTCCGAGTCCAGGTTTGGCTCTAACCGACCCGATTTGCTAGAGATGAGTGATCCCTAGAAGCAAGGTCCTTCAGATTCAGGTGAGATTATTGAGGATGATGTCATTCAACCTTGAGGTGACAACAAAGTCTGTGGAACCTGAAAACCTCATTAGACCAGACATTCTTTGAAAACTATTGCTGAAAATGATTGAAGACTGTTGGCATTGGAAGAAAAATTGTTTGAGCCCGGAATAAATCACCGATGCTAGTCTTGCATTCTGACAGTGTTAGTGCAAGTGGATTAGCCATTTAGCTTTAGTTTAATAGTTAGTGCCAATTCTCTTGTACAGTCGGCTTATCATTTTGGCTTACTTAGTCTTGACTTCAATTTTGGAAATTTTGTTTTTTCCTTCCCCAGTGAAGTTTGCTGTTTCTCGTTGGTTTCCTTGTTAGAGGAAAACGTACAATGTTTTGGGTCAATGACTGATCTATAGATGATAGGTAGGACTTAGGAGTGACAACAGTGTTGTTTCAGAAGTTGGATGATTTTTTCTTTCTTTTTTATGCCAACTGGATGATTTTTTCATAGAACCTACCCTCGTATGGAATTTTCAATGAATGTCAAGTGCCTACTTGGGTAAAATGCCAAGATAATATAAATAGGCTGCTATCAACAAAAGTTATGCAAGTTTATTGGCAGATGTATTAACTAAAGAGACCGAAATAAAAAAAAACGTTTATAAAGATAAAATAATGCTATCAGCAATAAATCATGCAAGTAGCTCTTTGTAACAACATTTGATCAGTAAAAAATGTGTAACTGTTGGAATTTTTAATTTGCACACAATAATTTCTTGGTTATATTTTTAATAGGTAAAAGGTAATAAATTTTTAAGAGGCATGATGTATGGGGTAATAAATTTTGGAATAAAATATGTTGCTTGTTTTTTTAATATGTGCGAGATATCAAATTATACAATATAATAAGTTATGTTTTGAAATAAAGAAATGGTTTTCTGTATTCATTGTTAAATATAGTTATTTATTGAGTTTGATTTTTTTTAAAAAATAGAGTGGTGGTGTTTAAAATTTGGAAAAATGCCAGTGCTAATTTCCACATCAGGTTTGTTTTCATCAGTGTTTTCAAGCTCGGACCGGATTAGCCGATCCGACCACAAAACCGTCGGACCAGTGGTCCGACCGGTCTGGTTTGGCTACTAACCCCGGTTCGACCGGATTTCATGCGGTTTGACCAATTTTTTCACGGTTTGATCGGTTTTTTTAATTTTTTAAATATTTTATTCAAATTTTCATATAAATAATTCTAAAATCTTCCTTTTCTCACTGATTTAGCTTCGGTTTGACTCCGATCTGACCCACTAACCCTTGGCCCAGTACCCCAATCGATTCAGTGATCTGTTCGAATTTCAGAACTTTGGTTTTTATCGTTGATAGGAAATTCACAACTTGTTTTTGAATATGGGAAGTCTTGTGTAAAGTTTTTTGTTTAAAATTTTTAATGATTCTTACATATTATTAATATCTACAAAAAGTACCACTTAGCGATTGGGGATGTAGCTCAAATGGTAGAGCGCTCGCTTTGCATGCGAGAGGTACAGGGTTCGATCCCCTGCATCTCCATTTTCGCCGCTTCACCTTTTTTATGTTTAGCTTTCATTTTCGACATGTTTTGTTAAGTTTTGGTAATTTCATCTTCGACCTATTTTTTTTTTGGCCAGACATGGCCTCGAATAATGCTTCTTCGAACCAGAACAACCCTCTTCTTCAACAATCATCTTCTCCGCCACCACCTCCGCTCACTAGCAACCGCCTTGCCGGAACCCCACCTCGCCAAACCCATCACGCCGGTGAACCCCCAACAGCTCCTCCGAGTGTGCACCGTTCTCTACCAGCAGCAGAAATCGCCGGAGCCCCGCCTCCATTCCAAGCTCCGATCCTGCGAGTTTAATCTCACCCACGAATTCTTCATTCAGGTATGCAACAACTTCCCCTGTTCATGAAGACCTGTATACCGCTTTTTCCAGTTCACGGAAGTAAACCATTCGTTCAATCACACCCCCATCTCCTGCAACAAGATGCTCGATGTCGTCGGGAAATCCAGAAACATCTAGCTTTTCTGGGGACTTTTACAAGGGATGGGACGGCGTCGTTTAGTGAACGACAAGACATTTCGGATTGCGTTGACGGTTTTAGGTGCTGCTAGAGAGCTAAAGAAGTGCGTGGAGCTCTTCCACTTGATGAACTCCAATGACTATTCCTGCAATTTAGGGACTCTGAACAAGGTGGTTGAGACTATGTGTGGAAATTAGCTTGTGGTGGAGGCTAGATTTATTGTTTTCAAGTTAAAAGAATGGATAAAACCCAATGGGATACTTACAAGCATTTCTTGATTCAGGTCTGAGCAACTCTATCTAATGTACAAGGAAGGATCACGATGGAGGGATACACCATTTGTGAATACGGGTCAGGTTAATCCAAGCGGGTCGGGTGGACATGAGTCGGTAGACTCCGACCACATGCGTGCTCTGTCTTCCACTTCGCCATTTCAAGCTTTGTACGGCGGCTCGTCCTTTTCCCTCTGGCTTCATCTTCCCTGTGAGCTTAATCCATTTTTCCCAGCGTCGAGAACAGGTATGAGTTGGTGAGATGTTCATGAAAGCAAATTAATGGTCGTGTTTCATTGGCCTTGAAGTGTCCATAGTGTATAGAATTGTTTATTGCCACTTCGATGAACGGATTATTCCGTTGCAGACATAAAATTATATAAGAGATAATCAGTTGGTAAGAATCCATGTCTGGTTTAAAAAGTGTTGCATATAGCTAAGCTGCCAAGTTGCCTTATTTAAAAATCCATTTTCTTTACTTGTCAACAAAGGAGAAAGATGAGTGCTCTGTAATTTAATGAGTTAAAGTGATTGCCTTGTAGTGTTCATCGATGAAGAAAGATGAGGGCATGTCTGATATGTATTTCTTTTGGCAGAGGCTGATCAAACAACTTTGGAGCTGCAGTGGGTAGTGGCAACATAGTTGTTACTTCGTTTGCTTGTTTGTTGCCAACTGAAACTACTTTAGAATTTATGAAAGTGACTGATCACTAAACATGAGAAGAAAAGAAATTTTGGTGAAGCTATTGGAAACTTGTTGCAGCAAGATACTAATTGAGCAGTTGTACTCACAGTGTTTGAAATCGGGTCTTGCCCATGATCGGTTCATTGCAACCAAGCTTAGTGTACTGTATAATAAATATGCATCAATCAGGCATGCACATATACTATTTGAAGAAACACCTTACAAAACTACCTATCTATGGAATTCCATTCTTAGGAGCTTATGTAGGAAGAGAGCATGGGAAGAGACCTTATATCTATTTCGCCAAATGATTGTTAATGCCGTGTCCGCTAAGGACAGACCTGACAGCTTCACATTGTCTGTTGCTCTAAAATCATGCACAGGTCTTCTGGAGCTTGATTTGGGAAAAGCAATTCATGGATTTCTCAAGAAGAAGATGGATATGGATGTGTTTGTGGGGTTGGCTTTAATTGAGCTGTATGGAAAATGTGGACAAATGGATGATGCTGCCAAAGTTTTTGCAGAATATTCAAAGCCAGATGTCTTTCTATGGACCTCAATGGTTACTGGGTATGAACAGAATGGAAATCCTAGAGAAGCATTGTCTGTTTTTTCTCGTATGACTGTGTCTGAGCATTTAAATCCTGACCCAGTGACACTTGTTAGTGCTGTTTCTGCTTGTGCTAAATTATCTGATTTTAAGCTTGGAAGTAGTATCCATGGTTTTATAATAAGGAGGGGCTTTACCACGAAATTAGCTTTGGTTAATTCATTGCTAAATTTATACGCAAAAACTGGTGCCATCAAGATTGCAGCTATTTTGTTCAAGGAAATGCATAGTAAGGATATTATATCTTGGAGCACAATGGTTGCATGTTATGCCAATAATGGAGCTGGAAACATTGCATTAGATCTTTTCAGTAAAATGATTGATAAAGGAGTTGAACCAAACTCAGTTACTATAGTTAGTGCATTGCGAGCATGTGCATCGACTTCCAATTTGGAAGTAGGCATACAAATTCATAAGTTGGCAGTTGATAAAGATTTTGAATTGGATGTATCAGTATCTACAGCTCTGATTGATATGTATATGAAATGCTATTCACCTGAAAATGCCATTAATATCTTCGAAAGAATGCCCAAGAAAGATGTGGTCACATGGGCTGCTTTAATAAGTGGATATGCTCAAATTGGAATGGCACACATATCAATGGAGGTTTTCTGCAACATGTTATCTCATGGAACTCGACCAGATGCAGTTGCCATGGTGAAGATTCTTACTGCTTCCTCTGATTTGGGGATTCTTCGGCAAGCTGGTTGTCTACATGGTTTGGTTCTTAAAAGTGGGTTTGACAGTAACGAATTTATTGGAGCATCTCTAATTGAGTTGTATGCAAAGTGTGGTAGCATATACGATGCCAACAAGGTTTTCAAAGTAATGATAGATAGAGATGTTGTTGCCTGGAGCTCAATCATTGCAGCATATGGACTTCATGGGCAAGGAGAAGGGGCTTTGAAATTATTTAGTCAGATGGTAAATGATTCAGATGTTAGGCCTAACAATATTACCTTCCTTTCAATTCTATCTGCTTGTAGTCATGCAGGTTTGGTTGAGCAGGGCATAAAGATGTTTGATATGATGTTGAATGAGTACCAACTAAAGCCACAATCAGAGCATTATGGTATAATGGTTGATCTTCTTGGTCGCATGGGAGAATTGGATAGGGCAATGAGCATAATTAATCATATGCCAATGCCGGTTGGGCCTCATGTTTGGGGAGCCTTACTTGGTGCGAGTCGGATACACCAAAATGTAAAGATGGGGGAGATTTCAGCAATGAATCTTTTCTCATTAGATCCTCATCATGCAGGATATTATATACTTTTATCAAATATCTATGCTGTTGAGAAAAATTGGCATAATGCTGCAAGGCTTAGAACATTGATAAAGGAGAACAAGTTGAAAAAGATAGTGGGACAAAGCATGGTTGAAGTAAAAAATGAGGTTCATAGTTTTGTAACTTGTGATAAATTGCATGCTGAATCTGATCAGATTTATGATGTACTAAGAAAATTAGAGGGAAAATTGAGGGAAGAAGGGTGTGCTCCTCAGCTATAGTAAGATGAAATTTTGTATGTTTTACTCGTGTGTGATCCAATGCCAGATTTGCAAGTTGTACTCAAGTTTTCTAGCTCAAAAGTGTTTTATTGCTGTTGTTATATTGCCCATATTTAATCTAACACTGTTACACACAAAGCAAGGGTATATTCTCGCTCCTGCCGTTTATGCTTCGTTTAACCTCCTGCAGGTAATCTTGAAGCTCTCTATAGTTCTTATCATTTTAACTCATCTATCTTATTACTCCATTTTGTTTCTTCTCTGAATTCTTATCTAGTTTCTCTTCTAAGTGAATACTGATTATTGAGTATGCTTGAGAAAACCACCCCCTTGTTTTCAGTGGTACATGCTTTTTCTCGATGATTGTCAGAATTTCACTGTTGTTTTAATAGCGTCCGAGAGAAATGAATCTTTTGCTAAATTCTTTATATATTTTGTCTTTTATAAAGAAAAGTGAGTTTATCAACTTTGTGGATGAATTATGGCCTCAAATAAGTACTACTACCTCCGGTGCTAAATATGAGACCCAATTGATTTTTTTGAGGTGATTAAAGAAATTAATTAAATTACTTTAAAGTATTTATATTGATTGTATTTTCTCCAAACTCATTTGTCTAAGTTGTAAAACGATATATAATTTAATCATAAACAATATATGATATGATTAAATAACTTATTTAGCGTTTTTTATCTCTTCAAAAAATGTCAACTAGATCTTATACTTAGGATCGGAGGTAAAATAACGATTTTCGCGCTCCTCTTTCAAAATATTTAGTTCGACGGTCCAAATCTGATCTTCACTCAACCCCACAACTTGCTCGATCTTTTAGAACATGTAACTAGAAAGAATATGAAACTATACGTTTATTCATATATCAAACTGAGAGGATTTATAAGGTATTTATGGGAGAGAAACAAAGACAAACACTGAGTGATTCACGGAGAGTGGTTGAATGAGAAGTCGACAACTCATACCACTGAATAGCTTCTTGAACAATATCATGCCATCGATCTGATTCTACGTTCCTAACACTCTCCTTCAAGTTGGAGCGTACATGTTAATCGAGCCTAACTTGTTACAAATATAGACAACATGAATCCCATTTAAGTCCTTAGTTAGAAGATCTCCCAATTGGTCACTAGATGGCACATGCCCTATAGAAATAAAAGTCTCCTTGATCTCATCGCGTACAAAGTGACAATTTATCTCAATGTATTTTGTACATTCATGAAACACAGAATTAGAAGCTATATGTAGAGTAGCTTTATCATCACATCACAATTTCGCAGGCAATGAAGTGACAAGACCGACTTCCTTCATTGATTGGTGAATCCACACAATCTCCTGTACTGACTGAGCCATGGCTCTATACTCAGCTTCCGTACTCGACTTAGATACCACATCCTGCTTTTTGCTCCTCCAGGACACCAAGTTTCCACCTACAGACACACAGTATCATATGGTGGATCTCCTGGTAAACTTTGGCCCAGCAAAATCCGCATCACAAAAACATTCAATCTTGGTGTGGCCATGATTCATGTAAAGTATACCGTAACCAGGCGAGCCCTTCAAATAATGTAAGACATGCTCCAAAGCTTCCCACTATGTAATAGTCGGCTTGGTCATAAATTAGCTAAGCACATTAACTGGAAAAGTCACATCAGGGCGAGTTACCATGAGATAGTTCAATTTCCCAATCAGTCTACGATATCTCTCAGGAGATGCAAATGGTTTGATTTTCTCTGGAGCAACCCTTTTCCTCACATTTTCAAGTAGCTCGTCATACAATATGCTATCATCAATATCCAAAAAAAGATTAGGAATCATGGGAGAGCTACTTGGTGCTGCTCCATGCTTTTCAGTTTCTTTTAACAGATCAAGAACATATTTCCTCTGTGTTAAGAGGATACCTTTCTTGCTTCTCATAACCTCGATCGCAAGAAAGTATCTTAACGGACCCAAATCCTTTTTTTGGAAATGAGATGTAAGAAAAGCCTTGAGTGATAAGATTCCTGAAGTATTGCTACCAGTAATAATAATGTCATCGACATATACCACTCAGAGAATCGTGCCAGCATCCGCCCGCTGATGAAACACAAAATGATCACACTTACTTTGATTCAAACCAAACTTCTTAACCACAGAACTAAATTTGTCAAACCAAGCACGAGGGCTCTGTTATAAACCGTATAAAGATTTCTAAAGATGACATACCTTCCCATACTCCCCTTGAGCAATAAAATCAGGTGGTTGCTCCATATAAATTTCTTCAAGAAGGTCACCATTCAAAAAAGCATTCTTAACATCAATCTGATGAAGATCCCAATTATAGGTTGCTGCAAGAGAGATAAAAAGATTATCAGAAGATAACTTGGCCACAAGGGATAACGTGTCGGAATAGTCAACACCATACGTTTGAGCATAATCTTTAGCAACCAAACGAGTTTTCAAATGTTCCAAGGTGCCATATGCTTTTGTTTTAACAATGAACAATTATTTACACTCAGTAACTTTCTTGCCAAGAGGTAAATCAACAAGAGTGCATATAAACTTCTTCAAGAAGGTCACCATTCGAAAAAATATTCTTAACATCGAGCTGATGAAGATCCCAATCATAGGTTGCTGCAAGAGAGATAAAAAGACAATAAGAAGATAACTTGGCCACAGGGGAGAACGTGTTAGAATAGTCAACACCATACGTTTGAGCATAACCTTTGGCAACTAAACGAGCTTTCAAACGTTTTAAGGTGCCATATGCTTTTGTTTTAACAGTGAACACCCACTTACACCTAATAGCCTTCTTGCCAAGAGGTAAATCAACAAGAGTCCAGGTACCAGCCTTATCAAGGGCCATCATTTCCTCTTGCATTGCATCACACCAACTAGGATGGGCTAAGGCTTGGTGGAGAGTAGTGGGAAAAATGATAGAATCTAAGTATTCTATAGAGGAACAAGATAGAGGAGACAGGTGGTTATAGGAAACAAACGATGAAATAGGATAGGCACATGTACGTTTACCTTTATGTAAGGCGATGGGTAGGTCAACAAAAATATCAGGATTATCAAAATGGTCGTCAGAAGGAGCAGAAGGATCAAGAGTATCATGCACTATTTTTGGTTTGGGTTTAGTGGTAGGAGCAGGAGGAACTGAATTCAGATCAGATGCTGAAGTGGGCACTATTGTTAAAGCATGAATATGAACGACGAAATTACTTTCCCGAGGACGCGTCTGATAAACATGATGTACAAGTGGTTTTGCAGGTGCCAGAACAGACGCTTTCATTGGTGGTAACTAAACCTCATAGACCAATATATCATCAAGACTGGCACTTGGTGTAGAGGATGAAGATGGAGTAGAAACAGGAAAGAATGGAGTCAATTCATGGAAGGTAACATCTATAGACACAAGATAACGCCAAAGGGTGGGAGAATAGCATCGATAACCTTTTTGAACCCTTGAATACCCTAGAAAGACACATTTAAGAGACTTGGGATCTAGTTTGGTAACAGTAAGAAGGTATCATGGACAAAACAGACACAACCAAATATTTTTGGATCAATGGGGAATAAGGGGTTGGAGGGGAAAAGAGTTATGTAAGGGATATCACCATTAAGAATAGGAGATGGCATACGATTAATAAGGAAACATGCCCTTGACACAACATCAGCTCAAAAAGATTTCGTAACATGCATTTAAAACATGAGAGCCCAGGTGACCTCTAATAAGTATTGGTTTTTTCTTTTGGCAATACTGTTTTGAGCAGGTTGTCAGCACATGAGGATTGATGAATCATACCATGCTGAAGCATATAGGTTTGAAATTGAGCAGAGAAGTATTCTTTAGCATTGTTACTCCATAAGGTTTTCACAGATACACCAAATTGAGTTTTAATTTCAACACAGAAATTGTAAAAGTGAGAAAACAACTCGAAATGATGTTTCATTAAATAAAGCCAGGTGGTTTGAGAAAAATCATCAATAAAGGTAATGAAATACCGAAATCCAGACTTGGACTCAACATGACACAGACTCCAAATATCAGAATGGACTAAAGCAAAAGGGGACGTAGCCCTTTTATTGATACGAGGTGTCAGGTGAATATGATGATGTTTGGAAAACTGACACGACTCACACTTTAAAGTAGATAAATGATGAAACTGAGGATACATCCTCTTCAAAGCGTATAAATACATATGACCCAGGTGACAATAAACATCGGAAAGAGAGGAACCACTAGAGCATGCAATTGAACGCAGCACCCGATCATCAAGAAAGTAATGGCCGCCAAATTCATATCCCCTACAAATAATACGCTTCGTCATGAGATCTTGAATCAAACAATGGTCAGGAAAGAGTGAGATATAACAGTTTAACTGGTGAGTAAGTTTGCTAGGAGACAAAAGGTTAAAAGCAAGATCAGGAACATTAAGGACATATGGGGTAGGTGTAACAGTTCCAGATCTAAGAACACGGGAGGAGGAACTAATAGCAATCATTAAGGAAGAGGGGTTAGCATAAGGTGTATACATAGAGAACAGATGATGGTTACTTGTCATATGATCAGTAGCACCAGAATCGATGATCCACTTTGAAGACGAAGTAGCAAGACATGAGTCACAGTTACCTGTAGCAAGGGCAGTAGGTGTGGAAAGAGCATTATCTAAATTGTTAGAGGATTGAGCCATATGAGCAGCATCGCTACGATGCAGCTTGTTTCACAACGTACGACAAAGACGTTTTGTATGACTAGGTTCTTTGCAATGGAAGCAGACAATAGCTCCAAGATTCTGAGGATTGATGCCTTGTCGAGGAAGGCTTTTTATTAGTAGAGATCAAATTTGGAGTACCATTCCCTTGTCTTGGGAAGCCCTGGGTCCTGTTATTAGTATGGCGACAGCTAGCTAAAGCACTAGCAGGAGGATTATAAACCGATTAAGATAAGCTATTAGCATGTAGCACACGGAAGTACACATCCTAGAGTGATGGAAGCTTAGAGCTCGATAGAATCTGAGAACAAACTATCTCATAAGTTGGATCAAGAGCAGTAAGAAAGCTCATGATGGCATGTTTTCCATATTATCTACTTGTGTCTGAAGGTAAGTTGTCGGGGGCATTAGCATTTTCATTTCTGCATACATACGCTTAAAATCCAAAAAGAAGTTCTTCAGGGGACGTCCCTGTTGTTCAGCACGATAAAAACCTTTACAGACATCATGAATGCGAGTAATATTCCCTTTACCAGAATACAGGAACTCTAGGTACTCCTTAATTTCTTTCACTATATTTGTAGCGCCCGAAATTTGGAAAATATGGAACTGCCACCAAAATTTTGACAAAAGGATAATTTTGGAAACCTTTTTTTGAAAATGAAACTGGTATACAAAAATCATTTAGAGTTCGGGAGTCGATTTTGTATGGGGAAGGTGTTAGGTACCCCACAATACCCGTTCATAATAATGGTTACCCTAAGTTAATCATTTAAAAATAAATATGACCTTTAATCTTATGATAATTACTCAAATAAAAAGAGAATTTTACAAAAATAACCAAAATGAAAGCTAAATAAAAAAGGAAAATTATTTCCAAAAAAAAAGAAACAAAAATATTTATTTACAAAATTGGACTTGACCTAGAAAGAGAACCTAGGGCATACGTACCCTTTGGAGGGATCAAAGCTTACATAGTTCGGGGGTAGAAATATGTGACACTTTGTTGGTATTTTTTAGAAAAAATGTTTATTTAATTTATTTGAGAAAAATATTTTTTTTGTTTCGTTTGTGTTTTTTACTTTTTTTAAAAAAGGCATTTTTTTAATTATCTCATATGAAACCAAATTCATTTACTTTAAGAAAAGAATATTTTTTTTTTTTAATTTTGAAACATTTTTATTTGCAAAGAAAAAAAGAAGAAGTGCATTCTCATTATATCATTCATAGTAGAAAATTCAAGATGACAAGAAAATCAAGAAAGACATTGTGAGAGCATGTACCTTTTATGATTTGAATCCCACTACAACAAGAGATAGGGTGATAGAATCACATAATAAACAAGAGGCAATTACAATCACATTACCTATATCTATTAAGCATGACATCTAACACCATTAGAAGACAAGGCAGCACATACCTCTTGATTCCAAACGAAACACGTCCAGCAATTATATATAAGATGATTCAATGGGACAAAGTAAGTCCACTTAATTCTTGATCCCAGATTCAACGTCCAGCAATGTTAGCATATATTGGGATAAGCTAAAAGACAAGAATAAAGTCATAGTGGAGGGAGAGTTTGTCAAAGAGATCATCAAGTGGTTGTACCTTATAAAAAATCAGAACAAAAGCTTATCTATATAGGTATATTCATTTAAAGCAAGTAAATGGAAACCAACTAAATTCTTGTAAGCCTTATATATAAGGATTTACCAAGCATTTAAATGGGTATGCCTACATCTCTAACAAGAAATGTTCATTGGTTTGGGCAAGAATATTAAGACCTTATTTAGACAAAGCAAAACAAGACAGCCTCTTATGTCAACTCCCATTTCCTATGAGAATTATGTATGAGCAGTGAAAAATAGGGGTGTTCATTTTTTTCCCGTCCCGACCTTCCCGTCCCAATCCCGAGCAAATCGGGACGGGAAAATCCCATCCCGAAAATTTCAGGACGGGAAAAAATCGGGATCGGGATCGGGATCGGGATCGATATTTCCCGATCCCGAAATATATAATTTTTTTTAATTACCTCTTATGTATGATGTATCAGTAAGTGTAAAAAAAACATTCTAAATCACTCTTCACTCGCTCGACTCCACCGACCGTCACTCCTTCTCTCACGACTCACGTACAGATAGACACAGTCACAGAGTCACTCACTCTTCCGTCTCTTCGTTCTCGTCTTCTTGACCTTGACCACTCGACCCAGACAGCCAGACCCTTCCTTCCAGTTCAGTAGTTCTCGATTCAGGCTCTCTCGGTGTCGGCGTTAGGGTCGACGACTTTCGAGCCCTAATTTCCTTCCCACTTCGGCAGTTCCCAGCCTGTGTCGGTCTCCAAATCCCTAATCTCGGCATCGGCGACGGTGACCCTGGCTGAGGACCCTAATCTCGGTCTCTCATCCCCTCCCTGTGCGACGGACGAAGCGTCTGACGGTGGTCCTGGCGGCTGGCGCGCATCCCTCTCTGAATTTATTCTCCAAATCCCCAATCTCCATATAAGTGGTAATTGACTAATTGTTCGTTTGAATTCTTTGGTGTTCCTACGTTGTAGATTTTATATGTCACTGTAATATTTGTGCCTCGTGTATAAGCATCAAAGCATGTGATATTTGCTTATTGCTTTTACTGGAAAGATTATTGGGAGTGGGGTTATTGATCCAAAAATAAATATGGAGTCCTTTCCTTTGTCTCTTGTTTGAATCGGCTGCTAAAGAATTTCCGGCTAATGACTTAGGCTATTTAATGTTTCTGAAATTCTGATGTTTTATTTAATATTTGAATTCCCTTGCTCTTGGATCTGTGCCTCGGTGGGTATTTCCTTATATGAAGTACTATTATACTAGTTACTTGTAAAGTGAGCTTGTAGCCTAGCTGAAAAGAAACACTTAGTTGCTGGTTTGTTAGCAATATAATATGGCAGAGAAGAGAAAGAAACACTTTTATATGGTTTGTTACCATGGAATTGCTCTGTTACCATGGCTGAGAAGAGAAAGAAACACTTTTAGCAATATAATATGGTTGATAGGCTTATGTATATGTCTGTTTTAAGATTAATCTGATATAGATGACATGGGAAAATAAATGGATGCTGAAGGATATGTGTGATTCCCTTATTTTCCTTCCTTTTATAGAAATAAATGGATGCTGAAGGATATATTGGAGTAAGTCAGGCAGAACATAAAGATCCTTCTACAGAAGGTAGTGAAGCTACTCATACAAATGAGGAGGAAAATGTCACAAGTGATACAAATGATGACAAGGGAGATGAAGAAGTTCAAGGTCCATGGAAGAAACACAAATCTTTAGTTTGGGATGCTTTTGAAAAGCTAACCATAGAACAAGTATTGCAAGTATTGCAACAAGCCACTTAAATGTGAATTTGTACTGCAAGGGACAAGTAGATTGTTGAAACATTTACAAACATGTATCAAAAATCCAAACAGAGCGAACAAAGCTAAACAATCTTTGTTGGCATCCACTCTTGAAGGAAGTAGCAAAAAGCTGACTCATCATTTGTTCAATCAAGAAGAATGCAGATTGTCAATTGCAAAGTTTGTTATACTAGATGAAATGCCATTTCGAGTGGTAGACGGTGTGGGGTTTAAACAGATGATGATGAAGGTTGAACCTCACCTTCAAATTCCTTCGAGGACGACAGTAACAAGGGATTGCTTGAGGTTGTATATGCAAGAATCAATAAAATTGAAGAGGTATTTTAAAAGAACAAAAGTTCATGTTTCCTTTACAACAGATACTTGGACTTCTTGTCAAAATGCCAACTATATGTGCTTGACTGCTCACTGGATTGATGAGGATTGGACATACCAGAAGCGAATCTTGAATTTCTGTATAATAGAAAACCATAAGGGTGATACAATTGCAGCAACTTTGGAGAGATGTTTATTAGCTTGGAACATTGATAATGTCTATACAATTACAGTTGATAATGCTGCTTCAAATGACAATGCAGTGGCAAGATTGAAAGAAGTTTTAAGGCATTGGAATGTTTTAGTTTGTGATGGAGACTTCTTGCACTTGAGGTGTTGTGCACATATTTTGAATTTGATTGTTTCTAATAGTGTGAAGGAATTGCACAGCAGTGTTGAGGGCATTAGAAATGCCGTTAAATATGTTAGATCTTCTCCTTCGAGGCTTAAAAGGTTTAAAGAGTTTGCTGAGAAAATGAAAATTGACTCAAAAAGCCTACTTACAATGGATTGCCCAACTAGGTGGAATTCAATTTACCTTATGTTGGAGAGTGCCATTAAATTCAGCAATGTTTTTGATGATCGATGATGATAAAGATTACAAACCGTTCTTTATAGAAAAAAATATAGTTGGTCCTCCTTCAAGAGTGGATTTTAAAAAAGCTGTGGAATTTGTTGAGTTTTTGAAAGTCTTCTATGACATGACTTTACAATTTTCAGGATCACTTCATGTTACCTCAAATGAATGCTTCCAACAAATAGCTGAAGTTTATGTTATCCTCAAAGATGCAGCCAATGATCATATGAGTTTGTTATCTAATATGGCTGAAAATATGTTGTCCAAGTATGAAAAGTATTGGGGAAATCTTGGTGACATTAATCCTTTGTTGATGATAGGGATTTTACTTGACCCTAGGTATAAAACAACATATTTGCAGTATGCTTTTGAGGCTATCTTTGAGGATGCTGCACAGTGTGAGGTAATGATCAAAATGGTCTTAAATGTTTTGTATCGTTTGTATGATCACCATGTTGTTGAGCCAGACACATCTTAATCTCAGATTGTAAACCAACCTCAGTCACAAGCTTCGAGTCAAAGTCAAAGTACTACTACTAGTACTTATACTCAGTCTCGCATATCTTTATTATGTCAAAGAATGCCTATAATGAGGTGGTTTATGGATTGACCTGAGGCTGATAATCAGCTAGATAAGTATGGAGAAGTGGATAAGTATCTTAAATCTGAGTTGACTGCATTAAAAGATGAAGAATTTGATGTTTTGGCCTTGTGGAAAGAAAATGGTTCTAAATACAGAGTCCTTTCATTGATTGCACGTGATGTGCTGGCCATACCTGTATCCACCGTCTCTTCTGAATCTGCATTTAGTACGGGAGGTCGTGTCATTTCTGAATACAGAAGTTCTCTCTCACCAAAGACAGTTGAGGCGCTCATTTGTACGCAAAATTGGTTATCTTCATCTACTTCTGCTTTGTGTGATCAACTAAAAGAACTTCAAATTGATAACTTCAATGACACTATTGCTGTAGAACAAGGTAATATCAATTCTTTTGGTTTGTTTAGTTCGTTTCATTTATTATTTATTAATTATTTGTAATTTTTGTTTCTTTTGCTTGTGCTTTTCGCAGCTGAATCGGTAACTTCAAGCATATCACATTCAGAGGAAGCGCTAGACAACTAATCAATGGTTAGTTTTCTTGTTGTTTCATTTAGTTTAATTTAATCTTATTAGTTGTCTAAAAATTAGGGAAATGGAATATGGCATTTTGCCTATCTATAACTTCAAGCATATCTGTTGCTCTTCAAGCATATGAGCATATCTGTTGCTACTTATAGGTTTTGGGTTCCTGGCTTCTGGCTATATAAATTGCATTCTGCTCTACCATTTTTGGAAGTGATTGGTGATCTATTGGACCCCTAGGAAGCCACCATATTGAATTTGTGTTTGTTGTATTTTCTGCTACACTCATGCAAAAGAAGCTTTGGATAAATTCATTATATATTTTTATGGCTTTGTGGATGCTGAATTGACTTAATTGCTTTGGATGCTGAATTGGCTTTGTTCATTATATCTACAAATGTTGCTCCTTCTGGTTATTACATGTTCACTGTTGTGAATTCTGGAATTCCTAGAGTGTCTCTCTGGGTTTGGTTTATTCATGCCTAAAGCTTAACTATCTCTTTGTTTTATGATATAATATTTAGTGAATGGATCTTAACTATCTCTCTACACTTGCTAGCCAGATATTCCCTCTTTTTATGTTTTAGTGAATGGATTAGCTTAACTATCTCTCTTTGTTTTATGATATTTAGTGAATGGATTAGCTTAACTATCTCTTTGTCTTCTGTCATATTCAATTAAAAATAAGATTTGCTTTATACAAATATGTATATATGTTGCTGATAGTTCTTAAGCATAAGCATATATGCTTCATAGTTTTGAACGTGTAAGTGCTGCCAAATTTAGTTAGCATAAGCATAATCTTTCAAGTTTCAATCAGGTGTGAAATACTGAAATTAGACACAACCTATATATACAAAACTTGGTGCACATATATGCTTCATAGTTTTGAACGTGTAAGTCCTGCCCAGATTGCAAAAAATGTCTACAGGGTGCTTTTTAGATCAGATCAAGTCATGTTGTCATCACCTCTGGAAATTCGGGAAATTCCCAATCCCTATTTCGGGATTTCCCGTCCCATCGGGACGGGAAATTCTCGGGATCGGGAATGAAATCCCTTCCCGATCACTTCTCGGGATCGGGATCGGGAATGAGATTTCCCGATCCCGATCCTGATCCCGATCCTGAACAGGCCTAGTGAAAAATGAGAAAATAAAATTAGCTCTCTACTTTGCCTCTCTTTCCTCCCAAAATTCTTGTGTAACTCTTGTGTACCTTGCTTCAACCCTTGCTCCCTTATTTATAGTCTTAAGGTAGGGTTTTTTCATGAATGCTCTTCCTAATTTGACCCAATCACCATCAATGGAGATTTTTTTTAAATTTTTTTAATTATTTTTCCCACAAGTAGTTTTCCTAATTTAAACCTATCAACATAAATGAGAATTTTATTTTTATTTTATTTTTTATTTATTTGCTTATATTTTCCCTACAAGCAATTTCCTAATTTAAACCTGAGAGGACTTTTTTTTAAATTTATTATTATTATTTTTTTAATTTTTCTTTTAATGATAATTGCCAATTTGAATACCAATAATCATCAATAGGAGGATTTTCTTTTATATTTCGTTTTTTATTTTTTTCCTTTTAATGATGATGGCTAATTTAAATACCAATCATCATCAATAGGAGGATTTTATTTTTTCCTTTTAATGATGATTGCCAATTTGAATACCAATTATCATCAATAGGAGGATTTTCTTTTGTTTTTATTTTTTATTTTTTCCTTTTAATGATGATTGACAATTTGAATACCAATCATCATCAATAGGAGGATTTTCTTTTATTTTTGTTTTTTTTATTTTTTAATTTTTGAGTGGGGCCCGGACAAAATAGGGTGTTCACAGTTGCCCCTGTTTACTTGTTTCGTAGCTGAGAAATGTGAGATTCTCGTCTATGAAGCAAGTAAAGATAAGAACAAGTATTTTGTCCACCCCCTTGGAACCAAAGAGAGTTTGGACAAAATAAAGTGCCCATGCCCCTCTTTACTTGGTTCATAGGGGAGAAGAACGCCGATGAAGCTAAATGATTGCCTGGAGTGGAGGTGAAGTGCTTAATTACATATGACTTTGGTAGGGTGTAAAAGAATTGTACTAGCCGTTACTGGGATTTGAGAATGCCTACCGTTACAGGGCTTTAAAAGAATTATGACTGCCGTTACTGGACTTAAAGGGTACCTGATGATGCAAGGCTTTGAGGGTGCCTGTCGTTATAGGGCTTTGAAAGAATAGTGCCTGCCGTTACAGTGCTTTAAAAGAATTGTGCCAAGTATTATTGGGCTTTAAAAGAATTGTGTCAGCTGTTACTGGGCTTTGAGGGTGCCTGTTGATATATGGCTTTGAAAGAATAGTTCCTGCCATTACAGGGCTTTAAAAGGATTATGCCAAGCATTATTGGGCTTTAAAAGAATTATGCTAGCAGTTACTGTTCTTTGAGGGTGCTTATCGGTACAGGGCTTTGAAAGGGTGCTTGCCGTCACAGGGCTTTAAAATAATTGTGCCAAGTGTTATTGGGCTTTAAAAGAATTGTGTAGCTATTACTAGTCTTTGAGGGTGCCTGCCGGTACAGGGCTTTGAAAAGGGTTCCAGCCGTTACTAGGCTTTGAGAGTGCCTGCTGGTACAGGGCTTTGAAAGGGTGTCAATCGTTACTGGGCTTTGAGGGTGCTTGCTGATACAGGGCTTTGAAAAGGGTGCTAGCTGTTACTGGGCTTTGAGGGTGCCTGTTGGTACGGGGCTATTGAAAGGGTGCTATGAATATGTGATGCCCCTTAGAGTAGTGTTTATGATATTGCCAATGAAGATGATGATATTGATAATGATGGTGACAGTGACAATAAAATCCTAATGAGGATGACAATAATGATAATGAAGAGGATGATAATGGCCATGATAATGAGGGGAATATCAAAATTGTGAAGTCATGATGAAGGTGATGACACTAATAATGATGAGGACAATGATGACGAAATCCTGATGATAATGATAATGAATACAATGATAATGCTAATGATGATAATGATGATAGTAGTGATGATGATGATGTTAATGGTGATGTTGATAATGGAGGTGATGACAAGCTAATGAGAATGAGTGCAATAATGGTGGCGTTAAAGACTAGCTTGATAGATGATATTGCTCCTTCATCCAGGTGTCTAACTAGAACCCCCTTGTTTGCGCAGTCTTGTCAGATGTATGAAGATGTGTATAATGAGATTTACATAGATGCAACAGCCTAGAACCCTCAGTTTAGATTGTGTCCCTTTGTCAACTATTTGACCCCACAACAGAAATTCTAGTTGGGACCTTCGCTAATGATCCTGAAATTGCACAAGTTAAATGGGAGTAGTAGACACCATGTATATCATCGTGAGTGTTTATCCAGACAAAAGTTGTACTTTCATTAAAAAGAGTTACCCTTATACAAATCATGACACAAAGTTTGACATGCGATTTAATGGAAGGGAAAGATATACTAAGGATGAAGATTCATTTAAAGGAAATGATCTTCCAATATTCAAGTGATGCATAATAATGAGCATATATTGGTGTAGACGTGATGCTATTAGGAGGTCCTTCGCTTTCAGTTTTGTGTAGTCCCCCTGATAGTGCCTTGTTTAATAGCTAGAGATATGTACTTTTCAATGAATGATTACGAAGTCTTCTAAATAAACGAAGTAAAGAGAGTCATGGGGCTAGGACTGATAACCTTCTTCGATATTTGTTTAAATCGCCCTTTCAGATTTTTGACTCAACGAGCTCCCAATTTTGTGCTCAAATTTTTGCTTAAGCCGCCCTTTTGGGTTTTCAACTTAGTGAGCTCTCTCTTTTTTTTTTTTTTTGTGCTCTTACTTCTACCTAAGCTGCCCTTTCTAGTTTTCAACTTAGAAAGCTTTTTTTTTTTTTGCTCTAACTTTTACCTAGGCCTCCCTTTAAGGTTTTCAACTTAGCGAGCTATTATTTTTATTTTTTATTTTTGCTCTAACTTCTGCCTAAGCTGCCCTTTCGAGCTTTTAACTTAGCGAGCCTATTTTTTTTGCTCTGACTTTTGTCTAAGCCTCCATTTCAGGTTTTCAACTTAGCAAGCTTTATTTTACGCATAATATTTCTTTACAGTATCTGAATTGATTGGTCTTGGTAAATCTTGGCCATTCATGTTTGTCAATATCAATGCCCCTCTAGAGAAATCCTACTTAACAACATATGGACCTTCATAATTCGGAGCCCATTTACCTCTGTCATCTTGATTTGGCAAGATCTTCTTGAGAACTAGGTCTACTACTTTATACCCCCTAGGTCACAGTTTCTTATTGAAGGCCCTTGGCACTTATGACTAATATAACTGCCCATGACATATTGCTATGAGCCTCTTTTCTTTAATTATATTTAATTATTCAAACTGAGAGCGTATCCATTTACTTTCATCTAGGTCTGATTCAGCCAAGATTCTCAGGGATGGTATTTGCACTTCAATTAGAGTGCTAGCCTCCATGCCATAAACTAAAGAGTAAGGAGTTGCCTCAATTGAAGTACGCATTGTGGTGCGGTATATGTGTAATGCATATGGAAGCATTTTATTCCAGTCTTTATAGGTCACTGTCATTTTGCCAATGATCTTCTTAATTTTTTTATTGGCTGCCTCAACTGCGCCATTCATCTGTGGCCAATATAGTGCAGAATTGTGATGTTTGATCTTGAACTGATCACATAACTCTTTAACTGCTGCCCCGTTAAGGTTTGGTGCATTGTCAGTTATGATCCTCTTCGGCAACCCATATCTACAGATGATATTGGCCTTTAAGAAATTGATAAAGGCCTTCTAAGTAATACTGGCAAAGGAATTGGCTTCCACCCTCTTAATAAAATAGCCAATAGCAATAAGGATGAAATGATGACCATTTGAAGCTTTTGGGTTAATCGGCCAGATGACATCAATTCCCCATATAGAAAAGGGCCATGCAGATACAAGACTATGTATTAGAGTCGGAGGAGCATTAGCTTTGTTGGCGTATATCTAGCACTTATGACACTTTCTAACATAATTGATATAATCCTTCTCCATAGTTATCCAGTAGTAATCTGATCTTTAAGCTTGTTTAGTTAATGAGTGGCCATTTACAAATGTACCGCATATGCCTTCATGGATCTCTGCCATAATCTTGTTCGCCTCCCTCATGTCTACACGGTGAAGTAATGTCCCATCAAAGCTCCTCTTATATAGGACGCTATTACTAATAAAAAAGCCCACGACCATTTGTCGATGGTCTTCTTTTCATTGTGTGTTGCATCTGAAGGATAAGTACCATGTTCTATATATATCTTGATAATGGTACCAAGGTTGCTCGTCGTACTCTCTTCCAATATTAAAGCAAAATGCTGGCGATCTTCTAGTCTCAATTTGCATTGGCTGAACTTGGACTCCATAATCAAGTTGGATCATAGCTGCTAAAGTAGCTAAAGCATCAGCGAAGTGATTCTTTTCTCTAGCCATGTGATAGAAATTGATTACTTCAAAATTTTTGATCAACTCTATCAAATACTCTTGATAAGGGATTAACTTTGGGTCTTTGGTATGCCATTCACCAGTCACCTGATAAATTATAAGAGCTGAGTCACCATAGACTTTTAGATTTTTTATTCTAAGATCTATGGCAGCTTGGAGACCATTAATACAAGCTTTATATACTGCCATGTCATTGGTACAGTCAAACCCTAGCTTTATAGCAATCAAAAATTGCTTTCTGTCTCGGGAAATGATTATTACCCCTACACCATTGCCATGCATATTTGCTGCCCATCAAAATACATCTCTTAGTCCTTCGATTTTCTTTCCTTAATTGAATCCTCTGTAGCACATATGTCTTCATCTGGGAATTCAAAATCTAGTGGCTGGCATTTATCTATGGGGTTTTCCTTTATGTGATTAGCTATCATACTACCCTTGAAGGATTTTTGAGTGACATATCTTATATCATATTTAGACAATATTACCTGCCACTTAGAGACTCTTCTAGCTACATGCGGGCATTCAAAAATGTACTTGAGTGGGTCCACTCTATAAATTAACCAAGTAGTGTAATAAAGCATGTATTGCCTCAACCTCCTTATAGCCTAGACTAAACCATAACAAGTTCGCTCAATCATTTGGTAACGTGACTCACAATCATTAAACTTCTTGCTCAAGTAATAGATCGTTTGCTCTCTTCTCTTAGATGCATCGTGTTACCCCAACATGGCTCCCATGGAGTTTGGTCATATTGTTAAATACAAAATTAAAGGTCATCTTGGTGTAGGAGGAACCAAAATTGGGGGATTTAGCAAATAATCCTTGATTCTATCAAATGCTTGCTGGTAATTTTCATCCCATTTTCTTGTGCAGTTCTTCTTTAAAAGCTTGAATATCGGCTCACAACTTGCAATCAGGTTGGCAATGAATCGTGTAATGTATTTAATCGCCCCAAAAAGCTTCAAACTTCCTTTTCTGTTTGAGGAGGGGGTATTTCCCATATCACTTTTACTTTGTCAAGATCTACTGTAATCCCTTTTTGACTTACAATGAAGCCCAACAATTTTCCAGATAAAGCCCCAAAGACGCATTTGTTAGGATTTAGCCATAGCTTGTACTTGCGTAGCCTTTCAAATAGCTTTCTTAACACTACAACATGGCTTTCTCCCTCAGAAGATTTAGCTACCATATCATCCATGTATACTTCAAGTTCTTTGTGCATCATATCATGGAAGAGTGCCACCATGGCACGCTGATAAGTTGTCCCAGGATTCTTTAACCCGAATGGCATGACGCATTAATAATAAGTGCCCCATTGTGTAATAAATGTCATTTTTTTCTTTGTCCTTTTCATCCATAGGGATTTGGTTATATCCTGAGTACCCATCCATGAATGAGTACCTATAGCTACAGGCCATATTATCAAATAGGACATCAATATGAGGCAATGAAAAATCATCTTTTAGGCTAACTTTATTCAGATTTCAATAATCAACACACATTCGAATTCTACCATCCTTCTTTGGGACAAGAACAAAATTTTCTATCCATTGTGGGTATTTAGCTACTTCTAGGAAATTCGCTTCTAATTGCTTCATCACCTCATCTTAAACCACTAAGGACATATCGGAAGTGAGCCTTCTCAATTTCTGCTTTTTAGCCTTGGTGTCTGGGAATAAGGGAATCTTGTGAGAGGTAATCCCTGGATCAAGGCCTGGCATGTCTTGATAGGACCATGCGAACACATCCATGAATTTTTTTGAAGAGTTCAACCATTTGCTTTCTTTTGGGGTTATCTACTATCTTTAGTTCTCTCTTTTCTTCCTCTGTACCCATATTTATTACTTTGATTACATCTTCATGTGGGCACATTCTATTGTCATCGGATTTGAGGATTTTTTTTGTATACTTGAATGATCTCATCATCATCATACTCGTAATCATACATATTAATGGCAACAAGCGAATCATCATTTAGGGACTCAGAAACCTCTGCGTTGGACAAGAGTTCTGAGGAAATCAATTTCATAGAGGGCAAAAAATGAACAATGAATGAATAGAATGAAAAGAAAAGGAAGAATGTATATAAATAAGTGAATTTTATTCTCATATCATTCTTTATTCATAGTTTATATAAGATCTTGCCTAAAGGCGCATACAAAACATAAAAGGATAACTTTTAGCTAGGCATGTTACTCTAAAATAATAGAATTGAAGGTGTCCTTAAACTCCCAATTTTCCAGAGCTCTTCCAGAATCATCAGCTGAAATCCACGTGCAAGTCTTTTTACCTATTATTGAAACCATTGCAACAGTGGCCTTTTTAGCACTTTAGAGGACATCGAGAATGTCTTCCTTATGTGGGGGATTTCAAAGTGCTCATCCTCCTTCCTTATCTTCAAGCTTACTTGCTCTTTCAACTGTCTTTCCAATGGTGACTCGTATCCTAACCCTTGGCGATTGTGATTCTCTTGCAGATTTATAGGGGATTTGATGCCTTGGAGGTGAGCACCTAATCCTCTACCATGCTTAAACCCATTTTTCTCCATTATCTTGGTTACTATGGAGTTGACATTTTTATATCCCTTAAGTCCTTTGACTTCAAAGCCTTGGAAAACCATTCCTTCCTCATGCTTGGCTGCCTCAATGTATGAAAGAGAACTCGGCTTGCTCACCATGATTTCTTCTTCACCTTTGATTATTACTATCTTCCCACTATCAACGAACTTTACCTTCTGGTGTAAGGTAGAAGGTACTGCCTCGGCCGAGTGTATCTATGGTCTCCCCAACAGCATAGAGTAGGATGGGTCAATGTTCATAAGCTGAAAGTCTACTGTGAATGAAGTTGGTCCAATCTGCAAAAGGCAAATGGACCATCGAACCCTCTAACTACCATGTTACTCTTTTCAACCTCTAACACCTCTACTGACAATCGATCAAATATGGATAGTGGTAAAACATTTAACTCTGATCCTCCATCTATCAACACTTTAGCCATAATGAATCCTTTGTACTTCAGGGAAATGTAGAGGGCTTTATATTGATCAACGGCTGATTGAACAACTTCTCCTAAAAATGAGATGGTAGAGAACACCCTCACCACATTCATAACTGGGGTTACACTAGATTGCATATATGCTTTATCTAGGGCCTTTTGTAGCACACGTCGATGTGGTTCAGAACTCAAGATCAAAGAGAGAATTGAGATCTTAGCTAGAGTTTTATTTAATTGGTCTACTATGCTATATTCAATTTACTTCATTATTTGAAGGAATCATTCATCTTTATTTTCCATGACTTTCAGACCAAAACTTGATGGAATATCAACATTGGCTTGCTTTCCCTTATTTGAAGATCCAATATTTTGTGGCAGATAAGATTTCCCGCTTTGTGTTACTCCTATTAGGTGAACCATTGTTTCATTGCTGGCCTCAACTTCTATTAATTGCCCTGAGGGATTCTTGACAATACCTTTATACCTCCATAGTATGGCGTGATTACTTTGATATATAAAAGGGGTCGGTACCTTAATGGTCACTGAAAGCTGTTGCAATGGTGTCAAGATGGTGAAAGAAACAACATTGGAATTTCTTTTTTCATATGGTTCCTTAATGACAAGCTCGACATGTCTTTTTCCATAATGCCTACTTCTTTCTCCTCTCAAGGCATATAACCTATTGCCTTTAAACAAGCATAGATATATTCTCCTACTAGTAGAGGATCGTTAGAGAACTCAATTTCATATACAACATTTACTTGGTTTTTATGACTTGAAAGAGGATTGGCATTGATAGCAGAGTTGTCGTTCCTCTTCAATTGAATGTGATTAGAATCAATTAAGTCTAATACATTAATCTTGAATGTTGCACAGTCCTCTATTAAGTCTCCCAGGGCGCCCATATGCTATTCACATTGGGCATTAGAGTCATACCAAGCGGGAAATGATGGTTGAAGCTATTTGTAAGTACGTGGCCCTAACAGCTGAGATTCCAAAAGTTGGCGATATAGCTCAGTATTTGTCATGCCAAAATCTGGCCATTGGCGATTATCTCGTTGCTGCCAATTCCTTCGTCCTCCAGCTTGACCTTGCCTATTTTGTGTCGAATCATTCTTCGTCTGTCGAAACCCATCATTACCACCTTGATGTGTTGCTCGGGGTTGTCAAGTGGTTTGGATGAAGCTAATATTACCTTCTTTCTTCTTCCCATTGTTCCCCTTTTTGATGCTGCTCTCGCTTTGAAGAATCCTACCGTCATGTATGTCAGCGTCGATTCGCTCACCAATCTCAATCAAACTAGAAAAATTGGTGACATGCTTCCCAACCATGTATCTGTAGTAAGGTTCTTATAAATTACGGATAAAATAAGAACTGAGCTTAGATGGTATAAGGGGAGGTTGAACTTGTGCTGTGACCATCTTCTATCTTTGGCTTAATCTTTAAAAGCTTCAGTGGCTTTCTTGTTCATTGACTTTAGTTGTTCTCTGGTGGGGGCAGTGTCAAGATTGACCTATATTGTTTTATGAATACATCAGTCAGATCTCTCCATTTCTTTATCTTTATATGATCAAGTTGCATGTACCATTCCAATGTTGGCCCTTTCAAGCTCTCATTGAAGAAGAGTAGAAAATTTTTTTCATCTTGTGATAAATACTAGCATCTTGGTTCAATAAGCCTTAAGATGGTATATCGGATTTTCCGTACCATTGTACTTATCGAAGTCCAGCCTCTTGAATTTCTTGGGAATCGAGACATGTGGTGTCAAGCATAAATCCTTTAGATCAAGTAAACCCCAAGTGTTTGGTCCTTGAAGGGCTTTTAGTTGGTCTTTTACTTCACCTAACTATTCCTTCCATTCCTACTTTTCAGCTGATAGGGAGGGAATGTTAAAAGTGTATGTTGAATCTTTACCTGGTTGTTCCTCCTTAGTGCTCGGAGTTTGAGGATTCTGTTTACTCTAAGGCTGTTCTGTCATTTTTCCTTTCTCGCCATTTCTGGTATACTTATCTCAATATTTTTCAATGGATCAGATATTCCTAACTCTTTCTCATTATTTTGGGCTTGAAGAGCTATAGTCAAGGTAGAAATCATTTCTTTCAAATATGCCATTTGTGCCTCTATATAAGACATCCGATGATTCAGATTAGATTTGGCTTCACTAGGATTGGCTGCCATCTGACGAATACATGAGCGCGTGTTGTATGAATGTGTAGGGGGTAGCCGGTTCGGACATTTAGACGGAGCAATATTATATCACCTGCTTAGGAACGAACAAAATATCATTAGTTTATTTAAACTTACAATTTCAAGCGGGCATAGTGAGTTATCATGATGTATTGGCATAAAGGTCTTATGGCACAAGTATCCTCTAGCTACCTCAGGGAATTTATTATTCCACAGGGAGAATTAGAGTTGATCATTAAATAGGAGGGACCTTGAGTCCTATCCTATCCAAGATCTTTTCATTTGGTAAGTGCTTAGTCGGCACATAGTCTTCTGTAATAAGTGTCCTATAGCCTCCTCAGAGAATTCATTATTCTACAGGGAGAACTAGAGTTGATCATTAGATAGGGGGCCTTGAATCCCACCCTAGCCAAAGATGTAATACCCAGAATTTTGAGACTCGAGGCTAGAGAATAAGCCTGAAATAAGTGGATTGCTAAGCCCCGGTTTAGCAAGATCCCAAATTGTGATTAAGGATTAATGACTCCAAAAGTGGAGGTAATTATTGATAGATAAATCCTTTTGGAGAGTATGATGTGATTTAGCACTCGAATGTGATTCGTATGTGTTGTGAGTAGCGGCAAAACCCTGTATTTAAGTTCAATTGTGGATAAACATCTAAATTGACTTTAAATAGAGGGACGGCACATATTATGGCTAAAAGAATGAGAAAATGTGTTTGGTGGTGGTTCAAGAAGAATTGCCATAATCATGGGCAAAACGGTAAAGTTACCGACCAATTAATCGGTTACCGAAGAGCAAGCTCATTGGTAGCTCAAAGATCAATGGTTGAGATTGATTGTTGTATGATTAAAAGGGTGGAATCCTATGTGGTGTGCCTATGTGAGCTCATGGGAAATGAGGCAAGATCTTGACACTTGGCAAGTTGAGAGCCCTTGATTTTGGGTCAAATGTTCAACTATGTTTCCTCTCTCCTCTCTCCCTTATTTGGTCGGCCAAGACAATTTGGGCAGCCCCAAAATTTGATTACCATCTTTATCATCCTCTCTCTCCCTTCATGCTCCATTGGCGTCCAAAACTAGGGAGGAAAGAGAAAGTGATACGTGAGTTTTTGGTTGGTTTGTTGTCCTCTAATGGTTAAACACCCTTCTTTAATATTGTTCATAGTGATGAGAGCTTCATCTCAATGGTTTTAGATTTTTGAAAGGAGGTGTTTGATAGCTTAAGGAAAAGTGGAGAGATGAAGAATCAAAGAATTAGCTTGGGGAAGAGGAAGAAGAAGAGGTGAGAATTTAATGCCTTTTGACCTAAGTTTTATGAGTTTTGGTTGAGTATTGTGGTTTGTAGAATTTGCCCTGATTTTGTGATGAATTTTGTGTGGTATTAAATTGGAGAATTGGATTGTGTTTTGTGTGGCAAATGATGTCAAGTTGTGCTTTGATGTCATTTGATTTGGTTTTGGATGTGAAATGGAAAGTGGTGCAATGTTGTGATTTGGATTGTAATTGGTGTGACATGTTGTAGTAACATGTCAATATGATGGAAATTTGGTTGATTTGGTGTTTTCGATAGATTCCTTGTGAAAGTTTATGTGGGAATGATGTTTAATGTTAAAATGGGAACCATTGGAAGCAATTGTGAAAAACTGAAAATATGTCCATTGAAACTCTGTTCTAGGCAGTCTATTTGTTTTGACGTTTTGAATGATCAAATGATGTCTAAAAATTATGAAACTTTCTAGTCTTAAAGTTCACATCCCAAGCTTCAAAATGGACAATAAATTGTGTCATTTCATTTTGTGTACTGGGACTTATCATTGTCTAAAGTTTGAATACGAAACTGGATTATGTTTTGGAGCAATGTTGAATTTTGTGTAAATCTGGAATTGTGTGTTGATTTTTGGTAATGAGCCATATTTTTCCAATGAATAGGACTTAAAAATATTTCATTTGGCTTTAGAATCACCTCATTTCTATTTTTCTAGAATTAATTATGATTTTTCGAAGTTGCCTTGGCTGCAGTAGAAAATTTTGCCTGCAGCGAAAAAGTTTCTGTGTGCGTTTTAGCCGCAGCCAAAAATTCTTGGTTGCAGCAAAAAACCTTCTATGCATGTTTTGGCTGCAACCAGAGGATTCTTGGCTGTAGTCAACCCCCATTTTCTACATTTTGTGATTTTGAAAAGTGTTTTCCAACCTAGTACTTCTCAATTCCTCTAGGTTTTTATTGAGCCTATTATAGTCATTTAAGGGACTTAGGTGGTAACCTATTTTAAGTGTTTGAAAGTGAGAATTGGGAATAGATAATTAATCCGCCATTTTGATTTTGGTGATTGGGATTTGACATTTGCTATCCTCGTCAGTCAACAGTGCCAAAGGACGTCAGGAAAGAACAAGGTAGTGACTCTTTCTCTTATACCGTGTGTGAAACATTGTATGTATGTTTGTCATATATTGTGAATACTTTGTGATACATTATGATGCCTTGGGATCTCGATGAAAGATGATGCATAGTGATATCTTGTAATACATTGAGATTGCAGTGAAAGTTGATGCATAGTATTTACAGCCATGAGTGCTGTCGTATGTGGCGTGAGCCATGTGACATTGTGATGCTACTTAACATGATCTTACATGCTCTGTGTTTGTATACTGTATGAGTGAATTACTACTGGGATTCTTTTGAATCTCATTCTTTCCAATGACTAACATTTCAGACAGGGCAAGTGGCTCAAGAGAAAAGCGGACAACCCAGAGCAGTTAGGATTTCTTAGAGACATTTGAGTGGGTCGTTGGTTATCTCTTTTGGATTTGGGATTACTGTATATGATCATTATTTTGAATGTAGTGATGTAATCCCCTTTTTGGGATCTTTAAACCCTCAGTGTAAATATAGATGAAACCCGGGGGTTGTTGGGATTTTTTTTCACACTCTGATATGTATAAATGTGAATTAACTGCATAGATAATTATATTCAATGTTTGAAATTGAGACCAAAATTAGTAAACGTTTTGGAAATATTTTTTATGAAAACCATCCCGCCAGGAAGGGAATGTAAATGATTTTTGATGATTATTGGTCTCTATTTCATTTAAATTCTGAATTCCAAATTATAATTACGTGTTTAAAGGCAGGGGTTACAAATGATCTTGTTATTATAGTGATAGGCATGCAAAAACAATGATAGTAAAAGTAGCGAGATATGCTTTTATTCAAAATATCAAAATTTAGTTACAAGTTTGAGTTCCTCCACTATTTGATTACATAAGTTGAAAAATTTAACAATCTCTACTGGTGGATTCAAAGCAATAATCATGCCTTCAGCTCGCTTGAATGTGCTAGCAAATTCTGGGATCCTAGTGTTAGCAAAGTTGATTAAGTTACCACACCTCTTTACCCATTCTTCTATCACAACAACTTGTCTATGGTAGAGGAGTTCCTAGTTGGCTAAAACTTTCGATTCAGCTTGTCTACAAGGCTCTAGATGGCTTCAGTTCTACTGGCCTTTACAGCAACCAATTCACCCTTCTTGTTTTCTAAGAGTTGAGTAAGATTTTCAACTTCCCCTTGCAATTTCTTAAGAGGGGCATTGTCTTACAATTTCTCTTCGAGCAACTCTTTTGTTGTAGTCATCTTCAATAGTCAAACTCTATTATTCTTTATTTTCCTGTCGTTCTCTTGCATAGCCCTTTTTAAGCTTTTATTTTCTTCTTCCAGCTTCCTTGAGCATTCTTCTAAATCTCTTCTTTTCCTCTTTTCTGTCAATTTTTCTTGAAATGATACACATTTGTCTTCTAGTTGACTCACCTTTTTCTTATTTTGAGACTCCATCATAGACAACTCCTCCAGTTCCTTTTCTCTTATTTCCAGCCGCCTTGCCAATTCTTTGTTTACTTCTTGGACATCGTTTCCAAATAAAGGATCTTGGGGAGAATAAGATGGATTAGCTCCTTTAATTCTATCCTTGAGCCAGTCCTTATAGCTTGAAGTTGCACCTATGTCTCACTTCCCAAGCTCATCCTTTCCCTTGTATGCCATCTTGCCCTAAGCTTCTTTAATTTCTTGACATAAGTCCCTTGCGCCCTCTTCTTCGTACAAGAAGTGTATGGCTTGCACTTCTTCTTGAGAGGGAGCTTTTTGCTGAAATGCTAATTGCCTTAATGCTAAATAAGGGTTGTAATTGATACATCCTCTTGGTCCCATGAGAGACACATTAGAAAAGTCTCCGCAGTAATGGATAATCTCTTCATCTTTCCACTATTCTGTTTTCCATAAGAGAGAATCTTCTGTTAACCGTGAGAACTCCTTCCTCCAATTATTTTTGTTTAATTGAAGATGATTGAAAGTCATGAGTGGATTAGTAAACTTGTCATGCCTTTCGCGGAAGTACTTCTTCTTTCCATACACGTGACTCAACATCCATACCTCAAGTAACGCAAGACAACATTTTATACGACCTCCATTTATTAGGTGATACTGAGATAATGACATGTAGGTCTCTGCTAAAATTATGGGTATCGAGTTAATTTGGTAATGTTCAACCAATTGAAAGACACTGATAGGTCCCAAGTCGATTATTCCTGCTGATGAAGGAAAGAGGATCAAGCCATAAATAGCAAAGGCAAAGATCCTGCAAAAATCTCCCAATCTTTATTCTCAGCTAATCTTGCTAAGCGAGCTTCCACTATGGTCCTTTTAATCCCTTTGACCTGTCTAGTGCCTACAATATGTACTTCATCCACGTGAACCCCCAACAACTTAGTATTCCTCCTTGAGAAGGTAGCTGACCTGGATAATAGTAGATTTTATCATTCCTCTTAATTGGCATCCTAAGGATTTCCCAATATTCCTCAAGGGTTGGGGCTAGCTGAAATCAGAGAAAGTGAAGCATCTTAAAGAGGTATCCCAATATTGGCCCAGCTCTATGATAGCATCAGTATGCACAGGCACATGCAATAAATCAATTTTCCATACTTCTTCATAAAGCCCAATTTGACTGAACCTTAAATGTAGTGACTTAATCGAATTAGGTCTTCAAGTGGTTATACTCCTACAATCAGTCTGATGCCCTTTCTTCTATATACCTTTCCTGAAGGAACTTGATTCAAACTTGGTTTTTGTGCCATTTAATCTTTATGCCAAATTTCAGTCTATTGGATAACTTGCTTGCCCTTTATTAAAGAAAAGAGAAGGAAGAGTCAGAAAGTATTTCTAAATGCGTGTGTGAGATAATTGCATGTCCTTTCTAGCCTTGATATGGGTTATAGACATTAAGAAAAAGAACTTCACCTCCTCAAGAGATCTAGTACCTTATAGGGAGGATGAAGTGCCCATTAACCTACGAGCGGCCCAAGCTATTATGCAACTAAGGGTTTTGTAAAATGATTATTATGTCCAAGGCCCATATCAAAATGAAGCTAAAATGCCTATAAATGATGTAATGAGTCTTAAAGGATCATCTCTCATTGAGATGTTTTCTAACATGATTGATATAATGAGATTATGGTCTTTTAGGGTCATAGACCCTTAGACTAAGGTTGGCTATCTAATGCATACACCGTCCTTGTGATGTATCTTTATGTGAAATGATGCTAGATACATACTCAGGTGAAGCGACAGTTAGTCACTTGATCCTAAGGTTTTCATTGATTAGCATAGACGACAATAAAGATGGTCAACAATATATAAATATATGCCCTCCAGTGTCCTATTTTAGGAATAACCCTATGTTAGGGGGATGTCTACCCTAAGAAAGGTAGGTACTAATTAATTGGGTAGGTCGATAATTTCCACTAATAAGTGTAACGATTTCAAGGCGATTCTAATTCTTACAGATAAAGGCCTCCTAACTGACCCCATCATAAAGATGAAGACCCCATTTAATGAAGTTGACCTTCAAGGGGTTCTAAAAATCCCACAGGGACCAACCTTGCCAAATGAGTAACACAGCTAGGATGAAGTCTTCACAATAACCTCAAGGGGTTTTGAAAACCCCAGAGGGAGACTACTAGAAACTTCCACTCACCTAAGGAACTCAGACTCAGGTATAGGGCCCAAAATGTGTGTGAGGAGAATAGTGTATGTGTTCAGTGTGTGTGTGGAGCATACCAACCTATAGGCCTAGTTTCTACCCAACCCTCATCTGCTAAGCAGATCACAAGATATATAGAAAAGAAAAAACAAATAAACAAATAGATGAATAAGGAATTTAATAAATAAAAACAAATATTCAAAAAATAATAATAATAAAAAAAGGGTAGTTAAAATAAGATAAATGCCATATTATTTTTAAATACTTAACTTAAAGGGGCTTGACTCTCAAACAGTCCCCAGTGGACCCGAAATTTGAAAAATATGGAGTCGCTACCAAAATTTTGAACAAGGATAATTTTGGAAACCTTTTTTTTTTTAAAATGAAACTGGTCTACAAAAACCATTTAGAGTTCGGGAGTCACTTGTGTATGGGAAGGTGTTAGGCGCCTCACAACATCCATTCATAAGAATGGTTACCTTAAGTTAATTATTTAAAAATAAATATGGCCTTTAATCTTATGATAATTACCCAAATAAAAAGAGAATATTTACAAAAATAACCAAAATGAAAGCTAAAGAGAAAAGGAACATTTATTTACAAAAAAATAAGAAAATATATATATATATATATATATGTATTTTCAAAATTGGACTTGACTTAGGAGAGGACCTAGGGCCTACGTACCCTTTAGAGGGATTAAAGCTCACATAGTTCGGGGGTAGAAATGTGTGTCACTTTGTTGGTGTTTTTTAGAAAAAATGTTTATTTAATTTATTTGATAAAAAATATTTTTTTGTTTCGTTTGTGTTTTTTTCTTTTGTTTAAAAAAGGCATTTTTTTAAATATCTCATATGAAAACAAATTCATTTACTTTAAGAAAAGAATCCTTTTTTTTTTATTTTGAAACATTTTTATTTGCAAAGAAAAAGAAGAAGAAGTGCATTCTCATTATATCATTCATATTAGAAAATTCAAGATGATAAGAAAGTCAAGAAAGACATGGTGAGAGCATATAATTTTTATGATTTGAATCCCACTACAAGAGATAGGGTGATAGAATCACATACTAAATAAGAGGCAATTACAATCACATTACCTATATCTATTAAGCATGACATCTAACACCATTAGAAGACAAGGCAGCACATACCTCTTGATTCCAAACGAAACACGTTTAGCAATTATATATAAGATGATTCAATGGGACAATGCAAGTCCACTTAATTCTTGATCCTAGATTCAAAGTCCAGCAATGTTAGCATATATTGGGATAAGCTAAAAGACAAGAATAAAGTCATAGTGGAGGGAGAGTTTGTCAAAGAGATCATCAAGTGGCTGTACCTTATCGAAAATAAGAACAAAAGCTTATCTATATAGGTATATTCATTTAAAGCAAATAAATGGAAACCAACTAAATTCTTGTAAGCCTTATATATAAAGATTTGCCCAGCATTCAAATGGATATGTGTCCATCTCTAACAAGAAATGTTCATTGGCTTAGGCAAGAATATTAAGACCTTATTTAGACAAAGCAAAACAAGACATCCTCTTATGTCAACTCCCATTCCACATGAGAATTATGTATGAGCAGTGAAAAATGAGAAAATAAAATTAGCTCTCTACTTTACCTCTCTTTCCTCCCAAAATTCTTGTGCAACTCTTGTGTACCTTGCTTCAACCCTTGCTCCCTTATTTATAGTCTCAAGGTAGGGTTTTTTCATGAATGCTCTTCCTAATTTGACCCAATCACCATCAATTGAGATTTTTTTTTAAATTTTTTCTTTTTAATTTTTTTTTATTATTTTTCCCACAAGTAGTTTTCCTAATTTAAACCTATCAACATAAATGAGAATTATTTTATTTATTTTATTTTCGTTTTTATTTATATGCTTATATTTTCCCTATAAGCAATTTCCTAATAATCTATGAGAGAACTTTTTTTTTATTATTTTTATTTTAATGATAATTGCCAATTTGAATATCAATCATCATCGATAGGATGATTTTCTTTTATTTTTATTTTTTATTTTTTTTTCCTTTTAATGATGATTGCCAATTTGAATACCAATTATCATCAATAGGAGGATATTATTTTTTGTTTTTTTATGTTTTCCTTTTAATGATGATTGCCAATTTGAATACCAATAATCATCAATAGGAGGATTTTCTTTTATTTTTTTTTAATTTTTGAGTGGGGCTCGGACAAAATAGGGTGTTCACAGTATTACAATGACTAATTGAGGGGAGGATGTCTTTCTTAATGGAATTTTGTATTTGTAAGAATAACCGAGCATCAGTTCTAGCCCAAGCCAACTTAGGATTATCTTTTGGAGGAGTCTCAGTTAAATGACCTTCCTTTTCAATACTGAGTAAGTACATTTGAACAGTTTTAGTCCAGTCCGAATAGTTTGTCCAATTTAGCTTATGGTCAGTAATTTTATTTGAGATCAGAACAATATCCGTGGGAATATTAGATTTAGGATCAGCCATGAATAAGTATCCACACACACAGGGTCCACCAACTAGCAACTCAAGTAATAAAATAGGTCATAAAGTGCAGTGGCTATAGTCACGCAACCGCAATGGAGTAAAAAAACTAGGGTGCCCACACTCAGCAAAATAACCACGTAATAAAGCAAATGATAAGTCACAAGCGTATAGTAGCTATAGTCATATAATGCAACAAAGTTAAAAAACCAGAGGCCCACACTCAGTAAACTAACCAGGTAATAAACCATATGGGCTACAATCTCCATCGAAACAGCCAAACGTTACTGGAATAAAAATAGGACAGAAATGAAACACCAAATGGTTGCTGGAAAATAACAGAAACCTCAACACAAGGAGAGCCCGATGAGCAAACGTACCCAAATGAACCTAAAAACACACCAGGGATAAATCGGGTTGGAGAAATGAGCTTACGCAAAGCTTACTACTATCGATAACTCCTCCACATGCGCCATCACCCACCGATGATATATTCTAGCCATCAGGCACATAAAGTCCACGCGCTGCCTTCCCATCATCGGATGGCCGTCAAACTTCAGGCATCCACTAGTCTTTGGCCGGCGGTTCTGATGGTGGGGCATGTGTATAGTAATATGACCAAGGACAGAACACAAATCCTTTCTCTCTCACTCTCTATCGCACGAAACTGAAGGATATCAGGCAAGATTTTCACTCCAGCTCTGATACCATGTAACTAGAAAGAATCAGAAACTATACATTTATTCATATATGAAACTGAGAGGATTTATAAGGTATTTATATGAGAGAAACAAAGACAGCATGGAGTGATTTATGGAGAGTAGTTGAATGAGAAGTCAACCAACTCATACTACTGAATAACTTCTTCAACAATATCATCCCACTGATCTGATTCTACGTTCCTAACATAACATAACCCCTTATTCTTCACACCCATTTCTACATTCTTCTTCTTCCCCGTGACGTGATCCAAATTCAACCCTTATGTGGTTATCTTGTATTCTAGACTTGGGATTGGCAGTTGCTGGTACGCTTGTTTATTGTTTCTCTTTTACTTTGATTACTCTCTACAACAACGGCTTCCGACGAGGAGAGAGAGACCAACGTTTACATGGTGAAGCTCTCTGGGCAAGCTGAGAGATATGACAGTAATGTTTTTTTTTCTATTCATTTTGATTTTCCTAGGGTATGTTTTGTTGCGTTATCTATTTTAGTGTGTCAATGTTGTTATTGATCTGTTTTTTGGATTATATTATGCTTCTGGTGGATCACATTACACATTGTGAGACTGCAAGTCTGGCTTTCCCATCACTTTGTTTCAATTAGTTGAATATGTGACTCTAGATGCTAAAATTTGTTGTATGAATTGGGTTTCTATTGTTGTTTGTAATGCAAGTGAGGCATATATTGAAAAACAACTCCCCCCCCCAAAAAAATCCATATCCTTTTCGTCTAATGTTCTTCAATTGTCTACCTTAAATATATGTTCTTTTTTTTGTGTGTTGCTAGCCTTATGAACACAAGAGCCTTTTTTTTAATAATTGGTACTGTTTCTCTAATGACCTCTGGTTTATAAGGGATCACACAGTTTGAGAAAGCATTTGCAATTAGTTAATGTTGTGATTTTTTAAAAACATTATCAAAACATTCCAAAACTACCTTTTATTAACCTCTATCATATTATTAATTACTCCCTCTTCCAATAAATTGAGGATTAATTACATGAAAGGCATTTTTTTAATACATCATAAGTGCTTTGCTAAATTTTGAAAATGTTCTTGTATTATGGATCATGAAAAGGTTCTAAAAGGGGTAACATATCATGGATTGGAGGAAGATCATCAGTGTTAAAAGTCTGATTTATGCTTAGAACTCTGTATTGTGAATATTTGATTATTTGTATTTATCATGCATAAATGGTTCAGCAAACGAAGACAGTGGCAAAACTTAATCTTGAGCTTACTGTGGAAGAGAGGAATCTTCTCTCTATGGGATATAAAAACATCATTGGTGCTAGGTGAGCATCCTGGCTTATTATGTCTTCAGTTGAGCAGAAAAAAGAGTCCAAGGGAAAAGAGAACAATGTTAAACTGATCAAGAGTTTACCACCAAAAGGTTGAGGAGGAACTCTCCAAGATTTATGGTGACATTCTCACAATTATTGATGAGCATCTTATACCCTCTTCCACATCTGGAGAAGCCACTGTTTTTTGCTATAAATTGTTTGCCAGGCTGCTTCTTTGCTTAATTCCACTATTTTACACTCTTGATTTATTGATTACCTTTTCCAGTCCATGCATCTTCACTTCTTTTACCTTCTCCTTCACTGCATATTTGACTTGTATCAATTAAAATATTGGCTCCAATGTGAGAAAAATAGTGTTTTTTTATAGATGTTATTGTTCTCTCTCGTTTTGGTCCTTGGCACTACATTTGTTTGATGCCATGGAGGAGCCATGAAACTGAATATGAATTTATTTCCCCTGAATTTTTTGCCTCCCTGATCTCAGCATCTTCTTGATGCATGAAAGGTGACTACTATAGGTATCTTGCTGAGTTCAAGACTGACCAAGCAAGGAAAGAGGCAGCTGAGCAGTCCCTCAAGGTGTAATGCCCTAATTTTTTGATTAAGGGCTAATAAGGATTATTATGGATAGTTATGAATTTAAATCCAAATTATTATGTGTTTTGTGGTGATTTTAATTAATATGCCATAATTGGTGGAAAAATTGAAAGAATGGAATTATTGGCCATAAGTTAATGATTAAGGGATGAATTAATTACTAACTAAGAGGAAATGAGATGTGTGACTAAATAGCTAATGGAGGGGTTAGAGTAACTAATTAATTACTTATTTGAGGAGAGCCAATAAGGTTGAGACATGTGGCAAGATAAAAGGATAAGAGAGAGTATTGGAAAAAGTCAAACTCAATAAAAACTGAATTTTCTCTCTCCTCTCTTCCTTCCTTTTCACTGGACAAGTATGGCTAGAGGGAGTATAATCATTTCATCCCCTTCCTCACACTCTTCTCTCTCATTCTCTCTCACACTTCATTCGGCAGCTATTGGAGCTTTGGAAGGAAGAAGAAAAGCTTGAAAAAGGTAGGAAGAATTACCTCAAATGCCAAAACTCTTCTCTCTAAAGTTGTTCCTTAGATTGAGAGCTTTATTTTGATGGTTATAGATTATTCATTGGTGTTGGTGAGATTTGAGAATCAAGGAACCACTTTGGAAAAGTTGAAGAGGTAAGTAAAACAAACTTTTCTATCTATGTTTTGTGCCAAGTGATTAAGTTTAGAATTTCTGAAATTTTTGGCTTATTTTTGAAAAATAAGGGTCATTAGGTATTTGGCATGTTGTTGGTATGGAAATGGTATGTTTGGAATGCATGTAGATAGATAGAAAGGGGTTTGGGATTGAATGAGTAAGCGTGATGATTTCGGAATTTTGGTATTTAGCGTAGCCCAAAATCAAAGCATGATAATGGAGTAGGATTTTGGTAGTTTTGAAATTTCCATTGGATTCCTTAAGCAATTTTATGTGGGAATAGCTTTGGTTTGGTATTTGGGTCCATAGGGAAACACTTGGGTAAAATCTGGAAGTGCTGTCAGTTTTTTTGCGTTTTTTGGTTTCTGATAAGCATCACTCGAGTGATCTGGGGTCTACTCGAGTGCGGTATGAGCATCACTCGAGTAAGGATGGGTTCACTCGAATGCGGTAGTACATTTTCCCTTTCTGCCTTCAGCTTTTATGTTGTACTTCCGGGTGAAAGGCAAGAGTGTTGCTTCACTTACAAGTGTTGTGGGTTCTCACTCTAGTGAGCCTCCTCTCACTCGAGTATAGGTTTATTTGACACCAAGAACTTTGGTCTCAGGTTGTCACTCGCTGCCAAGTTTCAAGAGTGTGCCTTAACACTTGCGAGTTTTAAGCTGTCACTCGAGTGCAGGGGTTTCACTCGAGTGCTCCTCTTCTTTGATAGTTTTTATTGCTCTCATATTAATACTTTCTGTGCTTCACTTCCTAGAACTCGAGTGAGCATTTTTCTATTACTCGAGTGTTAAGCTTTGTACTCGAGTGCAAAGTGCATCCTCACTCGAGTGAGGCCATCTTTACTTGAGTGTAACAGTGAAAATTCTAGGCTTGAGCTTCCAAAAAGGGATCTTTAGGATAGTTCTTCTAACCCTTTAGGGCTTTTGTTAGAGGCATTAGTAGCTTCCTAAAGAGCATAAATGATAACCAATTTGAGTAATATGAAGTCATTTAAGTATGTGAAAAGAGTATAACACTTCGTCCCTAATTGTGAATTATAGGATTTGACATTTGCCCTACTCGGGAGAGACCGGTGCCAGAGCACGCCCGGAAGGACCGAGGTAGTGACTTTTCTCTCATGTTGTGTATGATGTATGGTATGCATGACTTGTCATTGAGTTTTGTGAAATATATGTGTTATGGTCTATTACAGCGTGAGCAGTTGTAGGGGGTGATGTCTATCACACCTACCCCTGCCGTTGAACTACCGTTGTAATCGACATGGATCTTTGAGAATCTTGCCAGGATGGTTTGTGTTGTGAATCTTTCTAGTATGGCTTACGTTGTGAATCTTGCCAGTGTGGCTTGTGTTATAAAATGCTTTATATGAACCCCAGCTGTGGTGAAATATATTGTTGTTAACGGTGTTAGTGCAATATAGCATGAGCAAACGTAAGGGTGACATGAGTCATACCTGCCTTACCGCTATAACTGCCATTGTAGTTGCTATATATTGTGCGATAATTTGCTTTCATGCCTTATTGTTATATATACTATGAGTGAATTGACACTACGGGGATTCCTTAGAATCTCACTCTCCCAAAAACAATGTTAGATAGGGCTAAAGGATCTAAAGGGAAGCAGGTGACGAAGAGTGGATAGAGCTCCGAGCTAGGAGTTCCTTTTTGGTTATCAGTTATCATAGTTTATCATTTGGATATTTGTGGGAAGCAATTGTATATTTTGGAATTATGATGTAGATTTGTGTAATCCCCTAGTAAAGGGAAAATGATTGTGGGCATTGTTGCCTTGTAGAACCCTTATCGGATTAATAGAACTCAGGTGTTTCGGGAATTTATATTGTACTCTGATATTTATAAATGAAATCATACTGTACAGGCCATTTGTAAAATTGATATATGGATATGAGACCGTGTTGAATGTAACCCCCTTCACGCTTAGGTCGAGATTAAGTTCATAAACATGTAATTAATGTGGAATTAGAGACCGTAATTGATTTGGGACTTAATACAACAAGTTTTGCCCAAAACATGCTTTTATAAAACCTTTTCTAAAACCTGTTAACAATGGTCTCCTATTCACATTTCAATACACAAATAGCCTAAACAATTTGATTCCATTTATAAATATCAGAGTACTCAGTAAATTCCCGACACACTTGGGGTTCAATTACTAATTCAGGGTCTATACAAGGCACAAAGCCCAAGTAGTTTCCCATACAAGAGGATTACATAACTACTATCCAATATATACATGTAATTCCCAACAAAATATATCCAAATGATTTACAAAATGATAACCAATTTTTTTCCAAAATAGACTCCTAGCAATGAGCTCTACCCGCTCTTCGTCACCTGCTTTCCCTTCGATCCTTCTACCCTGTCTAAAATGTTTAATTTTGGGAGAGTGAGATTCTAAGGAATCCCCGTAGTGTCAAATCACTCATAATATGCATAACAATAAGGCATGAAATCAAATCATTATCCACACAAAGCAACTACAACGGCAGTTACAACGGCAATGGTTAGTATGACACATGTCATCCCTTACGATTGCTCACGCTGCATTGCACAACACAATCCACACAATATATTTAACCACAGCTGGGATTCATATAGAGCATTTCATCACACAAGCCATACAGGCAAGATTCAAAACTCACAACCCACGGCTGGATTAACAAACGCCGCCCCACAGGTCGGATTCACAAAGTTCCATGTCGATTACAATGATAGTTCAACGGCCGACCTAGAGATGACCAACGTCAATCCCTACACGGATCACGCTGAACTGCTCGCGCTGTAATGGACCATGGTACATGTAGTTCACAGTTCAATGATAAGTTATGCATACCAAAACATCATACACAACATGAGAAAAAAGTCACTACCTGGTTCGTTCCGTGCGTGCTTTGTCGCAGGTCTCTCCCAAGGAGGGCAAATATCTTATCCTATAATTATAATTAGGGACGAAGAGTTATTCTCTATTTCAATACTCATTTGATTTCCCAATACTTAAATTTGGTTATCATTTATGTCCTTTAAGTAGTTATAATTGGCTCTAATAAAAGCCCTAAAGGATTGGGAAACATCGGGTTGGAAACCACTTTTCAAAATCATAAGGTACTGAAAACAGGGGCTGGCTGCAGCCAAAAAAACCTCTGGCTATAGCCAGAAATAGTACAGAAAGTTTCTGGCTGCAGCCAAGAATTTTATGGCTGCAGCCAGGAAAATTCTGTTTCTTGGCTGAACTTTGAAAAATCATAAATAATTCTACAAAAATCAAAATGAGATGATTCCAAAGCCAAATGAAATATATTGAAGTTATAATCATAGGAAAAATATGGTAAATTACTGAAAATCACCACAAAAATACAGATTTCAAGAAAAGTCCACCTTGCTTCAGAATTGATCCCAGATTTAACATCAGACTTTGGACAGTCATAACTCCTAGTCCCAAAATCGAAATGACATGAAATATATGTCCATTTTGAAGCTTTGAAAGTTAGCTTTAAGACTGGAAAGTTTCATAATTTTCCAACACCATTTGCTATTTTAAAACGTCCATGCAAGATCACTGCCAAAACAGAGTTTCTTACTAACCAAAACTTGCCACTTTTAAAACTAAGTTCCCAATAGTTCAAAATTCATATTCAACACCTCTCCCACACAATTTTCCACAAGGAACACAATGGCAATCTCAAAATGACCAAAATCCTACTCCTTTATCATGCTTTGGTTTTGGGCAACACAAACATCAAAATTCCAATCTCATCTAAACATCAAAATTCCAATCACCAATCAATCTATCTATCCTAAACTCATTCCAAAATACCATTCTCATGCCAAAACATACCAAATGAAGAGTGGCACTCATTTTTGGATTCAAGGCCAAATTTCCAGAAATTACAAACTAATCCATTTGACACAAAACATAGATAGGTTTCACTCACCTTATCAACTTTCTCAAAGGGAGTTCTTGATTCACCACTTCCCAAAATTTCGTGTGGCCACAAATCAACTCCAATGGGCACACTATAAACACCAAAATGAAGCTCTCACTCCAAGGAACAACATTCATGAAGTGAGTTTAAGCAATGGAGGGCATTTGCTTACCTTTTTTTCAAGCTTTTCTCTTCCCTTTTTCTGCAACAATGGTGTCCAAAGAAGGGAGAAGAGAGAGAACGAGAGAGAGAGAAGAGTGAAGAGTGATGAAGGAAATGATGATTTCCTACTCCCTCCAATATCCAGCTGAAAGTAAGAGAAGAAGAGAGAGAAAATATCATTTTCCAATGTCATTTGACTTTCACGCACTCCCTTGCTTCATCGCACATTGACACTTGTCAATTTCTGATTTGCTCACATAAAGTAATTTCCCAATTAATCACCTTAATCCCTCCATTAACCATTCTAATTACATTTCTCATTTCTCTCATAGTTAGTAATTAGTTTCTCCATTAATTACCAACTCATGGCCAATAATTCCATTCTTCCAATTTTTCAATAATTATAACATATTAATTAATATTGCCTTAAAATACATAATAATTCAAATTAAATTCATAATTATCCATAATAATCATGATTTGCCCTTAATAAAAAATTGGGATATTACATTGAACATGTTTTAGAAAAGTTTTTGTAAACCCTAATTTTAGGAAGTTTAATTTTGAATAAGTCCCAATTGGTATTATGGTCTCTAATTCCACATTATCATGTGTTTATAAACTTGATCTCGACCTCGGTAAGAAGGGGGTTACACAAGGGATATGAAGTATGTGCCTTTCTAGTATTTTAGTGCTAAATTGATTCATTATCATATTGCTACTTGACGTAGTCCCTATTTCTCATGTTAGGCTGCTTCAGCCACCACTAACACATAACTTCCATCAACACATCCAATCCGTCTTGGTCTTGCGCTTGATTTCTCCGTGTTTTATTATGAGATAATGAACTCTCCTGAAGGTATGTCTCTGATTCTTCTTATTACGGACACGGGGGTGTTGAGCTGCCTACTTTGCTTGCTGTTGTGTTAATGTTATCTCTGAAGCTTACAGGGCATGCCATTGGGCTAAACAAGCCTTCGTTGAGGCAATTGCAGAGTTGGATACATTGAGTGGGAGTCATATAAGGATAGTACTTTGATCATGCAGTTGTTGAGAGATAACCTGACTCATTTGAGTTTGATCATGGGCAATCTCATTCTATAAATTACTGAAAAATGTTGTCCGAAACCAACAGACAAGCTAGATGTTCACTGAACTGGAAACATTCCTCCAACCTAGTCCCTCCCTTTCCCAAGTACCAAGTTAAGGACCTATTTACATTTTTATGTACTCCCTCTGGTCCTTAATGTGAATTAAGTCTCACATTTTTATCCATCTTTTCCCAAATTAAACCCTATTGATATTTCCTCAATAATAATCAAGTAGGAGAGAAAGTGAGGGAATTAATGAAGATGATTAGGGTGTTTTTGAAAAAAAAATATCATATTAACTAACTTAACTAATATCCTTAATCTATTCAAATTAGTTAATTTTACATTAAAGACCAGAGGAGTACCTTATAGTGCAGTTGAAATTCTTCTGATGTTGAGGTTTGATTAATTAATGCATTGATGCAGGTGAAGAAAGTACCAAAAATGAATAAATCAAGCCAGCTGAATCCGAGGTTTGTTTTGATAATGATTTCTTTGCCATATAAACATGATTTTTCTATGGCTGCTTTTTACACACACATATATTGAGGTTCTAAATTGAGGATTGTGATATTCTTTATTTTGTAGAAGAACCAAGGTAGCTTTGAAGCTGGATATGATAGTTTGATATATCCAAGTTACTCTGCAAAGGGGGCATTTTTAAGCTTTTCTTGCAATATAGCTAGACCAGACAATGTAAACAGTGGTTTCTTCAAAGTTCTTGTGCTCTTGTTATATATCTGATCAAAGCTAGAAATGTTATCCACTGCTATCTTATTTTTTTCTAGGGATTTATTACCTTATTTATATTTCCTACGTTAGCCATTTACTTATATAAGCATTTTCTATCTTAGTTTCTTTAGAATGGGTTGGGTTAAACCTGTATGGGTTTGAATGAGCATTGGCAGCCCGATAATGCATTTTTTTCCAAAAAAACTCAATATATAGCTATAATTTTACTACATTATTACAACTAAATTCTTAATAATATTTATAGGATTTGATATATGCCTGCCAATTTAGGTTATGTACAGGGTAGTCGGTTTGCATGATGTTTTTAAATAAGTAAATGATGTCCAAAAATTGTGAAACCTTCCAGTCTAATAGTAAACATGTCAAGCTTACATTAATATAAAATGTGTGTCATTTGGATTTGTGTGCTGGAAGTCATGCAATTTCAAAGTTTGAGATTGAAACTAGAATTGATTTTGGAATAATATGGAAATTCGTGGAATTCTTTATTTTTGTGGGTGTAAATGGAAGTTGGTAATATTTTTCCTATGTAAAGGGTTTAGAAATCTTCAATTAGGACTTTGAACCACTCTATTTTGATTTTTGTAGATTAAGTTCTGATATTTGGAAGTTCAGCCAAGAAACATGACAGTTTTTTGCCACAACCAGAGGATTCTTGGCCACAGCCAAAATGTTTCTCACATTTTCTTAGCTGCAGCTAGAGGATTCTGACCTTTTCTTGGCTACAGCCAAAATATTTCTGACCTTTTCTTGGCCGCATCCAGAAGATTCCTTAGCCGTGGCCAACACCCAATTCCAATACTCTATATTTTTAAAAGGCGATAACTAGTCTAGCTTTTCCCAACCCTCTTAAGCATTTGTTTGAGCTTCTAACAACTACCTAAATAACTCAAATGATAACCAACCCAAGTATTATGAGTTGTTAAAGAATTGGAATAGGTAATAACTCGTCATCCTTAAATTCCAATTTATAGGATTTGATATAAGCCTTGAACGTAAGAAATCAGTGCAAGAACAAGACTGGAAAGGTTAAAGTAATGACTCTTTCTCTTGTATCATGTATAATTCTTTGTATGTATGTTCATATGATCAATTTTTACGAGTATTAAGAATGTCAAGAATGTTACGTTTATTATGAATGATATTATGTGATGATTGTTTACATGTTTTATGAAATTATATGTTATATGAGTATTGTTACTACTGAGATTCATATGAATCTCACTCTTTACAATGACTAACATGTAGCAAGGGCAAGCGGCTCAAGGGGAAAGCAAGTAAATAAGGATTAGGGCTTTTATTGGTTATCTAATTTTGAGAAATTGTATATGATGTATATATAAGTACAATGTAAGACTAGTACTCCTAGTAATAGTAAACGTACCAATCGTATACCCGAATATTAGTACGTAGCCCTAGTAAAGGAACTATACTAGGGTGATCATGCACTGTGGACCCTTTAGTTGATGAACTTAACCCGAATATCTGTTGAGAACTTTGGTAAGTACTCTGATATTAACAAATGCAAACAGAACTGAATAAGCCAAATAGATTTAAAAAGTGAAAATGAGACCATATCAAACATGTTTGGAAAATTTTTTAAAAACCCACTTAAGTACAGGACCGAACCCCGTATTCAAGTCGATATCTCGAATGGTTTGAAAATTGTTTCAAGTCTCTTGTTTGAGTTTATTACATATTTTGAACTGTTTTCAATGCTTTGAAATAATGGTGTTATATTTGTAACATCCATTGGTAGCGGAGGTTTGAGGACGATGAAATAAGGGTGCTTATGCAAACAAACTCATATCATTATCCACTATTGGTGAATACAAGGTTAGAAAGGAAAAGGCAGCAGGAGTGGCCTTTTAGGTTTGAAGTTGCTTGGCAATTTCACAATGGGTTTAAGGGTTTCTTGCAGAGTAATTGGAGGAATGGGGTGTAATATCCCAATTTTTAATTATGGGCTAATCATGATTAGTGTGTATAATTATAAATTCAATTGGAATAATTATGTGTTTTATGGCAATATTAATTAATATGTCATGATTAGTGGAAAATTGGAAGAATGGAAATATTGGCCATAAGTGGTAATTAATGGGGGAAATTAATTACTAAGTGAAAATGAGAAGTGTGAGCAAAATGGCTAATGAAGGGATTAAGGTGATTAATGATAAGTGTGATCAAAATGGCTAATGAAGGGATTAATGAGAAGTGTGAGCAAAATTGGTGACTTCTTTGGTGAGAACCAATAGCATTATGGCATGTGGCAAAAGTGGGTGTAGAGAGAAGGAGAAGAGAAAAGTCAAATGGGATTAGAAAACAATATTTTCTCTCTCTTCTTCCCTCTTTTCGGCTGAGTATAGGGGAGGGAGTATGTCATCATCATTCTTCATCTTCCCAACACTCTTCTCTCTCATTTCTTCCTCCATTTTCGGCGACCAAGTTATGCAAGAGAGAGGAAGGAAAAGCTTATGATTTGGGTAAGTAAATGGCCTCCATTGCTCAAGTTCTCTTCATTGATGTTGATCCTTGGAGTAAGAGCTTCATTTTGATGTTTATAGTGTACTATTTGGTGTTGATTTGTACCATACGAAATTTTGGAGGTTAGTGAATCAAGAAAATCTCTTTGGCAAAGTGAAAGAGGTAAGTGAGACTAATATATCTATTTAGGTTTTATGCCAAATGGTTTAGTTTGAAATTTCTAGAAATTTTGGCCTATTTTCGTTGGATATGGGTAATTGGTAATTTGGCATGTTATTGGTGTGGAAAATGGTGTTTTGATATGAGTTTTGAATAGATAGATTGATTGGAGGTTGAAATGTTAAGATTGGTGGTTTTGGGATTTTGGTGTTTAATGTTGATTCAAACTAAAGCATGATAATGGAGTAGGATTTTGGTAATTCTGATGATTCCATTGAATTCCTTGGGTGTCTTTGTGTGGGAGTAGCTTTGGTTTGGTATTTGGGTTCATTTAGATCACTTGGTAAAAAAATTCTAGAAGTACTGTTATACCTTCTGCGTTTTCTGGTTTCTGATAAAATCACTCGAGTGACCTGGGGTTCACTCAAATGAGGGATGAACATCACTCGAGTGAGGTAGTGCAATTTCCCTTTCTTCCTTCAGTTTTCATGTTGCACTTCCGCGTGGGAGGCAAGAGTGCTACCTCACTTGCAAGTGTTGTGGGTTCTCACTCGAGTGAGCCTCCTTTCCCTTGAGTGCTGGTGTATTTGTCAGCTGATCTATCGTCTCGGGTTGTCACTTGCGTCCAAAATTCAAGAGTGCACTTTAACACTTGCGAGTATTAAGTTGTCACTCGAGTGAGGTCTTCTTCACTCAAGTGCTCCTCTTCTTTGAAAATTCTTGTGCTCTCGGGTCCCCACTTTCTAGCACTTGAGGTGCTATCCGTACCATCACTCGAGTGAGGCCTTCTTCACTCGAGTGTCCGTACCAACACTCGAGTGAGACCATTTTCACTCGAGGTGCAGCAGTGAAAAACCAGTTTTTATGCTTCCAAAAGGGGATCTTTGGGATAGTTCTTCCAACCCCTTAGGGCTATTGTTAAAGGTATTCTTGAGTACTAAAAGAGCAATCATGATAACCAATTAAGTGTTAAGAAGCTATTGGGAATTGGAATAGAGAAATAACTCTTCATCACTTATTATAATTATAGGATACGATATTTGCCCTACGCAGGAGCGACCAGTGCCAGAGCGTGCACCGAAGGATCAAGGTAGTGACTCTTCTCTCATGTTGTGTATGATATTTTGGTATGATAACTTGTTATTGTGTTGTGAAATGTATGTGCTATAGTCTATTACGGCGCGAGCACTTTAGCGTGAGCCGTTTAGGAAGTGACAGTGGTCATCTCTAGTTCGGCCGTTGAACTGCCGTTGTAATCAACATGAATCTTTGTGAATTTGACCCGTGAGGCGGCGTTTGTGAATCCAGTCATGGGCTGTGTGTATCTTGCCAGTGTGGCATGCGTTATAAAATTCTTTATATGAATCCCAGCTGTAGTAAAATATATTGTGTGGATTGTGATTGTGCAATAAAGCATGAGCAATCGTAAGGGATGACGTGTGTCATACTAACCATTGCCGTTGAACTGCCGTTATAGTTGCTTGTGTGGATAATGATTTGCTTTCATGCCTTATTATCGTGCATTCTATGATTGATTTGACACTATAGGGATTCTTTAGAATCTCACTCTCCCAAATCTAAACATTTTAGACAGGGATGAAGGATCGAAAGGAAAACGGCTGACGAAGAGCGGGTATAGCTCCATGTTAGGAGTTCCTTTTTAGTTATTGGTTATTATTATATATATTGGGATTTGTGATGTAGTTTTGTGTAATCCCCGAGTAAAGGGTATGAATTATGGGCTGTGTGCCTTTGTATAATCCCTTTATGAATTAATGGAACCCAAGTGTGTCGGGAATTTATGCTTTACTCTGATATATATGAATGAAATCAACCTATACAGGCCATTTTGTATTTGTAATGTGAATATGAGACCTTGTGAACAAGTTTTTGAAAAGTTTTTATAGACCTTGATTTTGGGAAGTTTAATTTGGTGTAAGTCCCAAATCATCTAAGGTATCTAATTCTACATTAGTTACATGTTTACTAACTAATATCGGCCTTAATCGTGAAGAGGGTTACATGGGGTGGAAGCCTATGAGGCATTTTACAATCTGCAACAACCTCAAGGACATGGAATAAAGGGTATTTGATAACACTGATTATCGGATTAAGACATTAAAGCAAAGGTTGTTAAGAGTGCAAAAGCAGTTTGGAAAGGTCTATGAATCTATTCCTAGTGCATTCAGAGAAAGAATTGTAGGATGAGCTGAATAAAGCATTGATGCAAGAGGAAGTGTTGTGGTATCAAAAGTCAAGAGGGCAATGGATTTTTCAAGGTGATAGAAATACAAAATACAATCATACTAAGACGTTAGTTTGAAGGAGGAGGAATAAGGTGAAGATGCTTAAGAATGATGATGGGGTATGGGTGATAGAAGAGGAGAAAGTGGGTTGTTTAATTCAGAAGTTCTACGAGAATTTGTTTAATAAGGAGTAGAGGAGTAGGGTGTGACATATAACAAAACAAGGATGAGGGTGGTTAATGAGGAGATGCTTGGTAGAACAAGTGAGCCAATAAATCTTGAAGAGGTGTGAATAGTGTTTTTTGATATGGGGATCTATAAGGTACCTGGCATCTATGGGTATCTAGCTCTCTTCTATTAGCCAAATTGGGAGATTGTCAGAGCTTCATAGTTAGGTTTGTTCAGGAGGTGTCGGTTGACCCGGTTAAAGTGGAGAAGGTCAATAAGACATTGCTAGTTATGTTGCTAAAATTGGATAGCCCTAAAATTGTTGCACATTTTTGTCTAATTACACTTTGTAATATATTATATAAAGGGTTACAAAGCTAATTGGGCAAAGGCTGAAAGGGGTGATGGATAAGTTAGTATCTCCATACCAAGCAAGTTTTGTCCCAATAAGAAGTATACAGGATAACATTGTAGTTGCTAAGGAGGTGACTTATATGATGAATAAGATGCAAGGGAAGAAGGGGAATATGGTGGTGAAGATAGACGTGGAAAAGGTATATGATAGTATGAATTGGGAATTTATATTGAGTGTGTTGGGGGAAATTGGATTGCTCAAAAAGCTAATAGAATTGGTCAAAATATGCATCACTACATCACCTATGAATGTATTATGGAATGGGAGTAAGGGGGAGGAGTTTATACCAACTAGAGGTTTAAGGAAAAGGGATCCATTGTCCCTTTACCTTTTCGTGTTTGTAATAGTAAACTATCCCATCTCATTGCTAATTCGGTAAGTGGAGGAAGGTGGAAACTAGTGAAAGTTGGAAAGAGAGGGGTTGAGATATCACACCTACTCTTCACTGATGACCTCCTACTTTTTTGTGAAGTTAGTGTGGAGCATATTTGTAATGTGGTGAAGGTATTGGATGGAGTTGGGGAGATGTCGGGACAAAGGGTGAATAAATAGAAGACTAGTATTTATTTCTCAAAGAATGTTGTAAGAGAGCTACAAAGACAAATATGTGATATGTGAATTTTGTGGGAAGGATGAAATTAGAAGGTATTTAGGAGCTCAAATTGTTCATGAGCGATATTCAAGAAACAATTTTCAATAATTGCTGGACAAAATGTAAGGTCAGTTGGCTGGATGGAAAGCGAAGTGCCTTTCATTAGCTGGACGTTTGACTCTTGTTCAATTGGTTACTTCTCAGTTGGTAGGACACTCAATGCAACACATTCAGGTTCTAGCTAATGTTTGTAATGAGTTAGAATAGTTGTAAAAGAACTTCGTATAGGGTTCATCTAAAGAAAAAGAAGAATTCACGCGATTGGGTGGAAAGCTTTGTCTATGCCTAAAGAGAGGGGAGGCTTTGGGCTTAGAAACATGAATTTGATAAATGATGCCCTATTTGGGAAGAGACTTGATGATGAAGACTTGATGATGGAGACTTGATGATGGAGTGCCTGGTTAAGGAAGTAGATTCGTCGTTGTGGAAAGGATTGGTAAAGTTGTGGCCAACTATTTTGGATAGCATTACTTAGGATATAAAGGATGGGAGAAAGGTTAATTTTTGGAAGGATGTATGGGTAGGGAATGGTGAATGTTTGTATGATAGAAGTGTATTGAAATTGGAGGGGAGGTTGCTGGACTATAAAGTTAAGGATTTGATTAATGATCATGGTGATTGGGAAATTTGCTTCCTTAAAAATTATCTTGATGAAGAGGGGTTGTTTATGTTGAGAGCTACACCTGTCCCGTTTGATGTTGGTGAGAGCGATAGTATGAGGTGGAGAGGTAATGATATTCCTAAGTATAGTGTGGCAGAGATGTATGGGTGTTTGAAAGGGATAAAGCAAGTGCAAGATGATCTGGTGTAGGGAAAGATATGGAGATGGAAAGGTCCAAGAAGGGCACAGGTTATAATATGGATGGCGCTTTATGAAAGACTTTTCACAACAAAAAGAAGCATTCTGCTGGGTACTGAGGCTATGTGTGGAAGGTATGGAGTACAAGAGGAAGATGTAATGCATGTGCTCAAGGATTGTTTAGTAATAAAGAATGTATGGAAGGTGTTAGGAAGGAAGGAAATAGATGGTAACTTTTATCAATGGCCGAAGTATAACCCCCTTCCGTAATTATATTCGAAATACGCGATTAAAATGAATTACAGATCAACGGATAAATTAAATTCATTTCAATTCCCCATCCTTAAGATAGGGTTTTCACAAATACTTTTCGAAATCTAATACACTTGGTCTCACATTCATATTTTGAATACAATTACCTCAAGAAGATAAATCACATTCATATAAATACCAGAATGTACAACATAATTCCCGACAACCATGGGTTTCATATCTCTACTAAAGGGTATACAGGGCACATTTTCCCATTTACAAATTCCCATATAGGGATTACACAATGTCATTCCAAATACATATCCAAATACACATTCCAAATATATATCCGAAGCATATACAGTTATCCCAACTAGTAATGATAACCAACTACCAAACTCTCATCTCGAAGGAGTCCTAGCTGCCCTTGATGCTTGCTCCCTCCAAGAGCCACTTGCCCTGTCTAAATTGTTGGTAGAGGAGGGTGGGACTTGAGAGAATCTTAGTAGGAAACAAATACCAATATGCATGCAAGATAAGTGGTTAATGTATGACATGCTTGCATTACATAGACACATTCTAACATAATGACATATCTGCATGCTCAATGTTTCGTGCAACAAAATTATAGCCACAGATAAACAGAAACAGAGCTTCAATCATTCATATATGTTTCACATAATCAAGCAAAGCAATAACATGTATCAATACACTAGTACAAATATCAAATCCATGCAGGATAAGTAAGTTCCCTACCCTTGTTCTTTTCACATGTGCTACAACACCGGCTACTCACGATCAAAGCGAATATCAAACCCTATAACCAAAGCAAGGATATAGGGTTAATCCCTTTTCTAATGACACTTAAAGTTGATTATCATTCACAACTTTTAGGTTGCTACTAGAATCCTAAACACATGCTTAAAGGGTTGGGAAAAACTCAACCAAAGATCATCTTTCAAAACTTCAAAACATCATTTTCAAAGGTTGGCCGCGGCCCCAGCCCTACCTTGGGCCGTGGCCAACAGATGGTCAAAAACTTATAGGCCATGGTCAGCACTTCTGGGACACGGCCAGAGATAGGTTAGAAACATTTGGGCTACGGCCAGCCTCTCTTGGGCCACTACCAGAAGCAGGTCAGAAGGTTTTGGGTCGCGGCCAACCACAGACCTATCCCCTGGCTCATTTTCCAATGACCATAACTTGGTCCACATAATTCAAAATGACCCAAACTTTATATCAATAGAAAGCTTGCCATGTGAACTACAAATCTGGAAAGTTTCACATCATTTTAACATCATTTACTATGTCAAAATACCATGCAAATTTCATCACTTGCACAACATTTTACTCTTAGCCAAAACCAGAATTTCCAGATTTTGCACAATGACTTCCAATGGTTCCATTTTCACATCAAACACTATTCCCATGTAAAATTTCACAAGAAATCCATTGGAAACACCAAATCAATCAAATTCAACTCACATTGACATTTTACAAAATGGCCCTAACATGTTAACACAATTTCACAACATAAACCTCAACATTGCAACTATTTCTATTCCAATGGCATCAAAACACAATATGATACTATTGTGACCATAATACACAAACCAATTCTTCCATTTCACAAATATACCAAAATCAAGAAAAAATTCATAAAGCTCAACCAATAACAACAAAACTTAAGTCAAAATGCATCAAATACTCACCTCTTCCTCTTCCTCAAGCTTGTTTCTTGTTTCTACAACCTTCAAGTTTCCTCAAGCTCTCAAAACACCTTCCTTCACAAATCTAAAATCATAGAGATAAAGCTCTCAGCTCTCATCACAATGAACAATATTATAGAAGGGTATTTGAACTAAAGAGGATATCAAACAAGCCAAATCTCACATTTTTCCTTTCTCTTTCCTTCCTTGCTTGGTGAAAATAGAGTATGAGAAGAGAGAGATGAGATGAAGATGGAGAGATCAGATTTTTGGGGAATTAGGCCCTATTGGCCGACCTAAAAGAGAAGAGAGGAGAGAGGGAAGAGTTGAAACATTAACTCAATCCATGGCTCATATTGTGACACTTGTTACAATCTTATCAAACTAACCATAAGCTCGCATATGCACACACATATGGGATTCCACCACTTTTAGTCTCATAACAATCAATCATAACCATTGATTTTTGAGTTACCAAGGAGTTCCCTCTTCGGTAATTGACCAATTGGTCAGTAACTTTACCATTTTGCCCCTGATTATGGCAATTCCTCTTGAATCACCACCAAACACATTTTATATCACATTTCCTCATGCCATGCGCCCTACCCTTCCCTGATGATGCATTTTAAGCTTTGACACACAATTATGCTTAAATGCAGGGCTTAGGTGTAACCCCCTCCGTAATTATATCCGAAATACGCGATTAAAATGAAATAGAGACCAATAATAATCAAATAACATTTACTAACCCATCACATGATGGGGTTTTCAAAAATACCTTTCGAAATCATTTATAAACTTGGTCTCATATTCACATTTCGAATACAATTACTACGCGAAGATAAATCACATTCATATAAATATCAGAGTGCACAACATAATCATCCCGGCAATCTCGGGTACATACCTTTACTAAAGATATATAGGGCACAATTGCCCATTACAATTCTTCAAATGGGGATTACACAATCTCATCTCGGAGGAGTCCTAGCCGCTCCCTCCACGAGCCACTTGCCCTGTCTAAATTGTTGGTAGGGGAGAGTGAGATTCGAGAGAATCTCAGTAGGAAACAGATACCATAATGCATGCATGATAGATGCTATGTGTATGACATGTTAGCTTTATCTAGATGCATGCCCCATAATGACATTTCTGTATGCTCAATATTTCATGTAACAAAACTATGGCCACAGTAAAATAGAAACAGAGCTTCATTTTTTCAAATATGCTCTACACAATCAAGTAAAGCAATCACATACATCACTACACAAGCAAAGATATCAAATACATGCAAGTAAGGCAAGTCCCCTACCTCCATTCTTTTATCCTCGATTTGCGTGCCAGCAACTCGGGGCTTCACATTCGATCCTACAATGTCAAATGTACCATTTAGACACTTCCATGGTGTTTCTGGGGGTTATATGAGGCTATATTGAAAATTTACTAAAATACCCCCGGGGACCCAGCCCGGCCCCGCCGTACCCGATCCGGCTGTACTTTTCTTGAAATTTTGACATGGGCTATTCTGACATATTTTCGCCCAAGGAATCCATTTCCGGACTCGGAATTATCAAATTCAATGTCAATTACAAAATTACCCTTGACAGCCCCACTTTAAGGGTTTCAGGGGCGTTTTCGTAATTATGCTTTTTCAGCCTTTTCCGGAAAAGTGCCCAACTGTAACCCCACCTAATTTTCGCTCCTGAACTCAATGGAATCATCAAATCATTGAAAATCCAACTCTAAGACCCATTTATAGCCCAGACCGAAATATATGGGTTTTCCGGGAAAAATCGGGGTTTTGCGATTTCGGCTCCGTAAACGCGTTCCTTTCTACTCCTAACCACTTTATTGACTATTCCATTAGGTTAGAACTACCATTTAGTGTCAATTTGGGCAGCATAACAGCCCCATAAACCCATTTTCCATTTTTAAAACCAAAGACAATCCGGCGAAATTTCACCGATTAAATTGTCTATAACAGCCAGAATAGTCAATATGCAAGAGTTTGGAAGTTACCTCAAGCTCCCACTAGCTTTTCCTTCTTGTGGCTGAAAACCCTAACTTCAAAACACCAAAAGAGGAGCTTCCAAACCTTAAAGAACATAAAGGAGTAGCTTAGGATCGGAGTTATACGCGTTAGGAGCTAGATCGTCGGAGAAATCGACTTACCTTGCGAGATTTCTTCCTCTTTCTCTCTCTAAAGATCCCATATGCTCTCTCTCTATTTCAGCTGTTCTTAGCGTCAGAAATGAGGAGGAAGAAGGAAAAAACCGATTAATAACATATCCCATGCTTATGTCATCAATGCAACATGATGATGTCATAATTCTCAATTTTCGGATTTCTGGCAGATTTCTGACCAAACTTTGCAAATTCATAACTAATTCTAGAAAAATCGAAATGAGGTGATTCCAAAGCCAAATGAAAGATATTTAAGTCCTCTTCATAGGAAAAATATTGGCCATTACTAAAAATCACCACACAATTCCAGAATTACATAAAACGCATCACTGCCCCAAAATAGAGTTCAGTTTCCATCCCAAACTTTGGACAGTCATATCTCCTAGTTCACAAAACGAAATGGCACAAATTATATGTCCATTTTGAAGCTTGAGATGTGAACTATAAGACTGGAAAGTTTCATAATTTGATGACATCATTTGCCTAGTAAAAACGTCCACACGAGAAGACTGCCCAGACATAATTCACACTGGACAGCATTTCCAGTTTTGCAACCAATGTGTCCAATCCAATTTAAATCAATTCCAATGATTAAATACCACAACATGACACCATTTCCATCAAATACCCCATTCAATTCTTCCCTCTATTCTAAGTCAATTTGGATGTTAATCCACAATTGAACTCAAATACAGGATTTTGGCGTTGCTCATAACACAAGCGACTACAATCCACTTTATATTCTTTAAAAGGGTTCATTAATCACTAACCACGTTCACTTTTGGAGGCATTATCTCTTAATCGCAATCTGGGATCTTGCTAAACCGGGGCTTAGCAGTCCACTTATCTCAGGCTTATTCTCTAGCCTCAAGTCTCAAAATTCGGGGTATTACATTTGGCACCGACTACAACACATTCGAATCACAACATATATCGTATTCTTCCAAAATTCACCATTTTACTTTCTTTAATACCCCAAAGATATAAGAATCATTAAAGAATAAATTTGGGCTCCTACTAACCCGAAGCTTAGTAGTCCACTTATTTCAGGCTTATTTTCTAGCCTCAAATCTCAAAATTCAAGGTATTACACGAAGAGAGATTGGTTCTGGTTTAACTTGAAAAAAGGAGATGTGTGGGATATATTGTTTGATGCCAGGGTGGTTGTGGCATTGGAGGAACAAGATGTTGTTTGAGGAGGGCTTTACATTTCCTCAAAACTCATAATTCCTCATTCTCTGGTATGTATTAGAGATCATGAATTTATTGATAATTTTGATCTTCTAAGTATGAGAAAGCAGCAGGTGTAGGTGAAGTGGGAGGTGCCGAATTGTGGTTGGTTAAAAATGAATTTTGATGGTGTAGTTAAAGGGGATGGGAGGGCTGGTTGTAGGGGTGTATTACGCGTGGTAAGAAGGGTGGATGGATTATGGGATACACTAAAGAACTAGGTAGATGTTTTTCATTCAATGCTGAGTTATAGGTAGCATATTGGGGTATTAAGAAAGCAAAAGGGATGGTTATAAGGAGATTAGTGGTTGAAGGGGATTCAAAAGGGTTGTAGCTCTAATTCAGTAAATGTTGGATGGTGAAATTGGGTAGAAAACATTGCTATGGATGATTGCTAAAGAAGTTAGAGGAAATTGGGAGGTACAGGTGATACATATGCACATAGAAGCAAATACAGCTGTTGATTGGATGCCTACTTTTCGCTTAAATCATTGTTTTGAGATTACTTATTATACTGAGCCCCTTGGGAATAGAGAATATTTTGTATAGTGATGTACTAGGTGTTGTTGCACCCTAGACTTGTTTCATTGAGTAAATAGAAGGATTGGGCATTTGCCCCGTATAACACCAAAAAAAAGAAATAGTTTTTTGTATTCATTTTGGTAAATCCTAGGAAAAGACATTCAAAATTGCAAATTTTAAAATCAGTTTTATTTCCCATAATTTATAAGAAATTTACAACTTATGTTAGTTCATTTTGAGATTTTGAAATGTTGGAGGCCTTTTTAATTTTTACGAGATCTCTTCTTACAATTGTTAATGCCAGTAACCAACTATTTATATTTATATTAATTGCCGATCGCCAGTTGCGGATGCAACTCAAATGGTAGAACGCTCGCTTTGCATGCGAAAGACTTGATATATAATGTATCGATACCCTGCATCCCCATTTTCCAGCCCCTTCACCTTTTTTTTTTCCCCTTTTTGGCCATATTCGACCAAACATATTCCAAATCTCCGCCTCGAAGAATGCTTCTTCGAACCAGAACAACCCTCGTCCTCAACGATCATCTTCTCCGCCACCACCTTCGCTCACTAGCAACCGCCTTGCCGGAACCCCACCTCGCCAAACCCATCACGCCGGTGAGCCCCCAACAGCTCCTCCGAGTGTGCACCGTTCTCTACCAGCAGCAGAACTCTCCGGAGCCCCGACTCCATTCCAAGCTCCGATCCTGCGAATTTGATCTAACGCACGAGTTCTTCATTCAGGTATGCAACAACTTCCCCTATTCATGGAGACCTGTATACCGCTTTTTCCAGTTCACCCAAGTAAACCCTTCGTTCAATCACACCCCCATCTCCTTCAACAAGATGCTCGATGTCGTTGGGAAGTCCAGAAACATCGAGCTTTTCTGGGAACTTTTACAAGAGATGGGACGGCGTTGTTTGGTGAACGACAAGACATTTCGGATTGCGTTGACGGTTTTAGGTGCTGCGAGAGAGCTAAAGAAGTGCGTGGAGCTCTTCCACTTGATGAACTCCAATGACTATGCCTACAATTTAGGGACTCTGAACAAGGTGGTTGAGACTATGTGTGGAAATAAGCTTGTGGTGGAGGCTAGATTTGTTGTTTTCAAGTTAAAAGAATGGATCAAGCTCAATGGGGATACTTACAAGCATTTGATTAGGGGTTTCTGTGACGGGGGTGATGTAATTGAAGCTTCCAAAATCTGGAATTTGATGGTGGATGAAGAGTTCAAGCCTGACATGGAAGTGGTTGAGAAAATGATGGAGACCTTTTTCAAAAAGAATCAGTATGATGAGGCTTTGAAGCTCTTACACACAATGAGGGTAAAGAGGATAGATGAACTTGGTCTCTCAACTTACAGCCTTGTGATCAAATGGTTGTGTAAGAAGGGAATGATCACTCAAGCACTGATAGTGTTCGAAGAAATGCGCAATAGAGGGATTCAAGCTGATAATCCCACAATGGGATTTCTCACATATGGGCTTCTAGCAAGAGGGAGAATAAGAAAGGCTTATGAGATTGTGGAAGGGATTGAAGAACCAGACACAAGTGTCTACCATGGATTGATGAAAGGTCTTTTGAGGTTGAGAAGAGCAAGCGAAGCAACTCAGGTGTTCAGAGAGATGATCAAAAGAGGTTGTGAACCAACTATGCATACCTATATAATGTTGTTGCAGGGACATTTGGGGAAGAGAGGAAGAAAGGGGTCGGATCCACTTATCAATTTTGACACCATTTTTGTGGGTGGTTTAGTGAAAGCTGGGAAGGCATTGGAAGCCACCAAGTATGTGGAGAGGGTGATGAACAGAGGTCTTGAGGTACCAAGGTTTGATTATAGTAAATTTTTGCATTACTATTCAAATGAGGAAGGTGTGGTCATGTTTGAGGAGGTTGGGAAAAAGTTTAGAGAGGTAGGGTTAAATGACTTGGCAGACATATTTGAGAGATATGGGCAGAAAATGGCTACTAGAGATAGAAGAAGAAACAGAGCTCCGTAGCATTATTGAAAGTTCTACTGAGTAATGACTGAAAATCCGAGGCTATCCTGAATTGTGCAGTGTCTTTTTTTTTTTTTTTTTTTGGGCCAGAAAATTGTGCAGTGACTTAAAACTCCAAAGTACATCTCAATATTTATCATATAGCTGATGAGAAGATTAAATCAGGAAAAAGAAAAGTAGCATTGTTAATAGAAAAGAAAAATTCTTTAGTGTTGCAAGGCTGTTTGTTTAGATGATACTTATAGGGGAAATTGCGCTAAGGTGTCAAAGAAGGCAAATCATTATTAGCAGTGCCCTTTAAATGATCAGATATTCAACAAGTCTTAAGAGTTCCGTGAGTAATATTTTAATTGTGAAAAGACACACCTGCCCCTGTTAAAGCACAAATGGTGAAGTTTGATATGTGATTATTTGAAGACTAAGGGCTGTTGGGACTTATTGGATATTTGATAATTCAAAAGAACCTATTAGTAATAATTTCCCTTTTCTTTGGACCTGAGCATAATTTCCCCATACTGGGGAGTGGGGATAAGTGTTTTCAAGACCGGACCGGCCGGTCCACGAAACCGTCGGACCGGTGGTCTGACCGGCCTGGTTTGGTTACTAACCCGGTTCGATCGGGTTTCACATGGTTTGACCGGTTTTTTAAATATTTTATTCAAGTTTTTATATAAATAATTCTAAAATCTTATCTTCCTTATCAGTCTAGCTCCGGTTTGACCCCGATCTGACCCACTAACTCTTGACTCAATACCCCGACCGATTCAGTGACCAGTCCGGATTTTAGAACCTTGGTGGGGATACATATATTCACACAAAAGTGAAGGGGGAGGAGCATGTCAAGTTATAGATATTCAGTGCCTATTTGGATTAACAATAATAGATGTGGGGTTTTTTTTTTTTTCCAATCTAACTTTTAAGAACAAAAGTTAGGGTAGAAGTTAAATGGTGTAATACAATTTAAGTTTGGATTAGTAGTAGAAGTGGTTTTTTTTTTTTTTTCAAACTGAAACTTGTTTAGATAATTAATAGAAAAACAAGTTTAGATATAAAATGACTAAAAATGGCTTATATTAATGAATTTGAATCTTGTGAATTTTGAAATATTCATATTCATAAGGAAATGGGCAAATTAATTCAAAAATTGAATTAAATTACAAAGGGGATAGCAAAATCATAATTTTGCCAATTTAGCCCAAGATTAATTATTTTTCAATTAATTTGAGTTAATTTCAATTAATCAAGGAAAATAAAGGAAAATGCATAATGGGATTATTCTTGGTGAAATAAATCAAGAATTGGGAAATTAAGGGGAATTATACATAATTCAATTATATGAATTATGGGATTAATGAAATACAAATTTTCCTCCTTCCTCTCTAATTTTAATCCATCATGACAGACAAAAAAGAAAGAAATATTAAAATAATTATCACATGCCACAAGAAGAAGGAAATAATGACCATGGTGGAGTGAGTTGGTAGATTAATGTTGAGTAGTGAAGGACTAAAACACATGATTACATAAAAGAGTGTAAGGATGGACATAGAGAAAGAAACATGGCTAGTGGAGTAAAAAAGGGAAGTAAGGACGGAAATTTGAGAGCAAGAAGGGAAGTCAATTAATTCAAATAAATGACAAGTCAATGAAGAAATTAAGAGGAAGAATGAATTGTAACAAGTGTCACATTAGGAGCCATTGATTAGATCAAGGGCTAAGAGGCAATAAGAGACAAAATAATAAAACATACTCCTTCCTCTTTCGAAGTCACATTCGGCCAAGGCAAGCAAAAGAGAGAGAGAGTGAGTTTGTGAGTTCCTTTGGAGACTTAGAGAGCAAGAGGAAACAAGAGCTAAGGTAAGAGTTGTTTTCAATTGATTTAAGCTTCCTATCTTGTATAGTTCATCCTCTAATCTCTTATTCTTCATGGAAATCATGGTTTAGCAAGCTAATCTTCAAGGTAGAAGAGAGAGAGAGGACGTCCTAGAGAGAGAAACACCAAGGATCAAGAGGTAATCTCCAAAACCTCAACTTTTTAGTGTATTAAAGTTGTTGTTGGTGATTGTTATTTGGTTTTGTGATATTTGGGATGAGTTGTAAAATTAGAAAAGCCATAACCCTAAGGGGTTATGCTGCCCAAAATCCTTTAAATCATGGTTAAAAAGTGTTTAAGTAAGTTAATCAAGGATTAGAAGTAGAAAAGTATAAGTTTTGGGAGCTAAAACACAAAACCTCATTTTTTCCAATTTTCCCTAATAATTTTGGCTGGAACCAGAACTGGTAGTAGGAGTTGGATTTTCATGAAATAAATGGTTCCATTGGACTCACTGAGAAAAAATAGGTGGGGTTACGGTTGGGCACTATTTCGGTAGAGGCCGAAAAAGCATAATTACAAAAATGCCACTGAAATCCCTAAATAGGGGCTGTCAAGAGTTTTTTCGTAATTGGACACTGAATTTGGCAATTTCGAACCCGGAAATGGATTCCTTAGGCGAAAATAAGTCAGAATAGCCTTGGTCAAAATTTTGGGAAAACGTGCCATCGGGCCAGGTACAGCGAGGCCGAACCGAGGTCCCGGGGGCATTTTGGTAAATTTACACCATAGACTAATATAACCACAATAAACAGTATGGAATAGTCTAAAATGATACTTGGATATGTTATAACCTATTTCTGGTACATTCAATATTTTAGGACCGATTCGAAAGCCGGAATGACACGTGTTATGAGACACACCGGGAAAAAGGGATTATAAAGCTTTGAGGTAGGGGCATTATCCTTCATACATTATGCCATAGTTATATGATTGTATGGATGTCATTGTTTGTAAATGCACTTTATTAATTAACATGAATTGCCTAGAGAGAGGCTGTTAGTGCCAGTGTGCACTTACAATGGGAGTTGGCGGAAGTCCAACCGATGTAGATTGTGGGGCTGGGCCCTACTCATGTATACATGACGATGATGTGTTTATATTGTTCATTAATTTGTTCATACATTGGCGCATGACATATTTACTTTTCGTATTCTTTATGAATGATATTATGTCTCTACGGGGATTCTTCGGAATCTCACCCTATTTTTAAACAAATACCTCAGCAGGTACCAATGGGGCAAAGGGAAAAGACGTAGACGCCAGAAAGTGAACGGCACGTGTCTCGAGGCGAGGAAAGATCGTGGTCATAATTAGTCTATTTTGTGATATTTTGGTGAAATTTGTAAATATTAAAACTTCTGTTGTATTTGCTGTTTTCGTCGACGAACAATATCGGAATTGTAAACGAATATTTTTATCAGTATAATTGTACTTTTCTGTATGCCCATTAAATTATGTCTTTATTACTCTTTGAATATCGAAATGGAAACGAGTGTTGACATATATCATTAGAAAAATATGTTTTGATAAAAAAAGAAAAGTTATGTAAATACTAAAAATCATTTAATTTGATATATTCAGTAATTCAATAAATAAAAATATAAATATATCTAAATATAAAATTAAAAATAATGACAATTAAAGATATGTAACTGTTTAGTGAAATTTGAATAAAGATAAAAAGTACAACAGTAATTAAAAAAACAAAACTTCTGACAAACATGAAAGCAAGGAACAAAAAATCAAACCGGGTAATGAACTGGTCACGGTATAAGTTCATGGATTAATGGATCAACTGGGGTCTAACTGGTGATTAAACCAGTCATATTAAAATATTATAATTTATTAGTGACAATATATATATATTAATATATTTTTAAACTTTTATAGATAAAAATGAAGATCTTTAGAAAAAAATGCTTAAAATCTATTAGTATTAGTTATTATGCCTATACTTATGCAATGATATCTCCTTTCCTCTAATTATTATATCATTTTAAATAATTTTTTTCATCGTCATCATCTTTTTTTTAGATTTTTTATTTATTTACTTACTTTTCTCTTCATCTTGATCTTCAACTTTTTATTTTTCCCTCAAAAATAGTGCGAGATAATAGGTAGAAGAATTTAAAAAAATGAAACCAGTCCAACCAATTGAACCACTGGTTTTTAACCGGTCCAATCGGTTCACGGTCCAACTAGTTGAACCAGCCAGTCTGGTCTGATATTTTGTTCTCTACATGAAAGAGCAAGAAAAAGAAGAATGGCGCAGAAGTAACATGATGCTATAAGCAAGAAAAAGTGGCTTAATTTCTACCGTGACTTTTGGAGCATTTCTAATCAGAAGCTCTTATTTAAAAACGTCAATCCAAACAGATCATTTTACTCTCACTATGCCTTTTCCCCGTCAACCTCATGTTTTCTACTCCCTACTGCCTTCTCAAACAGATCCTGAATATCATTGTACTCATATGCAAGTCATTTATATCTCATTCTCGCTTGTCAATAAGTGCATTAAATTGATAAAATTTTACACATTTAGCCTTATTAAAATTTTTGTCTCTCTCCATTTATCAATCATTCTAATCTAACCTCTCTCCTATTTCTCTTTCCAATAAAAATTAAATGGGGTAATATTGGAGAAAGGTCATTAATTACCCTATAAGTGACTTATATTTAAAACTATTGTTCGGAGGCATAAACACTCTGCAATTTATTATTCAGATAAAAGGAGGTTACAACATTTATAGGCTGATGAAGAGAAATAAAATGACGAAAATTAGAGATTACAAATAATACTAGAAAATCAAATAATAAATTTTCTATAATCAAGATCCTAAAATCAAGGAGCAACAATCAAGGAATTCTTATTTATTTTCAAATATTTTAACAGTCCCCCTCAAGCAAGAGAATATATGTGGATCATTCCGAGCCTGCATCAATATTTGGTGCTCCCCTTGAATGGGTAATTTGGGATAATAGGCATCCTCCTTATAGAATACGGTATCGTTGGAGACAAACAGTTTCTTTAAAGTAGAATAGTAGTGTAATATCCTAAATCGTGATTTAGGGCTAATTACTTCAAAGTGATGTAACTAATATTGATTAAACACTTTTAAAGTAAATAATGTAAACTGTGATGAAAAATGTGTATTGATGATTAAGGGCAAAATGGTAAAACTGGAAAGTTACCGACCGATTGGTCAGTTACCAAAAAAGAAACTCATTGGTCACTTAAAGATCAATGGTTAGGATTGATTATTATGAGATTAAGAAGATGGAATTGTGTGTGTGCATGTTCAAGTAAGTCCAAGGAAGATGCCTTAAGATGTTGACATTTGGCATCATCTCATACCCCTTTGACAAGTCAACAATAGCAACTCATTTTTTTTTCTCTCTTCCCTCTCATTCTTTTAGGTCGGTAAATGGGCTAAAGTAGAGACCAAAAATATGATTATTTCCCATTCATCATCATCATCTCATCTCTCCTCTCATCTCCATTTTCGCCCAAGCTTGGTAGGAAAGAGAAAGTGAAAGGTGAGGATTTAGCTTGTTTAGAGTCCTCTTTAGCTCAAATGCTCTTCTTTAACTTTGATCAAGTTGATGAGAGCTTTATCTTGATGGTTTAGAATTTTGAAAGAAGGTGATTGCACACTTGAAGAAATTTGAAAGAAGAGAAATCAAGAAACTAGTCTTGGAAAGAGGAAGAGGTAAGAATTTGGAACCTTTTGACATATTTATTGTAGTCATTGGTTTAGCTTTGAGGATTTTGGATTTTTGCCCTGATTTTGGCTTAATTTCAAAATGTGTGAATTGGTTAGTGTTTAGTGTGAAATTGGTGTCATAGTGTGTCTTGGAGCATTTGAAATTGATTTGGAATGTTGGTTTGGATTGGTTTGCAATATGGTGGTTTGATTGAGTTCTTGGTAAGACATGTGGTGGTCATTGTGTAACATGTCAATGGAGGTTGAATTGGGTTATTTTGATGATTTCAATGGATTCCTTGTGCAAATTTATGTGGGAATGGTATTTGGTATGTATTTGGGAACCATTGGAAGCATTGGTGCAAAATTGAAGTGTTGTCCATTGAAAGTCTATTCAGGGCAGTCAGGTTGTCTGGACGTTTTGAATAGGCAAATGGTGTCTAAAAATTCAGAAACTTTCCAGTCTTAAAGTTCACATTCCAAGCTTCAAAATGGACATAAATTTCGTGTCATTTCGTTTTGTAAGCTAAGAGTAATGACTGTCCAAAGTTTGGGATTAAAACTGGAATCTGTTTTGGAGTAGTGGTGAATTTCGTGTAACTCTGTAATTTTGTGGTGATTTATGGTAATAATCCATATTTTTCCTATAAAGAGGACTTAAAGAGCTTTCATTTGGCTTTGGGATCACCTCATTTCGATTTTCCTAGAATTAGTTATGATTTTTCGAAGTTTCCTTGGTTGCAGCCAGAATTCTTGGCTGTAGCGCAAAACTTTCTGTGTACGTTTTGGCCGCAGCCAGAAAATTCTTGGCTGCAGCCAAAATACTTCTGTGCTGTTTTTGGCCGTAGCCAGAGAATTCCTGGCTGCAGCCAAAACCCTATTTTCAGCATTTTGTGACTTTGCAAAGTAATTTCCAACCTAGTACTTTCCAATCCTTTTAGGTTCTCTTTGAGCTTGTTATAACCATTTAAGGGACTCATATGGAACCTATTTTAAGTGTTTGAAACTAAGAATTGGGGGTAGGAAATTAATCCACCATTCTTGATTTTGTTTATAGGCTTTGACATTTGTCGTACCCACGAGCCCACTTTGCCAAAGGACGTCAGGAAAGAACAAGGTAGTAACTCTTTCTCTTATACCATATGTGATGCATTGTATGTGTGTTATATAATTGATTTGAGATGAATTTAAATGCTGCAATATCTGTGGAATTGTGTAAGCACTGCTATGCCAATAGTCCCTGAGTCGCTAACAACGGTTCGGGTAAGAGCTGTGAACCTTCCTGGTGGTAAAAGGGGATGAGGTTCGAGTGTGATATTGTGATTATGTGAGCCGTAAGGCTATTCGTATGCACTACCATACCAATAGTCCCTGAGTCGCTAATAACGGTTCGGGTTTGGACGGTGTGCCTTCCCGACGGTAAAAGGGGATGAGGGTGGAGTGTAATTTATGCTGTTGTTCCTGTGTAATGATTTGCTTGCATGCTATGTGATTATGTGTGGTATGAATGATTGTTACTACTGGGATTCTCTTGAATCTCATTCTTTCCGATGACTGACATTTCAGACAGGGCAAGTGGCTCCAAGGGGAAGCGGACTACTAGAAGCGGTTAGAACCCTGTAGGTTACTCATTTTGGATATGTTGGTTACTCATTTTGGGCAGGGTTTCTGTAAATTATGTTTGGGTTGTAAATATTAGTTGGATACAGTTGTGTAATCCCCTAAATGGGAATTATAACCCTTTAGTGACTGAATGGAACCCAGGGGTTGCTGGGATTTGTGTTATATACTCTGATATGTATGAATGTGAATTAACTGCACAGGTAATTATATTCGAATATTCGAAATTGAGACCAGGATGGGGAAAATTTTTGAAGGATTTTGTGAAACACCCTACGGTAAAGTAGGAAGTTGAAAAGAGTTTAAATTATCCAACGGTCTCTAAACCATCTTATTTATGTGTTATCGAATTATAGTTACGTGTTTAAAGGCAGGGGGTTACAAGTAGCACTTGTATCCTTTCTAGGTGGAGGAGTATCTGAGGAATATACATTTCTAGGCGTGGGCATCAAACTTGCTTCCATCATATGTATGGACAAAGACAACACATCCGAACACTCTTTAGGGTAATGGGTTGATAAGAGGACAATTATGAAAGCCGTCAAGGAGTGTTTAGATAGAAGCAGTATAGTTGAGGACTTTGGAGGGCATTTGGTTGATGAAGTTGGCGGCAGTTAGGATTGCACCACCTTAAAAGACTGTGGGCACATTTCTTTCCATTAATAAAGTTCTAGTTACCTCCAATAAGTAGAGGTTCTTTCGTTCAGCAACCCCATTTTATTGAGGTGTGTAAGGACAGGAAGTTTGATGATGAATTCCTTGCTAATCAAGAAATTCTTTAAAGGTTCCATTTAGATACTCCCGAGCATTGTCACTTCAGGGAACTTTGATGAAGGTTTGAAATTGATTTTTCACAAAGTTATAGAAACTTTGGAAAAACAGGGCTGCCTCAGATTTTTCTTTCATTAAGTAAACCCATGTGGTTCTGGTGTGATCATCTATGAATATGACAAACCATTTTTCATTTGTCAAGGTTTTTATTCTTGCTGGACCCCAGACGTCACTATGGATTAGTTAGAAAGGAGTTAAGGGTTTGCATGGTTGTATTGGGTAGGAGGATTGTGTTTGTTTAACAAATTGACAAGTTTCATATTGAAAAGAAACATAATATTTATTGAATAAATTTGGAAACACATGTTTCATATAAATCAAAACTAGGATGGCATGAGCAACAATGACATAAAAATACATCTTTATCTTGAGAACTTGAGCTAACCAATGCCTTTCATGCATTCCAAGTATCTTTATTCTTCAACTCCAATCTCTCCAAGTAGAAAAATCCATCCTACTATCTAGAAGTCTCAATCATCTTTCTCGAGTTCAAATCCTTAAAAAGGCACAAATCATCATCAAAGATCACTTAGCATACACACCCTTTGGTTAATTTACTCACAGATATTAAATTGCAAGTAAGTGTTGGTACAAATAGAACATTGTGAACTCTCGGAGAATTAGATAGCATGATTGTGCCAGTTCCTTCAACTTTAGTGAACATGCCATTAGTAACTTTTGACTCGAAGGTTTTCTGGACACAATTTGAGAGTTGTAAATAAAGTTTGATTACCAATCATTTGATCTGTAGCTCTTGAATCAACAATCCATATATCGTCACTAGCCTGTACAGCATTGAGAGCTATAATAGAATTACTTGATTACATCAAGTTGACACTGGGTATAAAGTTGGACTTATTCTATTTGTCTAGTATCCTGCGAAGCACCTGTAATTCCTCCTGGCTTAGGGAATTTGCATCCTCAACCTTCTACTTAGTTGTAGTGAGGTGGCTTTGTTGAATGTGTTGTTTGCCAATTGATGGCTTGCCATGCAATTTCTAGCATTCTTCTTTGATGTGTCCCTTATTCTTGCAATAATTGCACCATTTATTATTTCTTCATTCATCTTGTGGTCATTTTATTGCAAGAGTTGAACTCTCAATTTGACTTGTATTGCTTCGATTCAAGATTTTTCTGCTTTCTTCGAACCGCACATGGTTGACCATATCAAACAGATGTGGTAAGGGTTTAACCCCATGAGTTTTCCCCTTGTCTCCTCAAAAGAATCGTTGAGTCCAATAAGAAAGTCATATACTCTTCCTTCTTCCACTATCTTCCTATATAATTGAGCGTCCTTGACGTTCTTCCATAGGTGCACTTCAAACAAGTCCTGTTGTCGCCAGAGTTTTAGCAAAGCATTATACTAATTAGTTACTGTCATGCTACCTTGTCTTAAATCTTGAAGTTGCCGTTTTAAATGGATTAAGGCAACAATATTATCAAGAGAAGAGTAGGTTCTTCTAGTCATATCCTATATTTCTTTTGCAATGTTTGTCAGGAGATAGCCTTCGCTGATATCAACAGTCAAAGTTACATAACCAAGTCATCATTTGGTTATTTTCAGCAAACCAAGTATCAAAATTTGGGTCATTTGGGTTTGGTTGAGGTGCTACCCCATTAATATATTTCTCCTTTCACTTGCCACGAATATACCTTAGCACGCTTTGGGACCATTGGAGATAGTTTCTTCTATTAAACCTATGGTTAGTGGCCATAATTTGATTTTCTGAGAATTTTGGCTCCATTACTTTACTACTAGTAGTGAAGGAATTAGAGGAAGAAGATGAGTTTTGAATTTGAGAATTTATACCAGACATGAGTGCCATTGTAGTGACTCCGGTTTTGGTTAAATTTCCAGGGATAGAGCCGAGAAGAGGAGGAAATTTGAAGGAATTCATGGTTCTGGAAAATGGTCGCTGACAAACGCCATAGATGACGACATGTGGGGTTCATGCCCCGGTACTGTGGGGGCCACGTGCTGCTCCAATCACCCTCGCCTCTCTGGGACCCACCGATCGACAGTTTCCGGTCCTTCCTATGCAAGCGGTGTGCTCACACTCACCACCCTTCACTGGATCTAGAACTGCCAGATCTCCCCCCCCCCCCACATTACTATCTCAACCTCTGTTTCTGGCATTGGATCAATGGCTGAAGCTCTGATACTATATTGTTCAGAAGCATAAACACTCTCTATAATGTATTATTCAGATGAAAGGAGGTTACAATATGTAGGCTAATGAAGATAAATAAAAAGAGGAAAATTGGGGATTACAAATAAGACTAGGAAATCAAATAATAAAGTTTCTATAATCAAGATCCTAAAATCAAGGAGCAACATTCAAGGGATCCTCATTTATTTCCTAATAGTCTAACAAAAACCAAACTTTTCTCCTACAAGTAACTTACATATGGTACAAAGTGGTATTTCAGTTGCAATATCAAAATTTCATTCTTGAACTTTGTGGTCATTCACATTTCTTCATAAAAAAATAGCGACTGTTTGGAAGATGCTTCAGGTCCAATGGTAATCAATGAAGGAATCATACAGAAAATATTGCTAAAACATATTGGATGAATGAATTACAACAAACGGCTTTAATAAACAAACAAATAAAAAAAAAAATCTGTGGCTAGCTTGCAAAGAACTTTTGGTGTAGAGCTTCCTCATTCCTGATCCAGTTGTGGGCAAGGTGGAACTTATCAAGGCTCTTGGTGCTATATACATTTGCTGTGCCGACCAAACAATCCTTCCTCTGAAATTGTACAATTAATTTCATCAGTACTACAACAAATAACTGCAGGTCAGAGCATATATAAGTGAATGTATATTTTGTTATGCTCCAAACGAATTTATTTCATAGCTACAACTCATGAATTTCAACCTGACATCATTGTCCAAGCCTACAATGTTACAAAAGGGTATTGTCTTAATTTTAACATAAATTAGGTACCTTTTCCATGTGTCGTACAGTGTCTGATGTGAGTTGTATCATTCATAAAGTTATGAACAATATGGCTTACTATAAATTTTAAATTACATATATTCGTAATCTAAGTGAATAAAAACAAATTCATTATCCTTCGGCCTTGAAAATCATTGAAGGCTATTATGGAGATCAAGCTGATGTTTCAAATTGAAACCATATGCTTAATTCCAACAATAGCCTCAAATCACTGAAGAAGTTCCATTATTCACACTAAATTATGTTAGTAACAGAACAGTCTTGAGTACCCTTAATTTTATACCAAACTAAATGCTACTGTTAAACTGACAAGCTTAGAATATTTACCAGAGCAAAAAAGAAATTGGTTTCTTTAGCCATGGTGAGACGCACTGGTGCTAATTCAATCATTTTTTCACAAAAGGTTTCTGGCAAACAAGCAGCAGCGATTCACTGCCTTCTTGAAGGTCAATCACCCTTCCTTCCCAATGCACCTGCGTCGCAAGCGTGCGGGCCATCTCTATAGCTCCCTTGTTATCAGAAAGAATGATCCATCCCTATCAAGCAATGAAACCAGAAGTTCAATGTGCTATGGCAATTTGGACTATTCCAGTATACTTAGACTACCACAGCATTCTAATTTCAAAACAAAAGGTATTCAGAGGCGCATAAGAATAAAACGGTCATGCACCATTAAGGATGAGGTCAACAAAATGATACCACACTAATTCTATTTACAAGTCCAGTTTGGGAAAAATTTTGGTCCCCTTTTAGAGTAATAAATGAAAGCGCTACAATTTTGCCCCTATTAAAGGTAGAGAGAGAAGAAAGAGGTGAAAAATACCTATTCATAAATGAGGGCTTGAAAAAATTTATCAATTTAATCCATATTTATTAACTAATTTTCCTTACTATGTGAGAGTTAGGTAATTTTGACTTAAATAGGATTAGAGTGCTAGATAACAGTCTTAGCAGTGACCAGCATTTCAAAACGATATGATCAAATGCAGGACGGAAAGGAAAAGTTGGGATTGGAGGGGGAAAATTAATGTTTGCTAATAATATAAAATTCAACTTACCACAACATTAAATTTTTTGAAATCATGACAATGGTTAAAGGGAAATGATTACCTCTGGACGCAGTATTCTATCCATCTCCAAGAATAAGTCTTTCATGCTGCACCTTTCTGAAGCGAGATGGGAGAGAAGTCCATTTGCATGAAGCATATCATACGTCCGGGGGTAGGTTGGGAAAGGCTCACACCTGCACATCAACAATTGGATTACATAAAAATGAGTTTTCCTGAAGCTCAGAAGCAATGAGTTTATTTAAGATGAACACCAAAGATTGAGAAGCACATAAAGGTGGAAGTTTCAGGGTAACAAATCGGGTGCTTCGATACTGTTTCTCCTCCAACTAACAAGCACATTGATCCGTTGTTTGACATACTAGTGTACTAATATAGAGCAAGGTTCTTCCCCACCCCAAAAAAAAAAATAAAAAAAAAAATAAAAAAACCATCTCCCTCTCAAAAGAAAAGGAAAAGCAGACTAAAAAGAACAAGACAATACCAGTCATGAAGAACACCGGCAAAGCCTCTATCTAGTATAAGAGGAAGTGTATGAGAAGCCTGGACAGGAACAACGTTCATTACCCAAACTGATTTTCTTCGCTCCAGGAGAGCATGATTCAAGCCTCCATATTTAGCACTCATGTCCATCACATTGCGTATCATGTTAAATGGAGGCAGAGGATCTTCATCACCTGGCCTTTTTGGATGGTCGGAGAAAATTAAGGGTGTAAGCAAAGACCAAAAGTTGCTGACAGCTGATCTCCAAAATTGCATATCTAGATAGAAATCTGCAGGCTGAACTCCTGCAATGCTATATAGAGATAAGTGCACTGGCAAAAACCAAACAAATTGAGAATGAAAATTGAGTGGTGAAGCAAGGAGAAGATAATCAGAATCTGTTTAAAAAAGATACTTTCCATGAATTTCAAGCTCCGCCGTGCTCAATCCAGATCCAGATCTGTTCTGTATTGGTATCCAGCGCTTGCTAGAGGTCCCACTTATGCATTGTACCAGAGGCTTGTAATATGACTGAGCAACATCCCCTTGTTTACAAAGTGGTATAGAATCCTGCTTGCTACAACATTTTTTAAAAAAACACACATACATCACTAAAATCTGTCAAGTTATGGTAGGAACTCTACAAAGGACAAATGTTCAGTGATCAGTGGAGCAAGGAAAAAGCACAACTAATGGTATTTAACTTGATATCAATAATCTTCCATAAACATTTAATTACTATGATTAAACAAAGCAAACATTCACATTGTTTCAATTGCACTTACTGTGACATATAGCATTTAGTATCGGCAGTCTTCTGCCAGATAAAAGTTTCATCCTGCTGAGCTAGAAGAGTCCAACAGAGTTTTTGGGTCAGCCCTTCCAGTGGGTTCAACATGATTCTCTTTTTCAGGTTTACCTGTGATGAACCTCCCATTGGCCTGCTTGTGGGTGAAGTTAAAACAAAGTATCCTCCAGGTTTAAGAACACGGTCAACCTCTATAAGGAATAGACCATCTGTAGAATAAAATCATTGTCAGAAAGAAAAAAATGTTCACAGAACTTCCTACAGAAGCTAAATAATGGACTATTAAATTGCAGCTAACTATTTTTTACCAACGAAAAAAAATTGCAGCTAAGTAATCATAAAGTATTGGCAAGATGGATAATGCCAAAGACATGAACCCTGGAGAGTAAGGGAAGGTGTCGCTTCTTCATAACAACAACTCAAGTATCCATTCCAACACTTACTAGATCGTGGAATTATTATATATTTCAACAAAAATAGCCTTTGCCTAATCCAAACACATTAGATACTGAAGTCAAGATATGAATTCACTACTAAAATATAAACAACACAAATACAACACAAAGGCTAAAGGACAAAAGCTGCAAGATTTAAAATGTCAGCGAGAAAGTGACCCAGTTCATGGGTCAGAGATTTCTGCTTTCTGGCAGGTTACTGCAGACACACAATCACAATAACGCATAAAGGCTACTAGAGAAGTTGTCAAGAAAATGACTAAGAGATTACTAATTTCTTGACTAAATGGGTTCCAGTCAAAAAAATGGTTTTTAAAGAAGCTAATTCCACCTCCCTTGTCAACTTTTATCTTTTACCCCTTAATTGCATTCACCTGACAACGGCATAATAAATTCCAGAAAGATTAGGTACCAATACCTCAAACTCAGTGCATTGACAGGGAACTCAGTGAGCAGATACTCGTATTCTAAGAAGCAGAGACAGTGACACTCTGACATGGGCCACTAACACCAATACCAGCTGGAACGTAAACACAGCTAATGTGATGGTAAAGCAGATCTAAGGGGTCAGGTCCTTTTATGAATAGTCACAATGGGTACTAGGAATCCAGCATGTGCCAAACAAAGAAATGGATTTGATTTAAATGTGTCAATTTCATAGGCTTTACCAGCGCATCCCCATGTCTCCCAGTACTTGTAATGCCTAACCTCTAGGTTCCAGCTGAAATTTGTGCATTGACAAGGAAGGTCCTCGTTAATGCATATATGTTGCATATCAATAAGATTTCACCTTGCATTTACCACTTGCTGACTCAAGAAAAAACCACAACCATCAATCAGAACTTGCAAAACTTTTTCAGTAACATTAAAATTAAATTGACATCAGCTGTAATCCAGTTTTGGATGATTTTGTACTATGTCTACTTTAACAAGTTCAGCTCAAACCTCAAAGCCTCAAACATTTCCCCATTGATGATCCATCCACCATATATATTACTCCAGGGGTAACAGAGGTTGAATGATTTATTTTTCCATGGAGAGACAACTTATCATATATATTTTATTAGATTCTATCATATCAATCATGCCGTACCTTGAAATGAGTCTATCCTCTAACCTTAATCTAGTACAACTTTTGATGACTGAAACTCCAACCTCAAACTTTATTTAATGAATGATGGACACATTCATCAGTAGGTAAAGCAAGAAGCATGAAAAACTAGTTTGCAGGTAACAAGTCAAGAAAAAAGAAATTCTAGGAAAGAAATGAATTTAAATTCTAGTAAGGCATCAAACTAAGTCTACAACAAAGGAGGCTAAATTAATGCCCCTTAACTTTATAATCACCTTTTTCGTCCCACATGATACCACTTTGAGCACAGTGAATCATATCAAATGATAACAAAGGGTATGGAAGCTGTCTTGTAATAAAGTTGCCAATCACTGCAGGAAGACCCCTTTCAAGGGTCAATTGAACCTGGCTGCCAGTTGCCTCATAAGCCGCAATACAAATTGCCATTAGATTCAGTGTAGCTAAATGAGCTCCAAAGCTACCAAATCCACAATCAATGTCTAGTATAGTCCGAATCTGTCATAATGCCACCAAAATAAATCATCCATAATATATGATACAACAAAAATAACATGGTCCTGGATGACGATTGAAAATAGAATATAGGCAGCAGAAAATTCCTAGTTTACTATAAAAAGAACTGTTTTGAAAAGAACCCATGCCTATCAAACACTATTGTTCACCAAAAAACTATTTGCAGACAGAAGACTTACACCAGCTTGAGAAAATTCAGTGTCACTTCCTAACCCTATCATCTCTGCCAGTTGACGAGAGTAGTCTTTCACACCACCAAAGATCAAACCATCATCCGAATGAAAAGCAATTTGATTCTCCTCTAATAGCATCATCCTAGATAATATTTTACGTGAGTTTTAGATAGAGAAAGCATATTCATTGTAAAACTACAACAGAGAAATAATTTGTAAAACTGGTGGTACTTTGATTGATAGTCATTTGTAAAGGCTTAAAAAATGTGTTTTGGCCATTTCGCCACTCAAGCAGCTATATACAGAAATACCTTTTGGTCAAACTTCCAGATGAAAGAAATTGGTCTTTGGATATCTTCACGTTTCCACTCCAAATAACATCCCTACCAGCTGGCCATCTCAAGGGAATATTATAGTCCTTGGGAGTTCGAACCAGACAACTCTCACCCTCACTTGTAAATTCACAATGCCGGTCAAACTCCTCACCCGCTCCAAAGCCTGCTAACAAATTCGCTGAAACATTGTAGCAAGGCACAAAGTTTTCTCTTTCCTTGCCACAAAAGCCAAGTTCTTGCAAGGCGGCACCCGATGTTACTAACTCCAAATAATCAACTGCTACTTGCTCTTTTATCCTTCTATGGATTGAATAGATGGAAGATACAGGAAAGTGATATACGGGTTCAATATTATTTGAAGAAGATGAACTCAAGACAAAAATGAGTGCAAGCGGGCTAATCAGGCACAGGACTAACCAGGTCCCCGGCAGTCTAGTGCCGAAAATTATTGACAACTTATTATGCCAGGATCTTCTCATGTCCAAATCGTGAAACTGTTTTGGACAATAGATTTAAAACCGCCAAATTTCAAAATTTGTCATGATATAGAAGCTTCTATTTATGTTACCATGAATATTGACTATTCCTACCAGCATGGAAATAATAGCTCAAACTCCATCCTTTTTGCCAAATGGCGTTACCGTCTTGGTCACATGATTAAGAGAAAACGCTCAGTGTATTCATCATGAACCCATCAAGAACGTACTTGAACAGGTAGTTCATTATGATGTTTGAAAACCGATGGACAACTTTGAATTAACAATTCAGACCAGTCGCATACAATAACGGCAAATTCCCGAATACCCGGATATGTCTGAATTCATCCACTGGAAATGATTGGCCGTTGCAAATTCTCCTAAAATCGGTATTCCACAGCCAATCGATTAGTCCGATCGCCTGCAACAAAAAAATAAAGAAAATTCACTCCATTAATCTCCCGCAATTAAGTAGCCATCGATTTAGTTCCTAAGAACGTTTAGCTGAATCCCACAACCGATTCTTCCTGGAATCCGCGCCCAAAGAAATCTCTATCCATTTGTCATTTCCAAATTTCATACACTTTCCGTGAAGCAAACCGGAAAATTTCCATTTCCAGAGGGCATTCAAATGTCAAAAGGAAGACAATGTAATGAGATCCGATCAAGGCCACGTCATGTAAACATGAAAAGAACACTGCACTTGAATTCAGTGAGGGAAGCAGAAGAAAGAAAAATATGTGGAATTAGGGTTTTTATTCGTACCAGTTGAGATCGATAGAGAGTGAGATTCAGAAGCAATGTGTTGAATGGAAAGAGCGCTAATTGCGGTTGTGTCCAAATTATTTGGATGCTTTCTCTGTTCACATTGCTCGTTCATCAATCCGTGATTAACAATACATAACAGAAAAGTTAATTAATGAAATTGAAAACTAACCAGAATAGTCAGAAAATTACATTTGAAGATAACAGATTGTGTCCGACCAAAAGAGGAGAGGGAAAAAGGCTATGAGACTATGATTGGCCAAAAAATGATAATGTTATATGGGTGCGCGTTTTAAAAATTTTAAATTCTGTTGGAAGTTTATAATTTCTTTTGGGAATTAGCAAAAATTCAGATCAGTACTCCAAGATCACAGAACCTGGTGTTCGTCTTTTACCCTTATTGATATTCTCATCACTAATAATCTAATAATTAAGTAAAAAAGAAATTAAAAAATTAAAAAAGATAGTTATAATGATTTAAGAAAAATAATATGGTATACTAATTAAATTCTTTAATCTAAATAAATTAAGTAAATAGGTTTTTCGTCAAAGATTAGGTGGAGTATTAACCATTAAATCATAAAAGCTACTTAAATAATATTATAATAAAAATAATATATAAAATACATATCTAGCTTTGCCACCTTTATATCATGAAAGGGAAAATGTTAAAAAAATACAATTTAAAATGAAAAATAAATAAATTAGCTTTGCGAATTTATTAAATCCTAAGTCAGAATTGAAGTAGGAATCCGAGATTCTTAATTCTGACGAAATGACCAAAATGTCCTAACTTAAGGGTACAAATTTTAGGGGTCAATAATAACATCTGTATTTATATGAATAACATCAAATTTTACATTAACGATTTTACTTTTATGTTTTACAACTTTATATTCCAAAAATCAAGGATAATTTTGAGGGCATAAGTTTTAGGGGTCAATGACAACATTTATAAGTTATAGAGATCTAATTTGGTGTCTAGGAAGTTTTTGCAAAAGAAACTTAAGTATTCATAAATTTTTGTTGTATCAACATTATCAAATAAGTATTGAAAAGGAGCAAAGTCACTTTAACTGTTTAACATTACCAATTAAAAAAAAACATTGACAGCTTATATTTTAATGGCAAAGGGCAAAACACTAATAATTTTTTCAGCACTTTCGAGATGATATTATTCCCCAAAAAATTGAAATACTCACAAATTCTATGCAAAACATATAAGGCAGAATTAAACCTTAATCCTTATTTTTACAAACACTCGTTGATTCAATCACAGTAAGTTTAATAAAAAAAAAATCACTATAATATTATAGTATAGCCACTAATAACAATTGAGGCATCATTAACTCCCTATCTTCCCTTTGCATGCATATTTGCTATCCATTCAATTAGAGATATTACTCCTAAATTAATGTTTGAACAGCATTTAATCAATTCTTTTGATAATGTGTCCACATTTAGTATGTGTCTTAGTAAGATTAATTTCAATAAGATGATACAAGTGCCTAGTAAAAATATACCATAAAATAATTACCTTTTTTTAATTTAAAATTACTTATTTTTAAGCTTAAAGAAAGGGGTAAATTTGCTAAAGTAAAATTAATTGCAATATAAATATTTTATTTTTAAAAATAAACATAAAAAACCATTTAAAATAATGGTTAAGAATATAATAGTTCAAGTATTATTATTTTCCTTTCCCATCTACTAAATTTTCCTTTTTATATGGGATCCTGGCCCGAATGGTGTATACTCAGTGTAGAATTAATACCGTATTGTAGCTCGATCCAGAAATCTGGGAAACATTATGGAAGATTCTGCTGCCACATAAAATGATCTTGAGAGGTCGTGAAGTGCTGGATTCTTCGATTCATCCTTCATGTGTTGTGAAGAGGAAACAATTGATCACCACAAAGATAACGATATTAGGTTATATATATTTAACAGTTCTGACATTTTACTTATATTTTGAATGTTCATAAGTATTTTTGCATATTCAAAAAGCATATGGTACTAGTTGCAATTTGGATAAAGCTCACGAGTATTTTTATATCTTAAGCCAAAGTAAAAACTAATTGAAGGATAAGCATATATATAAAAAATCAATCCGTTGAAAATTTTATTAGTGAGAGAATGACCTAAATTAGAGTATTGGTACCCTGTCTATTCAAAATTTGTAGAATACCTGTGTTTTCTATGTATAAAAATTTATTAGGTCTTTTTCACCAACAAAGATTTCAATGGGAGATTTTCCCGATTTTCCCTTTTATCGATGTATTATTCGAGATTTACTACAAAAGAAGTTAACAAATAATATCATTTTAATTTGAATTAAAAATTATTCAAAAAAATCAGATAGTTTTTTTAGCAAAAAAAAAAAATCAGATAGTTAAAAAAAGAAATAAGAAGTTTAGAGGTATACAATAATAATTGTTAATACAATCAACCAAATTTATCTAAGGTTTAACCTTTCAAATCTTAAAATTTATAATTTACCCAATAAAATTTCAAATGAATTGAATTTATAGGAAATGTTTCATTATTTTTACATTATATATTAAATAATAATTAAAATATTTTTTATTTAGAAAAAACCTGAATAAATAAATTGGAAAATAAATTTTTTATTAACATAATATCATAATTTGTAAATTAATTATAAAATAATTAAAATAAAAAATAAGTAGGTAAGATATAAAAAATAATGATTTTTTTATCATTCATATGAATGTATCAAATTTTGTATTATTTAATTAATGACAAATATGAATGAATAGTAAATTTACAATAAATATATTTTAAAAAATTATGCAAGGACTAAATTTATAAATTTTTTATTCTAAAGGATCCCAACTCCCAAGTATGCGAAATTATTATGAAGACTCATGATTTTCCTCTGAAGAGTGTGCTGAACAAATTGTCTTTAGGTTAAATAATAAGAGTAGGAGATGCAAAAAAATATAAGGAAGACCCATCGAGTGATTAAAACTAAGTCAGTTATATTACTTAACATTAAGACAACAAAAAATTACAACTACCTCTCCCATTATTTAACACTGATATTACGTACAAGAATTCGCAAGTCGCAACTACAACTTTCATTATTTAACACATCCAAGGACAATTTAGTCTTTACAAATAATTGTAATTAATTTACGAACACGCTTTCAACAACTTAAAGTATTGAAAAGAATATTAGTTAAAATATTATAATTAACTTTGTATAAGTTTCTAGGGCAAAAAACAAAATATACCATTTAAATTTCAAAATCTAAAATCAGTCTTGTTGACCATTAAGAGTATAGATATTGGCTGCAAAAGTATAATAATTGATAACTTATTTTAATAGGAAATCACTTATTTAAAATTTTAAAATTCAGATAGTATTTTCTTGTCTTTTTTCCAAGTTTATATTTATAATATTTTATAAAAAAAGTATGATATTCCTCTAATCATATTTATAAGGCAAAAGGAGAATGTTTTATTTTTGTTAGGCAACATCCCGAATTTCGGTCACCAAAATTCCTTATATTTAAGAGAATAAAACGATGAATTGAAGAGCACATGGAATAAAAAATAAAGCAATTAGTGGTCACACACAACATGATTATGTTTGGAACACAAATTGTAAATATTTGAATTTACTGCCAGTGAGTTTCTTTATATAGCAGTCTTATTGTGTGACATTTTTAAATAGGAAAATGATATCTAATGTTTATGATATTTTCCAATATGAAAGTAGACTTATCAAGTTTTAATTTGATAGGTTATTTGGAGCTGTATACAAAGAGTTGTGATTTTCAGTAGCAGTGTCCAAAAACAATAATTCTGGGAATTGTGAGCTCCCAGTTTGCTAAATATTATATTTTTCCTTGAAATTAGACTCAATAAGAATTTCATAGCCTCTAGAATCACTCCAATTCGATTTCTACAAATAAAGTTATGATTTTTCAAAATTTGGATAGAAAATCTACTAAAATTGTCAACTATTCCGAAAATGGGGAAAAATGTTATGACAAATCTTATAATTATGGAATAAAATAACAGAAGCTTACTTTGCTCTTCCAATGGGCTAGGGACGTCAAATGAAAGAAAGAAAATGAATTAGCATGATCATATATATGTATGTGGTCATATAGAACCTTACTTTAACATTGGTTGAAAAGTAAAAAATTGTGGGCAATTGATTAAGACAACTAAATGAAGCTCATTTGGTTCAGGGAGGGCCTTGTGAGTGGCGTCTTTTTGGGCTTGAACAAGACTACAAGAGGAAGGAAAGTGGTTCAATGTCAAAGGAAATTTATGACACAAAATCAGGGTTCCGAAACCTGGATTAGATTGGTCGCCCTGGGAACTGGTGAACCAGTGTCTAAACTGGTTTGGTTTAGTGACCAAACCGGTTCACTTTTTTAAAAAAAAAAATTGATTTTTTAATATTTTTCTTTAGAATTTCATATTAATAAGTCTAAAATATTTAATTTATCACCGGTTTAGTCTCGGTTTAGCTCCGGTCTGACCCACTGACCTTTAACCCAGTACCCCGACGGGTTCAATACCCAATCCGAATTTTAATACCTTACACAAAATTGAGAAGAGATAAGGCTAAATTAAAAAGGTGTCATAAATCAATAAATTAATATATTGTGAAAGGGAAAAGATGGAGATATTTTAAAGGCTCCATCATCTCTTTTCCTCTTCTCATTTCACGCATAGCACACATAAAAGAGAGAGAGAGAAAGTGTTAAGGAGAAAGCTTGAAGAACTTAGGGTTCAAGAGATCTTGAGGAGCAAAAATTCAAAGTAAAGCTTTATGATTTCAATTGATTAAGCTACCTAACTTATGATTTCAATTGATTAAGCTACCTAACTTGTGTAGCAACTCTTTTAAGCTCTTATTCTTCATGGAAATCATGTATAGCAAGTAAAATCAAGAGTAAGAAGGAGGAGAGAGGGGACAGTTTAGAGAGAGAAAGAAGAGGAAATCAAGGTAAGATTGAAAGCTTGTCTTATCTTGATGATTTATGTTTATTGTTAATGTTGTGGTTAATTTGTTGGATTGTTTTGGTTGTTTTTGAAATTTGGAGAGCTCAAACCCTAAGGGGAGGTGTTGCCCAAATTTCCTCTAATCATGTGCAATTAGTATTTAAATGGTTAATCAAGGGATTGGGAGTGAAAAGCAAGTATTTGGTTGATTGAAATCAAGAAATTTCATTTTTCCTATTTTTTATGGAATTTCATCCAACAGCTGTTTTGGCTGTGTTTGGACTAGATTTTGGTGGTTTTAATGATTCCATTGGGTTTAGAATAGAAAATTGTATAGGGTTCATGTTGGGTGCGAAGTGATAAAGGCCCTAGTGAAATGTCAAAAATACCCCGAAAATCCTAAATTAGAGATTACCAAGGACATTTTCATCTTTTATTAGTGAATTTGGTAATTCCGAGGTAAAAAATGGATTACTTGAGCAAAATTATGTAGGATAAGTGCGGGTCATAATTTTTGGAAAAGTATAGTTAGACAGAGACAAAGGGACTTAAACGGGGTCCCCAGGGGTATTTTGGTAATTTTGTGGTTTGAAGGCTAGATAACCAACAAAGTGAGTTTGTAATAATTTATGAATGAGTAATTACTCATTTATCCTAACTTTAGAATTTTAGGATATATCAGTAGCTCGAGCTAGATAGACATAATTGGACCAATAGACAGTTAAGGGAAGGGCAATCCAAGTAGTAAACTTATCTCTCCTGTATGTATTTGATATTTGTGCTCGTGTATTTATGCATGAGATTTCTTTGTTTGATTATATAAAACATATATGAATAATTGAAGCTCTGTTTCTATTTATGTTATCACCATGAGAATGTTGTATGAAACATTGAGGAGACAAATATGTCATTATGTTAGCATGAGGTTATGTAAGGCAATCATGTCATGTATTAAACATTTATCTTGCATGCATATTGGTATTATTTGCTATTAAGATTCCCTCGAATCTCACCCTTTCCATAAACAATAAAAAGTTTTTAGAGGCAGACAACGACTTTGAGGAAAGAATTGTAATTACTGGCAAGGGAGGGTTCCGGACCAGGACAAAAGGAGATGCTGGTTATATGAAGACCTTTTATTATTTTAAAGGTATGTAATTTATTGTGCAATACCCTGTATGAGAATTTTGTATTCTTGTTGTGTCCACTAAACCATATATTAATATTCCGCTGCAAGTCAAAATGAAGGTATTTCATGTTATATATATTCTAAAATACACATAGCGTCCACAACTTTAACTTTGTTGCACACAATCTTTTTCATCTTTAAAAGTTTAAAAATAACACCATGAACTTTCATATTTTGACCCCCAAAACCCTACCGTTAAAATGATCATCAAATTTAATGATAAGTAAGCCACGTCAAACTATTTGAAATTATTTGGGCCATAACGTGTAACTTTTTTGTTATAGCGTATTAATTTATCTTAAGTTAAAATCCAGAACTTTATTTAAACTTTTAAATGTAAGGAATCTTGTATGCTACTGAGTGAAAGTTAAGGAGGTTATGTGTATTTTAGGCTTATATATATATATACACACACACACACATACACATACACGGATATAACTCACGTCATTAAATTTTGGGAGAATTACATTCAAGTCCTAAGGAAGAAGATAAATGAAGAAATTGTCCCTTGAAATTGCAAAATGAAAAAATGGTCCATTCAAATTGTAAAATGAAAAAATGGTCCCATTAACAACTCTAGTAGTAGGTCATTGACAACTCTAGGAGCCTGCATTAACAACTTCATGAGACCATTTTTTCATTTTATAATTTTAAGGGATTATTTCTTCATTTCTCCCTTGGGACCTGAGTGTAATTATTCCTTGAATTTTTTTTATATAAATGCACTATTTTATGTTTTATTTATTATTGAGTGCGCTTTATTCCCATGTGGTAAAGTGTATATTAAATTGGGATAAATGTAAAAAGTTGTTAAATTTTACTGGCAAAGTTAATAAGGTTTTAGGTTTTTTCTAATTTTAATAAAACATGTTAGAAGTTACTTATAAATAAAAGTATAGAACGAAAATGAGTATTATTGGGGCTATTTCGTTTCACTTTTCATCGTAAGCCTGTTTATTTAAACTTTTCTTCATCTTTTACATTTAAAAGTTTATAAAATGCATTTTTAGTCTTTTAACCTTTATATTGTTAGTTTCATTTTACGAAAACAAAAAATACTTACATACTCTAAGAGTGTCACACCATTTAAACTCTATTCAAGAGAAACACAACATCTAAGATCGTTTTAATCCTAATTAGCTAATGATTTATATGAAAAAAATCACATTTTATTTTGTTTTTAAGAAAAATATTGGTTGATTATCAGGTTTTTTAAAATTAAGATGTTAATAAAATGTGAATTTTTTCATATAAGCCACTAGCCAACTAGAATTGAAATACTATGAGTTGTGTTTTCATTGGATATAGCTCAGATGACATGATATTTTTGGATTCGGCTTGCGTCTGCTGCTTCTATATCCGCTGCCCATCCTTTTCCTTGAACGACATCGTTTTGTTCTATTTAATTTTAGATCTCAGCCTTCTATTGATTGTAATTTAAACCGTTCCTTTTTGCCCAACTGCATCTCTGTTGTTGCCCACCTTCAGCTCCTTTTTTTGCCATGCCCACCGTCATCTCGCAGAAAGGGCATCGACATAAATGAATCGAACACTGATTGGAAGCAAAAATGGATGAAGTGTTGGACCAGTCAAGTCCTCAAGGGTCGATATTTTCAGCATCTTCCTCTATCACCGAGAAGGCCACAATTGACAGAGTTCGCCACAGTCGAGGGGGAAGAAGATGGATTCCCCAAATCGCTCTGCCGAAATTATCATGATTTTTCATGCGTGGATATACTATAATTGGCGCGCCTTTTAGGTATTATAATTTACAAATGTTCCAGAGTTTTGATTTCTACTTTTTGTGTTTGGGCATTTCTTCCTATTGCTTACAGTGTCTCCAAAATTAATAGGAAGCTTATATGCATATGCAATTTCTTGAAGTCAGATAATAATGCAGCTGGTTTTATGTTAATTACCAAACTCTTTTGATAAACTAATAAGTATGAATATGAGTTTTTGCTGTCATGTCTGCTGATGGTGATGGGATATATGGTAGCACCATTATTCTGGGTTCTAATATGTAGCCACATGAACTGGATTATCGGGAAGAAAATGATTTATCTTCTAGTTCAATATTTATCAAGTTCTGGTTGCATGATTTATCTTCTCAGTGAAAAACCCAAATTAAGAAGGCTCATCAGTTCAATAAAATAGTTTTAAAAGCAAGGGAAAAAAATGAAGTCCAACTCCAAATCTCTCTATTTTGCAAGAATGAAAGAATGTAGCTGTAATATCCAATTCACTGTATTAGTCCCTTTAGAATGTCACCTACATTTAAAAGTGGCATAAAGTTAGGCTAGTAGGCAGAAATTAAATCACAACTTTAAACCAAAATTAGCTAATTTAAAATAAGCACTAGTGCTGATCTTATTGGTAGAAATAACCCACTTTATGGCCACCTTTATTAATTGTCTATCACTTTCTGCAGCATCCATTTAAAGTTGAACTTGGTATTAACTGTAGGTTGATTAATAAATTAACTAATTGTTATTTGTGATTTTGATTAGGAACTTGGCACTGAGAATCAACAACTGATATATAGGGCTGCAAGTTCCACCACTTTGACACCAGAAATATCAAACTTGGAGGATAATAGCTACAAGGTTAGGAAACTTTCTGTTGAACAGAGGAAAGAAAAGATTGGTAGATATATAACTTGTGTGAACTTATTTAACTAAGTAGAATGGATTCATGGGGATTGCAATAAGTAACAGACTGTCATAAATTGTATCCATGTATAATTTGTTTATCCTTCTATTCACACGGGTAAGTGGCATAGACTGTAATTGTTTAGTGATCATCTTTGTCTATCCATATACAAATAAATGACTATTTCTTGACTTTGTTTCCTAACAGATTACATTAACAATAAGCTTCCTTAACCAAAATAGAGAGCAACACCAGAGAACAAAATGATGAGCTTGCTTACCAAAATAAAGAGCAACCCAAAGGAACAACATGATGAGCTTCTTTGACAAAATAAAGAGAGAGCAGCTAAAAGGAACAACATGATGAGCTTCTTTGACAAAAAAAGAGAGTAGCTCAAAGGAAGCCAAAAGTTGTACAAACGAGCTTCACAAAATAAGTTGGAGTAGAGGCTTCATGCAGGAGGATCTAAGCCAATCATTGAATCTCTATTTGCAACACAATGTAACCTTGTATTGTTAATGAATATATAGTGAGAGTACTGAAATTATCGATTGTCTTGAAATGAGACAAAGATATGTAAAAAATTTCAGATTTCAATAAAAGTGACAAAGTTATGTTCTTCCATTATCATCATTCTTTGTGATTACCTGAATTGTATCTTTGGTTGAAATCCAGTGCTTCAAGTGATGTGATGTCACAGTTAAGTGGTACCTACAATCAAGAAATATAAAAGAATGTCTCAATATATATTTCCTTGATAAACAAGTAGTTGATAATGTTGTCCAACATCATATGACATACTGTTGACAAACTTGTAAAAGTCATTTGACTTGGTTGAGAGTTATCCAATATGATATTATCATATTGTGCTTGAAATTCATTGCAGTGTCCTTAAAACACATTTGAAAAAAATTAATAAATATATAATAAGCATCTTAAAAAAATTAAATTGAATTGAGAAAAAGTATACCTATGAAACTTGAAGAGGCTTTTGTTCCCCTTCTTTTACTGACTTCAATAGAACTCTTTATCTGTTTACTTATATTTCTACCTGATCTCTTTTTCAAGCCAATAACATTGCCACCGCCATTACCTCCATCACCATTACTATCATTGGATATGTATTTGATGTGAAGTTTAGCCACTTTCTTACTTAGTTCCAATGCACCTTCATGAACAAGAGAAAATGCCTTCGGACTTTCTGATGCATCATTAGCTAATTTAACAAGTAGGGGACACAACTATCTATATCGATTTGATCTTTGTAATTTAGGATCAACTTCAATTTGTTTTTCATTATTATCATACACAACACCACATCGTGCTTCTCTTGTCCACCTCTTTACTATATATTTCTTGGGGAGTAATTTGACATCGCGTTCATTTAAAACCCTCAATACATGGCAACATAATATGCCCACTCGTTCAAACTTTTTGCAACTGCAGGTAATTGTCTCTGTTGAAGGATCATATGTCAACCTATGCTCCCTTTTATTGCCATCCATAGTAATTACATAATCAAACACAACAACATCATCATTCTCATGCAAGGTGACCTTTCTTTCTTTTCTCTCTTTTATACATGTAGCATCACGAAGATCACATTAGCATTGGAACAAGTGAAAAATAGGGCGAGTATACACATCTGAAAGTTGATGAAGCATATTTGAACTCTGCAATATCAACCTTAGCAACTTGTCATGTGACTCAAAATCACTTTTTAGTTCATTATAACACTTATCCTCTAGAATCTGCTCAAATTGTTAGAAGAATCGATTGATATCCATTTAACATGGGTGCAACCTTTGATAGATGCATTGACACTTTCACTTATTTGTGTGCTTCTCATGCCAAGTGTCCTTGAGTTCTTCATATAGCATGCTGCCCATTTCTCTTTTATTTGGTACTAGATATCAACCATGAGTTTTTTGTCACATCCTGTTTTGATAATAATTCTTGCCAACATTCTTCAAACTCAATTTCATTCCAACAATGATACATACAATGGTTAAAATCACTAACCATTGAGTTTGGTAGGTGTTTCATTGCATTCCTTGAAATATGCTAGGTGTAGAGGGCATGCTTTACATCTGGCATCACTTCTTGTAATGCTCGTGACATAGCAGCGTCTTGGTCAGTAAAAATGGTGAGTGGCCTAACACTTTTGTGTGCACACAAGAAAGTCTCAAAGAGCTATTTGAAACTCTCAACAGTCTCACCATATAACAATGCCACTCCAAATATCACTCTTCTTTTGTAATGGTTGAAGCCAAAAAAAAATTGCAATAGGTCTATGATTACAATTCATGCAATAAGTTGTATCAAGAGAAATAACTTCTCTAAAGCAAGTGTAGTCGACTAGCATACACGCATCAGCCTAGAATATATTTGTCACTTGCTCATCTAAGTCCATTTGGTGAGCATGAAAAAATGATGGGTTTTCTACTAATTGTTTCTCAAAATACTGAAATATACTTCCAGCATAACCATATTTCATGCCTCGTTACCTTCTTGAGTTAAGATAATTCTTTACATCACTTCTTGTAAATCCCAAATTGGTTCGACCTCCTGCATATTGGCTTTGCAAATTGAATGCTTCTTTTTGACTAATTCCATTTTTTTCAGCGTTTTCTAATTCATAACATTGAGTTGGTAATAGTTCCTGAAATGATGCAAACAAGTGAACAGCTTCAGGAGGCTGAAGAGGATGATTATGATCCAATAAAACTTCATTTATCTTGTATTTTCCATCTACTAGTTTAACTTTCATTATGGTATTGCAACCGAATCTTGTCTCATCCCTTTGCCTCTTGGTTGTCACCTCTTCTTTATCTGACTTTCTCACCCATTCTTTACAACAAACAAATAGATAAGAGGTGTATAAGGACTTATCTTTTTTACTCTTGTTAAAGCTTTGTTTCCGAACACCAAACCATTTTTTTCCATATGCCTTCCAAAATTCCCATGCTTCTTCTAAATTGTCAAATTCAAGATTAAGTCTGGGAGTTAAATCTATATCCATGGTATAAAACTCCTACAAAAATAAATAGGATAAACCCAATATAAACTGTGATCTCAAAATCGACAAAGGTATACATATACCAATAAAAACAATTATACACACACAAATAGAAATATTTTAACTGATTATACACACACACATATGTGATAGATTATCCTATTATCTACGTTGCTCAAGAATATTGTGGGTATTTGATAAAAGATTATCAAGTAAGATTATATATAAATAAAAAGTTGTATGATAGAATACATATAGATAAAAACTGTATAATAGAAAATAAAAAATATGTCCTGCATCAAAACTCATTTTTTTCAATATATTAATCAAAATGATATCTAGTATAAAAAAGGAATATCCAGTATCAATAATCTTAAAGATTATCAAGTTAGATTATAAATCATAAATGTAAAAACTAAATATGAGGTATCAAGAATATTTTGGGTATTTGACAAAAGATTATTATTTTACTCACCAATATTTAATATCCAATTCCCACAAACCCATGCTTATTGTTTGTCTTCCCTAATATGGCAAAATAGCATCCTAGCAAGCTCCTCTCATTTTCTCATGGAGTAAGAAGAATAGTGCGCGCCAAATTGCCAAATGAAGGAAAATAAAAAGCAACGTGGATCTGCCAGGTGACTAAAAGAAGAGATGTAATGGGAAAATATGTGGATGACTGAGTTTGAGTGAGCAATTCAACGGACGAGATCAGTTGTTTAAAACGACATTGTTTAAATTAATAGCCTTTTATCACCGTCCATTTAACTGTTGCAAACAGATGGCCCAGATTTAATTTCCTTACCAAACGACGTCGTTTAAGGAAAAGGACAGGCAGCGGACGCAAGCCGATTCCGATATTTTTGGAGTATGGAAGTATTTTTGTAAACATTTCTCTTGATTCAATGGATTGATTTTCTATCTATTTCCTAATATCCTTTCAATTAGTCTTTACATTTTAAAGTGTAAGTAATACCACCTCCAATTCTTAATATAAGATCTATTTTAATTAAAAATAAATAAATTACAAAGTGGATTTTATATGAAGGACAAGAGGTAATATTATCATTAGCATGATATTCTCAATCTAATTTCATACTAAAGCATATATAAACTTTGAGGAGCACCAATCTCAATATATATATGTATATATATTATACTAATATTAATTAAACTGTCTTCAATTAAAATTTATATAAAATATAGTATCAAAAAAATGTATATAAAATAAAAAAAATAACTTGAAAATAAAAAATAGGAAAAATCCCTTTAAAATTGACAAAAGACATATGAGGGTGTCAATATGCAAAATTTCATATCAAACTAGTGGGCGGGATATGGGATAATAAAATGTAAAATTTACTTATATATTATTTTTCCATTTTTCACTCCTCTTTCCTCTGTCTTGTAGCTCGTCTTCCCCATTCTAAAATCATTTCTCCTTCATCGCTCGAAATCTCACCTCTCCAGCCATGGTCTTCTTCTTCAGATTTCACTATTGCTTTTCCCACCGTCTCTATCTCTATCACTACCTTCCACCATTAGTAAAAACAAAGTGCTTGGCCAGCTTTAGAAGAAAGTCGGGTCTCAAGAGTAAAACCATCACTAACATGATCTTAGTTTCTCTTGGGGTTGGATTGCCGTATACGGTAAAGCTAAATTCGATGCCTAGGGTATTACTCACAGCTTATGGTGGTTGCATTCAAAGCCATCAGCCTGGTATATATAGCCCCTTGTTGTTTGGTGTTTTCCCCCATCCTTTGGGTCATTATAGAGTACTAGTCTTTGATGGATCACTCAAGTTTTCACCTAGGCCTTAAAATATTGAGGACAAATTGCTGGTGGAGTTCTTGTAAGTAAAGTGTGTAATCCGAGTCTTGTTCCAGGACAATGTCCTTAAGAGCTAGCTATTTCGCAACTACTGGCTAATAAAAAACAAGAATATGGTGAGCAGAACAACAAAATATAATGGAACTCAACAAGAATATCTGAGAGCCCACTCCTCTTTTAACCCATTTACTTGTCCAAACTCACATGTTATTATTTATTCGCTTGGACTCTCTCGCTCCCAAACAATGTGGGACTTGTTTCATTTGACACACCCACATTTATAATTCCAATAATCTCTCACATGTGTCAAAGGGAGTGCCATTAGCTATGTATGTTAACATCCATTTGATGAATAAAAAGTTTATGAATAGTTAAGGAGGCTTTGTTATTGCTATTGAGAGCAAATTTTATGAATTATTATATTGTTTGTCACCAATATGAATTAATTATGGATGCATATTTAGCTTGATATAAGTGGACATGATTATTGTGAATATTCTGAATGATTCTAACATAATTTTTGAAGTGACTATGCAACTCAATTTGGGTATGCACAAATTGTTGAGAATTTGTTGTATTAAACGATATTAACCCCTATGATATAGGTTTTGTGCTATATGGAGATTGAACATATATTATTAATTATGAGGATACCATAAATGTTGGTGTCATGTATAGTGGATTCCCATTATATTGAAATACACGGATGTCAACTGAATTTCAATTTTATATGAGAAAATTCACTAGTAGCCAAAATAAATTATCATGTGAGTCAGAGTTTGTTACTCTAAAGTTGGCTGTATTTGGGGGCTAGGTTGTTGAAAAAATCTTAGCAAATATTTTGATGGAAAACCGACATTTAATATCGATGAGCTCTAATTGCCAAATGACAATAGCCATTGTAAAAGAACAATAGTGCAAGTAGAAATTGTTTGAGATATTATGTGAATAAGAATGCATCAGAATTGTGGAGTTATCTTAATCGATTGTGCGAGGTCAAAAAGTTGACTTGTGGATTTGTTAACAAACCCTGAGAAGAATTAAATTAGCCGAGGGGAATGAGACTAAAGCCAATTTGAAATTAATAGTGATGACAATTGTAAGACCTTATTTCCATAATCAATTTGATTAAGAATCCGAAATTGTAGAAATGAAGCTTAGGATGAGTAGCAGAAGATTATAGAAGGGTTTTTCAGGTGAAAACACTGATTCAGTAGTGATTTTTGAGATTAAACTCAAGAGAAATCACTATTCACCTTTTCTCTTTCCTCTTTCTATTTCTCTATGATTTTTATGATGTTTTTCCCTTATGTTTGATGGGTTGCACGAATTTGAGAGTAGAGAGGGTGTATTATATGATTATCTTCACCTAATCAAAACACTTAGCCTATAATGTGCCACTTGTCACAAACTCGTGGTTCCTCAAAAAGGTAAGTAACTAGTTAGTTACTTTAATTGGTTTGGTTAACTATATTAGTTTTCTTCCTTTCTTTCCTCCTTGGTTTTTGACCAAATTGGTTCAACAAAAAGAAGGAAAAGTGTTGCTTAAAAGCCTATTAGTGCAAGTATCCACTTAGCTTTGACCAAAGTCTTCTTGTAAAAATGAGTTGAAACTTTGACCAACTCCTCTTTTCTTCCCCTTTTACCCCTTTGGACGTTTTTTATGACTTAAAGAGGAGGGAGTTGATTACTTTTTCATTCTTATAATCACTTCTTACTTTTTGAAGAGCAAACCTTGTCCCTTCATTTTGTCTTCCAATTTTGATCTCAAGATCAAATGACAATTTACTCTTTTGCTCTTAATTATGGAAATATTATTTCTTGTGCCATTAATTGTTTTAGTTCTCTATATTACTTCTTTCTAGATATAATTTCCCTTTTCCTTTGGATTTGTGTCAGGTTCTATGTCATTCTCACACATTCTAAAGGAATCGGGTACTTTCTTCTGACTAATTCGCACAAAAATTAGTATTCCATTCTAAGTGTGGTTTCTAACATTCATTGTGTTTCTTATGCCTTCTTGGGATTCTCGCTAATTGGGGCTTAGCAGTCCACTGAATTCAGACTTATTCTCTAGCCTCTAATCTCAAAATTCAGGATATTACAGCAACTCAACCTCTATTATTGGTGATACCATGCGGTTAAAACAAGTTGTTTGCTAGTTCTGCTAACACTAAATAAATTATTAGGCCCTTCTTATGGCATGAAAAATTGCTGGAATGCATTTTGGTAAGGCTGAGTATAATGATTTCATAATCCTACGGGATGGTGTACTCATTGTATGTTTTGTGAAATCACCTATATGAATGAGGAGTGTGGTCACTTTATGAGATCATGGGGAAATCTCTAGAGCATTTGCTAAATACCAGGACACACACATGGCCGTCTTAACCTGTAAAAACACATTAACAACAGGAAATATTGGGGTATAATCTGACTTTTAATGCCTCTAGTATACTCCAAAGAAGTATTGGTTTTAAGTTCATAGGACCACTAGCATTACTGTATACTAAGTGTTATCAGTCTAGCACTAGTTTAAGTCTAAAGGACTACTAGATACAATGGTTATATCCATGCGTGTAACTCAGCTAATGGGGCTACGAGCTTCCTTTAACACATATGGGGGATTATTGTAAATATTGTGTGTGAGTCTGTTAAAGGAAGAAGCCTCATATAACTCAAGCTTGTGAATGCCCTAGTAGACACTTAAATATGAGCTTGAGGTAGAAAAAAAATGGATAAGAGGAGTTTTTGAATTGGTTGTTAAAGTTTTAATTGACCGGCTTTAATGACTTTTAAAAGATTTAATTATACTAAATTGTCATTAAAACTTATTTTGTAGCTTTCATTTTAATTATCATAAGATTGTTGGCATCAGCACCTTACACCATACAAATTATAGGCAGCATCATCTACAGAAACTGTTGGACTTTAGGTCCAAGCTCGCCCTTGATGGATCAGACTATTTGATTAGGAAATAAGTAGCCTAATCAAATAAGAATAAAATCAGCAGATTGGGGAATAATTCAGCAATAATTATGGATTTGTTAAAAGAGGAACAAATCACCATAATTAGGGAATTAATTGAGAATCAATTAATTGCTGTCTTGGAAGGCAAGAAGGAGTGAACACGTTTTCTAATTAGTGGCCTCCATAAACCACTATAAATAGGGTGTGCCTCCTCAATTGCAATTAACCCCGCCATTAAGTTTTCTGGCAATTCTCTTCTCTCCTACCATCTTTCTGGTTCTGGTGATCTGCTGTGCAAATCACAATTAGTCTCTAGTAGTCTAATAATTGTGTGGGCATAAGTATGGAGTATTGGAGCTTTGACCCGGATCCAAACATGGATTCGTCCAGGTACGCCTAATCTCCTTTTAGTTATATTTTTCTTACATTGGCATCAGAGCCATTTGATCTTTGAGGCTGTGATTATTCTATGTGAATAATAATGTGATATAATTTGTTTATATCTCTCCATCATATTTTTTGCTGTGCTACTGTATTTTTTCAAGATTTATATCTGTTGCCTCTATTGCTTGAAATTTCGTTAGATATGTATGTTCTCTGGTTCATATGTGAATACTTTTGGGAATATGGGCGTATGTTTTCCAAAACGTGAACATGTATATATATATGTATATATTTTGCTTCAGCATATTTGAAAGCTTCAGATGTGATATATATTTGTTGCTGGGTGTTTTTTTAAATATATATTGAATGTATGCTAACATCATTTGCTCCTCTGGTTATCTTATATATATAATATGTGTGTATATATATATATAATTCATGGCTTAAAGCTTCGTTTCCTCTTTGTTTATATTAAAGGTGAGTTTTTCGGACCAATGTGGAACCAAAAACGAAAAGCCTTAACTCCTCAAAGGTTAGAAGAGCCTTTGAAACCCAGAGGACACACATCCACGTCGATTTACGTAGTGCCGTCAACGTTGAGAAAAATTGGGTGTTTGAAACTCGGTGTTTTTGCCCAAAGTAAGGACATGGATGTGTAGATCTCGAAGAGACGATTCCAACAATGCTTAGAACGCGTCAAACGGAGTTCGGATGAGGGAGAAACGAAGGAAAGAAGTTGGCGGGTCGTTAGTCGTCGCCGCCACCACTTCACTCAAGATTTAATCAATGAAATTGAGCTTTTTAGATCAAATAAATGCCATAGATTTGTAGTTCCCTGAATTACGATTCCAACGACACCAAGAACACGAAAAACGAAGCTAAAACGAGGGAGATATGGCCTCCCGAAGTTTACAGGTCTCAATGACCCGTCGGAGCTCCAACCAGCTCAGGGTTAACCCGGCTGGAGGTTGAAGATGATGACGTGGCAGTCAACGACATGTCATCGATCAACCAATGCCACGTGGCGCCAATGAGCGGTCGCCACGTCAGCGCCAGTCGCCACATCAGCATCGGTCAACGAGGCCACGTCATCCGTTGACCAGCATGTTGACCGAGACACATCAGCAGTGACGGGTCCAGGTTGATCAGTCATTGTTGACGGGTCAACGGTCAACAGTCAATCGTTGATTGTTGATAAAAAAAGGGGACATATGGCGTATGGGGCCTATTGGGGTCTCCGTTTGACACGTGGCAAGCACCGTCGGAGAGAGGATGGCCCGTGGAGTCGTTTGGGCTAGCGCGTGTCGCCGGCTGGCAGCCACAAGGCAGCGCGTGTAAGTCACGCGCCACCGCCGAGAGTGGCCAATGCTGGAATTTTCCAATTTTTCAGGATTTTTGGATCCAGAGACCTTCTAGGGGCACGTAAGGGCGCCTGGGGCTGCCAATTGAGACGTGGTTGGTTTCTAAAAATCCCTAAATTCGAGAGCTTCAATTTGATATATAATTTGCATATATTTGAAGCATGTTTGGATCTGTTTTGAGTCAAAAAGGTGCTTGTATGCACCTAGAAGTTTCCCAAAAATATTGAAATTGAGTCTTTGTGGATTCTATTGTTTTTGGGATAGGTTGGCTTATTTTTTTTAAGAGTATTTTTAGTTGCAACATAAGGTTAAATGTTGAAAGATTCTTTAAAAGTAAGGGATTTTTCAAATGAGTTTTTAAATATAAAATCCTATCCAACCTTGACTCCAACTCTTAGAGATAAAACCTGAAAATTGCAGCAACTTGAAATTATTCAATAATTATTGAATAATGATAAGTCTTCCCATGCTTCTAACCACATTGATTCAATTGGGATTAAAGCAATGACTTCCAAGAGTTAACCTTTTATCACATATGTTGTGACAAAGGACAAGACATATAGAGATGTTAGAATCATCTCATAAAGTGGGAGGTATGCTGCAAATACATCCAAATGAGTAGATTAAACATGGCAAAGAGGAGCTGGACATTGTAGCTAGAAGCTACATGAGTTAATATGGTCAGAAGGGCCTATGAGAAGGAGAATTTGTTAAGAGACAACAATATGAGGCTTAAACTTTTAAATGTTCTTATTTTTCATTGACTTTATGGTTAATTCTCCTTTTTTTGGAATTGAATTAAGTATGTTCTCTTCCTATTTCCTTGAACATTCATGCTAGTTAGATGATATTGTGTTATTATCTTGTTAATATAACTGCTTTTCGATTGAGTGGGAGTTTTTCTGGAATGCGTCTAGAAATCTAAAGGGGAAAGTGTTCAATAGAGACTGTGGTTAAAAGGGTGATGAGCTAACTAGTATGATTGGGATGGGAGTTAACATAGTTGTCTCCTGAACATGAAACTAGTGAACTTATTATCTAATTATCCTTTGTCTTATTTGAACAAATAAGATTTGTATACCATAATCGTCTGAGTGACCAATTATGACCAAGTCTATTTGACTGAGCTTATGAAGACAAGCTCAATAGAGATATCTGTGGAATTAACTCTCAAATCTCTTTCATTCAAGAAGAATGAGATGTCAGGGACATCCTACCAACTAGTCTTCAGCATTTAAAGGTTGAAGCAACCGAAGGATACAAAAGATTTATGCTATCTAGTATAGAAAGAACAACATTGCTTAAACTTATGCTGGTATGAGCAATGTAACCTTATCTAACCCGTGTGGATAGTGTTGGAAGATGGTGAAATAGATGATCTTCTTCCATAAAGTTAAAACTAAGTTAAGTTTTAACATAATATACTAAGTCCTAACATATTATTTAGGCAACACTTGAGACAGATGTCAAACTAAGAAGTTGAGACAAACTAAATGCCAGGTTCTTTCTAACAAACAACAAGTGAATGTTGTGACAAGAGTCTCCCAGTGAGTGGGAGTAAGGCATGTCTTCCGATGAGTGGGCATATACAAAAGTACAAATTGCCCCTGATATGCATATTGTAACCTTCAGCAATGTGATTCACCACATTGAACTTAAGTGTGAGAGACTGAAGGATCCAAGATCCATCAGTCAGACGAACTTAGCTAAAGAGTGGGAGGATTCATCCTCTAAGCCCAAGGGCAAGAAACCTATGAGGTAAACTTTATCTAGAGGAGGTCAAATGGTTTCTACAAAGATGAAAAGCTACATTCATAATCCTTAAGGGTTATAAAAGTAGCGATCCACATGAGTTGTGGATATTTCAGAGAAGCATATGGCTTCATGTCAAATGCAAAGCAACAAAGAGATAGAATCAAGGGATTGGAACTTGCACGTTAACTCTGCATAGATAAACCACCCTGATTCACTCCATGCAATTGTAATTGACAGAATCATATCTTTGCTATCTCTTTAGTTAAGGATCGATGGGACTATGATTCTCAAATCCTTTGTTGGATTTTGATGTTTCTTTTCTAGGGATAAAAGATTCCATTTCTTGCCATATGTACACCTTGATCAAAGGGAATGATCAAACTAGCAAAAGAGTATTTGCTAAATAACGTGTGCTAAAGGGTTAATACCCTTATGAATAAGTTGAAAACTTATTCTACCTGGCAAGAAAGACAAAGAAACATTTTTTGAGAATATCCACTGCAATTGGCAAATTATGATGTTAGTGAACCAATGAACGTAAGGGCAAAACACAAAGAGCTTGATGTTTTGTTAATGTTGTGGACGTTTACTCAAAATACAGTAATGTTTACTTGATTTTTGGCAAGTGTGAAGCTGTTAGATAATGGCCGATCTAGTTAGGAATCAGTTAAAATAAAGGGATAAGACCCTTTGAACTAACAAGGGTTAAAGACACCCATGTGATTAGTTCAAACTTCTTTGTGTACAAGAAAGGCATTATTAGGCAACTATCAATACCTAGAACCCTTCAACATAATAGAGTTGTTGAAATGGAGAGATAGACCTCTCCTTGTTTTGGTTATGAACATAATGGCATCAATGAGGCTATCAGCCATATATTGGTTGGTAGACTCACAACTATTATATTTACACTTAACCAAATACCCTTTATGTCAGTCACGACCTTACCCTATGAATCGTGGATGGGCCTTAGACCAGGGCCAAGCTCGTCAAGACCATAAGGGTCATCAACTTTATATTCATAATTCTTCCTATAAGTAAGGAAGATTAGGGCAAAGGTATACAAGGTATCTTTTCGTGAGATGACATGAGAATTTGACATGACACATCTTCATTAGTGAAAATGATGGCGGTTCAGTGACTGATAGAAAATCGTGGGACACAACGTTCATAAAACCCAGATTTCCTAGCAGGAAATGAGCATTAATCACAATACATCTCTTTAAGAGGTTCACAAGTGACAAGGAATAACCAAGTGTTCCTAAGTTCACTGATCCGAGTGGGAGAATTGAGACCATTTTCATAATGAAAGAGGTAAGAGGTAAGTTACAAGAGAATTACCTCACTCATACATAGGAAAAGAATCCTATGAAATCTACCTCGGAGCAAATTGTCATCTAGCAAATGACTATAAGGGATAGATTCCCTAATGGATTGAATGCTCTCTTCATCATTTAGAAGGTGATGATAACTACCTATGAGTGTCTGCAAGACACTAGAAGGACCTGCTAAGATGAATTGCAAAGTGTCATACAGGAGGATTTGGATTATTTTTAAGCCAAATACGTGTTTGGGTAATTTGTCACCTAGCCAAGAGGTGATTGGGAACAAGTAGGTTCTCAAATCTGTTGGGGGCATGTAGAACCTAAAACACTAGTAGCTAGGGGGTAATGCAATGGAAGGTTGTCTGTTGTGCGTTTTGACTCTAAACTTTGGCTATGACAAACAAGCTTAGTCTTGAAATTGTATTAAGATGATATAAAGACCACCTTCCAATTTGGAATTTTTGGAAATTGGATGATGAACTCTACATGAAGCAGCTTAAGGGCTTTGTAGAAATAATCACCTAAATAGTAGTATTTGAGGTTTTCACAAGGTGAAAGCCTCACCAACTTCGAAATAATCGAAGAACATTACATAAGTCCCAAATGGTCTAGTGATGATTCTTAGTGAAGTCATCCTTTGTCAAATGACATATGAAATAAGTGTCAAGGGAGTCAAAGGAATAAAGGATCAGATAATCCTTAAATTCTGAGTTGAGAAAGTCATGGGTTGAACAAATATCTTGATTGACAAGATAAATGGAGTTGCACAAGAAAGATACAGTCTTTTCCACCTAAGACATATACAAGTGTAATCCTTAGACATCTTAGGATGTCAAACTGTAAACCCATGGACACCCCTGAAGTCAAGGGCATAAACCTAAAGAGGCTACTTGTCCTATGAGGAATGCAACATAAGAAAGGTGGATAGAGTCCAATGTGAGACTATAGTTGGTAATATAAATGTACACATTGGTGTACATAAGACCGAATGTTTTTGGTCAGACTTGGAAGTTGTTTTTGGTCTTGCTGTGAAATGGGTTATGAGAATAACCATGGATTAAGTTGTGAAAACAACAACTTTCCTTTGAAAGGATACTCCAATACAAGACCTAGGCAAATGGTGATGGAGTAAGGAAATATACAAAGTATTTTTTCCTGGTATCCATGGAAATAGAACACATGGCATGTTCTACCATCATTCAAAGTGCCATGAGAGATTGGGAATGAATGATGGATAGAAGGATTAAAGCGATAACATCTTGTGATAAGGATCCTAAGTATCACAGCAAGGCGAAACATACTTTTTGATATATATTTATGAGAGATATGCTTTCAAAGAGGAAAAGCGACAGTTCAATGACCTTTTACTAATAGAATGTTGGTAGATCCCCTTACTGAGCCCATAGCTTGATTTTCATTGAGTTAGTGAAAATCTTGGGGTGTGGATAAAATGTAAGGTCGTGAACTTCTTTTATATGAAAATAAAAGAAATAGTATGTATGTTATGAGTTAATATATATAAGGTATACAAGTTTGTATGTCGTACAGGTCAGAAAAGGTTGGTTTACTCACACGTACAACCATCTTCCCATGTTTTACGGGGACATGAGAGGGTAAGACGAGCAAATGATCACCATGAGATAGTTAAGAAGAATCTTTGCATTTGAGTCACCTCGGTTAGACTGAGATGAGATCTACATGTGTGTATTGTTAGGATCGGTAGGCACAGCGGAAGAATTTTAAAAATTTTCACCGATCCTAATCGAGGATCTATCAACAGCGTTTAAACCAAGTTGGAAGGATTCATACCTTTTTGATGATTCAGAGTTTTCACGATCTCTAGGAGCTCACACGTCAGGTCCGCTCCCTCTACCGGTATCTACACGAATGCTCTCCAACCGAGACTGCGTGCTAGCGCCTATAATGTCTCCAAGGGTTTAACTTGCGGCTCTCAATTTTGATGTATCCTGAGTCTATCAGTTCTATCAAGTTTATAACCCATGAGGGTTATTTTCAAATTTCAAAATTAATCATCATTAATTTCGAAATTAATTAACAATTAATTATCTTGATGAGCTAATTAAATAAATTCAGTTTAAATTAAATCTGTCCAACAGTTTTAATTTAACCTATTTATTTAATCTAAATAAAGAGCCATTAGATTTAATTTATCTTCATAAATTAAATCTGAGATACTATATCTCTATCATGTTGGTTATTAAATTTAATATATCTTAATAAATTAAATTTAAAACCAACACAATATAATAATATAATATAATATATATATACATATATATATATATAATATATTTCGAAAATATATATATCTATATAATATTATTAAATATAATAATATAATATAATATATATATATATAAGATATATATTTTGAAAAAATATATATATATCTATATAATATTATTAATGAATTTTATATTATATATATATAAATATAAAATTCATCCACCCTAAATCAAACATTATCTCGTGTTGGGCCATTCTTATGTGCGACCCTGTAGGCCCATATGAAGTTGGCAGTGGGCCAATAACTATACTAACCCAAAAGTCGCAAGCGGCCTCTAGCAAGACATTACGACTACCCAATTCATATGAGGATCGTTATCACGATGCAACCTGTCATACAACCATGTCACGTCCCTTTTGTCACACGATATATCGATCAAGGATAAGGCATGGATAATGTCATCCTCTTGTTCCTGACCATTACTTTCTCGATTCCTGAGTAGCCTGATAACAGAGACAGAAACTCCTTTCATCATAGTATGGCCATACATTTCTCAGACTCACTCATCGAGGGGCCCAGTAATATCTCTCTACTAATGTGAGGGACAAATTCCATCTTGATCATTTATATTCCTCTACATGAAAAACTACCAAGCCCGATCGTAGCCTTTATCATCACCCGGTCAAAAGTGACTTTTGACTAGTTTAAAGCTTAGCAACTCTCATGTAGGAATCCATGATGACCTCAAGTCTAAGGGCATTGTGACGTGGTTATACATGAGAAAAGCTTATGACTTGATCCATGTAGCTTTCTCATAGTGGGTCGGTCCAGCACCTTGTACTCTTACAAGTGCCTAAGACTTTGATTCGTATCTCCATATCTTATCAAAGTCATACTGGTCTTGTTTCATCTCTGCTCCCGCATAGATGATCGACCAGGGACATTTTAGGACAATCTTTATGAATTATCCAAGGATACAATTATCACAGTTAACATGCAAATAATATGATAACAGAATGGAGAAATTTCATTAAAATAATAATGTTTAAAGTACAATGATTGGCCCTTAGGGCACAATTTCCAACATGTATATACACAGAAAATGGATCGAAGCATGAATATAGACCTGTAGCCAGGCAAAGAAGTCTTTTTCACAAATGAGATTGTAAAAGAGATATTGTGAAAAAGAAAGTTCTAGGTTCGAATGTTGAGTACATTTTAGAACTAATGTCTGTACGGTGAAAGATAAAGAAATCGACGTACACCTCAAACCATCTACCATAGCATGCAATTCATACTGCATGTGCTTGAGAGTTAAACTCCAATACAAGATGTGGGTGAAAGATCCCTAGTTCACCACAGTGTGAGTCCCAGGAAGGAAGAATCTGTTAGAACTGGCTATCACCCAAGAGGGGGGGTGAATTGGGTGTATAATAAAAACTTAAGAACTTTAGAAAACTTTTCGTATCTTAACGAAAGCAGTAAGTATGAAGGTTTATAAATCAACAGTTAGATTAAATAATATATGCTGGAAATATAAGAGCTTAGGGAAGAGAATATGCAAACTGTGATTTATCCTGGTTCGGTCCAATCTGTGATGGTCTACGTCCAGTCCACAGGCTCCTCCTGAGATTTTCAAATCTACTATCTTCTTGTTTAATCCGGGCACAAGAAAAGCCTTTACAATCCCACAAGTTTAGCCGGGTACTTGTGAAACCTTTTACAAATCTCTCACTGAAATACTCCCCCTTACGGCAAGTCTTACGAGCAGAGCAATCCCAAAGATCTTCCTCTCCTGCTTACTCATGCAAGTCTTACGAGCAGCAACGTTCTCTCCTGCTTACACCCCTGTAAGTCTTATAAGCAGCAACCTTCTCTACTGCTTGCACCTTGTAAGTCTTACGAGTAGAATGTCTTACTGGCAATTCTCTCTACTGCTTCCCAGTAAGAAAATCAACCCTCTCAAGGTCCCTCTACCTTGAGATCAACTTAGAAATATAGTTGAATGTGTTTATAGACTGTCTCACAGAGTGGGTATATACTCACTGAAGTACAATACAAATAATCACTCTCTCAATGATAAGTAATACAGAAACTGGAAAACAGAGAGTGTTTGGGTAGAAGCAGAGGATTCATGTTATTCGCATGTTGGTGTCGTTGCTCTGTTTTCTCTGTCTACCATCAACTTTGAGTGCTCTCTTATTTATAGTTGATGAAGATCATGACCGTTGTAAGCAATCGTCTGTTGGAGTCTCATTGCTTCATTTGACCATTGTGTACATTTGAATAACGAGCCAGTATGAGATTTCCGTTGCAAAGTGGAGCGTCTCGTTGAATAGCAAGAAGATTCATTTTGAGTGTACATCACGTTGTGGAGCGTTTTGTGTTTCAGACAATCTCTCATGGTGGGTCAATTACTTGTCGTGGTTGGTAGCCGCCATTCGGTGTGTAATGATGAAGTTCACAGTAGTTGACTTTTATTTGAATCTGTAATCCGAATGTTTAATATCCTGTTTCACACTTGAAATATATGTTACCTATCATTTAGAAACAATAACAAGTGAGAACACAATGATTCAATAATATGTAACCATATTCGGATTGTTCGTTGAATGATGATATTTGCCGTACGTGACCTCCGTTCTTGAAGATGCAATCCAAATATTTAATCTCCTGTTTTACACTTGAAATATATGTTAGTTAATGTTTAAGAACAATAACAAGTGAAAACATAATGATTGTATAACATTTAACCACATTTGGATTGATGGCTGTGAGGCTCTGTTTCGTTTCTGCATTCTACCATGTTATCACTCGAGTACATTATGGCTCACTCGAGTGCATTTTATATTTTCACGTTTTGGCTTCCTCTCGGGCAAACACTCGCTGCTCTTCACTCGCATCTACTCGAGTGAAATCTCGACATCACTCGAGCACAACCATTCATGCTCGAGTACGCTTCTTGCTTTCACGTACAAGCTTCTTCTCGGGTTAACACTTTCTTGTCAAAACTTGCATGTGCTCGAGTGAAAAATGGTCTAATGCTCGAGCATTGATCCTAGTGCTCAAGTGTTGCAAATTTCTTCACGTTTCAGCTGCTTCTGGACATCACTCGCACAACTTTTTCAAAGAGTCAATTTTTGCACTCGCGGGTGATGTGGGGCCACTTTAGAAAAAATTTGTTTATTTGATTCTAATGATGTATTATAAGAAAGCTCTTGCCATATGCATTCCAATGCAAAAAGAATCAGCTCCAAACTCCTTGTATTCTGTAAGTTATGATCGAAAGAGTGTATATTTTGCTAGACTGCACAAGCGTCAACTCCCATAAGGCATAGCTCCTAGAATATACGTTCAAATTAGGTAAATTACCTATCCATGGAAAGCTCTTTGAATCTACTTTTATTTGGCACTGGTCTCGTCTCAATCCGATGTGTAGTTTGTAAGTTACGTGCAAAATACCGAACTTGTCTTGAAAAGTGACGGTGATTTTTGTTTCATTTTCCACGAATCATATCTCCTTCATTTGATCTTCTTTCAATGTGATCCTGGTGCAGATTGTACGTGTTGTGAGTCCTCTTTCATATGCCACTAGTTTCGGGTCAATCCGACATGTGGTTTGAGAGATATGATCAAAATACCAGACCTCTGTCAGACTAAACGTAAAACAGAGTAGAACAGAGTGCTCATCCCGTGCTCGAGTGAGTTCATCCCGTGCTTGAGTATTGAGCTCTGTGCTCGAGCATAACTCCCCTAGAAGTGCCATAACTCACATATAAGTCATCTTAGCTTTTTATTAACCTATTCCAACCATCATTTGACCATAGAAACCTCCGGAATCATCATAGGAACCTCCAGTATCACTCCTAACAACTTGAATCTTGATATTCATGATAGATCTTCCAAGTTCTTCATTCTTCAATATCTTTCTTCTTAGTTTTCCTCTTGATAATAATTCTTCATAATCCGAGTAAACATCTCCTTGACTATCTTCAATTTCTTTCTTCTTCTTCCTCTTGTTCATTTTCATTAATTCAATCTTCTTCATTCTTTGCTTGACTAATCTACAAAATATGTAACATTAAATATAGTAGTTAGTCAAAGAAATACATTTAAACTTTATGCTCTTATCATTTCAAATCTATATTTGACATCATCAAAACTAATCATATCTAACAGAATCCTTCCACGATGCCCTTAAGTCTTAGGCGACATCATGAAAGCTTGGTTTGGTGACAGCTACTTTAGCTGAAGCTCTATGATCACACTCGATTCGGTTAGACGAGTGAAAACTAGGAAAGCGACTAAGTCAAGATGGACTGATGATTAGTCAAAAAGGAAGATTTACTCCTAGATACATAAGATGTGCTAGTATCTGTGGTCAACCCCTTACTAGCTCTATGAGTAGCTAGTAAGTATGGATACTATGTGCGTGGAAGGCAATCTGAGTTAATCAACATATTAACTCGAGAGGGATTAGATATGCCATGAGTAATATGTATGGGAGAATCTGGGGCATATGAGGCAATGAATATATAGCTTACGGTTATATATAAAGGGTGTCCTTGGATGCTGATCCGATATGAAGGATTTCTAGTATCACAAGCACCAAAATCTTAAAGACGTTTTTGCCCATGCAGTCACGGCAGACGCCAAGTATGAAACAAGAAAGAGTAATGCACGCACTTGATGGGAGGCCCATCAAGTGTGAGTGGGAGATGTTGGACTTTGGGTCCAAGTCCACCCTTGATGGATCGGACTATTTGATTAGGAAATAAGTAGCCTAATCAAATAAGAATAAAATCAGCAGATTGGGGAATAATTCAGCAATAATTATGGATTTGTTAAAAGAGGAACAAATCACCATAATTAGGGAATTAATTGAGAATCAATTAATTGCTGTCTTGGAGGGTAAGAAGGAGTGCATACGTTTCCTAATTAGTGGCCTCCATAAACCACTATAAATAGGGTGTGCCTCCTCAATTGCAATTCACCCCGCCATTGAGTTTTCTGGCAATTCTCTTCTCTCCTACCATCTTTCTGGTTCTGGTGATCTGCTATGTAAATCACAATTAGGCTCTAGTAGTCTAATAATTGTGTGGGCACAGGTATGGAGTATTGGAGCTTTGACCCGATCCGAACATGGATTCGTCCAGGTACACCTAATCTCCTTTTAGTTATATTTTTCTTACAGAAACACAATAAAAGTATAATTTGAATAGTGCCCTTTTAAATGTGAAGAGTGTGAACCCACTATCTCCAACGTTCACAGCATGCAAGGAGTAGCATCGCTCGATAGGGTTATCGCCGAGGTTTTGTTTTATGAAGGCTGGGGATGAGCCTTGGCTTTTTGGTTGGTGGCGTGTAGATGATGAGGTACTGACAAGTTGATTTTCATTTTCAAATCTACTCTAGTTATCGTGAAATTAGTTTTGTAACCAATGAAATTGTTTTAAAAAAATGATAACGAGAAAATAGAAACCAAATAATAACAATAATGATTTGAAAATCTGGATAAGTTTAAGGATAAGATGATATAATGATAATGAAGTATAAATTTTGATTGAAGACAATTAATTAATATTTGTATAAAATGATTTTTTTTTTGGCAATTGGCGCTCCTCAAAATTTATATTATCATTAGACGGAAATTAGGTTGGGAATATCAGTGCCAAGACAAAACAAACTCCCGCCCTTAGTTCAATTTCTTAGTACAATAATAATTTAGTTCAATTTCTTAGTACAATAATAATTGTTAATACAACCAGGCAATCAACAAAATTTATCAAAAGATTCTCCTCGTCACTCAATCTATAAAATCTTGAAATTTATAATTTACGCATTAAAATTTCATATGAATTAAATGAACAAGAAATGTTACACTCCTTTTTTAATCAAACAGTATATAAAATTATCTGATGATGCAGAGCTTCCAGCTCATGCGAAAGAACCTCCAAGTTTAGAGGCACAACAGGCGAGTAATGGTGGTTCCGTGGGTGGCCAATTAACAATAAGTCAGGTTTTACCGAGACATCAGCAAAATCAAGGGAACACTGTGAAAACAGCAGTGTGAACAAACCTCGCATTTCAAAGACTCATTCATATCTATGGAAGAATCGAAAGACAATAAGGCAATGCCTAAAATGACACACAAAATGCCAGTGGCATCTTCAATTCCTCAAAAGTCAAAGCCAACTACAGAGGTTCCCACACATCAACGCCAAAAGAAGATGAAGAAGAATATAAGGATGAGAATCAAAGGGCTATTAGCATTATCAGAGAAATGTTTGGCTACAACCCCAACAAATTTGCTAATGATGATGAGGATGATACCAGCATGGAGGCAGGCTTAAACTTTCCAAGCATTAGCACCATATATTTCTTATGTATTTTTAAGACAAACTTATCATGATTTGTGTAACCCCATTCCGTAATCATATCCGAAATACAACATTAGAGTGAAATAGAAACCAATAATAATAAAAACTTATTTACATTCCCCATCCTTAAGATAAGGTTTTCACAAATTTATTTCACAAACACTTTAACCTGGTCTCACATTCACATTTTGAATACAATCACATTGCGAAGATAATTAACATTCATAATATATCAGAGTGCACAATAATAATCCCGGCAATCCCGGGTTCATATCTTCACTAAAGGTTCATGGGCACATACGCCTTTTACAATTTCACAAATGGGGATTACACAATACTTAATCCAAATACACATTCCAATCTATCATCCGAACATATACAATTATCCCAGCAAATAACGATAACCAACTACCATATCCAAATGCCCATAAGGGATTCTCGCCGCTCCTAGTCGCTTGCTCCTTCCTCAAGCCACTTGTTCTGTCTAAAATGTTGGTAGGGGAGGGTGAGATTCTAAAGAATCCCAGTAGGAAACAGATACCAATATGCATACAAGATAAGTGTTTAATTCATGACATGCTTGCATCACAATAACTTGTGCTCACATAATGATATATCCGCATGCTCAATGTTTCAACAACATACTCATGACCATAGCATAAATAGAAACAGAGCTTCAATCATTCATATATGTTTCACATAATCAAGCAAAGCAATAACATGCATCAATACACAAACACAAATATCAATACATGCAAGAGAGGTAAGTTCCCTACCCTTATTCTTTCCACGTATGCTCCAGCATCGGCTACTCGCGATCCGTGCGGATATCAAACCATGATCAGGGCGAATACCCAACCCTATAACCAAATCAAGGATATAGGATCATTTTCTTTTTCCAAATTCTCATTTGCATAACACTTAAAGTTGGTTATCATTCATGATCTTTAGGTGGCTAATCAAAGCCTAAACACATGCCTAAAGGCTTGGGACACACTTGACCAAATGTCACCTTTTAAAAGTCCAAAATGCTGATTTTTGGGGGTTGGCCATGGTCAACCTACCCATAGGCCGCGGCCAATGGATGCACAGAAGGTCTTGGGCCGTGGTTCCAAATCCAAATGAAAGGTATCTAAGTCCTCTTCATAGGAAAAATATGGACCATTACTGGAAATCACCATAAAATCCTAGAATTACACAAAACTCATCACTGCCCCAAAACAGAGTTCTGTTTCAATCCCAAATGTTGGGCAACCATATCTCACAGAATACTAAACGAAATGACACAAAATATATGTCCATTTCGAAGCTTGGGATGTGACCTTTAAGACTGGAAAGTTTCAAAATTTTCTGAAATCATTTGGTTATTAAAAATGTTCACACAAATAAACTGCCCAGAACAAAGTTCACACAAGACAGATTTTCCAACTTTTCTACCAAAGTGTTCAATGACTCCAAAATCAATAACCAAACCTATTCCCATACAATTTATCACAAGGAACACAATGGTAACCTCAAAATGACCAAAATCACAACCCATTGACATGCCCTGTTATGCCCAATGCATAAAAACCAACACAAAGTGGCCAAACTTCACATTTAAGCTTCAATGCAATTCTATCACTTCAAAACACTAAACAATGCACAATTTCCATAACAACAACATACCATACTCCCCCATAACCCTAAATCATGAAAATTAGGGATAAAATTCTAGAAATTCAAGGTCCAACAAATGGCCACAAAACTTATATGAAAATTGGGTCTTTTTATAGAAGCTTAAACAGAGATGGAGTTTTTAACTAAGTCTTTTTGTATAGAATGTTTAGGATGTTTAGTTGATGATATAATCAAGAAGAGTCAATTTGGAGTGAAAATAAATGAGTTCTTGATTTTTAAATTTAGACTATCAAAATTGAAGTTTTCCAAAGACAATCAGCTTCATGTTGAGTTTTGACCAAACAAACCTTATTTAGTATTTATGAACTTTTTTAGGAATATTATAGACATTCATAGATTTACAATGAGTCCAAGAATGCATCATTTGAATACCTGTAGAGAGAGTTATGAGTTTTGAAAGTTATGTCAGAAACGGGAAATTCTGGACGTCCAGGTTCTAGCAGTTTGGTTGTCTTATGTTCTTGAATAATATAATCTTGTTCAATGGCCATGAAACTTTCCAAAACAAAAGTATACATGATAAGTTTTAAATTGATATATAATAGGTGTTTTTTAGATCAGTATATTAAGATATATGAATTTTTGGAATTTAGTTGCTGTCAGATTATGTTTTAGGAAGTCAGATTGGTTGTGGGGAAATTTTGGAAAACTAAACCTTGACCGAAAATTATGAAATTTTTTTGATTTTTAGAGCTTTAATTTTATTGGTAGAACATAATTTTTGAACTAGTAGATTAAAAGATATGATTTTTCAAAATCTAGCTTTGTTTCTGGAACGCAATATGGGAATAGGGGAGTTTGGCAAATTTCTGGGAAGAATGTGGTTAAACTGGTAGACTTAAGTATTTTTCTATAAAAATACACTTAAAGAGCTTCACTTAGGCTTTGGAACTAGTCAATTTAGAATTTCCTAGAATTAGTTATGAATTTTCAAAGTTGATTGAAAATTTGTCAGTTTCTGGGAAACTGTGAAACTTCACTGTGCAGAATTGTACTATGCAGAAATTGCTGGAACTGTGATGGATAACTAGTAGAATTTGATTTGAAGGAATTTGTAGTACAAGTAATAACTAGTTACTTGTAACTCTAATTTTTATAGGAATTCCAAATAGCTCGAGCCGAAACAAGAGTATAGGACGCATATTGGAACTAGAAAAGGACTCAAGTAGTAACTCTATCTTTCATACGTTATGTGAATATTTATATGCTTTATTTAAGCTATCTTATGTGATATGTATGATGAACATTGTTTTCCTAAGTAGGGAAATTGTGCTAGGAGGCACATTTACCTGGTTGTGAGCAATAACCCAACTGAGGTTTACGGATAATGGGGAAGTAGCCCCGACTCATATGCACATGTTGTATAGTTTATGTTATTATTATATTGTATTACATGGTGCATAGCATATTTATTTATCGCAGTTTATAGATTGATTGCATGTTACTACTGAGATTCGCTCAAATCTTACCCTTTTTCAACATTTAAAATATTCCAGTAGAAAGTGGCGGCTCTAAGGGTACAATCGTAATTACCAGCAACTGAGGATCGGGTTCAAGTGGGAGTGCAGTTGATTATCCTCAGTTATAATTTTATTTCTTTTGGAATCTGTATATATTTTTCAAACTCTATAGAGATTTCTTGTAATGTAAACCAGTATTAATTATCAGTATATTTACGCTATTTCTTTATGCCCTCTGAACTATGCATTTAGTAATATGTGAAAATCAAAATGTTAAGGGCTTTGACATTTTTAGTTTCAGAGCATGCGATTCTAGCAATATCGGAATAGTATACTGATATATAACTATGTGAAATTTTCCTCTTCTTCATTTTGATATAGTGAAACATAAAGATGGTGAGACTAAGAGGTGGACCAAGAGGTAGAGGCCGAGATGGGGGTAGAGCTGGGGGTCGACATGGAAATAATAATGAAGAATCAGGTGCTAGACTTGACCCAATACAGCAACAGATTCTAGGTATATTGACACAATAGCAAGCCATAATGAATGAGATTAGAGAAGAGCTGTGAGAAGTATAGTAAAGGCAGGATCACCTCTAGGAGCTGGTGAGGGGAGACAGTGAATATAATTTGCTCGAGGGACATCAACCATAAGATCTTTTGCTTGCTTGATCTTGAGGCTGATATATAAATCTGAGTAGGAAGGTTTAGTAAACAGCAACCTCCTATCTTTTGAGGGAAATTTGATCCTCAGCTAGCCGAAGACTGGCAATCGCTATTAGAGAAAATTTTTGACATCCTGTTATGCCCTAATGAAATTAAGGTCCTGCTAGTAATTTAAAGGCTTGAGGGTGATACAGATAGATGGTGAAAGAAATCAAACTGATTCTTTAGGGGAGGAATATTCTAGTGACATGGGAACTATTCCAAGAAAAATTCAATTAGAAATATTTTCCCCGTTCTATTCAATTGAAAAAGGAAAAAGAGTTCCTCAATATACAACAGTAAGACAAAGTGAGCTATGATGACTACTTAGCTCGTTACATCTGGTTGTCTCGATATTCTACATGCCTTAAACATCAGGATGACGAGGAGTAGAGTTTTGATATGATGATACAAGAGTTAAAGCCCGAACTAAAGGAGAAACTTGTTTCCAAACACTTCACTGAGTTCAACAAGCCAGTTGAAGAATGCCGTATCACTAAGAACAACTTATTGAGCTTGTACTCTGCTAAAAGCAACAATAACAAGGATGCATCTAGTAGTAGGGGTTTATCCCATAAATTTAAGGACAAATTTAGACCATCCAGAGGGGACAATAAAAGGCCAAACTAGGCTGGACGTCATGGAGGCTAGAATTTTTCAAGAGGCAGAACCTGTTGGTGTTGTCATAAGCCATTTCACCCTGGCAAAACTTGTAATAGTGCTCTATTGAGGCCTGATCCAGCTAGACAGTCCACTTGTTATGTATGCCATAAACCAGGGCATTTTGCCAGAGATTGTCTACAGAAGTACCAGCCAGAGGAGATGAGGCTTAAAGTTCTAGGCAGGGTCTATACTATAAAGCAGGAGGAAGCTAGGAAGTCTCCTGAGCTGATACAAGGTATGGTTTTCCTTAATAGCAACTTAATACATGTCATGTATGATTTGGGAGCTAGTCATTCATTCATTGCATATAATGTGTGAGATGGCTAGATTTAAGAGTACATAAATTCCCGTATGACTCGGTCATATCTATACCCATGGGTGTTAGAGTTGTCACTATCGATGTCTGTTTGAATAGTATAATAAATGTTGAGGGGCGTTAATCAACCGTGGATTTGATCTATCTACCATTACAAGGCTTAGAGTTAATCCTCGGTATTGACTGGTTGATGGCCAATAGTGTGTTACTTGAATGCAGAAACAAAATTGTTATATATTCTAATTCACAACCGCATACTGGTACAGAAATCAATCTTAATTTTCTCTCTATAGTCGAGGGCGAGAGATGCTTGCATAAAGGTTGTCAGGGGTACCTCGTGTGTTTTCTCCATGCAAACAAAAGCTAGAATAACATTAGAGAATATCCCTGTATTAAACGAGTTTCCAGATTTATTTCCGGAAGATATTAGCATATTGCCTCCAGAAAGGGAAGTACAGTTTGCAGTTGATCTTAGACCTGAATCAAAACCAATATCTAAAGCCCCATACAGGTTGACTCTGAATGAAATGGTAGGTTGAAAAAGCAAATAGAGGAGCTGCTAGATAAGGGGTTTTTCAAACCTAGTGTTTCATTGTGGAGAGCTCCAGTGCTCTTTGTCAAGAAGAAAGACAGGAACCTATGACTTTGTATAGATTATAGGTGTTAGATATGAATAGTTTTGTTGATGTCAAATATAGATGTCAAGTATTAAGAGCAAAAAATTTGTATAATATACTTATCTTCTACATTGATTAACTACTATATTTAATGTTGTATATCTTATAGATTAGTCATAAACCCGATGGTGGATTGATGTTATTTTGCTTATAATGCCTCATAAATGGAGAATGGTCCTCAAGAAGAAAAACAAGAAGAAAGAGATTGAAGAAAGAAGAAAAAAAGAAGATTGAAGATATTTAAGAAGATATCTAGTTGGGTGATGAAGAATGATAACTAAGAGGTAAAATAAGAAGAAAGAGATTGAATAAAGAATAAGGTACAAGATCTAATGAGAATATCAATATTCAATCTCTTAGAATTGATACCGGAGGTTTCTATGATCATATAGAGGTCAGAATGGGTCAATTCGAAGCCAAGATAACTTATGTGGAAGTTATGGAACTTCCCCAAGGTGTTCCCTTGAGTTTTGGCTCTTTGCCATGCTTTAAAGGACATTACTCAAGTATTTACTTGAGTAATAGACATGATCACTCAAGTAACCACTCGAGTGATGAGCATTCTGACGTGCTCTATTTTCGTGCAATAGGATAGAGGTTTGGTATTTTCGGCATATCTCTCTAACTATACGTCGGATTGAATTGAAACTGGTGGTATATAAAACTAGACTCCCAATACATCATTTTGACCAAATATTACATTCAAAGGAGTTTAGATGAGAGAGATATCAACTTCAAAAGTTAATACTAAAATCACCATCACAATACAAGTTTGGTATTTTGGACATAACTCTCAAAATACAAATCAGATTGTGACGAAACTAGTGCCGTATGAAAGTAGACAAAGAGTTTTCCATGGATATATAATTTGTCACATTTGAAGCTATATACTAAGAATTATGCCTTCTAGAAGTTGATGTTCATGATTTCATACATTGTCAGGAATAGTAAATACTCTTTGGATCATAACTTTCTATACACAATGAGTTTGGAGGTGATTCTTATTGCATTAGAATGTAGACGATGAGAGCTTTTCGATGATATATAATTTGCCATGTTTTGGATAATAATAAAGAGATTACTTGAGGGATCACTTGAGTAACTCCAAAGTTATTTAAAGAATTACTCGAGGGATCACTCGAGTAATATAAGCAGGATCGCTCTCTATCAAAATTTGCATAGGATTACTTAAAGGGTTTACCCGAGTAATGTACAAAGTTATTTGAAAGCTTACTCGAGGGATTACTTGAGTAACCAGAGAAGAAATTATCCAGTAGCTCTCGGCCAAATTTTGAAGAGGATTACTTGAGGGCTCTCTCGAGTAATGACCCAAACTTACTCGAGTAATACTTCCCAGAAGAATAGAGCAACATACTGAAGATTTCAAAAATCAATGGAATGATTGTGTAAATCACACTTCTTTGCTTCTAATCACTTTAACACTTTATTATATTAGTGTTTAATGTATTTCTCTAAGAACGCAATGAAGAGATGATGCGAAGAGACAAAAGTTGACTTTATAGAAGCAGAGCATCAACGTTCGTAATGTCTAGATTTAAAATTCAAGCAAATGAACGAATGAAGGAACGGGACTCAACGGATGAGTTGAAATACTCACAACGGTCATATCCTACTCAACTATAAATATAAGAGATTCAAGTAGAGAACAACAACAACAATGAGAACACACAACGGAAAACATGCTAAGTGTTGGAAATTGTGCCCTAAGGGCCAATCATTGTACTTTAAACATTATTATTTTAATGAAATTTCTCCATTCTGTTATCATATTATTTGCATGTTAACTGTGATAATTGTATCCTTGGATAATTCATAAAGATTGTCCTAAAATGTCCCTGGTCGGTCATCTATGCGGGAGCAGAGATGAAACAAGACCAGTATGACTTTGATAAGATATGGAGATACGAATCAAAGTCTTAGGCACTTGTAAGAGTACAAGGTGCTGGACCGACCCACTATGAGAAAGCTACATGGATCAAGTCATAAGCTTTTCTCATGTATAACCACGTCACAATGCCCTTAGACCTGAGGTCATCATGGATTCCTACATGAGAGTTGCTAAGCTTTGAACTAGTCAAAAGTCACTTTTGATCGGGTGATGATAAAGGCTATGATCGGGCTTGGTGGTTTTTCATGTAGAGGAATATGAATGATCAAGATGGAATTTGTCCCTCACATTAGTAGAGAGATATTACTGGGCCCCTCGATGAGTGAGTCTGAGAAATGTATGGCCATACTATGATGAAAGGAGTTTCTGTCTCTGTTACCAGGCTACTCAGGAATCGAGAAAGTAATGGTCAGGAACAAGAGGATGACATTTTCCATGCCTTATCCTTGATCGATATATCGTGTGACAAAAGGGACGTGACATGGTTGTATGACAGGTTGCATCGTGATAACGATCCTCATATGAATTGGGTAGTCGTAATGTCTTGCTAGAGGCTGCTTGCTAATTTTGGGTTAGTGTAGTTATTGGCCCACTGCCAACTTCATATGGGCCTATAGGGTAGCATACAAGAATGGCCCAACACGAGATAATGTTTGATTTAGGGTGGATGAATTTTATATTTATATATATATAATATAAAATTCATTAATAATATTATATAGATATATATATTTTCGAAATATTATATATATATATATATATGTATATATATTATATGATATTATTATATTGTGTTGGTTTTAAATTTAATTTATTAAGATATATTAAATTTAATAACTAACATGATAGAGATATAGTATCTCAGATTTAATTTATGAAGATAAATTAAATCTAGGGGCTCTTTATTTAGATTAAATAAATAGGTTAAATTAAAACTGTTGGACAGATTTAATTTAAACTGAATTTATTTAATTAGCTCATCAAGATAATTAATTGTTAATTAATTTCAAAATTAATGATGATTAATTTTGAAATTTGAAAATAACCCTCATGGGTTATAAACTTGATAGAGCTGATAGACTCAGGGTACATCAGAATTGAGAGCCGCAAGTTAAACCCTTGGAGACATTAGAGGCACTAGCACGCAGTCTCGGTTGGAGAGCATTCGTGTGGATACCAGTAGAGGGAGTGGACCTGACGTGTTGGCTCCTAGAGATCGTGAAAACTCTGAATCATCAAAAAGGTATGAATCCTTCCAACTTGGTTTAAACGCCGTTGATAGATCCTTGATTAGGATCAGTGAAAATGTTTTTTTTTAAATTCTTCCGCTGTGCTTACCGATCCTACAGTGGCATCAGAGCCAGATCAATTGTGCGTTTAAATTGAGTTTATGATTCTTATACATGTGATATATATGGGATGTGTACGTATGTTTATAAGAAACACTCGAATATGTATGTGATTCTCATTTTGGAACAAGCGTGAAATCGATTCCGAACATGTATATCTTGAAACATGTATGTGATTTTCGTTTTGAACAAGCATGAGATTGGCTAGGGACCTGAGATCGTAGTTGGCGGCAATCAAATTGGGTCTAGGTTTGGATATCTATTCGGGTAATAGGGATCCGAACTATGGGGAAGACAAATTGGATCAGAAGCGTTCTGGGCCATTGTTGTTTTTTGTTTTGAAAAATTGGGTCCGAAATTTAAAAAATTTAAAATTTTCAAATATTTCTTTTAAAAGGAATGTGCCTTTTTCAAAACCGGGACCGCCGTGATCACCTCTGCGTAGCACAATATAATCTGATCATGACATTTATTGCTTTTCATATTGTATGAATTCTTGTTGTGGTTTATTATTTATCCTTGTTTGGGTATGGTGAACAACATGGCTTTAGAATTTTACAAAGGTTGTAATATTTAAATACGGCCTGCGTGCCGTGCCTTTCTCTAAATACTCTCGATATACATTCTCTTCTCATCTCACTCCCCTCGAATATTTAAACGAGGTTTCTCTCAATGTATTTCTCTTTTTTTAGAGAAGTCCTCTCATTAGCTTGGGAAGATTTTAGGTTAGGTAAGCCATGTTGTGTCACGTTTAAATTATGCTTTTGATAAGATCATTGCATGATTACTTTTACGTTTATATGTATTTATCTATATGAGATACGACCACGATTTCATCCATATAAACAAAACTAATTAATTAAGCCCTCTAAATTAAATCTTAAGTCATAATGCCGTCAATTAATGAATACTTGTCAAAACCTAGATCGCTCAATAGTGGAAACCACCAAAGTGGATGCACTTGAGTTATCTTGATGAGACAAACTTGAGTAATTGTGATGCTCATAATATTCATTATTGTTTTGACTTAATTGAGATTAACAAAATGGTTTTGAATCTCAAGGCATTAGATGGGGTTAAACATGCCAGATCATATGATGATTAAATCCCATAAAGATCTAAGAGTTACATGTGATGTAATTGGTAAATAGGTTACCTACCTAAATAACTTGAATTTAAGCGTCTTGCCAAAGCGAACTTAAGTTTAAGCCAAATATGGATCTTAGCCCACTAATTATTATATTGAGGGTTGTTAATTTAGTGGGAGATTACTAACTAACTTTGCATATTTTAATTGAAGAATCATGTCGACTAGTAATACTGCTACACTATCATTGCGATCGGTCCTTGAGAAGGACAAACTCAATGGGACAAACTTTCTTCACTGGTTCGGGAACTTGAGAATTGTTCTCAAACAGGAAAGAAAGGCTTATGTCCTAGATCAACCTATTCCTGAGGAGCCTATAGCTAATGCTCCAAGAGCTCAGAGAGATGCTTACACAAAGCATAAGGATGACTCTGTGGATGTAGGTTGCCTGATACTTGCCACTATGGTTCCAGAGCTCCAAAAAGATCTGGAACTCATGGAGGCTCATGAGATGATAGTACATCTCAAGGAAATGTTACAGCAACAGGCAAGGCAAGAAAGGTATGAGACCACAAAGGCCTTACATTCCTACAAAATGGCTGAAGGTGCATCAGTTAGTACTCATGTGTTAAAGATGAAAGGCTATATTGTTCACCTTGAGAGGCTTGGATTTCCCATGAGCCAGGAGTTAGCTACGGACTTGATCCTCAACTCACTCCCGGAGAATTATGACCAGTTTGTTATGAACTACAACATGAACAACATGGAGAAATCAATTTCTGAGCTGTATGGGATGCTCAAAACTGCTGAGCAAAGCATTAAGAAAAAGCCTAGCACAGTTTTAATGGTTCAGAAAGGAAAGGGTATGAAAAAGAAAGAGAAGGGCAAATGGAAGGGTAATGGCTCAGGTGGTAAGACTAAAGAGTCAAACAAGCCCGAAACCAAGCCTGCACCCAGGAAGGAGTCTGCTACTTCTGCAATGAACCCAGTCATTGGAAGAGGAATTGCAAACTCTACCTGGAAGATCTGAAAAAGGACAAGAAGGATAGCGGGGCTATCGCTTCAGGTATTTATGTTATAGACATTCATTTTTCTACTTCCTCTACATGGGTATTAGATACTGCATATAGTTCTCACATTTGTACAAATGTACAGGGTCTAAAGGATAGTAGAAAGCTGAAGAAGGGTGTAATATCCCAATTTTTGATTTTGGGTTAATCATGATTATTATGGATAATTATGAATTTAATTGGAATTATTATGTGTTTTATGGCAATATTAAATTAATATGTCATAATTACTGAAAAATTGGAAGAATGGAAATATTGGCCATAAGTGGTAATTAATGGAGAAATTAATTACTAACTAAGAGAAAATGGGATGTGTGATTAAAATGGCTAATGGAGAGATTAGATAAGTTAATTGGTGACTTATTTTGGTGTAAGCCAATGGCATGTGGACATGTGTCAAGATGAGAAAGGTTAAGAAAGTCAAATGGGATAAAACAATTATTTCTCTCTCCTCTCTTTTCTCTCTTTCGGCTGGAGGCATGGGAGGGAGTAGCTCATCATCTTTCTTTCCTCTCTACACTCCATCTCTTCTCTCTCTCTCGTTCTCTCTCTTCTCTCTCTCTTGGGCGCCATTGTTGAAGGCAAAGGAAGGAAGAGAGCTTGTGATTTGTGTAGGTAAATGATCTCTATTGCTCAAACTCCCTTCATTAAAGTTGATCCTTGAGTTAAGAGCTACATTTCTATGGTTGTAGCTTGTCCATTGGTTGTGGTTTGTGGCCACACGAAATTCTTGACTTGGGTGAATCAAGAAACTCCTTTGGAAAAGTTGTAGAGGTGAGTAAGACAAACCTTTCTATATAGGTTTTGTAGCCATTGGTTAAGTTTGAATTTTCTGGAATTTTTGGCCCATTTTCGAAAACGAAGGCCATTGGGAGTTTGGTATATGTTTGGTGTGGAATTTGTATGTTTGGAATGCATTTTGGATAGATAAAATTGTTTGGGTTGGAAATTGTTAAGTTTGGAGAATTTGAGATTTTAGTGTTTAATGTTACCCAAAACCAAAGCATGATAATGGAATAGGATTTTGGTGATTTTGACCTTCCCATTGGATTCCTTGAGTGATTTGGTGTGGGAATGAGCTTGATTATTGATTTTGGGTTCATTTGAATCACTTGGGAAAAGTTGGGAAGTGGTCTTGTTTGAGCTCAGTTTTTCGCAGTAAGTTTGGACGAGCGTTTTGAATGACCAAATGGTATTGGAAAATTCTGAAACTTTCCAGTCTTAAAGCTCACATCCCAAGCTTCAAAATGGACATATATTTTATGTCATTTCGTTTAGTATTCTGTGAGTTATGGTTGTCCAAAGTTTGGGATTGAAACAGAACTCTGTTTTGGAGTAGTGTGTAGTTTTTGGTGATTCTGTATTTGTGTAGTGATTTCCAGTGAAGGGCTATATTTTTCCTTGAAAGAGGACTCATATACCTTACATTTGGCTTTGGAATCACCTCGTTTCAATATTTCTAGAATTAGTTATGGTTTTTCGAAGTTCAGCCCAGAGTCAGGAAATTTCTGGGCCGCGGCCCAAACCTTTCTGACCTGTTTTGGGCCGCGGCCCACGAGTGGCGGGCCGCAGCCCAAGGCCTTCTGACCATGTTTGGGCCGCAGCCCAAGGAATGGTGGGCCACGGCCCAACCCTGTGTTTTGGCACTTTGTGTTATCGAAAGGGGATCTTTAACCTATTGTTTCCCAACCTTTTAGGGCTTTTATTAGAGGCATTTGGGGCCTCTTAAGAGTCAATTATGATAACCAAAACTAAGTGTTTCAAGTTAATTAAGTCTTGGAATAGAATATAACCCTTCGTCCCTAATTATGAATATAGGATTTGACATTTGCCTTCCTCGGGAGAGACCGGCGCTAGGACACGCACGGAAGGATCAAGGTAGTGACTCTTCTCTCATATTATGTATGATGTTTTGGCATGCATAACTTATCATTGAATTTGTGAAATGTGTGTCATGGTCCATTACGGCGTGAGCAGGTCAGCGTGAGCCGTGTAGGGATTGACGGTGGTCATCTCTAGGTCGGCCGTTGAACTGCCGTCGTAATCGACATGGATATTGTGAATCCGACCCGTGGGGCGGCGTTTGAGATTCACTGTGTGTATTTTGCCTGTATAGCTTGTGAATGAAATGCATTATATGAATCCCAGCTGTGGTGAAATGTATTGTGTGGATTGTTGTGATGCAATGCAACGTGAGCAATTTCAGCGTGAGCAATTGTAAGGGATGACATGTGTCATACTAACCATTGCCATTGTAACTGCCGTTGTAGTTGCTTGTTGTGGTTAATGATTTGCTTACATGCATTATTATTGTACATTATATGATTTATTTGTTACTACGGGGATTTCTTAGAATCTCACTCTCCCAAAAACCATGTTTTAGACAGGGCAGAAGGATAAAAGGGAAAGCGGGTGACGAAAAGCGGATAGTGCTCCGGTTTAGATGTATATTTTGGTTTTATTGGTTATCATGTATATCTTTTGGATATTTTTGGGAAACAATTGTATATAATGGGATTGTAGTCTAGTTTTGTGTAATCCCCAAGTTAAGGGTAATGAATTGTAGGCTTTGTGCCTTGTGTAGAACCCTTATTAATGAATGGAACCCGAGTGTGTCGGGAATTAGCTTTATACTCTGATATTTGTGAATGAAATCAACTTGTACAGGCCATTTAGTATTTAAATGTGAACATGAGACCGTCATGAATAAATTTTGTAAAAGTTTTTGTAAGCCATGATTTTGGGAAGATTGACTTTGTTTAAGTCCCAAAATCTATTACGGTCTCTAATTCCGCATTAATTACGTTTTTACGAACTAATCTCGGCCTTAATCTTGAAGGGGGTTACAAAGGGCGAGGTGGACCTACGAGTTGGAAACAGAGCAAGAGTTGCTGCTTTAGCTGTAGGCACTTATGAATTAGTTCTGCCCAGTGGGTTTTTGTTAGTTTTGAACAATTGCTATTATGTTCCTACTTTGAGTAGTAACATTGTTTCTCTTTCTTATTTGGATAAGGAAGGTTATACTTCCATTACTAGGAATGGTAAATGTTCTATTTATCGTAATGACATTTTCTATGCTGATGGTGATTTGCATGTTGGTCATTATATATTAAATTTGGAACATCCTAATAATGGGAATATCTATAACGTAACTACTAAGAGGATAAAATCAAACGATTTGAATCCAACCTACCTATGGCATTGTCGTCTAGGCCACATAAATAGAAACGCATTTCTAAACTCCATCAAGATGGATTTCTAAACTCATTTGATTTTGAATTATATGATACATGCAAATCTTGCTTATTAGGAAAGATGACTAAGGCACCTTTCACTGGGCACAGTGAGAGGGCTACTGAATTATTGGGCCTCATACATACAGATGTATGTGGACCATTAAATATAGCTGCCAAAGGAGGTTATGTCTACTTTATTACATTTATAGATGACTTTAGTAGATATGGCTATATCTATCTAATGAAACATAAATCTGAATCTTTTGAAATATTCAAAATATTCCAAAATGAAGTACAAAACCAACTTGGTAAAATAATTAAAGCACTTAGATATGATCGAGGTGGTGAATATTTGAGCCAAGAATTCACTGACCATCTTAGGAGTTGTGGGATAATCTCACAATTGACTTCTCCAGGAACACCACAATGGAATGGTGTTTCTGAACGGAGGAATCGAACACTATTAGATATGGTTCGATCTATGATGAGTCAAACAGATCTTCCACCATCCTTTTGGGGACATGCCCTAGAGACAGATGCGTTCACACTGAATCGTGTTCCATCTAAGGCAATTGAAAAGACACCATATGAGATATGGACTGGAAAGAAACCAAGTTTATCTTTTCTTAATATATGGGGATGTGAGGTATATGTTAAGCAACAAGCCTCTGATAAATTAGTGCCCAGATCCATAAATTGCCTTTTCGTAGGGTATCCTAAAGAAACGAAAGGATACTATGTCTACAATCCCACTGATAACAAAGTGTTTGTTAATCGAAATGGCAAGTTTCTAGAAAGAGAGTTTGTCTCTAAAATAACCAGTGGGAGCGACGTACATCTCAAAGAAATTCGAGATCCACAAGATGGTACAGAACCACAGATGGAAATTAGAGAAGACTCACAACAAGTTGCTGAGCCTCCTCAAGTAACATAAGGTCCACGAAGATCTGATAGGACACGGCATCAGCCTCAGAGATATGGATTTCTGATTACTGAAGGCCGTGATGTGTTGCTCATTGAGAAAAATGAGCCCACCACCTATCGAGAAGCCACAGTGGGACCAAACTCTGAGAAATGGCTAAATGCCATGAAGTCTGAAATGCAATCCATGTACGACAATCAGGTATGGACCTTAGTCGATCCACCTGAAGGTGTAAAAACCATTGGGTGCAAATGGGTTTTCAAGGAGAAAACTGACATGGATGGCAATGTAAATATCTTCAAGGCACGACTGGTTGCAAAAGGATTCACTCAAACTCATGGTGTAGACTATGATGAGACCTTTTCCCCAGTTGCAATGGCCAAATTAATCAGAATCCTTCTTGCCATTGCAGCATATTATGACTATGAAATATGGCAGATGGATGTCAAAACAGTCTTCCTTAATGGAAAGCTACTTGAGGATGTGTACATGACACAACCTGAAGGTTTTGTGCATCCAGAGGACTCTGGTAAAATTTTCAAGCTTCAAAGATCCATTTATGGATTGAAGCAATCATCTCGAAGCTGGAATCATCATTTTGATGAAGTAGTCAAAGAGTTTGGATTCATTTAAAACATCGATGAACCTTGTGTTTACAAGAAGGTTAGTGGGAGCATAGTTGTATTTCTAGTGCTTTATGTAGATGACATCCTACTCATTGGGAATGATATTCCTACCTTGCAGAGTGTCAAGTCTTGGTTAAGAAAGTCCTTTTCAATGAAAGACTTAGGTGAAGCCACCTATATCCTAGGGATTAGGATCTATAGGGATAGATCCAAAAGACTAATAGGCCTAAGTCAGAGCACATACATAGATAAGATACTGCATAGGTTTAATATGCATGATTCAAAAAGGGGTTACATGCCTATGTCTCATGGCATCCATCTTAGCAAGGATCTGTGTCCTAGTACACCTGATCAGCGAGATCGCATGAGTAAGGTTCCATATGCCTCAGCCATTGGATCCATCATATATGCCATGTTATGTACTCGACCGGATGTCTCGTTTGCCTTAAGTATGACCAGCAGATACCAACAAGATCCTGGTGAGGGTCATTGGACTGCCGTCAAGAATATCTTAAAGTACTTAAGAAGGACTAAGGACTTATTTTTTGTCTTTGGTGGATTGGATGATGAGCTTTGCGTAACCGGTTACACAGATGCAAGTTTCCAAACTGACCAAGACGACCTTAAATCGCAATCTGGATATGTATTCCTCCTGAATGGTGGAGCAGTAAGCTGGAAGAGCTCCAAGCAAAGCACTATAGCAGATTCTGCAACAGAAGCTAAGTATATAGCAGCATCAGATGCAGCTAAAGAAGCCGTTTGGATCAGAAAGTTCATTACTGAACTAGGGGTGGTGCCTACCATTTCAAATCCAATAGATTTGTTCTGTGACAATAGCGGTGCTATTGCACAGGCCAAGGAGCCTAGGTCACATCAAAGGACCAAACACATACTCAGGCGATTTCATCTTATTAGAGAAATTAATGATAGAGGTGATATAAAGATATGCAAAGTAGCAGGAGAAGTTAATATTGCTGATCCTCTTACTAAGCCACTTGCACAGGCAAAGCATGAGCGTCATGTTAGGGCAATGGGAATTAGGCAAATTAATGATTGCACCTAGGGCAAGTGGGAGGATGTTGGAAATTGTGCCGTAAGGGCCAATCATTATACTTTAAACATTATTATTTTAATGAAATTTCTCCATTCTGTTATCATATTATTTTCATGTTAACTGTGATAATTGTATCCTTGGATAATTCATAAAGATTGTCCTAAAATGTCCCTGGTCGGTCATCTATGCGGGAGCAGAGATGAAACAAGACCAGTATGACTTTGATAAGATATGGAGATACGAATCAAAGTCTTAGGCACTTGTAATAGTACAAGGTGCTGGACCGACCCACTATGAGAAAGCTACATGGATCAAGTCATAAGCTTTTCTCATGTATAACCACGTCACAATGCCCTTAGACCTGAGGTCATCATGGATTCCTACATGAGAGTTGCTAAGCTTTGAACTAGTCAAAAGTCACTTTTGACCGGGTGATGATAAAGGCTACGATCAGGCTTGGTGGTTTTTCATGTAGAGGAATATGAATGATCAAGATGGAATTTGTCCCTCACATTAGTAGAGAGATATTACTGGGCCCCTCGATGAGTGAGTCTGAGAAATGTATGGCCATACTATGATGAAAGGAGTTTCTATCTCTATTATCAGGCTACTCAGGAATCGAGAAAGTAATGGTCAGGAACAAGAGGATGACATTTTCCATGCCTTATCCTTGATCGATATATCGTGTGACAAAAGGGACGTGACATGGTTGTATGACAGGTTGCATCGTGATAACGATCCTCATATGAATTGGGTAGTCGTAATGTCTTGCTAGAGGCTGCTTGCTAATTTTGGGTTAGTGTAGTTATTGGCCCACTGCCAACTTCATATGGGCCTATAGGGTAGTATACAAGAATGGCCCAACACGAGATAATGTTTGATTTAGGGTGGATGAATTTTATATTTATATATATATAATATGAAATTCATTAATAATATTATATAGATATATATATTTTCGAAATATATTATATATATATGTATATATATTATATGATATTATTATATTGTGTTGGTTTTAAATTTAATTTATTAAGATATATTAAATTTAATAACTAACATGATAGAGATATAGTATCTCAGATTTAATTTATGAAGATAAATTAAATCTAATGGCTCTTTATTTAGATTAAATAAATAGGTTAAATTAAAACTGTTGGACAGATTTAATTTAAACTGAATTTATTTAATTAACTCATCAAGATAATTAATTGTTAATTAATTTCGAAATTAATGATGATTAATTTTGAAATTTGAAAATAACCCTCATAGGTTATAAACTTGATAGAGCTGATATACTCAGGGTACATCAGAATTAAGAGCCGCAAGTTAAACCCTTGGAGACATTAGAGGCGCTAGCACGCAGTCTTGGTTGGAGAGCATTCGTGTGGATATCGGTAGAGGGAGCGGACCTGACGTGTTGGCTCCTAGAGATCGTGAAAACTCTGAATCATCAAAAAGGTATGAATCCTTCCAACTTGGTTTAAACGCCGTTGATAGATCCTCGATTAGGATCGGTGAAATTTTTTTTTTAAATTCTTCCGCTGTGCTTACCGATCCTACACTAAGATCATAAAGCATCCACTCCTACTCGAATACTCTCTGTTTATCTACCTTCGATATTATTTTCCTTAGAGAGAGATTATTTATATTGTACTACAGTGAGTATTATATCTACTCCATGAGAGAGTCTGTAAACACTTTCAACTGTATTTCTGAATTGATCTCAAGGTAGAGGGACCTTGAGAGGGTTAATTTCCTTATCGGAGAAGCTGTAGAAAGAATTTCCTGTAAGAATTTTTTCTCGTAAGACTTACAAGGTACAACCAGTAGAGAACGTTACTGCTCGTAAGACTTGCACGAGTAAGCAGGAGAGAAAGGTATTCGGAATTTTTCTACTCGTAGGACTTGCTGTAAGGGGGAGTATCTTGGTGAGAGGTTTGTTAAAGGCTTCTCAAGTGCCTGACTAAACTTATAGGTTTGTAAAGACTTTTCTTGTGCCCGGATTAAATAAGAAGATAGTGGATTGAAATTCTCAAGAGGAGCCTGGGGATTAGATGTAGGTCATCGTGGACTGGATCGAATTAGGATAAATCACATTTTGCATATTCTCTTCCTTAAGCTTTTATATTTCCAACATATATCATTTAAATATCTAACTGTGGTTTATGATCCATTACATTCATATTTACTATTTCCACTAAGATATGAAAAGATTTTCAAAGTTCTTAAGTTTTTATCTTACACCCAATTCACCCCCTCTTGGGTGTCAACCGATTCTAACATTTGGTATCAGAGTTGGACTCTTGTTTAATGGACTTAACCATCTTGAGAGCATACAATGGCTGAGTATGGGTGTTATTTGTTTTCAGAAGGTTTTAACTATACAATTCCACCTATTTTGAAAGATATTGATTTTTTGTTTTGGAAAGTTAGAATGACATCTTTTATAAAATGCTTTGATTATGATATGTGGGATGTTTTCACAATATCTTTGATTTCAAACTAAGAAAGGATTAGACATAAAGAGAAAAGAAAATGTTTTTGTTGAACATTAGAGCAATGAAAATTTTGTATAGTGCTTTAACTGAAAATGATTTTGAGAAAATTAGATTTTACTTTACTGCTAGAGATATTTAGGATACTCTTGATTCCATGTATACTTCTAACAAATATGTTGAAGTTGAAAGTGTTGGTAGTTCATGTGAAATTATAAGCTGTGCATCTACAGTGCATGAACAATTGGAAGTTGATGAAGAAATCATAGAACACTTCCTTACAGTCAACATGGATAGACAAGAAGAAGAGGATTCCCGAAAAGAGCTCATTATGGACAGGCAAGAAAATTCACTCTCTAGAGCTCAAGATGAACTTAAGGTAAAATGTATAATTCTTCTTGTGATTTTCATAAAACTATTTTTCAAAGTTTGCATAAAATTGTTTTTCAACTAATTATTGATTCTATTGAGAAAAGCAAAAAGATTTTCAATCATGCTGGAAATTCATACGGGAAGAAAGAAATTAGGCAAACTGATAATTCAAAATCGTTTTTTCTTGATCAACACAATACTTGCATAGAATCTCATAATACATATCATCATATTATTTGTAATTATTGTGATAAATCAGGTCATAATTTTCACACATGCTATATTAGAAGAAATTCTAATGTGAGAAATAAATATGTTTAGGTGCCAAAAAGACAAGTAATGTATAATGCTAATAATCAAGGACCCAAGTATATGTGGGTACCAAAATGTCCATCTAGTACTTTATGTATGCAAATTGAATATAAGAAGAATGGACATAAGGGTATGGAGATGATGAAGAAGAAAATAAGGAAGATTCCAAGAGTTCCTAATGCAAATGAAAGGAGATTCACAACAATTAGGAGAACTCTTGGATTACCCATTGCTGGAACTGCAAAGTTTAACCATAAAAAAAGGCAATGGATAAAGGGAATACGTTCCACCTCAAAAATGGACTACCATAGAGTACTGTTCAACTATCTTGAGGAGAACAAGAAAAGGAGGATCTCTCAAGCATCAAGTAAAAGACTCCTGGAGTCTATATATTTTGAGAGAAGGTTGCTAGCACCCAAAGCAAGATATTCAAAGTATCAACATCATAGAAAGATATAATGGGTACACTACAAAACAAACGTGATTTAGCTAGTAGCAGTTAAAAATAGTTATTAGTAGCGGTTGTAACCATTATAAAAAACATTAGTAGCCGTTTATAAAACCGCTACTAAATCGTATGTTGCAAGCGTATTTGTAGCGGTTATATAAAACCACTATTCAAGTAAAATAACCGCTACTTTATTTGTATCAGTTTAATCCCACCGCTACAATATCGCTACTAGCCATAATCTTTTTCTGGGAAATTTGTAGCGGTTATATCAAAAATAAAATTTTCAAGGCAGGAAAAGGGAAAAATGGAAAATTTTCTAATTTGTAGCGGTTTAAGAACCGCTACAAATAGCAAATTCCTATAATTATTAGCGGTTATAGAACCGCTATTAATTTTATGAAAATTCAAAATTCAAGCCAAGAAATTAATTTTAGTTTGAAAAAGGTGCGTTAATTAGTAGCGGTTTAATAACCGTTACAAAATTAAGAAAATTAAAAAAAAATACGATCATTTGTTTCTATTTTTCTTATATTAAATTAAATAGTTTATTTTTTTATTAGTTTAGCTAATTTATTTAGCTTATTATTCAATAGTTTAGCTCATTTATAAATTAAAATAAATAATTTAATTTAGTTGGATAAGTATAAAAATTGTATTGATAATATTATTAAGGATACATAGGTAATAGGAACTATTATATTGTCTACTACAATGTAATTGTATATGAAAAATAGATGAAAATGAGATAAAGCTTTGAAATATCTAGAAAAAAAATGGTGAGAATAATTTTTATGTGAAGGAAAGAAGTATTGAAATAAAAAATTAAAAAACTTGTTATCATATTTGATCGTATTGTTAAGCTCCTAAACTCATACAAAAAATTTGTAAATGAGAGAAAATGAAAGAAGGATAAGGTGAAAAGAAATGGGGGAGTGTTTGAAATGAGATATGATAAGAGTATTTATAGGAATCCGCGTAGCATATGTAGCAGTTAATGTATCCATTTTATAGTGGTTTTTAATTAGTAGTGGTTTTCAAAACCGCTACAAATATTATTTTATATTTTTTAAATATTTTTTTTCCAATTTTTTAAAGACAAAAACATAATTTGAATTTGATCACTCATCCTCACCATCCCTATAGAAATTATGTAGAAAAATTATTGTTAGTGATATATTATTAAATTTAAAAAATTTGATTTAAATGATGTGGACTTAAAAAAACGCACAGCACTAGAGGTAAATTATCATCGCCTTCAGGGAAGTAGTTTTCAAAATCGGCTGACTGAAATGGCTCACTCTTGTAGGCGACGTTATCGCCTTCACCAATCTCGTAAAGGTCTCGTGGCTTTAAATGAACGACTATATGCCAATACCTATGCCTTTCGTCCTTGACATAATAAACCTGATGTGCCTCTGAAGTAAGAATATACGACTCATCATCTTGAGAAATACCAGTATGAATTGGTTGTGAGAAATTGACTGATGTGATCCCTAAGTCGTCAGTTGTCAGTCTTTGAGAAGTAGTGGTATTTGCCCACAAACACTTGAACAACGTCACAGTAAAATGACCTTGATAATTAAGTTCGACCACATCAAGAAGCTTTCCATAGTAAGGGACACCTCCGAACTATATGTTGGCGCTACCGCTGATCGCATAACTCCTTGTCCCAAATGTGCCACAAACACCCGAATTTTGAGTTTGCAATCCTTGATCCCATGAAACTGTGCAAAACTTAAAACCATTGACATTGTATGCTGTAAACCTTTATTCATGATCAAGAGGGCCGATTGCGAGAGCTCTAAAATATGGTGAGTGTGGGTTGTGGTCATTTAGTATTCTGCGCGCAAACCAGGTCGAGAATTCTCTGTGGACTTTTTTGTCAACTTCTGAGGATGTTTGTGTACGGATCCTAAGTTGACACTTAACATGACTTCTGAATTCCCTGTAATTAATTATGGAAAGGCGATAGTGAAATGAAAGTGAAAAAAGTTACGAAAGATATAGAATAACATGTGAGTATACAATTCTTACGGTATGAAAGGTTCAACTTGAGTGCAATTAATCAAGACATGTCTATGTGCTTGCAACTTCTCAGTTGCCGTTAGTTTGAAGTTCGCAGTTCCTCCAACTGGTTTACCAACATGAGGGATAAATTCTCCTGATGTTGGCGCAGGTTTCAAACAATCGTCAACATGAGGTGGGCGGTTGAAAGCCGTCTCAAGGTCATCAAAGTACCTTGAACAAAAATACAAAACCTCATCCCCTATATATCCTTCAGCTATAGAACCTTTTGGCCATGCCTTATTCCTTATGTAAGATTTTAATTTCCCAAGGAACCTACGAAGTAAAGAAGAGAAAAATGATACTAAATGCTAAAAAGGACGACTAACAAAACATAAAAACTAACAATGAAACACATATTTAAAATGAGTACCTCCCAATTGGATACATCTATCGATATTGTACTGGGTCAGTGAGCTTTGTTTCATGAATGAGGTAGACTGTAAGGTGAACCACACAGTAAAAAAGGACGGTGGAAAGATCATCTCTAAATGAAAAAGCGTAAGAATGATTTTGGACTGCAGCTGATCGAGCTCCTCAATGATCAAAACCTTAGAACATAACTTCCAAAAGAAAGAATAAAGTTCCACCAAAATGATGGAAACATTGGGAGGAAGTGCATTCTTTATAGCCAGAGGGAGTAACTATTGCATACGAACATGTGAGTCATGACTCTTTAGGCCAGCAACCTTTCGAGCCTGCAAGTCCACACATCAAGAAATGTTGCTTGAATAGCCATCAGGAACATTTAATTTCTTCAATGTCGCGAGGAAGACTTCCTTGTTCGGTTTTGTGAGGGTAAACTTTGCTGGCTAAAATATGTCATGCTCATCTGGCCAAGCGTCTTCACAAACTCCCATGGTGCATAACTCTTTCCTCGTGTGAAGGTGATCTTTTGTCTTGCCGGGTTCGTTAAGTAGCAAATATAGCACATTATCGCAAACATTCTTTTCAATCTACATGACATCAAGACTATGGTGAAGTAAATTAGATCTCTAATATGGAAGAGTGAATAAAATACTTATCTTCTTCTACTGCTGAGGCACCGAAGTCCTGCACGTCTTTTGGCGAGTTCGTGCTGAATCGTCGCTTTTTCCAAACTCGAAATCAACATGCTCAAGCTGCTGTAAGATATCTGTACTGGACAAAGTCTGAGGTGGTCCTCTTTTTTTTTTGTTTTCTATTGAAGCGATTCAGTTGCAATATGAACTTATGCCTTCCATTAAGAAACCTCTGATGCCCCATAAAGTACCACTTTCGGCTATGGGGAAGGTGCACTGCGTCAGAGTCAAAATTGCAAGCTGGACACACCGACCCAGTATGCACATTCCAACTAGATCATGTGCCAAGGCCAGGAAAGTCACTAATCATCCACATCAAGGCTGCACGCAAGTTGAACAAAGTCTTCCCGTAAGCATCGTACGTCTCCATGCCAACATTCCACAGCTCAAGCAATTCTGTAATAAGCAGTTGGAGATACACATCGATGTTATTGCCCGGTGCCTTTTTGCCTGGAATGATCATAGACATAATGAAGGAGCTTTGTTTCATACACATCCAGGGGATAAGTTGTAGGGAACTAAGACTACCGATCAAATACTGAAACTTGTGCTAAGATTCCCGAAAGGATTGAAACCGTCAGTCGCCAACACAAGCCGAACATTTCTGGGGTCAGTCTCGAAATCTGGAAAGTCGTTGTCAAACGTTTTCCAAGCATCTGCATCCCGGGGATGTCTTAATTTACCATCTTCATTCTTATCAACGGCATGGCACCTCATATGCTCCGCAATTTTAGATGACATAAATAATCTTTGTAGGCAAGGTTTCAAAGGGAAGTACCTGAGAATCTTTACAGGTTTCTTCTTCAGCTTTTTCCCCTTCCCAATTGTCTTGTAGATGACATGATTGCCTTGTACCTCGATATGTGGCATCTCTTACAACTCTCCCTATTGGAATCGTCTCCCCAATACAGCATATAATCATTGGGGCATGCTTTAATCTTTTGATAGTTCAACCCTAACTTGTTGATAATCTTCTTGGCCTCGTAGAATGTTGTGGGAATCTCAGCACTAGGGGAATGCATCTTGTAATAATTCGAGCAACATTGACATTCCCTTATCTGTGATTCCACACAAGCACTTGTTATAATACAATTTGATCAAGAAAGATAATTTAGAATATTTTTGACAACCTTGATATAAAGGACGATCTACTTCATCCATCAAGCTGAAAAAATCCTGAGCTGCTTCATTCCTCATAAATATCGGCTCAAAACTGTGCACTTCCTTGTTGAAGTTGTCGCCTTGAAATCCAAATGCATCATGCACAACATCATTCACGGGATCATTTTCATCTAGTTGAACGCCTACTTGAGAACTTCGAGAAAGAGCATCATCATATCTCATGCCGACCTTCTTACCATGAACTGCCCAGAACGTATAGTCCTTTGGGAAAGGCTTAAGAAGCAAATGTTCCTTAACAACATTTCATGCATGCCACTTCTTGAACTTTCATCTCCAACACGGACAGACGATCTTGCTGTTGTAACGCTCCAAATTTCAATTAAGGGCTAAAAATAAGTATTGAGGATAATTATTGAATTAAAGTGGAATAATTATGGGTTTTGGAGGCACTATTAATTAATATGCCATAATTAGTAGAAATTGAAAGAATGAAATTGTTGGCCATAAGTTAGTGATTAATGGAGAAAATTAATTACTAACTAAGAGGAAATGAGAAGTGTGATAAAATGGCTAATAGAGTAGTTAGAGTAACTAATTAGTTACTTATTTGATGTGAACCAATGAAATGGTGACAAGTGGCAAGCTTATAGGATGAGAGAGTGTTGGAAAAGTCAAATGTATTATTTTAAGAATATAAATATAACTATGGTAAATGCAATAAGAATCTAAGTTATGAAATATAAAATTATATATATTTATTTACAAATGTTTCAACAACAAAAATAAATATGTCCTAAACTAAGTAGCTGGGGGCTGATCATCTGGTGCTCCCTCAGGTAGGGCTCTCTCAGGTGCTACTGGATCGAGGCGCTAGGCAGAGTTAATTGCACCATCATCATTAGCAGGAGGAGGAGGAGTAGTAGTCTGGACGATGTACCGAGGGACAGGGGGAACCTATGGATGCTGCTCGTCCGAGAATAGGCGACTCCACGACTGCTCAAGCATGTTGTTCGTGATATCACGCCACTGTGCCTGCTGAGTGTAGATCAAATCAACTTACTGCTACATCTGCTGCTGCTGCTGAGCCATTGCAGCTTGTGTCCACTCCAAATCTGACTGCAGCTGCTCAACAGACTCGTCCCTCGGACGTTTGACCCCTCTAGAGCTGCCAGCCTCAGAGGAGGCGCTCCTGCCACGGACCATGCTAGGTCTAGCACCTATCCCCATCCCCCGCACGCATCTAGAGTGCTTAGCCTGACCCAGACCCGCCTTTAAAGGAGCCATTGGGTCTACTGACCCCTATGACTCCTCAGCCTGGGTCTCTCGTAGCTCAGCCTGCGACTGTTGTATCCGCTCCTGCCATTTTATGAAACAATTACTTATTAAAATTTTTAATTATTAAGTTGGTTTTATACAAATTATAATAATGAAACTACTTACAATGGCCGCCTCTGCCTACTGAGAGGTCGAAGTCCCGTCACGGTGTCCGTGTGTGATAGCATATAACTCCCCATAGTCCGTCTGACGGTTCTCCTGCTGTGCCTTCCTCTCCTAAAACAATTACAAAATTCAATTAGTATTATGAAATAACTAGCTAAAAGTCAGTGATATTATGAAAAGTTACCAGCTCGCTGTAAGTGACAGCAAAGGTCTTCGATCCTGCTGTGTGGTGGATCGTCTGCAGCCCTCGGCACCTAGTGTTCCTCTGAGAAATCTCCTAGAAAAAAATAATATTAAATGTATTAAAACAATATAAAACATTTAAAATTAATAAATTTTAAATTAAAATTAATTAAATTTAAATTATAATTTAATAATTAACAATTACAAAATTATATATAAATAATCTAATAAATACATTACCTGCCCTTCAGCGCTCCTTCTGAACTGGACGAAGCTCACCTAGTCATTCGGCTGGACGCCATCCGGGACACTCTCGATTAGCTGCTCTAGAGGCATCATCCCGTCCTTATCTACACTGTGGAAGAGATGGTTCCTCCTGTTCCTTCAGTAGTCACCCATCTTCACTAGGGTGTACCTCTTCCGGTCGGCCCAGACGGTAAATCACAACTGCAAAAAAAGTATTTAAATATCAATAATTACAAAAATCCTATTTAAAAATATTAATTAAATAGAATTAATTACAAAAAATATTAATTAAATACTATTAATTACCTGAACCACCTCCTCCCAAGCCAGGTCCTTCGGCCCCTTTGGAACGTGCCTCCATGTCCTGAAGTGAAGGGGGAACCGCATCCAATTCGAGCCTAGGTTGTTAAGGAGACGGTTGAACATATGGCTTCTATTGTCGATCGGCTAGTCCGTGGCCTCATTCCATGGCACTACAACTCGTAGTGTCCGGTCCATGTTGTTCAGACCGGTCATGTCCAGCCTCTTCGTGGACATTTTCCCCTGCTCATCTATTTAATTTACCGCACGTTAGATAAATTGTAATTCAAATTTAACATTTTGAATTTAAATAAATAATTTATTAAATAAAAAAATTTTTTTACCTTGGACCTGCACCTCAAACCCAGTAGATCGTTAAGACGACCCTCGTGGGTTATTCTGATCCCGCGCCTCCTCCTCATCGAGGAACTGCTCCATCTCTCTGATCTCAATCGGGATCTCGAAGTCCTTACCATTCGCGTCAAAGTCCTCGTTTGCATCATAGTCCTCGACACTGATATCTCCCTCCCCCAAATCAGGCACCTCTAGTGCGGTACTCTGTGGTGGCTGTGGTAGGGCCGACTCCTGTAGGGGGATGGGCTGAAATGCCGTGATGCCCTTCCTCCACGTTGCCCCCTCCCTCTACCCCTTGCTCTACTGTTGCCGCCCCACAAAATCGGTCTGGGGACCTTGGACTCCTTCCCCCTATCCTGTCTTGAAGCCATATCAACTAAAAAAATTCAAAAAAATAACATTTTAGTCACATTATTATGAAAAAATATAATACAAATAAAATACGTATTGTCTCTGTACCTCAAGTGCAAATAATGAGAAATATTACAGCAAAAACTCTTTCACAGACATCTGAACGCTCAAATCTAAAATAAAACACTTAGAGGAACTTTAGGAAACAAAATAGCCAAACGGAAAAGTGAGGGGAGGGGGCGGTGGTCTTAAATAGGGGCGACTTTGTAGCGGTTCTTAACATAACTGCTACAAATAAGCTAGGGCAGCTAAAATTTATTGCTCTTCTATAATAACCGTTACAAATTACAAAAATGTTTGAAGTTCTGTAGTGGTTATTGTACAAAACCATTACAAATTAAGAGACCTCTCAAATTCTGTAGTGGTTATAACTTTATAACTGCTACAAATAGGCGACCTTTCGCATTTTGTAGTGGTTTAATTGGTTACACCGCAACAAATAATAGCTACACTGTTGGCGCGGTTTGGTCGCGCCAAGTGGCACCAATTTTGTAGCGGTTATTATTTAGTAACCGCTACAGGTTTTGGTGGGAAATGCGCACCACATTTGTAGTAGTTCTTTATACTTAACCGCTACAAAAGACGTTGATAATCTGTCGCGCCACTCGGCGTGTAGCTTGCCGCAACAAATTTGTAGCCTGTAACCCCCTTCCATAATTATATCCGAAATACGGGATTAAAATGAGATAGAGACCACTAATGATCAAATAACAATTTCAAACCCATCTACCAGACGGGATTTTCACAAATAACTTTTGAAATCTAGTTCACCTGGTCTCATATTCATATTTCGAATACAATCACTTCACGCGGATAATCACATTCAATATATAAATCAGAGTGCACAATATAATAATCCCGGCAATCCCAGGTTCACATCCTTACAAAAGGGTTTACAAAGGGCAATATGCCCATATACAAGTTCTCATACGAGAATTACACAAATCTCACCTCAAATACACATAATTAATCCTCATCCACATATACAAATATCTAATACACAATACTTCCAACTATGATAACCAACTATCAGAATGACAACTCGAAGGAGTCCTCATCGCCCTTAGCTGCTTGCTCCCTCCTAGATCCACTACCCTATCTGAAAGGTTAGGAGGGGAGGGTGAGATTCTAGAGAATCTCAGTAGGATAACAATATCAATATGCACGTATGATAAATGTTTAATGCATGACATGCTTGCATCACACAACTTATGATAACACAATGACAATTTGCAAGCTCAATGCTTCGAACAATATACTTATGGCCATAGCATAAATTGAAACATAGCTTCAAATCATACATAATTATTCAAAGCAAAGACATGCACCAACACACACTAAAACAGATATCAAATACATGCAGGAGAGATATGTTCCCTACCCTTGTTCTTTCCACGTAAGCTCCAGCACCGCTTACTCACGACCAGGTGAATATCGAACCACGTTCAGGGCGAACATCAAACCTATAACCAAAGTAAGGACATAGGTTTATTCTCTATTCCAAATCTTTACTTTCATTATACTTAAAGTTGGTTGTCATTTGAGTCCCTTAAGTGTCTAATAATAAGCTCAACAAAAGCTTGAAAGGATTGGGACATACTAGGTTGGAAATCACTTTTCAAAATCACCAAGTACTGAAAATGGGGGTTAGCTGCAGCCAAGAACCCTCTGGCTGCAGCCAAAATGCGCACAGAAGGTTTTTGGCTGCAGCCAAGAATTTCTGGCTGCGGCCAAAACGTGCACAGAAACTTTTGCGCTGCAGCCAGGATTTTCTACTGCAGCCAAGGCAACTTAGGAAATTCATAACTAATTCCAAAAAAATTGAAATGAGGTGATTCTAAAGCCAAATGAAAGCTATTTAAGTCCTCTTCATAGGACAAATATTAACCATTACTGGAAATCACCAAACGAATACAGAATTCCCCAAAATCCACTACTGCTCCAGAATCAAACCCAGTTTCGACCTCAAAATTTGGGCAAACATAAATCCCAGTTCACAAAATGAAATGGCACAAATTATATGTTCATTTTGAAGCTTAAGATGTGAACTTCAAGATTGGAAAGTTTCATAATTGTCTGACATCCTTTGCTCAGTCAAAACGTCCACACAACCAGACTGCCCAGACAGAATTCACACTGGACAGAATTTCCAGTTTTGCACAATTGGCTTCCAATGGTCCAATTTTCATATCAAGCATCATTCTCACACAAAATTTCGCAAGGAATCCATTGGAAATACCAAATCAACCAAATTCACATCACATTGGCATGTTTTACCAATAATCATAACATGTCATCACAAAACTATAACATAAACACACATTGCCATTCTTTTCATTCCAAGTTCTCAAACCAATTCCAATGATACCAAAACACATTATGGCATCAATTTAACCACAATTCACCACTCAAATCATCCAATTACTTGCCAAACAAAAATACCACAAAATCAGGGAAAAATTTACAAATCGCAATACTTAACCAAACGTCACAAAACTTAGATAAAAAAGAAGCAAATGCTCACCTCTTCCTCTTTCCCAAACCAATTCTTTGATTCTTCATCTTTCCAAATTTCCTCAAGCCATCAAACACCTCCAATCAAGAATCTAAAACCATAGAGATGAAGCTCTCATCACTATGAACAACATTAAAGAAGAGAATTTAGGCATTAGAGACCATATAGAGCACTTACCATGAGCTTTCTCCTTTCTCTTTCCTTCCTTGCTTGGCGACAATGGAGGCTTTGGAGAGAGATGAAGATGATGAAGAGAGTGATCAATTTTTGGGCCTCCAAAACTGACCTAAAGAGAGGGAGAAGAGAGAGGAAAGAGCTTTGACATGTCAATCCCATGGCTCAAAAGATGCCAAGTGTCAAGATCTTATCACACCTCCATGAGTTCACATAAGCTCAAACACATGGGATTCCACCCTTTGATCTATTTCACAAATCAATCTCAACCATTGATCTTGAAGTTACCAATGAGTTTCCTCTTCGGTAACTGACCAATCGGTCGGTCACTTTACCGTTTTGCCCTTGATTATGGCAATTCCCATTGAATCACCACCAAACACTTCATATCTTTCCATATCACCACATTATGCGCCATCCCTCTATTTAAGTCAATTTAGATGTTAATCAATAATTGAACTTAAATACAGGGTTTCGGTACTGTGCATAATACATACGAATCATATCCGAATCTCAAATCACATCGGATTCTCCAAAAGAGTTCGTTTATCACTAATGACATTTACTTTTGGAGTTATTAGCCCTTAATCACAATTTGGGATCTTGCTAAATCGAGGCTTAGCAATCCACTAATCTCAGGCTTATTCTCTAGCCTCAAGTCTCAAAATTCGGGGTATTACATAGCGGTTTAGGTTTTAACCGCTACAAATGTTAACATTTGTAGTGGTTAATTGTAACTGCTACAATGTCACCGCTACAAAATGCCATATTTTTTTGTAGTGGTAAGCAAAAACAATCGTCCAGGTATCTAAGGCAAATGTACACAATGATAAAACCTCATATGCCATTGTCTATAATATTTATTGAGGTTTTATATTTTGGAACCTTAGGAATGAGCATGGAAAATGATTTTGAAATTATGATTTCGCATCCCTTAAAAAGACACTTAATAGATTTATTTATAAAGGGATTGCAATGCTCAACAGGCTAATTCTTTACGCATATATAATGCTTTTAAAAGAAAATATTTCTTTTATGCATAAAGACATGTTTAATTTATTATGCTCAACTGCCTTGAATTGATTATAATCTTAGAGCATGTGAATTTTATCTTGTTTCCTACAAGCTAACAAGAAATGGATCCAAGCAAGGTTGGATACCATGAAGAAAAAGAAATTTATACAGTTTTGTAGGATAAGAAAAAACTTCTCAAGACTATAGCCACATGAAAACATGTTTATATCTTGATGATGTTGAATTATGGAGGTTGGATTTTGGTGCTGAGTGTGCAAAGGAGGAAAATCAATTCCACCAAAACCAAGCAAGCTATCGCAAGGACAAGAAGAATTATGGTGATATCTAATCCTTACTCTATGCTTATATGAATTATTTATTTGGGTAATGAATAACTTACTTATTATTGCAAACCATTAGCAATCAATCAGTTATAGTTTTCAAATTGTTTTTAGATTGCTAAATGGACCTAAAGTAAAATTGTGCATAATCTCTCTATGTATTTGAGTTTTGAAATGCACATTTCAAAAATGTACTTAGATTCCTATTCATCTTGTTTATAAAAATTCACACACATGATTTGAAAATTATTCATATTTTGTCTGCATTCAAATAGGCTTCAAAATTGGAAGTTAATATTTTTGTATACTGAAAGTCAGAAATGCTTCAAATTCATCTACCAGAGTATTTGTCTATCATTGACATATTGATCATTGATCTTAAATGTGTTATCCAATACTTGAAACCTTTAGTCTTTATTCTCTAACATGTTAGACCTTACGTCTGACAAGTTAATTATCTATGAGGTTCAAGTGTATTTCTCATAAAGGAATTCAATATGTGAAAGCCTTATGCCTTATGCCTTGTGTATAAATCTTTGGTTGGCCATGTTATTCCAAGTATTATGAATGATCATTAGTGCATTGAATCTTAATGCATTAACCATTATAGTGGAATAACTTACTAGGATAATATTCTAGTACTCTAATCATTTGGACCAATGAGTATGTGCTTAATCCTTTATAATTCATTTGCACTCATTTTGTTGCTTAAATACATGAACCATTGATATCATATATCTCTGAGTAACTAATGTATTATATCTTTGAGATGAATATTCTTATTCTTCAAGACACAACTCTAAGAGTCAAGATTATCTCTTGGTCAATTGCAAAGTCATTGTATTTATTTACATCATTGAAGCTAAGCCTTTTTGGCTAATTCATTTCCATATGACTTTTGCTCTTGGAAGAATTCTCAAACATGTTAAACTCCAATGTCTAACATATTATCTTAGTTGTTTTCTAAAAGAGAAGCTTTCTAGTATATGTATATTTAAATTGTTGACTTTCACCATTTTCAACATGAACATTGATTATAAACATGTTTCAAAGATGAGTTTTGCTTATATTCAAATTTTCAATTTTACAATGCATTGTTATGATTTGAAATTACATCTGAGATTTGAAACAATTTGTATTTCTCATGATTATTCTTAGAAAATTTGATTTCATTCATGAATTATCATTTCATAATAGTTGGTCATCATAAATACATTTTCAACTCTCTTTCATCTAACTTACATCGATTGCATGAAAATCTTATCAATGACATATTTTTTATAAAGTGTATTTACAAATTGTCATTGAGATTTAAAAATCATCATTCTTGGTATTATTTATTCGTTACCCTTTATGATTCAATTATTTTTGGGTAAAATTATATTCTGGTCTTTATTGATTATTATACTCTTTGCTCAAATATCATATGATTTAATTGTATAAGAGCATAAGAGCTATGATGTCTAATATTGTATGGACCCAAGAGAAAGTTGGGTACCAAAGATCATATACTTATACTTTTGCAGGAATTGATCAAAATGCTCTACTTTTGGATACAAAGATCAGAGGCTGACAGAGGAGGCGTGACTGGCAGTGTTGCAGTTTGAGAATAAGCTAAATCTAAGGTATCACTCAAGTAATCAATCGAGTGACACCCCATCATTAGCAAGTAACTAGCTAGTGGTGCAGTCAGAGAAAGTGAAAGAGGAAGAAAATTTCTTAAGTGAACCTAGATGAGATTCATCTTAAAGCAGCTCAAGGCCAAGAACAAGCCTAGCCAATATGAATCTTTGTTACCTACCCACCTTCCTTATCATTCCAAGGTGATCAGACATTTTTACTATGATATGGAGACAACAAAGATGTTTAGAAGAAGATGCTGAGATGTACAGAATCATCAAGCTTGATGAGCCTATGAGGATTCTCAACTACTATCCTAGCTCTATGTCTAATCTTCACTTACTTTATTGAGAAGAATTATCATACAATGGCCTATATTATTAGCAAGAAGGAAAGGAACACTGCAGAGATCATGTCTTTCAGAAAGCAAGATGTATATATATACTTCTATAGGATTTACTCCAAGTAATCTGAAATTACTTTAAGTAATATGTAATTACTTCATGTAGACCTTCAAGTAATCTGAAACTACTTCAAGTAGACCTCCAAGTAATATGCAATTACTTCAAGTAGACCTTCAAGTAATTCGCAATTATTCTAAGTAAGTCTAAATCTCATTCCAAGTTAACACAAAAGACATAGAAGATGAGAGCTGAGACTTCAAGAATAAATGAGAGACAACACTTTGCTAGAGTTGGTCTTCTTAGTCCTTCATTCTTTGGTCCATCTATCCAAGACTATCTAAGAGAAGAGCTTAACAATTACACAGAGCTTGCTACAAATAATGCTGAGTTTATTACTTCTGTGAATGGCAAGATTAGGCAACTATATAACTTGATCAACCAAAACTTTAAGGCCTTATTCTGAGCTCATCTTGGTATCCTAAAGTGCTCACAGAAGACTACACTTCAAAATCTCTCAGTACTGATCACATTATCAGATAGTGAGTATCCAACGATGCACCAATGAACTTCAGAGGATTATGGCTTGAGTGATTACAATATTACTCGAGTGAGGTATTGTATTCTTAATTAAATTCTCTGTGTTACATCACTCGAGTGAGTATTCGAATGATGGTCGAGTAGGATCATTGAAGTGACCACTCAAGTGATATTGGGTTATATCTCTTAAAACCTGAATTGCATCATCATTCTCAAAATCTGATTTCTCTCTAAATCTTTAGATTTTCATACTCATTTTCTCTACAAAGTTTCTAAATGGTTTTTTAAATCTTGGAAAGGTATTATTTATTCGTCATAATGATTTTTAAAATCATGCATTCATTAAGAGGGAGCTTCACATTTACATATGTTTTATATCTTAAAAGCTTATCTTATTTATTGAAAGAAAATCCTCTTAACATACTCATATGAATTCATTATCTTTTAATTAGTTTTGATGATGAGTTACTCATATATTTTCCTTTCATGATCTTAATTTTAACATATCATATAGAAATGATAACTTTGATTTGTGCAATAAATTTGATAACTTGATAGCACTAATCATTCTTTGTAGAAGAAAGATTTATACTTGTAGAAGGAGAATTTGTTTTATGCAATAACATTCTTCAACATACTACAAGAAGAGGAATGATGCTTTAACGCTTAAACAAAGGAAAGATGATTTAATACTGGCTAAAAAACTCAAAGCAATAAAAATCACAAGTCAAGATGATTTTGGTAGGATTTTAAGGATAGTTATTCCTACGCTTTCTATTGAGCACACTTCAGAGCCTACCATTGAGCCAGCCACAATTTAGTCCTATGAACAAGATCCATCAGAGCTCTATAGTGAAAGTGTGGTAAACACGATATCATCGATCTAACATAATACAATAAGAAGGCAATGGACTTCATGGATCAATCATCAGCTTGCTGAATCTAAATGAGCATTTCTAAACCCTCTCTTCACATTTCGAGAATACTTTTCATATCTTTGATTTCAATTTGCCTTAATTATGAATTTCTTGAAATCCTCTCCAAATTGTTTCAAATGTTTTTTCATGAAAATCATTTCTCATTTGCAACAAAATATAAATGAAAGCACCTTCAAATAAGGGGAGAGAAATTTTTTTTCACATTCTTCTTAATTGAGGGATAGAAAGGCATATCTAATTTGATTACATATTTACCTCTCTACAAGTCTTTCTTCTTTTTACTGATGTCAAATAGGGGGAGAGAGCAGCAAGAAAAATATATTGCTCTTACTTTGCTTTTTATAATTCATACATATTTTTCTTAAAGGATTTGTCATCATTAAAAAGGGGGAGAATGTTAGATATGAATAGTTTTGATTATGTCAAATATAGATGTCAAGTATTAAGAGCAAAAAGTTTGTATAATATACTTATCTTCTACATTGACTAACTACTATTTTAATGTTGTATATCTTGTAGATTAGTCACAAACCCAATGGTGGGTTGATTTTATTTTGCTTATAATGCCTTATAAATGGAGAATGATCCTCAAGAAGAAAAATAAGAAGAAACAGATTGAAGAAAGAAGAAAGAAAGAAGAAGATTAAAGATATTCAAGAAGATATCTAGTTGGGTGATGAAAAATGATCACTAAGATGAAAAATAAGAAGAAAGAGATTGAAGAAAGAATAAGGTGCAAGATCTAATGAGAATATCAAGATTCAAGCTCTTAGAAATGATACCGGAGGTTTCCATGATCATATAGAGGTCGGAATAGGTCAATTCGAAGCTAAGATAACTTATATGAAAGTTATAGAACTTCCCTAAGGTATTCCCTTGAGTTTTCGCTCTCTACCATGTTTTAAAGGATATTAATTGAGTGGTTACTCGAGTAATAGACATGATCACTCGAGTGGTTACTCAATTTATGGACATGATCACTCGAGTAACCACTCGAGTGATGAGTATTCTAACGTGCTATGTTTTCGCACAGCAAGACAAAGGTTTGGTATTTTGGGCATAGCTCTCTAACTACACGTCATATTGAGCTGAAACTGGTGGCATATAAAACTAGACTCCCAATGTGTCATTTTGACCAAATACCACATTCAAAGGAGTTCAGATGAGAGAGATATCAACTTCAAAAGTTAACACTAAAATCACCATCACAATACAAGATAAGTTTGGTGTTTTGGACAAACCTCTCAAAATACAGATCGGATTGTGATGAAACTAGTGCCATATGAAAGTAGACTTAAATAGCTTTCCATGGATATATAATTTGTCACATTTGAAGCTATATACTAAGAATTATGCCTTCTAGAAGTTGTTGTTCATGATTTCAGAAATTGTCAGGAACAGTAATACTCTTTGGATCATAACTTTCTATATAAAATGAGTTTGGAGGTGATTCTTGTGAATTTGGAATGTAGACAATGAGAGCTTTCTGATGATATATAATTTTCCATGTTTTGGATAAAAATGAAGAGAACACTCGAGTAATCTCCAAAGTTATTTGAAGAATTACTCGAGGGATCACTCGAGTAATATAAGCAGGATTGCTCTCTGTCAAAATTTGCATAGGATTACTCGAAGGATTTACTCGAGTAATGTATAAAGTTATTTGAAAGCTTACTCGAGTAACTAGAGAAGAAATCATCCAGTAGCTCTTGGCCAGATTTTGAAGAGGATTACTTGAGGGCTCTCTCGAGTAATGACCCAAACTTACTCGAGTAATGCTTCCCAGAAGAACAGAGCAACATACTGAAGATTTCAAAAATCAATGGAATGATTGTGTAAATCACACTTCTTGCTTCTAATCACTTTAACACTTTATTGTATTAGTGTTTAATGTATTTCTCCAGGAATGCAATAAAGAGATGATGCGAAGAGACAAAAGTTGACTTTACAGAAGTTGAGCGTCAACGTTCGTAACGGCTAGTTTTCAAATTCAAGAAAACCAATGAACGAAGCAACGAGACTCAACGGATAAGTTGAAATACTCATAACGGTCATATCTTACTCAACTATAAATACAGGATATTCAAGTAGAGAACAACAACAACAATGAGAACACACAACGAAAAACATGATAAGATCATGAAGCATCCACTCCTACCTGAATACTCTTTGTTTATCTACCTTCGATATTATTTTCCTTAGAGAGAGATTATTTGTATTGTACTTTAGTGAGTATTATATCTACTCTATGAGAGAGTCTATAAACATTTTCAATTGTATTTCTGAATTGATCTCAAGGTAGAGGGACCTTGAGTGGGTTGATTTCCTTACGGGAGAAGTTGTAGAAAGAATTGCCAGTAAGACTTTCTGCTCGTAAGACTTACAAGGTACAAGCAGTAGAGAACGTTGCTGCTCATAAGACTTGCATGAGTAAGCATGAGATAAAGGTATTCAGGATTGCTCTACTCGTAGGACTTGCTGTAAGGTGGAGTATCTTGGTGAGAGGTTTGTTAAAGGCTTCACAAGTGCCCAACTAAACTTCTAGGTTTGTAAAGACTTTTCTTGTGCCTGGATTAAATAAGAAGATAGTGGATTGAAAATCTTAGGACGAGCCTGGGGATTGGACATAGGTCATCGTGGATTAGACCAAACTAAGATAAATCACATTTTGCATATTCTCTTCCCTAAGCTTTTATATTTCCACCATATATCATTTAAATATCTAACTGTGATTCATGATTCATTACATTCATATTTACTGCTTCTACTATGATACGAAAAGATTTTCAAAGTTCTTAAGTTTTTGTCTTATACCTAATTCACCCCCTTGGGTGTCAGCTGGTTCTTGTAATAGGGAGCTGAATAAGGTGACCGTCAAGAAAAAATACCCACTTCCTAGAATAGATGATTTACTCGATCAATTATGTGATTCCTGTGTATTTTCAAAGTTTGACTTAAGATCAGGGTAGCACCACCTCAAGGTTAAAGCGGAAGATGTACCAAAAACTTCTTTATCGACTAGATATGGCTATTATGATTTTCTTGTAATGCCATTTGAGCTGACAAAAGCACCTGCTGTGTTCATGGACTACATGAATCAAATTTTTCATTTGTACTTAAACCAATTCGTGGTAGTCTTTATTGACGATATTCTAGTGTATTCATAGAGCAAAGAAGAGCATGAACACCATCTGAGGACTATGTTAAATACATTGAGGAACAAGCAACACTATGCTAAGCTGAACAAATGTGAGTTTTGGCCTTCAGAAGTCAAATTTCTAGGCCATGTAGTCTCACAACAAGGGGTGTTATAGATCCAAATAGGGTGGAAGCAGTACTAAACTGGAAGAGGCCAAAAACTATTTTTGAGATATGCAATTTTCTGGGTCTTGCTGGGTATTTCAGGCATTTTATACAGAATTTCTCCAAAAATAGCTTTGCTGTTGACAAAGTTGACACAGAAAACTCAACATTTTGTGTGGGACAGCAGTTGTGAGAGGAGCTTCACAGAGCTAAAATAAAAATTAACAACAACACCAGTATTGATAATCCTAGATATGGGTTAACCTTTATAGTTTATACTAATGCCAATAAGTATGGATTGGGATGTGTTTTGATGCAGCAAGGTCAAGTAGTGGCATATATATCCTGTCAGCTGAAGCTTCAAGAATAAAGATATCTCATACACGATCTTGAGTTAGTAGGGATTGTGTTCGTACTGAAAATCTAGAGACATTATCTCTATGGGGTGACTGTGGAGCTGTTCTACGACCATAAGAGTTAGAAATACCCGTATGATCAAAAAGAGCTCAACAGGAGACAATGCCAGTGGGTAGAATTGCTCAAAGATTACAATCTGGAGTTTAAGTATCATCTAGGCAAAGCTAATATAGTGGCAGATGCATTGAGCCGGAAAGTAGTGCAGGTAGCAGCCCTTATGATTCATGTGCAAAAGCTAATTGAGGACTTTAGAGATCTCAACTTGTCGAATCATATTATGATCAACAATAGCAATATCAACCAAGTAAAAAATAACCTAAAAGTAGATATAGAAGAAGCTTAGATGTAGGATAGGCATGCCCAATCTATCAGAGATATGATCGCAAGAGAGACTCAAGAACATGGCTTGTCACCAAGTGGGCTAGTCAGGCATTGGAAGTGAATATATGTTCCACCGTAAATGGAGTTAAAGCGGCAAATCCTAGAAGAGGTGCATAAGAGTAAATATACTCTACACCTAAGAGCAACTAAGATGTACCATATTCTAAAGTCCACATATTTATAGCCAGGAATGAACAGAGATGCAACAAGGTTCATTGCTCATTGTCTTACTTGCCAGAAAGTGAAAGCCGAGCATCAACCACTATCAAGACTTATACAAAACCCTACAATTCCTAAGTAGAAATGGGAGAGTATCACCATGGATTTTGTGACTAGATTACCTAAGGTCCAAAATCATAATGCAATTTGGGTAATAGTGGATTGATTCATGAAGACAACCCATTTTCTCCCAATTAGTATTCACCACTCTCTCAATAAACTCGTAGAAATCTATATCAAGGAAATTGTGCATCAACATGGTACACCAAAGAACATCATATCTGACAGAGACCCTCAATTTACTTCCAAGTTTTGGAAGGTGGTGTATGAGGTTTTGGGTATCAAGTTCTGATTCAGTACAGCTTATCATCCTCAAACAGACAGATAAATGGAAAGAACAATCCAAACAATAGAAGATATGCTTATGGTATGTGTGATAGATTTCAAAGGCAGTTAGGATCAATTCCTTCCCTTGGCGGAATTCACATACAACAACAGTTACCATTCGAGCATTCAAATGGCTCCCTATGAAGCGTTGTATGAAAGGAAGTGTCAATTGCCTTTATGTTAGACAGAGTTGTTTGAAAGGCAGATGTATGGGCCAGATATTGTTGACTAAACAATGGAACAAATCAAGTTAATAAAACAAAGACTGTTAGCTACTCAGAGCAGGCAGAAGAGCTATGCTAATAAGAGGCAAAATCCTCTCGAGTTTGAAATTGGGGATCACATATTCATGAAGGTTTCACCTATTATATGCATTGGTAGGGCATTAAAGGTAAAAAAGTTGAGTGCTAGGTATATTGGTCCTTTTGAAATCTTGTCTAAGATTGGGCTAGTGGCCTACCAAATAACTTTATCGCCAAGCTTTAGGCTGCATGATGTCTTCCGTGTCTCACAGTTGAAGAAATATCACCCCGACGTAGAACATGTGATTGAATATGAAGAGTTAGATATACGGAATGATGTGACATATAAGGTCATGCCCGACCGAATTATTGATCAGTAGTAGAAACAACTGAGGCATAGGAGTATTCCGTTCATCAAAGTTGTCTGAAAGGGATTATCTTCTAGAGAAGCAACATAGGAAGCTAAGGAAGACATGTAGAAGCATGACCCAAAATTTATGACTCATTACATGTAGCAAATTTCAGGGATGAAATTTAATAGGGGGAGTTATAATTTCTCATTTTTAGTCACCAATATCCCTTGTATGCAATGGATACATTTAATGGAATAAAATGGTGAATGGTGATGTACATGAACTTTTACAAAATGTAGTAGCAAAATGGTAAATTTGCGGACAAAGCAGGAAGCAATTTATTTTTCCCTTTTCTCTCTATAATTTTGGTTAAACAGGGAAATAAAGAGAAAATATATATTTACTTGGTTGATAATAATTTAAGAACAGAGAAATTCTTGGTTAAGTAAAATTAGAGTTGAAAAGTTAAAAGTAAAATTTAGCATAAAATATAAGAAAGATGGAATTAGATAATAAGTCAAATTTTGGAACTTACAAAATTTAATGAATTTTAAATTAGACAAAGAGAAAAATTAGGGCCTAGTGTGTGTAATTAATAGGATAAAAGTATACCTATATATATATATATATTAAAAGCACGCACTCAACTAATAAATATTCTTACCTGCACACCTATTGTATGACTCACATACTTATTTAGCACAAAATGTAATATCCTGAATTTTTGGATTAGAGGCTTGAGAATAAGCTCAGATTGAGTGCACTGCTAAGCCCTGGTTTAGCAAGTGTTCCAAGAATAAACAAGAAGTAGAATGGCTTGTAGAAACCGCACCTGGAATAAAGTATGAATTTTGGTGTGAATTATGGATATGTTAGAATGACATAAAACCTAACCCAGATCCAAAGGAAAAGGGAAATAATGTCTAGAAAGAAGTAATATAGAGAATTAAAAGAATTAATGGCATAAGAAATAATATTTCCATAATAAAGGGCAAAAGAGTCAATTGCCACTTGATCTTGAGGTCAAAATTCGAAGACAAATTGAAGGGCTAGATTTTACTCTTCAAAAGTAAGAAGTGATTATGAGAATGAAAAAGCAATAAAATCCTTCCCCTTATATTATTAAAAATGTCCAAAGAGGGTAAAGTAGGAAGAAAGGAAGTGTTGGTCAAAGTGTCAACCCAATTTCAAGAAGACTTGGTCAAACTTGGGCATATACACATATAAGCCTGGGATCAACATTTTCCTTCCTTTTGTTGGACCAATTTGGTCAAAAACCAAGGAGGGAAAAAAGGAAGAAGACTAATATAGTTAACCAAACCAATTAAAGTAACTAAATTAATTACTTACTTCTTGAGAAACCATGACTAGTGACAAGTGTCACACTGAGAGCTAAGCCTTTGTGTTTAATGAAGAAGGACACCTAATACTCCCTCTCTCCTCTCCATTTCAGTCAAAGGCATGGGAGGGGTTGAATTTCATTTATTTTCATCATCTCACACTCTCTCTTCAAGCTCTCAATTTCGTCTATCAAGGGAAGAAGAAAGAGAAAATTGAACAATAACTTTTCTTAAGTTCAATCTCAAAAATCACTATCGAATTGACGTTTTTGGCTAAAAAACCCTTCTATAATCTTCTCCTCCTCCTCATAAGCTTTGTTTCTATGGTTTCATAATTTCTTTTGGAGGTGTTTGGTGAGATCTTTCCAGACAAAGTACTGCCAAATCTTAGAACCAGTCTCAGAAACGGGTAGAGGTAAGCGTAGGCTTCATTTTGAACTGTTTGGTTTGTTGTTTGGTTGAGTTTTCATGAGGGTTAAGGTATTGTTCATTTTCGTCCACGGGGTATTTTTAAGGTTTAATCATGGTTTAATCATGTATTTACGATTAGATGATGATTTTATGATGATATTGGATCAAGTTGTTGGACAAAATTCTCTTTTGGCAATTTTGGGTTTGCAAGGGTCTGTTCGGTCAGTGCTAATAGGGTTGAAGCTTTGTGATTTTGCTGATTTTGGCATTAACATTGTGTTTAGAATACAAAATTGTGAGCTAACAACCCTGGTTGTAAATTCTGAACCACTAGAAATATATAATGCAAAGTTGAAATGCTGCCAACGTGTGTTCTGCGCAGGGCAGTCGGATTGCATGATGTTTTTAAATAAGTAAATGATGACCAAAAATTATGAAACGTTTTAGTCTAAAAGTAGACATGTCAAGCTTTAATTTGATATATAATATGCTTAATTTGGGTATATACATTGGAAGATATCAATTGTTAAAGTTTGAGGTTGAAACTGAAATTGATTTTGGAATAATATGGATGTAGATAGAAGTGGTTAATATTCTTCCTATATAGAGGGCTTAGAAAGCTTCAATTATGACTTTAAAATACTCTATTTCAATATTTTTAGATTGAGTTATGATTTTTGGAAGTTCAGTTAGGAATAGAGAAGTTTTTGGCTGCAGCTAGAAGATTTCTTAGCCCAACCCAAATGTTTTTGGACCCTTTTGGCCACGGCCAAAGGATTCCTTGGCGATAGCCAAGACCCTTTTTTAGCACATCAACTTTTCTGAAAGAGGTTGAATGATCTAGCCTTTCCCAACCTTATAGCCATTTATTTGAGCTTCTAATGGCTACCTAAATATAAGGGACATGTCATAAAGGCCTATGTAGCCAAATTGGACATTCATTTATTGTGATTCTAATGTATGGTTATGTACTTAGGGCCATGAGATGACAAGGAAGAAGAATAGGAAAATTTCCAAACAACTTCAATGGTTGGAAGAAAACATACAAAAAGGGACTCGAAGACAAAAGGTAGTGAACTTACTTAACTTGCATGCATTTGATGTGTTTACTGTGCATTTGATGGTTATGTGAAGCATGTATGAATGAATGAAGTTCTGTTCTATTTTTACTATGGCCATACGTATGTTGCACGAAACATTGAGCATGCAGAATATCATTATGTGAACATGAGCCTATGTAAGGCAAGCATATCATGCGATATCATTCATCCATTGTCAGTATTATTTACTACTGAGATTCCCTCGAATCTCACCCTTGCCCACCAACGATATAGGTATATGAATATGAAAGAGAAGAATGCTTGAAGGTGAATTAGAAGGAAGAATGACGAAGGATAGAAGAAAGAGAGTTGTATTTATTTTACTACATCTAAATTATTTACACTTGATAATGAATTGAATGAATACACGTATAATCGAATTAAGCCGTAATCTAGATTGTTGGAAGTGTTGAATCATTGAATCACTGAAGTCAAGAACAAGAACTAGAATTGGAACAACTATGATACTTGGTAGGAATAACGACTCAACAGTTGGAAATGAATAATAATACCCAATAAGAATTATATAGAAATGCTTTCGTGCACATAATAAAGGGGTATGTAAGATGGGTATTACACAAAATGTTTAGAAAATCATCAATTCAATTACTAACTAGCATAAAGAAATGATAATTAAGCTAATTAAACACAATACGGTGCAAGCTACATCCAATCTCTAAATACAATAAAATAAATCAGTCCAACATTATAAAATTCATCATAATCACAAATACAATGTAGAAATAGAGAAATGGTATAACAAAAATTCTTCTGTTGAAGCTTCAAGTTCATGCCATTGCCTCTTACTACATAGGATTAATGGATTCAACCACTGCCACTCATAGAAACATCATCTCTAAACAATTTCAAAGTCTTAGATGTGGAGAACACCCATTAAACGGTATATGAGTAGGTGGAGTTGAGAGTCAATGGGTGAAGTCTGAATGTTCAATCAGGTTCACAATGCCTCTGCCTTCTGTCTTGTTCATGACTCCTTTGGTTTCTGAGCTCGAGCCTCCCCCTTCTTACAAAGCTCACTGGCGATGGTAAGGAAGAATGACGGTGGAGGTATCGGTGGTTTATGATGGTAGTCTTGTCTCTCTTTGTACTGTTGCTCTACCCTCTAAAACTCTGTAGCAACTGTGTAAGAATGAAGGTCGTAGGTGACGGTGGCTGAAGAGGTAAAGGTTAGAAGAAGAAGAAGTGGTATGCCGCACTCTTGGTCTCTGAAGTGTCGATCCTAAGCTCTCCTTTCTTCCAACGGCTCAGGCGCCAGGGTGAATTAGAGGCGTCGCTAGTAATAATGGTGATGAAGGCAAGAGTCACCGGCGACAGAAGTGGAGAAGGAAGGTGACTGTGACTATGGGAAGTGATTGAAGAGTGAAGCTTTCGAGAATGAAGAACCAAGGTAAAGGTCCCTCTTCGTGGAGCTTAGGCTCTATATTTTTTGAGTTGCTACCCTAAATCAAAGCTAAGTTTTTGCTGCAAAAATGATGTCGTTTCAATGGGACTAAACTGTCATTTTCAAATTCATGGTATTACTATCATTTTTGAAATTCAATCCCCAAACTGTCATTTTCAATTTTAATCCAATTTTTCAAGCACTTACAATCAAAAACCAATTAAAAAATATTCTTAAAAATCAATGATTAAGAGTAAATGAAATTATTTTGACAATTTTACCCTTTTTAGTCTCAATTTAATGTATTTACTCTAAATCTTAATTTATCACAATAAAGGCATTTTAAGATCAATAACTATGACAAAATCCCCAAATAAAGTTAGAAAATATTCATAAAAATAGGGATTTGTCACAGTTCAATGGCTCTCTCCCAACCAATATGTTATCCAACCTCCCTAATCTCCAACTCTTAGCAATTGGAATAAATCAATTCTCAGGCCACATCCCAACATCCACAGCAAATGCGGTATGCTTGTAAGGATTGCTGTAGGAGATAATAACTTCGTAGGGAAAATTCCAGATCTAGGAAAGTTGTATGAACTTTCATATCTCTTATTAGCTTATAATAGTCTGGGAAGTATTTCTTTAAAAAGACTGGGAGTTTATAAATTCTTTGAGCAACTACAACAAGCTGACACGGCAAATTTTGGAGCAAAATAATTTTGGGGCCATTTGCCAAATACCATAGGCAATTTATCCCCCCAGCTCAAAATGCTCATGCTTGGACAAAATCAAATATGTGGTAGAATTCCTTTGGCACTAGGGAACCTCATTAACATGATGGTGCTAGAAATAGAGATGAATTATTTCATTGACTTCATCCCAATTACTTTTGACAAGCTTCAAAAGATGCAATCATTAGTGTTGTCGGGAAACAAATTTTCTGGAAATATACCTTTCATGGGTAATCTCACTCAAGTATTTCACTCAGGTTTGTCAAATAATATGTTAGAAGGACAAATCCCTCCCACTGTTAGGAATTGTGAAAATATAAAAAATAATATCTCAATTTATCACTTAACCGTTTCAGTAGAGTCATACCAGTCCAAGTGTTTGGCCTTTCATCATTGTCAATTTTGCTGAACTTGTCACAACTCCATTAGCAAGGATCTCCTTTGTCAACACCCATTTCCATTTCAATATTCACAGAGTAATAGAGACCAAGTTCCACAGGCATACAGAAAAGTACATATATACTGATAAAAGTATTTGTTTATAGTTCGAAGTCAAGATACAAAAGGTGACAATATTTACATCATAAGCTATCTATAACCATGAACTTTAATTTCGCCTTGAGAAACGTGTCAATCACTATCCTTTATCTACGTCCTTGCTTTTTGATCCACTAGTACCCGTTAAGATGTTTGGTTTAGAAAAAGGGGTGAGATTCCGAAGAATCCCAGTACAAACATAATATTGACATATAAAATGTGAAAATTAAATATACAATGCACCATATTAGGCAAAATGAAAATTCAATTTGATTCATATGTGTACAAAATTTTCAGGGCCAAACATCAAGTTAGAACCCCTACATATTCTTAGCCGAGTCACCGACCACAGCTAGGATGTTCGATATACCTTGGCTGGGCACCGAACCACAACCACATACTGTGCCTCTAGCAAGCATTCATATCATGAATTACAGTAACATATAACATACAATTAATCACATAGTATATGAAAGATAGTAGTCCCTACCTCAACCCTGTTTAATCTCGAGATGCTCGCCTCATGGAATGTGCCAACTCCAGGCTCTTAACTCAGTCATAAAATACCAAATGTACAAGAAATAGGTTATAACCTATCTATGTATCATTTTAGACACTTCCATAGTGTTTATTGTGGTCATATTAGCCTATAGTGAAAATTTACCAAAATGCCCCCGGGACCCTGGCCTGGCCCTACTATACTCGGCCTAGCTGCACTTTTCCTGAAATTTTGACTAAGGTTATTCTAACATATTTACATCCAAGAAATCCATTTTAGTATTCAAAATTACCAAATTCAATGTCAAATTACAAAAATACCCTTGACAGCCTCGATTTTCAGGGTTTCAGGGGCATTTTCATAATTATGCTTTCTCGGCCTTTTCCGAAAAAGTGCCCAACTGTAACCCCACCTAATTTTCCCTCCTGAATCTAATGGAACCATCAAATAATTGAAAATCTAACTCTAAGACCCTCTAACATCCCTAGCCGAAATTATGGTATTCTCTGAGAAAAATCGGGGTTTTGCGATTTCGACTTCGTAAACGTGTTCCTTTCTACTCCTAACTACTTTATTAACCATCTAATTGAGTTATAACAACCATTTGAACTAAAATTGGGTAGCATAACCCTTAGGCACACCCATTTCTAAAATTTAAAATCAATGATAATCCGACGAAATTTCACCGATTAAATTGCCCATAGAAACCTGAATAGTTAATATACGAAGGTTTGGAAGTTACCTCAAGCTCCCACAAGCTTTTCCCAAATATGGCTGAAACCCTAACCTTTAGAGAACAGATTTTTGAGCCTCCAAACCCTAAAAAACAAAGAGGAGTAGCTTAGAGTTGGAGTTATACGCGATAGGAACTGATTTACCAAGAAATCACTTACCTTTGCAAGTTTTTCTTCTCTTTCTCTCTCTAGAATTTCACACTCTCTCTAGTTCAGATCTGAAATGGCACGAAAATGGGTTGGAGGAAGGAAGGAGATGATATTTAATATCATATGTTATATTATATTTAATTATTAATTTCATTTCCAACAATTTCGGATTTCAGAAATTTCTGGTAGATTTTCTATTCAAACTTTGGAAAATCATAACTAATTCTAGAAAAATCAAATTGGAGTGGAACCCTTATTGAGTCTAGTGTCAAGAAAAAATATAGAATTTAGCCATTTGGAAGCATAAAATTTCCAAAAATTCCATTTTTGGATGCTGCTCCAGAAACTTTCTAGTTTTTCTGGGCTAACATCAAAAATTCATATCTTTTTACATATTGCTTCAAATGATTCATATGACCTATCAAATTAAAGCTTAGGATGTCTACTTCCATCCTGTAAAATTTCATAATTTTTTCTCATTATTTGGTCTTCCAAAACCACATGACCAACTCACTTCCGTATAGGCGACTTCACCAAAAACATTGTTTACCTTTAATTTCTAATATCATATGACCAAAATTGACATTAGTATTGGCCAAATATTATTTTCTTGTATTCCTCTACTTTGGACCTTAATATTGGGCTTTTTAAATTATCCAAATTAATTCCATAATTATTTTTGCCCAATTTCTCATGAAAATGAACATTTATAAAATTCATAAATTCCAAATTTATGAATATTCAGCATTTTATTGAATTTCTCAAATATTTATAATATTTTTTGTGAATATAAATTTTGGGGTGTTGCATCCTTAATGAGCTTGGAAACTCAAAAAATATTGGTAAATTGGATATCTCTCGTAATCTATTGGAGATTGCCAAACCCTAGAATATCCCTGTTTACAAGGAAACTTCTTTCAAGAAGCATTCCTTCATCTTTGGCTTCATTGAAAGGATTGTGAAATTTAGACTTGTCACACAATAAGTTATTTGGATCAATTCCAAAAGGCCTACAAGATCTTGTTTTTTTGGAGTACCTAAATGTTTCCTTCAACATGCTTGATGGGGAGGTTCCAAGCAAAGATGTCTTTGACAATACAAGTGCAATATCACTTATAGGGAATAGCAAGCTTTACGGAGGCATATCAAAGTTCACCATAAAAAAAATGACTTTTAGCAATGACATTTCGGTGGCGACATATTTTGTCGTCGCTGAAAGTGTTACAATCGGTAGCGACATTATGTTGTCGCCACTGAAGATATAACTTTCAACTTTGACAAGCAGAAAGTTAGAGATTTTAACGGCAAGTCTCATGTGTCACCGTCGAAAAGGTGTTTCAGTGGCGACTTTAGTGTCGCCACTAAAAGTCTTGTTTGCAATTTTTCAAAATTTAAGTTTTTTTAAAACTTATGATATTTATATAATAAATATGTTTATTGATGTAATTTCTTATGAAAAAATAAAGTAATTCCTCGGATTATTGTGAGATGAAAAAATTTTGACAGATAGTGTGTTGTGTATGAGAGTAATTCCTCAGATTATTGATGACAATAAAACTCATTCATGGGTTCATGGAGATAGTAATGAAAATGATGTGCTTGATGACTATGATAGTGATATCGAAATAGAAAGTGACACAGAAAATGAAGTACAAGAGAATGAATCAAAAAATACTGACATAAGTGATAGCATCTTAGAAAAATCAATTGAATGAAATTATTATCTCTTGATGATAACTTTTACTAATTTGTACATTGAGACATTCAGTGGTGACATTTTTTGTCGCTGCTGAAAGTTGAACTCTAGTTGTGACTTTCTCTGTCGCCACTAAAAGTCATACTTTCAACGGCAACATTTTTGTGTTGCCGCTAAAAGTCATACTTTTAGCGATAGTTTTTTAGTTGCCGCTAAAGGCAAGGATTTTTTTAAAGCAATTTTCAATTAATAAGGAAAATAATTTTTTTTATTTAAATATATTATTTTTTTCAACTATTTAAATATGCTATTTGTCTTGAAACATAAGGTAATGAACTTTCATTTTTTTTTACAATGATGTTATACTTAAATAGATACTTTAATTTGAAATAAATGATACATCCACAATTAAATTTTTCAAATGGCTAATTAGACAACCCAAAACAAATATCTATTAGATATAACCACGTTTCTTGCCTAAGAAATATACTTAAATATATTTATATCATGTTATATGCTTTTTTTAATACTATCTTGACATATAAGATTAATCATATAATTTAATATTTAATTTTTATAAATTTATAATAAAAAATAATAAAAAACAGAAAATTTATTATAAAAATTTAACAATAACCTTTCAAAAAAATTAAATAATTATTTTAAAATGGAAAAAAATTCCAAGTAAGAAAAAATACATATAATCTAATTTATAATCAACTTTCTTTTTGAACTATTTATATATATAAATATATTTTATTCTTTATTTATATAAATTATATTAATATATAAATTAAATATATAGTATGTATTAGAAATATATTTATATTAATATTAATAAAATCTATCAAAACAAATATATTAGTAAGATTTAATATATTATAAATAATACATGTGTGTGTGAGATGTTTAACAATATATATATATTGACATAAAGGATTTCAATTCATCTTAGTTCACCTTGTTAGGAGCTTTCATCCTTAACAAGGAGGTCCCAGGTTCGAACCTAGGTGTGACACTTGTGGGAGAAAAATATTGGTGGGTGACATGGCATGGTGTGATGTGGAAGGTGGGTGATGTGGCGTGTGATGTGGATGAGGTAGGTGGAAGGTGTTGTGACAGGTATGCAACTAACATGGAAAAATATTTTTCTTTTTTCTTAATGCACTGTCAGCAGCGACACTAAAGTTGCCGCTAAAAGGTGACTTTCAGCAGCAACATTATTGTCGCCGCAAAAGCTACCCTTCAACGGCGACATAAAACCATACTTTCAGCGGCGACTCATTTTGTCACCGCTAATAGTATCAGTGACAATTGCATCAGCAGCGATTGGGCAGCAACAAAATGTTGCCACTAAAAACTTTCAGCTGTGACTTTTTGACTTTCAGCGGTGACTAAAAGTAAAATTTTTTGTAGTGTTGGAACTGCCTCAAGTCCCTATCAAATCTACTAGGCAAAAAACAACATCGAAACTTCAAGTTGATTGTGTCAATATCTTGCATGTTTGCTTTTATTCTTTTGGCGTCAGTTTTTACATTTTATTATGAAGGAAAAGAAGCAATAAATATTCTTCAAGTTCAGCAACAATTGGCATGATTTCCAAAGTATCATGTCAAAATTTGTATAATGCTACAAATGGATTCTCTAACAACAACTTGATAGGATCTAAGAGTTTTTGCTCTATAAATAAGGGAAGTTGTGAACCTCACAAAGTTGTTGCGATAAAGGTCATCAACGTTAAATTAATGGGAGCTCACAAGAGTTTCATTGCTGAATGTAATGCACTTAATAATGCAAGGCATCGAAATTTAGTAAAAATTATAACACGTTGCTCTAGCATAGATTACGAGGGCCATGAATTTAAGGCTCTAGTTCATGAATACATGGTAAATGGAAACTTGAAAAATTGGTTGCATCCTAGAACAGAAAATCCTGATCATCCAAGAATTTTGCTTGTTGATCAAATAATAAATATTCTTATCGATATTGTGTTTGCATCAAACTATCTTCACTATGAACATGAGCAACCACTTGTTCATCATTGTGATTTGAAGCCAAGCAACGTCCTTCTTGATGGCAATATGGTTGCTCATTTAAGTGATTTTAGATTGGCAAGACTCTTTTCAATTATTGAAGTCACTTCTAATGAACAAAGCAGCACAATTGGACTAAAGGGTTCTGTTGGCTATATTCCTCTAGAAATCATTGTATATTTTTTCTACAAGGTCATTTAAATTCATTATGCTTTCAAACTGAAATTTTTTTGCATTCTTTTCAATGATCATATATAATTAAAAGAACTAATATGCATGCTTACAATGTTTTAGAATATGGATTGGGTTCTAAGGTGACAATGCAATACAATGTGATATTTATAGCTTTGGAATTATTGTCTTAGAGATGTTAGCTAAAAAAAGACCCACTGGAGGTATGTTTAATATTCATATACTTTATTTGCGTTGTCCTTCATATACTTTATCATTTAGCCTCTATTTTTCTTAAGAATATTCAATATTTTTACAAATAAATTAATTTCCTTGTACCAGATCAATTAAATGCAGACTAAAAGTAGAGAAAAATAAAAAATAATAACCGAAGCTTCCAGGCAAATCAAATCAATCACATATTAACTCACATTACAACTACTATTCATAATTCCTATACAGCTTGCGATCCTGTTTAATTATAAGCATAATTTATTTTGAGCCCCATATACAACTAAGAAATTAAAAGGCCTTAAACAATTTTATTTGATATTAATTATAAAAAATCTGAAAATGGGAGGCTTTAATTTTCAGATGAAGACCATAATTTTCACCATTCTTTACAAATCTCCTCAGCTCAGAGTTACTATTCATAGCTTCATTGTTCATAAACATAAATCATGTGCATTACTATACGTTAATTGCATCATTAGTTCGTCAGCTCATGGTAGAACGATGTACAAAGATTGCCAAACCAAAAAGAAAAAGAGTGACCCCCGCAACAGAATGCCACAACAATGAGATGATGATGCATACTACTACCTCCGATTCATAATATAAAATTTTGTTTGTATTGTAATTTACTCTATAAACCATATTTTATATTAAGAAAAACAGATTTATTATTTGATGTAAAGCTTGCTTGATTGTGTTCTCATCAATGAATTCAAATGTCATAATCGAATTTAGCAAATACTACCATGTGCCTTTTTTCAGATATATACAATATTAATCTGCATGGCTTTAATTTGCGGTATTATAATCTTAAAACCTTTACTGTAGACTTGAATTTAATAACAAGAACATAAAAAAGGCTAATGTAGACTTGAATTTAATAACAATAACAAAAAAGGCTGCCCTCAAGTCTCAACCACAAATAACAATAACATCAGCATGGAAACTAAATAATACAGAACATGCACACATATCACTTATGACCAAAAACAAAGCAACTAACATCGCTAGGCTCAACCCAATCAAGATTTGATTATTTGAAGGAAATTGATCAAAACACGATTCCATTACCTGCAATAATAAATCTATAAATGAGATGCAACATTCACTGAACGTAAGATAAAATATTATAGTCACAATTAATACAATCAAGATCCAATTATTTATAATAATATTATATTTTGATAGGAAAAAAGAGCAATAAAATTTTAGAACGGGGAAAGGTTTCTTAATAAAAATGGGTTAATTAATGTGTTCTAGTTAAATATTAAGATAAACTATATGAATACGCTGAATTAATTAAGCATTGCATTGAAATAAAAAGTCAAAACATGGTTTGTATTTTGGACGATGTTATACTCACCATAAAGGAAAACGACCTTTGATATAATTTAGCTCCCTGGTGACATCAGTTGCACTCATTCTTTCATGAGGTGATTCCACTGAACATGTAAGCCCGATCCTAAACAAAGAGCACAAGCATTTCTAAACATTAGGTTGGATTTGCATCATGTTCTCTTATAAGTCTCCTGATACTCCCATTATATGTTCCGATTCTTGTGGAAAAATAGCTGGGCTCATAACTTCCAAAAGCTTGTTTGGAAATGTCATTTTCACATATGCTGGGAAATCCGGGCTATTCTTACATATATTTTTACCCAAGGAATCCATTTTCAGTCTTAGAATTATCAAATTCACTGTCAAAAGACAAAAATGGCCTTGGCAGCTCCTAATTTAGGATTTCAGGGGTGTTTTGGTCATTTCACTCTCTAGGTCTTTTCTGAAAAAATGTTCAACAGTAACCCCACCTAATTTTCCCTCCTGAACACAATGGAATCATCAATTTCATAAAAATCCAACTCCTAGCCCTCCAATTGATCCTGGCTGAAACTTGGGAATACTTAGGGAAAATTTGGGGTTTTTGAATTATGACCTCAAATTCTTGCTCCTTCATACTCCTAATCACTTAATTAACTATTTAATTACATTCCCAACATGATTTAGACTAAATTTGTGCAGCATAATGGGTAGGGCTTAGCATTTTCCCAAATTAGAAAATCACATAAATCAGCCACAAAATCACCAATTAAACCAACAACAACATACAGCAACAACAACAATAATTTAAGGTTTATGAATTCACTTTTGATTTCCTCTTGACCAAAACTCTAAGCTCCTCAAACCCTAGGAATTTGCTTCCACAATACCTTAAATCATGTAGAAGAACAACTTAGTGGAAGATTACACTAATTGAAAGCCAAAATACCAAAGAGATCAACCTACCTTGCAACTTTTGCTCTCCCTACTCTCTAAAAGTCTCAAAACTCGTTCTCTCTCTCTTCTCTTGAGCTAGGATGACAGAAATGGAGGAGAGAAGAGGATGAGAGTAGTTTTTAAAATATCTCACCTTTTTACTCTAATTATTTAATTACCCCAAAATCAGAAATGTTGACTTTCAAGGCTTGAAGTTTATCCCTATGTAATGTTAACATAAGCCCAATTACATGTAACCAATTCCTTCCCTCTCTAGTCACTTGAGAAAGCATCCAAAGGGTCCTTTAAGTCATTAAAAATGGGTTGATGGGTTATCCCATAAATTGCAAAATTGCCATACATATTTTCCCCATTTTCGAATTTATGTAAATTCTAGCAGATTTTCTGCCCAAATTTTGAAAAATCATAACTAAATTTGTAGACATGGTATTGGAGTGATTCTAAAGCCTATATAACCCTTATTAAGTATAGTTTCAAAAAAATATAGCCTTTTACCAATTGGAAGCACAAAATTCCCAGAATTTAATTATTTGAACGCTATTCTAAAAAATCAACTGTTTTTCTGGGTTAACTTCAAAAATTCATAACTCTTTGTATATAACTTGAAATGATTCATATGACCTATCAAATTAAAGCTTAGGATGTCTACTTTAATTTTGGAAGTTTTCATAAAGTGTTGTCATCATTTGTTTATCCAAAACCACATGACAATCTCACTGCCTCACAGGGAAACTTCACTAGCTAGCAGTATAATCACATTCTCCAAAATTCACCATTTTATTTCATTGCATATTTCCAATAATTACAATACATATTGGAATAAAATTTGGGGTGTTACAGAAAAAAGGTAGCTGATCTTTAGGGTGAGCTATGAAGGATTGGTGAGGAGCCGACAAATGAAGAATTGTTGGACCTGAGGAAGTGACAGAAAAGACGAGGTGAAGAAAGGAGGCAGTTGGTGAACTTTGCATCTAGAGCTTCATCGTCTTCTTAGGCATCTTTGGAGGCAACACCCAGCGTCTCTGGAGATGAGAAAGACAAAGTTTGACGGTCTAGAGAATGGATCAGAGGAAGTGTCATAAATTCTTATTGTATTGCTTCAATTTTATTTCTCTCTCTCTCTCTCTTTTGTCGAATCCCAGTATGTTTCTAAGTGTAGAATTCATTGTTGCTATTGTGATGACTCTAGTTAAAGCCATGTATGGTTACTAGTTCTTGAACCTAGAGTAGCTATGAGCTAATTTCACTACTACAAAAAAGTAGTGTAATGACGCTTATTTTATAAAATACTTTGGCATTTAAGAAACGCCAAAGCTTTTGACGCCATTAAAAATTCCTGTGGCGCTTTTCAATTTATAGAAACGCCATACGTTACTTTATTAAATTAAATAACTATATTAATTATATATAGCGTTTCGGGAGGAAAACGCCAAAGGAGGGGTACCCCTCCTTTGGCGTTTGAAGGAAAAACGCCAAAGGAGGGGACACCCCTCCTTTGGCGTTTTTCCAGAAAACGCTAAAGGAGGGGGCCCCCTCTTTTGGCATTTTACCTTCAAACGCCATAGTAGGTTTAATTTTTTTTTATAATTTTTTAAAATATTTTTTTTTCTGTGCAGTGTAATACCTGATGACCATATATAGTAGTAAGCAAATGACCATATATTTCGTCTAATAGGCAAATATTACAATACAAAACGATGATGGTCATTTCTTCAAATAACTACAATGAATAATTATAATGTTTAACAACTACAAAATATATTGTATTAACAATGATTATATAGTGTACAACTAATTTTATAAATGATTAAACAAAATAAGAATAGGCAAGAAAGAAGCTACATGCCTAAACTAACTAATTGCTTGACCATATATTCACACCATTCTTCAATGATTTCATCCATTTGATGGTCAGACAGTTCAGCACAACGTGCATCTTCATAATACTACATAAACAATCATGTATACAAAGAATGAAAATCACTAAATTTAGACACTTTGTCAATTAAAATTAAAACACAATATCAATTGCAACTAAAGGGAACTTACTTTCACAGGAATTACAAGGTGGCGATGAGTAACTACATCTTTCATAAATTTCATAACATAATAACCACAATCATTATCATTCGGCTGGAATGGACACTGCAACAATACAATGAAATAGTTATGTCAATTTTTGAATAAATTTTTTTTACTAACAAGAATGGAGTAAATTCATATATAAGTACCATAATCTTCCTCCACGCATAGCTATTGGCCGGGTCATTGCGTCTAGAGTAGGTCAATCCAGCTTTTCCTCTATATGCGGTTAATACACTAATAAAACAAAGAAGTTCCTGATTAATGTTGGTTATTCAATAATCACACACGAAAAGATTTACACATACACCCATACACTTACTTATTGAAGATAATCAGCATATCAGGGCGATTATCTGGATAAGCAGTTTCTATAGGATCTAGATAGTAAATGCGAGGGTTTTCTGGTGCTGCTGGATGGACAACAATTAATATCCAATGTTCCCTAAAAACACATTTTGAAAATTTTATTTGGACAATCATTTAATGGTAAAAGTGAAAAAATAAAAAACATACATTCAAATATTGTCACAAATCACTTACCCTACATTGTATGGAACAAGAAAGAGCTTGTTAGGGGTTGCTCTAAGCATAAAGCAGTCTCTAAGTTCATTAGACTGTGCTTCCAAATCTCTCCCCCTATGCTGGTCAAAGAGGTGTGGGCTAACAAAGATAAATCTCTGCATCCTATCCGTGCCTACTATCTCATCGTGGTACAAATGCCTTTATATCAAACAAACAATGTCATTTCCACAAAAAAAAAATTGAATGATGAATAATAATAACAATGATAGATGAATACCTGATCCATAAGTTGATAGATGTTCCACCTATCCTTCCACGAGTAATCACATCATTCAGCACAGCACCATCGACATGATCAATTACACCTTCTGCATTATAGATGTCCGGATGAAATTGTATTTCCTGACCTTGTTGGAGGATCAATGGTTGTACCATTGATGCCAACTATTGGCGATACGAGACCATTGGTTTGTTGTTTCGTTTACTAGCAGAAGGTTGGGACTTCTGTTGGGTTGCTGAACCATGTGAGTTCTTCCTATGGCCTTCAATTCTTTTTCCTTTATGACTAGTAGCAACCTACAAAAATCATTAAAATTTAATCATGTAGTTTTCTAGATAGAAGTGCATATAGAATAAGTAGAAAGAATTATAAATTAAATCACCTTTTGATATGGCTCAATCAGACCTATTGGCCATGCAACATAACCACCACCAACATCTTTTACCATTGTCTGTTCATCTAGAGAAGGGATTGGCAGGAGGGCATCTGCATTTGTGCATACGTCAACCTTGACTCTAAGTGTGTTCTCAGGCAATGGTGAACCATGAAGGATATCAGTGTCAGTGTTGTAGACAACACCTACAGCAACTGCATGCTTGAAAGATTCATCGACGTGCAGCTTGCACGTCGATTCGCCCTATGAAAGATGGAGTCAATATTAAGGTATACTAATTTAAAATATAACAAAAAGTTAACTAGAGAAGAAATTGATTATGAATGGAATTGGGACTTTAGGCGTGGAGGGGCAAATATCATTCTTCACACTGTGCTGTCACACATTGGGCTTGGTGCTGGCCGAGAAAGCAGTAAAGTGTCAATTTGAGCCTTCAATAATGCATTTTGCTCTTGCATCAATCGCATATGATCGTTAAATTGTTCTATTTGGCGTTGGTGGACACTCATCTGCTCATCTACTTGATGCTTGTAGACACTCATCTGCTGTGCCAGTTGCTGATTGTAGTCACTCATCTGCTGTTCCAGTTGGTGCTTGTAGTCACTAATCTGCTCCTGTAGTTGCATGAAGTCATTTTTGTTTGGTCGCTTTTGGCGTCCGAAGTATGATGTTTGGGTGATTGCAAAACCAGTACCACGAAGACGACCATGATACTCAGGAGCTCCAAGAGCTCTGCTGAGTAAATCGTCACGACCAACATAATTCATCAACTCTGGTTGGTCCTGCGTCATTTTTTGCTATCACAACAACAATTGCAATAATATTAGTTATTATAAAATAGAATCATTTAATCAAAGCAAAATATTTATGAATAATCCACCACTTACACAATATTCTGCAACTTCTCTAGCTTATTCGCTGGGAATTTCTCCTTTTTTATTAGTGACGCCGGCCAGCCACAAATTATGATGTGGCATGTGTGTGACATCAGAATGTGATTGTTTGACCTTTATAACAAAGTTAGTTGTAGTTAAAAATTAGTCATCTAAATTATATGCATATGAAATGATTATAAGTTCTTACCAATTGTTGCTCCAACTTTGCATACGATAGTGGTCCTTTTAAGTACCGGTATGCCATGTTGCTTGCGCTTTCACGATTTCTATCACTTCGTTCCTTTTTAAATACAAATAATTTCAATTACATTGCAAGTAGTCTGTAAGGGCTAATATTGTATTACCAGAAACTCCGCGGTAGTATGTGTACTCAAAAACTCATCCCACAGCTCTTGTGTAATTATTCCATCGTACAACTGTGGTGGCGTATGAATGATATTGCCATCTGTGTCCTGTGAGTAAAATTTGATAAGATTGGAACGAAAACATCTCAAAAGTTTGCCACATTTTGCGAGCACGAATTTGTCTTTGTCGTCATCGATAATGAAGATAGACTGTAACAAAAAAACCACACATGCTTTGTTAGATTGTAATTCATTCAACAAAACAACCAAAGCTTCCCCTTCTTTTTTTTTTCTAATGGAAGCTTTGGCGTTTTGTTAAAAAACGCCAAAGCTTCCCCATATTTTTTTTTCCTAAACAAAGCTTCCCATCCATCTTGATCCAAAAAAAATTTGCAATGATCATATATGATTCATATCTTTCATTTTTTTATTATATATGTGGAAGCTTTGGCGTTTAATTATAAAACGCCAAAGCTTCCTAGATCTTCCCATATTATATTTTCTTTTTCTTAAAAAACAAAATATAGGAAGCTTTGGCGTTTCCACATAAAACGCCAAAGCTTCCTATTGTTTTTTCAAAAACAAAAAACTGAAGGCCTTGTTTGGCGCTTGTTCAGAGAAACGTCATGCAAGGTTAACGTCAATTATGACGTTTATAATTGTAAGCGCCAAAGCTTTCAAATATTTTTGATTTTAAATAAATAAATCACTATTTTTGGCGCTTCTTTAAACAAATGCCACAGGAGCTACGCCACTAAAGCCCCTTTTTGTAGTAGTGTTTGGGGATTTGAGCATGTATGAACTCATTAATTTATGCTTAATGTTATTTTGTTTACTTGATTATGTTATGTCTTGTCTACTTTGTGTTTGATCACCACTAAGTATGAATTTAGGAAATTTAGATTAGCCTTGAGTCAGGGGTATGAGTGATTGGAAGATACTTATATCCATTTAAACTCTAGATTTACAAAATAACATTAAGTGCTTTTAATTGGGTAAATACGTGCTTTAAAACTTAAAAAAAGGGATTAGCCATTCTAGGTTTTTCTCCTCCATAGAAATTTTAAAAACATTAAATTTCATATTTTTTCTTTTGTTTAAATTGATTTTCAAATTCGTTTCCTTCTTTGATTTGCTCAACTTAAATAAAAATGGGAACTTTAATGCTTAATTATCAATTATCTTGAATCTCTGTGGGATGACATTGATTTGCTATTATACTATTTCAACAGCCCATACACTAGTGGTGCTTATTTAAAATTTAGTCGCATCAAGTTTTTTGGCGTAGTTGCTGGGGATTCAAAACAATTGGTGATTAGAATTAGAAATGCTTTAGTAGTTTAAGCTTGAGCATTGTGAATATTTTTATTTTTATTTTCTTGTGTGTGATTTTCTTTGTTTTTCTTGTTTCTTGTTTATTTTTTAGAAAAATTGACAAGAAATAGATTATACACAGTAGTCATTTGGTTCAATCAATGATAAATTGTCATATATTGGTTCTTTATTAGGAATGCATGTGGATGACATGAGACAAAAAAATAGAAATACTGGTTGGAATGAAAATGTTGATTCTTCTCAATACAATTGCTTTTCTTGTGTTTATTGTAGAGAGAGCATTCATATGAGCATTGTCCATATTGCACTTCTAGTCATTATATGAGAGATGATTTTACTAGGAACCAAACTTGTTATGATTATCCTTTTTGTCCTAGTGAAAGTTTAGAGCAACAAGATTCTTGGGATCCATATTTTAGTCATTATCAAAAGAAATGTCCCCATCTTTTCACTCTCATCCTCCTTTGAAGAAAACACCCTTGAATATAAAGAAAAATCTAATTTAGAAAGGTTATTTGAGGAGTATGTGGGATCATCATAGAGGTTTAATAGAAAGCAAAGGGAATTTGCCACTGGATTTGAGTCAAGGTTTCAAAATATTGGAGTTTATGTGAATAAAATTGTTTCATCCCTTAAGACTATGAATCAAGATAATTCCTTAAGTTTGATGACCACTTCTTGTGTTGATTATGCGTATTGTGAGGTAGTTGATGATGTGGAATTGAATGGAACTTTAGCTAATGTGGAATGTGATAATGAACTTGAAATCACTTTAGGAGAGAATAGTTAGTGTAGTTTTGAAGAGGTTCTAGTTGTAGAGCCTAATTCATGTCACTTTGAGGTTGAAATTGATGTGGATGTCCCAAAATCTATTATTCATGAATCTCCTATTGACCCTTTGACTCTTACTGATGAGAGCCGAGTGGATTTTATGGGATGCTCTAAAATTTTGGAAGCTCCTAAATCTATTTACAAAGATGTGCATGTTGTGCTTAATTTGAATTCAGTGAATGCTTGTACTTTAAAATTGTCTATGATTGAAGAAGTACAAGTAATTAACTTGAATGATCATTTCATGTATCTGAAACCTTATTGCTTGAAAAGAAATGAAGACAAGGTGATTGATACTTATGATTAGTGGTTTGTTTTGAGTAGTCTGGCTGAAGACTTTAAACTTAACATTTCTTGGGAGGCAACTCAAGGTTGGGTTTGATGTTTTGTTCTGACTTTGTAGGATTTGTTTTAGCCCTTGATGATATATTCCACTTTGGTAGCCGTAATCAAGAGCATTCAAAAGCATAGGGGAGTTTCCTTCTACTTTTCCTTGTTTTTTTTAATTTGATAGTTGATAATATGTTCTGAACATGAGTGCTGGTTATAGTCTAGCGTTGCATGTGATTGATATTTATTAGTGACTATTGATTTGATTGATGGCTTTTGTGAGTTGTGCTCAATTGGTGAAAATTTGAGATCTTAGAAGCTTTTGTTATCCCTACACTTGAATATGGTTATTTCTTTACTTCCATTACTTAGTGTTATTTGTTCACATTGCGGACAATGTGACATTTAAGTGTGGGGGTAAGAGTACCATTGATTTTATATGACTTTTCCTCAATTTTTTTGGAAATTTTGACAAACTTCTTTGGTTTTTCACATAAATAAAATAAAATAAAATTTGACAATTTTTGAACAAAAATTTTGTTTTTTTATGGAAGTTTGTATTTTACTTGTGAACATTTGCAAAGTTGGTTTGATTTAAACTTAAAAGGATTGAGTTCAATTATGATTCGGTTATATCTTCTTGGAATGTTAGTAGATGGGTAAAGAATTTAGCTTGGATGATTGACTTTAAGATGTCAAATACCGGTGAGAAACTTGAGCCTAAATATTCATTTCTTTCAAGAGGGAGTACACTTATTGTGATTTCATCTCTAGAACTTGTCTTGAATTTCTTTTGAAGCTTTAAATCCCTTTGCATGTATAAAGGTGATTTAGGCATTCATTTCATAGCTAGTTAGGCCAAATATCCATCCTTGTCACATGAAAGTCATTTGCTTTACCCCATTTGAGCCTTAATTTATTCTTAAAAGAAAATTGCCTAGAGTCAACAGCTCTTTGTTAAATTTCATATTTTTTCTTTTGTTTAAATTGATTTTCAAATTCATTTCCTTCTTTGATTTTTTTTAACTTAAATGAAAATGAGAACCTTAATGCTTAATTACAATTATCTTGAATCTCTGTGGGATGACTTTGATTTACTATTATACTCTCTCAACGACCCGTACACTTGTGGTGCTTATTTAAAATTTAATAGCATTAGCAAGCTAAGATAAGATCATTTTTCAAGATTAAATCTTAGCAATTCCTTCCCCTTTAAGTGTCAATTTCGTTCAGCCATGTAAGAGAAAGAGAAATCTGATTTCTTAAACTCAAGAACACAAGAAGAGAGAAGGAGGAGTGAATAGTAGTTCTTCTAACTACCGGAGCCAATTCCAACCTCGAAACACCATTATCGTCTAGTAAGTCCTTCAGGAAACTTCCTCTACACACTGTAAGCTTCAATTCGATGGTCTTAGTTTTCTCAATTGAGGTGTTTTGTGTTAGTAAGTCTACTAGAGTGCCACCATAATTTCGAAATACTTGTAGAAACGCGAAGAGGCAAGCCACGACTTCGTTTAGAACCGATTACTTCATGTTTTCGTTTGGTATTTCTTGACTCATGTGCCACCATTGATTTTTGACCAAGGGGAGTTTTTGAAGCAAGATGATGTTTTTAATCATGTTTAAGGTGATATATGATATTTGTTGAAGTATTAAACTTGTTGGTAGTTAAAAACACAAAGTTGGATTTTTGTTGTTTTGGGATGCAGATTTCGGTTAGGGGCAAAAAATGGGAGAAAGAATTTGATTTTGGTATTTTTTTTAACTTTCCAGTAGATTCTACACAAAAAATTGTGTAAGAATAGGCTCTAATTATAGTTTTTGAGAAACTGGTTTAACTACTCAAAGACTGGAAATTAAATATGCTTGTGTAACAAAGTTGCCATTGTGCGTTTTTTTCTGACAGTTTTGTTGTGGTGAAAATTTCACTGTCCAAACTTCATCTAATGATGACGAGATTTTCCAGAATTAAAGTACACTTAAAGACCTTTAGTTTGATAGATATTATGAAGGATTTAGATAAGTATACTAGGCGTGATGAGTGTTTGAATTAGACCATTAAAACTGGTCAGATTTTCTGGCAGTAGGGCTATTTGTATGTTTATTTTTCCTTATATGATGATTTTATGGAAAATATTTGAGCTTAATATAATATATTTGGGTGTAAAATAAATAGTATTTAAAAAATAAATAAAAATAAGAAAAAAGTTCATTACTGTAGCATCGGTCACTATTCATGACAGAATCACTGTGGCAGGACGTTACTGTAGCGGACGGAGGTCACTATTCATGACGGAATCACTGTAGTAGACGACAAAACACTGTAGCACCTGTAGAAAAAAGAAGAAGCAATAGACACACTCGTGAAAGGACTTCCCTTGCCTATATATAGATGTGCCTCTTTGCAAAATGAAGGAAGGAAGAGGAGGGAAGAAATATAGTGGCTTGATTCTCTGACAGGGAGAGAACTTTTCTCTAACAGTTCTGAATAAATTATTTTACTTTTTATTTTAAATTTTATGTATTGTATTACTTTTTGCATGCCTTTTACATGGAAGGCTTAGTATTATATTACTTTTTTCATGCCTCCTACATGGAAGGCTTAGTATTGTATTACTTTTTCCATACCGCCTACATGGAAAGTTTTACCTCCTAAATGGACGGCTAGATTTCTCCATTTTTCATGTATCTTTTGGTTGTATATTTATGTTTGAGAATTTAATATTAAATTTTTATGCAATATTTATAAGGATTTCATTCTAGTTTTATGTAATGTTCATTTATTTTTATTTTATTTATAATTTCATCATGTGCTAAAATTTCTATTTTCCTAGGGTGATGACGTAGCTTACTAATGACGGATTGAATCTTAACTTATTAAATCTAGTTTTAATTTCTCCTTCATGATTGAGTTTTAATTATTGTGCTTAATGCTTTCATTTGATTGGCCACCTTTTAAATGATTACAATATGCATGTTGAGACCAGAAGGAGATGCATGTGTTTAGATCCTATAATTAAAACCAAGACTTGCATATGAAATGGGAATATATTCATATGAGTTGTGTAGTCTAATTGAGTTCCATAAATCTTAATGCATAATTAATTGCTTAAATTCATATAGGAATATTTGGATTAGCAATTAATTATAGAATTGCTTGACCTTAGAAGAGGCTAGTAATTAAATTAGGGAAACTTGACTATCAATCATGTGGAATAAATTGGGCTAGAACAGATAAGTGATTCAATCTGGAATTTGTTAAGTGAAATCTAATCCCTATGGCTTTTTTTCTCATATTTGCTTTCCTATGATCTGCACTCATATTTAATTGTTTTTATTTTATTTTGTTTTCTCAATCCCTAATTAATTAATTGACTAAATAGAATTAAAATTACCCATTTTGGTACTGAGTGATCAATCCTCGTGGGAACGATACTCTACTCCTATATTACTTGATTACGACAGTGTACACTTGCACTATTTAATTGGTCATCTACACGAGTAACAAGGGCGAAAAAGAAAAATTGAGAAGTGTATGTGGATAGGTGGCTACTGAAAATATTTTTTCCTTAAATTAGACTTAATAAGAGTCACATATAATTTTGAATCACCCCAATTAAATTTTTCTTGAATTAGTTATGATTTTTCAAATTTTAGCGAAAAATATGCCAGCTTGTGGTAATTGTGCGAAAATTCAAAGTAAAGGGTTTTTGTAGTAGAATTGGATCTTAAAGGGCTAAGTTTAGCATTTGGGATTAGCTTGGCTCATTAGCTACATATTAGGCCTAATGAAGTGACCCTAATGATAACCAACATAAGAGAATAATTTATGAAGTAATTGGACTAATTAATAACTCATTGCCCATAAATTATAATTTATAGGACTTGACACTTGCCCAGGACGTCCAAAGCACGTCAATCAAGATCAAGATTTGGGAAAACAATTGTTAGGTAGTAACTTATCCCTCATATATTCGGTGATATGTTATATGCATGTTTGTACCATTGTGAATTTAAAACATTCAAATGAGAAGGGCTAAGGCCCAGTAGAATTTCCTAGCGCTATGGCAAGGGACAGTTGTCCTTAAATTGGTAAGTTTATACTTTTTACATATTGTGAATTTATCTCTAAATGTTGAATATGTTGTTTGTATTGAAACTTTGGTTGACATGGCATATTATATGTATGCATCTTATATGAGTGATATCTAGTACTACTGGGATTCATTGAATCTCACCGTATTTTTCCAAAACAAATTTTCAACTTGGGCAAGTAGTTCCTCATGCAAGGTAAACTCGGGCAAATGAAGCAAAGGATTTAGAATTTAATTTTCTGTTGATTATCAATTTTGGAGATTGTCAACACCCATTTCCATTTCGATATTCGAAGAGTAATAAAGACAAGATTCCAAAGGCATACAGAAAAGTACATATATACTGATAAAAATATTTATTTACAATTCAAAGTCGTTCGTTAACAAAATACAAAATACTACAGTATTTCCATTATTTATAGGATTTCTTAAAATATCTCAAGCATAAACTAACTATAACCACAAACTTTGACCTTACCTCGGGACACGTGCCAATCACTTATCGGCGTCTACGCCTTTGCCTTTCAACCCACTAGCACCCGCTGAGATGTTTGTTTAGAAAAAGGGGTGAGATTCTAAAGAATCCCAATAAACATACGATCAATATATAAAATATGAAAATTAAATATGTAATGCACCATATTAGTCAAAAATGAAAGTTCAATTTGATTCACATGTAAGTACCTCAGTCGAGTTACCGACTAAAACTAGGATTTTCGATAGTGTACCTCAGCCAAGTCACCGACCACAGTTAGGATTTTCGATATACCTTTGTTGGGCACTGAACCACAACTAGGTATTGTGCCTCTAGCACACAATCATATCACGAAATAGAGTAACACATACATACAATTAATCACATAGTATATGAGAGATGGTAGTCCCTACCTCGAAGTTCTATCAACCCCTTTTTATGTGCCTCGTAAAACATGTCGCTTCTGCCTTCCGACTCGGTCCTAAAATATTAAATGTATAAGAAATAGGTCATAACCTATCCAAGTATCATTTTAGACTCTTCCATAGCGTTTCTTGTGGTTATATTAGTCTATGGTAAAAATTTACCAAAATGCCCCCGGGACCCCAGCCCGGCCCGACAACACGTTTTCCCAAAATTTTGAGTAGAGCTATCCTGAAGTATTTTCACCCAAGGAATCCATTTTTGAGATCAAAATTACCAAATTTAGTATCAAATTATGAAATTTCCCTTGACATCCCTGTTTTAGGGTTTTAGGGGTGTTTTCATAATTATGTTTTTTTAGGCTTTTATGAAAAAGTGACCAACTGTAACCCCACCTAATTTTACCTCCTGAATTCAATGAAATCATCAAATCATTGAAAATCCAACTCCTTCCCCTATATCTGGTCTTGGCCAAAACTTCCACCAAGAAAAAAGGAAAATTTCAACTTTGTGATTTAACCTCTAAAGCTTACTCCTTTCCACTTCTAATCTCTTATTAAATCATTTAAACAAATACTAACCATGATTTAAAGAAATTTAGGTAGCATATCCCCTTAGGGTTAGGCTTTCCAAATTTACAAACTTAACCAAAAATCACCAAATCCAACCACAAACCTCAATAACAAGATCATACTAGTATAGATCTAAGGTTTGTAAAGTTACCTCTTGCGTTCTTGAGCTTTCTCTCTCTTGGCGTCCTTCTCTCTCTCTCTCTCTCCTTGAGCTCAAGATGTGCCTTCTAAACCATTGATTCCATAGAGAAGAAGAGTTTAGAGAATTTTCCAAGCAAGATTACAAGAAACTCTTAAGAAATAACTCTTACCTTAAGTTTTCTCTCCTTCCTTCTCTCTTGAACTTGAGAGCTCTTAAAATCTCTCCCTATCTCCCTTCTCTTCTCTCTTCTAGGCCGAAATATGCATGGGAAAGAGGAACGAAGAGTGTTTTATAAAATATCTCCTATCTCCTTTAATCACTTCATTTCCAACAATGCATCTTATGGTGACACTTGGCATTAGTCTTATCTCTTCCCAATTGGTGTCATAAGGTGCAGTTAGACTTGGACTAATCTTCCTCCTCTTTTGGTTAGCTCAAAACCGTCCCCTCTCATGCTCTCACTAACCAAATGGCTTCTTCCAACTAATCCAACCATGCACTCAAATGTTGTACCATAATCATGATTACTACGTAAAAGTAACATTATTTTAACACATAGTTAGACAAGTGCTCATCTTCATCAATTATAAACTAATCCCTTTACCAAAGGATAGTGACACTTGGCATGTTTAGTCCCAAAATCATTTTTCCCTCCCATTTTCTTATGCCAAGCGAAATTGTATAAGAAAAGAGAAATAGAAATTGTTTCAATATTTTCATAATTCAATTAAAGGAATTATGCACAAGTCATTCCAATTTCACAATTCTTGATTTATTTCACCAAGAATATTCCAAATATACATTCTCCTTTATTTTTCTTAATTAATTGAAATTAACTTCAATTAAGTGAAAATAATTAATCTTGTGCTAAATTGGTAAAGTTACGATTTTGCCATTACCTTTGTAATCTAATTTCCTTTCTTGAATTAATTTGCTCATTTTCTCATAAATATTTACCATTTTATTGAATTTCTCAAATTATTACAATATGTTTGGTGAATATAAAGTTCGAAGTGTTACAGAGATTGTACTTAATTTGTATCTAAGTAATGTCAGTCCCGTACCGGCAAGTCCGTAGATATGTAAATAAGCGCTTGTATATAAGCAAACGCATAGTGGTATCCGAACCAATAGTGGACAATTGTCCACTAGAGCCATTAATTAATTATAGTAGTTCATGTTCCAGCAGAGAACTTATTGGTAAAAACTCTGATATGAAGAAATGAACTTAAAACGGATGGCTTAAAATAAATCATAAAATAATATGAGACCAAATCTGAAAATGAGTTTTGAAAAGATTTTTGAAAACCCACTGAAGTGCAGCTCCATACTCTGCTTGAAGTTGGGACTCTTGCTGTTTACAAAAGATTACCGGTCTCCTTTTTAAATAAATTATTGCAACTAAGCCGTCTATACACTTTGAAAACGAGGGTGTTACATATTCAATAGTTTTAAAAATATTGCCATGTAGGAAAGGTAATTTAATCTCATCATCCTAATTACATCCTAATTACATCGTCAACTTCATTTTTAAGAATGAAATGCATCTAAGTGAAATCGATACATATTATGTTAAAAATTATAATAAAGGATAATTATGGAATATTCACTACTACAAAGGAGGGATTTAATGGTGCCCCTTTTTTGGTGCTTCTTTATGGATAATAGTGTTTTTTTTTTTTAAAAAAAGAAGAAGTTCAGAAGCTACAACGCTTCCTAATATAAGCGCCAAAGCTTAGTGTACGCTTGTGCTGCACTTTCCTAAACAAGCGTCATACAAAACATTTATTTAAAAAAACCAAAAGCCCAAGCTATGGTGCTTCTCAAGAAAGCATCTTAGCTGGATTAATTTTTTAGCATTTTTTTTATTTGAAAAAAACCTTATTCGGTGCTTAAAAATAAAGTGCCGGATAAAGGTGAGAGTAAGTCAAAAGGATATTACTATTCAGAATCTCGTGTTGTAATAAGTAAAACAAAAATCACCTATTTTGTTCTTGAGTTCCAAAAAAAAAAATTAGTCCTTGGACGGTGCTTGATTATAAAGAGCCAGCCAAAGTTGGCCTTAGCTGGCGCTTGATTATCAAGTGCTAGTTATGGCCAAATATATTCCAGGTCGCCTTGAATATTCAAGAAGCTCGTGCACCTATGGATAGCCAGAGACCATGAATTGGAATATATATATATATATATATCCTTGAGCAGATTCTATTAAACTAGCTTAGTGTGTAGTTGGTTAATAGGAAAAAAGCACTTTTTGAGCCTTAAACCATGGTTTTGCTAAAAGGCACTCAAACATCCTAAATTTTAACACAAGCATTTTCCACTTGAAACCATGGTTATTGATAAGCCACTTTTTTCCTTTCCAGAAGTTAGTTTCCAAAATATATTCTCCAAAATCACTTTTTTTTTTACTTTTCTAAAAGCTACTCTCCAAAAGCTAATCCAAACACAACCATAGCTATTTTAGTAGAAAGGCAAACCTAATATCTGTATATATATATATCTATATCTAAAAGTTTAATATGCATGCAGCACAGTCCAATATGTTGTGAGCTAAGACGGGAGATCGCTGTAGTGCAGGAACGGACTCCATCATCAGCCTCAAGTTAATGGCTTTACCGTCAATAACCTCCAAGGTCGGGGGATAATGGGAACTGGTCACGAATACTTCGAGCGGGGCAACCTCGACCTCTTTAGCGGCAAGGCCACTTGCGTCAATGTTTGCGCCATCACTGTCACCTCCAACAGCACGGTGCAAGGTACAAGCCAGGGTGGTACTTTGATTACGTTGAAATCGCCCGTCAGCGGCAGTGTATCTACGAATTTAAAATTTCCGATGAACCAGTAGCTACATCTAGACGAAAGGCCCCATCATCTCTATGTCGACGTCAACCAATGCCCCCGCTAAGTTGGTTTTGAACCTATTCTCTCTTATGTGTGACCATTCTACATTACCAAAATCTTAATAGTATTACCACTTTGCCTTATTAGTAATATAATTATAAATAATAAATAGGCCCTGATGAGGCAGTAATATGTATCTGGCTTTTGTTTGTGTGTTGTGTGTTATGTAATCTTTGTCTTGTGTCTCATTTCAATATTAATTATAATTCCCCTTGATGGTGTGAACTTATCCTCTCGTTCGGATTAACATGTTTAACTTCTTGAGGACAGTAAAGTGCGAAATAAGTTTTCTAAAAATGGCAAGGAAGTTTTGTTTATATCCGCTCCGCAGTGAAATAATTAGTAACCATTTTTAAAAAAATAAAGTTACCACCTTGGAGTCTCATTATATTTACTCTCTCTTTTTCGGTTTTCATCGTTAGTTTTGTCTTGTTTAGTGAAATTACAAAAAATGAAAAATAACAAGAAAAAGGGACGCTGTCTGGGGAAAGCAAGTGTGATTGAGTGAGTTATAACATCCCAAAAATTATTAAGTGGATTAATTTTCTAAAAGTGAATTAAATAATTTAAAATTAAATTCTGGGAATTAAAAACTGTAGGAAAAAATATTTAACTAATAAGGAGATTAGGCGTACCTGGACGAATCCATGTTCGGATCCGGGTCAAAGCTCCAATACTCCATACTTGTGCCCACACAATTATTAGACTACTAGAGCCTAATTGTGATTTGTGTAACCCCCTGACTTTAAACACGTAATTATAATTCGATAACACATATTTAAATCAGATTAGAGACCATTGGATGCTTTAACCTCGTTTTAAACTTTCTGTCTCACAGTAAAATTTTTACAAAACTTTCAAAACTCTTTTTCCCATCCAAGTCTCAATTTCAATATTCGAATATAATTACCTGTGCAGTTAATATACATTCAATCATATCAGAGTGTATAACCGCATCCCCGACAACTCCCGGGTTCTATGCATAAAAACCTGAAGGTTTATAAGTATACACTAGGGGATTACGCAACCAAAATCGAATGTAGTGTTCCTGATTCAGAATATACAGTAATCCCGAGTTCAAAATACATAACCAACGTTTCCAATTCAACTATATACCCCTAAGGGTCCTAATTGCTCGGGGTTGGCCGCTTCTCCTTTGAGCCACACGCCCTGTCTGAAATGTTAGTCATAGGAAAGAATGAGATTCAAGAGAATCTCAGTAGTAACAAACCACTCACACAATGCATAAACACAAAGCATGTACATAAATCACAAACAGCAACAGCAGCATAAATTCACAGATACATGGTTTTCACCACAAACGACAGCACTCACGGCTGTATTCACAATACGACAGCTCTTGCTGTAATCAACATCACGACAGCTTACGCTGTAATCAGTAATCAACATCACGACAGCTTACGCTGTAATCACAATAACGACAGCTTACGCTGTAAACGACAGCTTGCGCTGTAAACGACAGCTTGCGCTGTAAACGACAGCTTACGCTGTAAACGACAGCTATCACCAGCTGTAACCACAGCAGCATCAGAAATCATCATAAAACAGTGATACAACACACATACAGTGCATTACACAAAGTATAAGAGAGAGAGTCACTACCTTGTCCTTTCCTGACGTCCTTTGGCGCAGTTGGCTCCCGAGGGCGGCAAATATCGAATCCTACAATTCCAAATGCACCATTTAGACACTTCCATAGTGTTACTTGGGGTTATATGAGTCTATAATGAAAATTTACAAAAATACCCCTGGGGACCCGGCCCGGGCTCGCCGTACCCGGTCCGGCTGTACTTTTCTTGAAATTTTGACATGGGCTATCCTGACATATTTTCGCCCAAGGAATCCATTTCCGGACTCGGAATTATCAAATTCAATGTTAAATTACGAAATTGCCCTTGGCAGCCCTACTTTTAGGGTTTTAGGGGTGTTTCCGTAATTATGCTGTCTCGGCCTTTTTTGAAAAAGTGCCCAACTGTAACCCCACCTATTTTCGTCCACTGAATCCAATGGAATCATCAAATCATTGAAAATCCAACTCTAAGACCCATTTACAGCCTTGGCCGAAATATACATGTTCTCCGGGAAAAATTGGGGTTTTACGATTTCGGCTCCGTAAACGCGTTCCTTTCTACTCCTAACCACTTTATTCACTATTACATTAGGTTATAACTACCATTTGAACCAAAATTGGGCAGCATAACCCTTAGGAAACTCAATTTCCAAAATTTAAAACCAATGGCAATCCGGCGAAATTTCACCGATTAAATTGCCCACAGCAGCCAGAATAAGCAATATACGAAAGTTTGGAAGTTACCTCAAGCTCCCACAAGCTTTTCCCAAATATTTCTGAAAACCCTAAGTGCTCAACAACAGATTTTGAGCTTCCAAACCTTAAAGAACAAAGAGGAGTAGCTTAGGATCGGAGTTATACGCGTTAGGAGCTAAATCGTCGGAGAAATCGGCTTACCTTGTGATTTTTCTTCTCCTTTCTCTCTCTACAAACCTCAATGTTCTCACTCCTCATTCAGCTGCTGTGTGCGACAGAAATGAGCTGAGGAAGATGATAACATATTTAATTCCATGCTGATGTCATCTTTTATTGAGATGATGTCATAATTCCCATTTTCGGATTTTCTGGCAGATTTTCTGCCCACACTTTGAAAAATCATAACTAATTCTAGAAAAATCGAAATGAGGTGATTCCAAAGCCAAATGAAAGATATTTAAGTCCTCTTAATAGGAAAAATATTGGCCATTACTGAAAATCACCACAATATTCCCAGAATTACATAAAACTCATCACTGCCCCAAAACAGAGTTCAGTTTCCATCCCAAACTGTGGACAGTTATATCTCCTAGTTCACAAAACGAAATGGAACAAATTATATGTCCATTTTGAAGCTTGAGATGTGAACTATAAGACTGGAAAATTTTAGAATTTTTAGATACCATTTGGTCATTAAAAACGTTCACACAAACGGACTGCCCAGAATAGAATTTCACTGGACAGAATTTTAGATTTTGCATCTTTACTTCCATTGGTTCCATTTTCATACCAAACATCATTCCCACATAAATTTTCACAAGGAATCCATTGGAATCATTAAAATATCCAAATTCCCATCACACATTCTTCAAAAGTGTTTATTCAACAATAATTACATTCACTTTTGAAGTCATTAGCCCTTAATCACTTTTTGGGATATTACAATTTGCACAGCAGATCACCAGAACCAGAAAGATGGTAGGAGAGAAGGGAATTGCCAGAAAACTCAATGGCGGGGCGAGTTGCAATTGAGGAGGCACACCCTATTTATAGTGGTTTGTGGAGGCCACTAATTAGGAAACGTATGCACTCCTTCTTGCCCTCCAAGACAGGAATTAATTGTCTCTCAATTAATTCCCTAATTATGGTGATTTGTTCCTCTTTTAACAAATCCATAATTATTGCTAAATATTCCCAAATCTGCATCTTATGCTGATTTTATTCTTATTTGATTAGGCTACTTATTTCCTAATCAAATAGTCCGGCCCATCAAGGGCGGACTTGGACCCAAAGTCCAACATCTCCCACTCGCACTTGATGGGCCTCCCATCGTGCGTGCGTTACTCTTTCTTGTTTCATACTTGGCGTCTACCGTGACTGCGTGGGCAAAAACGTCTTTCAGATTTAGTGCTTGCGATACTAGAAATCCTTTATATCGGACCAGCATCCAAGAACACCCTTTATTTATAACCGTAAGTTATATGTTCATTGCCTCATATGCCCCAGATTCTCCCATACATATTACTCATGGCATATCTAATCCCTCTCGAGTTAATATGTTGATTAAATCAGATTACCTTCCACGTACATAGTATCCGCACTTACTAGCTACACACAGAGCTAGTAAGGGGTCGACCACAGATACTAGTACATCTTATGTATCTAGGAGTAAATCTTCCTTTTTGACTAAACATTAGTCCATCTTGACTTGGTCGCTTTCCTAGCTTTCCTAGTTTTCACAGTGTGATCATGGAGCTTCAGCTAAAGTAGCTGTCACCAAACCAAGCTTTCATGATGCCGCCTAAGTCTTAAGGGAATTGTGGAAGTATTCTTCCTTCCTGGGACTCACACTGTGGTGAACTAAGGATCTTTCACCCACATCCCGTGTTGCAGTTTAACTCTCAAGCACATGCAGTATGAATTGCATGCTACGGTGAATGGTTTGAGGTGTACGTCGATTTCTTTGTCTTTCACCGTACAGACATTAGTTCCAAAATGTACTTAACATTCGAACTAGAACTTTCTTTTTCACAATATCTCTTTTACAATCTCGTTTGTGAGAAAGAGTTCTTTGCCTGGCGACAGGTCTATATTCATGCTTCGATCCATTTTCTGTGTATATGCACACATGTAGATCTCATCTCAGTCTCACTGAGGGGACTCAAACGCAAAGATTCTTCTCAACCATCTCATGGTGATCATTTGCTCGTCTTACCTTCCCATGCCCCTACAAAACATGGGAAGACGGTTGTTCGTGTGAGTGAACCAACCTCTTTTGACCTGTACGACATACAAAGCTGTATATCTTTATGTATTTACTCATAACATACATACAATTTCTTTTATCTTTATATAAAAGAAGTTCACGACCTTATATTTTATTTACGCCCCTAGATTTTCATTAACTCAATGAAAATCAAGCTATGGGCTCAATAAGGGGATCTACTAACATCTTGTCAGTAGAAGGTCATTAAACTATCGCTTTCCCTCTTTGAAAGCATATATCTCATAGAGATGTATCAAAAAGGTATGTTTCGCCTTGCTGTGATACTTAGGATCCTCATCATAAGATGTTATCGTTTGGATCCTTCTATCCACCATTCATTCCCAATCTCTCATAGGAATTACTTTAGCCATATGGCACTTTGAATGATGGCAGAACACGCCCTGCGTTCTATTTCCATGGATAACAGGAAAAAATACTTTGTATATTTCCTTACTCCATCACCATTTTGCCTAGGTCTTGCATTGGAGTATCCTTTCAGAAAGGAAAGTTGTTGTCTTGACAACTTAATCCATGGTTATTCTCTTAACCCGTTTCACAGCAGGACCAAAAAGCAACTTCCAAGTCTGACCCAAAAACATTTGGTCTTATGTACACCAATGTGTACATTCATATTACCAACTGTAGTCTCACATGGGACTCTATCCACCTTTCTTATGCTGGATTCCTCATAGGACATGTAACCTCTTTAGGTTTATGCCCTTGACTTCAGGGGTGTCTATGGGTTTGCACTTTGACATCCTAAGATGTCTAAAGATTACACTTGTATATGTCTTAGGTGGAAAAGACTGTATCTTTCTTGTGCAACTCCATTTATCTTGTCAATCAAAATCTTTGTTCAACCCATGACTTTCTCAACTCAGAATTTAAGGATTCTCTGATCCTTTATTCCTTTGACTCCCTTGACACTTGTTTCATTTGTCATTTGACAAAGGATGACTTCACAAAGAATCATCACTAGACCGTTTGGGACTTATGTAGCGTTCTTCGATTATTTCGAAGTTGGTGAGGCTTTGACTTTGTGAAAAATCCTCATATACTACTATTTGGGTGATTGTTTCTACGAAGCCCTTAAGCTGCTTCATGCAGAGTTTATCATCCAATTTCCAATATTCCAAATTGGAAGGTGGTCTTTACATCATCTTGATGCAATTTTCAAGACTAAGCTTGTTGTCATAGCCAAAGTTCAGAGTTAAAACGCACAATGGACAACCTTCCATTGTATTACCCCTTAGCCACTAAGTGTTTTAGGTTCTACATGCCCCCAACAGATTTGAGAATTTACTTGTTCCCAATCGCCTCTTGGCTAGGTGACAAATTACCCAAACACGTATTTGGCTTAAAAGGAATCCAAATCCTCCTGCATGACACTTTGCAATTTATCTTAGCAGGTCCTTCTAATGTCTTTTAGACACTTATAGGTATTTATCATCACCTTCTAAATGATGAAGAGAGCATTCAATCCATTAGGGAATCTATCCCTTATAGTCATCCGCTAGATGACAATTTGCTCCGAGGTGGATTTTATAGGATTCTTTTCCTATGTATGAGTGAGGTAATTCTCTCGTAACTTACCTCTTACCTCTTTCATTGTGAAAATGGTCTCAATCCTCCCACTCAGATCAGTGAACTTAGGAACACTTGGTTATTCCTTGTCATATGTGAACCTCTTAAAGAGATTTATTGTGATTAATGCTCATTTCCTGCTAGGAAATCTTGGTTTTATGAACGTTGTGTCCCATGATTTTCTCTCAGTCACTGAACCGCCATCATTTTCACTAATGAAGACGTGTCATGTCAAATTCTCATGTCATCTCATAAAGAGATATCTTGTATACCTTAGCCCTAATCTTCCTTACTCATAGGAAGAAGTGTGAATATAAAGTTGATAACCCTTATGGTCTTAACGAACTTGGCCCTGGTCTAAGGCCTATCCACGATTCATAGGGTAAGGTCGTGACTGACATAGAAGGCATTTGGTTAAGTGTGAATATAATAGCTATGAGTCCACCTACCAACATATGGCTGGTAGCCTCATTGATGCCATTATGTTCACAACCAAATCAAAGGAGAGGTCTATCTCTCTATTTCAACAACTCTATTATGTTGAAGGGTTCTAGGTATTGATAGTTGCCTAACAATGCCTTTCTTGTACACAAAACAGCTTGAACTAAGCACATGGGTGTCTTTAACCCTTGTTAGTTCAAAAAAGGTCTTTTCCTTTTAGTTTAACTGATTCCTGACTAGTTCAGCCATTATCTAACAGCTTCACACTTGCCAAAAATCAAGTAAACATTACTGTATTTCGAGTAAACGTCCATAACGTTAACGAAACACCAAGCTCTTTGTGTTTTGCCCTCACGTTCATTGGTTCACTAACGTCATAATTTGCCAATTGCAGTGGATTTTCTCAAAAAATGTTTCTTTGTCTTTCTTGCCAGGTAGAATAAGTTTTCAACTTGTTCATAAGGGTATTAACCCTTTAGCACACGTTGTTTAGCAAATACTCTTTTGCTAGTTTGATCATTCTCTTTGATCAAGGTGTACAGTTGGCAAGAAATGGAATCTTTTATCCCTAGGAAAGAAATATCAAAATCCAACAAAGGATTTGAGAATCATAGTCCCATCGATCCTTAACTAAAGAGATAGTAAAGATGTGATTCTGTCAGTTGCAATTGCATGGAGTGAATCAGGGTGGTTTATCTATGCAGAGTTAACGTGCAAGTTCCAATCCCTTGATTCTATCTCTTTATTGCTTTGCTTTTGACATGAAGCCATATGCTTCTGTGAAACATCCACAACTTATGTGGATTGCTACTTTTACAACCCTTAATGGTTTATCAATGTAGCATTTCATCTTTTACAGAAACCATTTGATCTTTTCTAGATCAAGTTTTCCTCATAGGTTCCTTGCCCTTAGGCATGGAGGATGAATCCTCCCACTCTTTAGCTAAGTTCGTCTGACTGATGGATCTTGAATCCTTCTGTCTTTCACATTCAAGTTCAATATGGTGAATCACATTGTTGAAGGTTACAATATGCATATCCGAGGCAATCTTTACTTTCGTATACGCACACTCAATGGAAGACATGGCTCACTCCCACTCACTGGGAGACATAGCTTCCTCCCACTCATTGGGAGATGTCTTATCACAACATACATTTGTTGTTTGTTAGAAAGAACTTGGCATTTAGTTTTGTCTCAACTTCTTAGTTTGACATCTGCCTCAAGTGTTGCCTAAACAACATGTTAGGACTTAGTACACTATGTTAAAACTTAACTTAGTTTTAACTTTATGGAAGAAGATCACTTATTTCACTATCTTCCAACACTATCCACACGGCTTGAATAAGGTTACATTGCTCAAATCAACATAAGTTTAAGCAATGTTGTTCTTTCTATGCTTGATAGCATAAACCTCTTGTATCCTTCAATTGCTTCAGCCTCTAAATGCTGAAGACTAGTTGGTAGGATGTCCCTGACATCTCATTCTTCTTGAATGAAAGAGATTTGAGAGTTTTTAACTCCACAGATATCTCTATTGAGCTTGTCTTCAAAAGCTCAGTCAAATAGACTTGGTCATAATTGGTCACTTAGACGATTATGGTATACAAATCTTATTTGTTCAAATAAGACAAAGGATAATTAGATAATAAGTTCACTAGTTTCATGTTCAGGAGACAACTATGTTGACTCCCATCCCAATCATACTAGTTAGCTCATCACCCTTTTAACCACAGTCTTCATTTGAACACTTTCCCCTTTGGATTTCTAGACGCATTCCAGAAAACTCCCACTCAACCAAAGAGCAGTTATAATAACACATTATCATATAACTAGCATGAATGTTCAAGAAAACAAGAAGAGAATATACTGAATTTAATTCTATAAACTAACAGAGAATTTAATCTTAAATTCAATGGAAAAACAAGAACATTCAAAAATTTAAGCCTCATATCATTGTCTCTTAACTAGGTTCTCCTTCTCATAGGCCCTTCTGACCATATTAACTCATGTAGCTTCTAGCTACAATGTCCAGCTCCTCTTTGCCATGTCTACATCCACTCATTTGGATGTATTTGCGGCATACCTCCCACTTGATGAGATGATTCTCACATCTCTATCTCTCTTGTCCTTTGTCACAACACATGTGATAAAAGGTTGACTTTTAGAAGTCATTGCTTCAACATTTGGGAAAACTTATTATTATTCAATAATCATTGAATAATTTTAAGTTGCTGCAATTTTTCAGGTTTTATTCCTAAGAGTTTGAGTCAAGGTTGGATAGGATTTTATATTCAAAAAACTCATTCGAATAATCCCTTACTTTTAAAGAATCTTTCAACATTAACCTTATGTTGCAGCTGAAATTGCTCTTAAAAAACAAGCCAACATGTCCCAAAAAATAATAGAACCAACATTGATTCAATTCCAACGTTTTTGGGACCCTCTAAGTGCACATAAGCACCTTTTTGACTCAAATCATATCCAAACATGCTTCAAATATATGAAAATTATATATCAAATTGAAGCTCTCGAATTTAGGGATTTTTAGGAACCAACCACATCTCAATCGGAGGTCCCACGCGCTCTCACGCGCCCCTAGAAGGTGTATGGATGGAAAAATTGGAAAATTCCAGCGTTGGCCACTCTCAGTGGAGGCGCGTGACTCACACGCGCCGCCTTGCGGCCGTTTGCAGGCGACACGCGCCGGTTCCCAAGAATCCACGCGTCGTCCTCTCTCTGACGGTGCTTGCCACGTGTCAAACGGAGACCCCAGTGGGCCCCATGCGCCATCTGTCCTCCTTTTTTTTTTTTGGGTCAGCAGTCAACGGATGACTGTTTGACCGTTGACCAGTCAACGTTGACTGGGCAACCGTGACACGTCACCGATGACGTGTCAGTGACGTGGCGCTGACGTGTCTCGATCAACGTGGCTGGTCAACGGATGACGTGCCCTCGTTGACCGAGGCTGACGTGGCGTTCAACGCTGACGTGGCGGCTGCTCATTGGGGCCATGTGTCATGGGTTGACCGATGACGTGGCATTGACTGCCACGTCATCATCTTCAACCTCCAGCCGGGTCAACCCCGACCCGGTTGGAGCTCCGACGGGTCATCGCGACCCGCCAACTTCGGGAGGCCATATCTCCCTCGTTTTAGCTCCGTTTTTCGCGTTCTTGGTGTCGTTGGAATCGTAGTTCAGTGAACTACAAATACATGGCATTTATTTGATCTTAAAACCTCTGTTTCATTGATCAAATTGCGAGTGAAGTTGCGGCGGCGACTAACGACCCGCGAACTTCTTTCCTTTGTTTCTCCCTCATCCGGACTCCGTTTGACACGTTCTAAGCATCGTTGGAATCGTCTCTTCGAGCTCTACACATCCATGTCCTTAATTTGGGCAAAAACACCGAGTTTCAAACACCCAATTTTTCTCGACGTTGTCGGCGCGACGTAAACCGATCGGATGTGTGTCTCTGTGTATCTCAAACGCTTTCCTAGCCTTTGAGAGTTAAAGTCTCTTGTTTTTGGTTCCACATAGGTTCCAAAAACTCAACCTTTAAGAAATCAAAGAAGAAGAAAAATCGGCGCCTTGCAATATATATATATATATATATGCGTATATATATATAATGATTAGAAGAGCAAACAATCAAGAACCCAGTATCATATGTGTGCATATTAGGCTCAACTCGAATAGCAAAATATGAGAAGATGAATTCGCATATATCATACGCATAGTGTTGCACACAGACATGCATATATTATATAGCAAAGACAAAAAAAAACAAAATATATATACATATGTACATGCGTGAGGCTTAAATATATATGTACATGTTCAACGTTTTGGATTTATGAAAAAAAAATTATCAACGAATGATAAAATCATATGATCATATGAGAACATGCACAACAAAAATTTCAAGCAATAGAGGCTACAAATATAAAGCTTGAAAAAAAAAACACAGTAGCACAGCGGAAAAATATGATGGAGAGATATAAACAAATTATATCACATTATTATTCACATAGAATAATCACAGCCTCAAGGATCAAATGGCTCTGATGCCAATGTAGGAAAAAATATTTAACTAATAAGGAGATTAGGCGTACCTGGACGAATCCATGTTCGGATCCGGGTCAAAGCTCCAATACTCCATACTTGTGCCCACACAATTATTAGACTACTAGAGCCTAATTGTGATTTGCACAGCAGATCACTAGAACCAGAAAGATGGTAGGAGAGAAGGGAATTGCCAGAAAACTCAATGGCGGGGCGAGTTGCAATTGAGGAGGCACACCCTATTTATAGTGGTTTGTGGAGGCCACTAATTAGGAAACGTATGCACTCCTTCTTGCCCTCCAAGACAGGAATTAATTGTCTCTCAATTAATTCCCTAATTATGGTGATTTATTCCTCTTTTAACAAATCCATAATTATTGCTAAATATTCCCAAATCTGCATCTTATGCTGATTTTATTCTTATTTGATTAGGCTACTTATTTCCTAATCAAATAGTCCGGCCCATCAAGGGCGGACTTGGACCCAAAGTCCAACAAAAACCTTTTTTCCCGAAGATTTAAGAAAAAATAGTTAGAGGTTATAATTTAACTTAAAAATTTCAGGGAAATTATTTTTTGGCCTAAAGAAGTTAATTAAGGAAGAAAATCCTTATATAGTATTAAGGATTAAATTATGGAATTTATATGGTAAGCTAGCACCAATAAAAAAAAGGGAAATATTAGTAATTGTAATTACGCAGACCCGAAAATTAGAATTGGGCTAAAAATTAAGCCAAATTATCGAACCCAAACATACTACCAATGATCAAGAATATTGTATTGAGATTTAAGAGATTTAAGATTAGAAAAAATTGGGATAAATAAAGTCTTGTGAGTGAGACCAACATGATAAAAACATACTCAAACATATACCACACACACAAACTCACACCCATTAAAAACACTCAGCTCCCTCTCACCCTCTCCTTTAACATTTGGATACAAGAAAAAAAGAAAGAGAGGAGAGACAAAAAGGAGGGAGAGATGAGAGAGTTTGAGAGAAAAGGGAGGAGACCGAGAGAGAAGAGCTCACCAGAGAGAAGAGGAATAGGCAAATGGAGTTCACATGCAACCTTGGATTCTTGATTAGGTGTGTCTAATATACCCTTTTCCAACTTCTTTCTGTCGATTTGGTTGTGTTATTTGGGTTTCATATTTGCTGGAAGTTGAGGTTGTTGGAAAAGTTTGTTTTCATCAAGGAAGTTTGAGAAGAGTCTTTGAATGTCGATTTTGAGGGCGGTAGTTTGAGGTCTTTTGGTTCTATTATCTGAGCTCCAAAATAGGCATGCATTTTAGAGTTTATAGAGTTGAAGTTCTTGGAGTTTAAAGTCTTGATTTGGGCTTGTATGTCTACTTTTCTTCTTGATCTTCCATTGCAAAAAAAAAAGTGCACATGCATGTGTTTTTAGAGGTTAAAGTTAGAGTTTTTGAGTGGGTTTGGTTCAGGTTCATTGAGTTTTAGAGAGCTAAACATGTGTCTTAAAAGATAAGTTCAAAAATAACCATATTAAGAAGAGATATGTGGTGTTTTTGAGGTTATGTGACAAAGTGTCAATTTTATAGTGTCAATGAGGCAGTTAGAATCAGGCGTGGTTTTGACAAGGAAAATGATGTCCTCTATCTATGAAATTTGGTAAGAAAATAATACATATCCTAATATTTAAATGAGTCCTAGAATACGTTAGTTAGAGGTCTAGAACAAAAGTTATGATTTTTGGAAGTTTGTACAGAAAATTGGAAACATTCTATCTTTTCCAAATTTTAGGCAATGAGCAATTAGGCAAATTGCATGAAGTTACTTTCGTAATTTATCATTGGGGTTATTTTTATTTTAAAATAGATTATAGAGCTTTAAATTAAGTACTACAACACAGGAATTGGAATTGTATATTGTAGGTTATGAATTTTCAAAGTTGGGTAGGAAATTTGGAATCTCCTAATTCACCAAAGAAACAGTCATTATGCACATTGGAATTGGGAAATTAGGTCAATGATTTAATGCTGGATATTATTTTTATTTTGCATAGGATTGAAATAGATTTAAATAGAAACTTGAACTACCACATTTGGAGTTCTTTAGTTTAAGTTATGATTTTTCAAATTTCCGTAAAAAGTAAAGGCTGAATTGGGTTTTAAGTCCAAAAATGACACATTTTGAAGAAAATGTAATTTGTGATGGTTTGAGAGTTTTGGGATAAGTTAGAGGGGCTAATTTAATTAAACTACATCGTTAATTGTAGGGGAAAGTAGACATTCAATATGTCTTAATATATAATTAGATACACAATAACATACATATAAAACATTATCAAAGATAACCAACTATTTCAAATAAAAGGATAAGATTATGAGAGGGTCAAGAATAACATAATTTTAAATATGTTAATAGGATTGGAATGAGTAATGACCCATCTCTATATGAATTTCAAAATTAAAGGATTTGATATCTACCCGAGCTCGAAGGCAAAGCAAATTGGTGAAGGTAAATTAAAGGAAAGGTCGACAGGTAGTAACTCTTTCTTTTATATATTATATAATTATTTTGCATGTTTGTTTGTACAATCGATTATATTAGTTTCATGAATATATGATTTGATTATTGGACTATGTGTCATGAGATTGTAAGTCCCAATGTGTATTTTACATAAGGTGTGTCCTGGGCTGTAAGACCTGACATGCAGTCAGATTGGTTATTGGACTGTGTGTCCTAAGGCTATAAGTCCTTATGTGCATTTTGCATGGGTTGTGTCCCTTGGATATAAGACTTGATATGCAATCGATGTTGTATTGGAATGTGTGTACCGTGATTGCTAATTATGTTGCATAGTGATTGCTGAATGATCATTGTTTGATTGTATGTTTTGGTTGCTTTGTGAACTTACATATATTATGATGGTTTGTATTACTATTGAGATTCTCGTGAATCTCACCATTTCCATTAAATGACATACAACTAAGGCAAGCAGCTCGAGGGGTAAGGGAGTGGTAATTGCATATAACTAGAAGGTGGAGAAGCTGAAATAGTTATTTTGATGGCTTTTTGTATAATCCTTTTATTTAGACATAAGACTTTTGGTAGCCTCATGTGTCTACAAATTTTGTATGTACATATATACACACAAACATAGAGATGTACATAGTGAAAATGGTATACATAGTAGTATTATGAGCATGCATAGTAGGTAGGGGTGGAAACAGGCTAGATGGCCTGTAGCCTGGCCTGTGATTGGCCTGTTCAGGCCTAGCCTGTCAGGCTAAAAGGCCAGGCCATTGCCAAAACAAAAACCTGTTTTGCTTAATAGGCCAGGCCAAGGCCTATTGATAGGCCTGTTAGGCCTGTCAGGCCAGCCTGAGCCTGTTAAAATATTTTTAAAAAAATTAGATAAGAGGTAAAGGAAAATTTCGCTTGAGCCTGTAAGTTTTAGCCTGTTTTCGGCCTGTTTAAGAAGGCCTGTTAAGGAGGCTTGTTTTCGACCTGTGGCCTATTGCCCTCTTTTGCAATATGGCCTGTTGGCCTGTCAGTTTGCTTAAAAAATTTTAAAAATTCAAGCCTTCTTAACAGGCTTCAGGCCAGGCCAGGCCTAGACTTAAAAATTGGCCTCCAACAAGCCACAGGCCAGGCTCAGGCCAGTTTGTACCTTAACAGGCCAGGCCTGTTAAGACAAAAGCCTGGCTTATTTCCACCTCTAATAGTAGGGTAGCAGTAGTATACTATGCTTAAATAACGAAACAGGGATGGGCATGGCATGATTCGAGCCCATAACTTAACAAACGATAGACTTAAGTGAGACTAGAGCATAACTCTCATAATATCAAATCAAGTTAAAGGATTAATGAGTTAAAATGAAGAGTTTAAACCACTGATTTACTGTTTTAAAAAGTTTTAAATTATTCAGAAAAACCCATTCATTTACAGGTTCAAATCTTGTGTTTTAGCAAGTTTTCAATTATTTTCAAAAATGTTTTCTTACCAGAATCAAACTTGGCTTAGTGGTTCAAAATTTTTATATAGTAACTCATCTGACTAGTGATAAAAATAAGATGTTACATAAGGGACACACAAGTGTAAAATTATTGATATTTAATTTGTTTCTATTTTAAAATATAAATTACTCCGTGACTGCTCATGCTAATTAAATTTTGAATGAAAATTAACGTAAGCCCCATTTCTCAAAGAATATTATTAGTGCGGCTATTTATAAATTTTATATCATAGATGTATACAAAAATTAATATAGAATTATTTCCAAGTTAAAAATATTTCCAAGATAAATTTGAAATTTTTACCATTCTTCGTATTCAGAAATCCATACATAAATAATATTTCTTTTGAAATTAAATTAATCATGTTATAAATCTTTTTTTTCTTCTATTTAATAATGAATCATGAACTATGGTATGCACACACTCTTTACCCATATATTTATTCACTACAAAAAAAACATCAAATTCGTGACAAAATTTAGTGATGGAAATCCCGTCACTAATATGATTAGCAATGAAAATTAGTGACGGAACTAGATTAGCGACGAAATTTGTTCCATTGCTAAAAATATTGTTAGTAATTAATTAGTGACGGAATGTTGAACTCCATTGCTAATTTGCGATGGATTAGTGATGGAAATTTTTTGTCTCTAATTAACAATGGAAAATTTCCGTCACTAATCAGTCACAAAATTGAAATAAGCTATCCCTAAAATTAAAGATGGATCAGGGATGAAATTTTTCGTCCCTACTTAGCGATGGATTTTCCATCATTAATCCATTGCAAAATATATTTTTTATACAAAATTTAAATGCCACATGTTCTCACCATGAGCATCCACATTTCCCTCGCCAGCGGCCGTCACCTCACTATTCGTTGTCACATGTACCCACCGCCGACCATGTGTCCAGGTCAACTGCCGCCACCTCAGTGCCACATGTTCAGGTATACGTGCCACATGTCCAGGTATACGTGCCACATGTCCAGGTATACATAAATAATATTTCTTTTGAAATTAAATTGATCATGTTATAAATCCTTATTTTGTCCTATTTAATAATGAATCATGCACTATGGTATGCACACACTCTTTACCCATATATTTACACTACAAAAAAGTATCAAATTAGTTATAGAATTTAGTGATGGCAATTCCATCACGAATCTAATTAGCAACAGAACAGGATTAGCAACGGAACTTGTTCTGTCGCTAAAAATACCATTACTAATTGATTAGTAATGGAATTTTGAATTCTGTCCCTAATTTGCGACGGATTATTGACCGAAATTTTTCATCTCTAGTTAGCGACGGACAATTTCTGTCACTAATGCGTCACAAAATTGGAATAAGCTATCCCTAAAATTAGCAATGGATTAGGGATGGAATTTTTCGTCACTAATTAGCAACGGAATTTTGGTCACTAATTCATCGCAAGTTTTTTTTTGTATAAAATTTAAATGCCACATGTTCTCATCATGAGCCTCTATATTTTTCCCTCACCATTGGCCCCCACATCACCGTTGGTTGCCATGTGTACCCACCACCAGCCATGTGTCCTGGTCAAACAATGCCACCTCACCGCCACTTGTCCAATCAACTGCTGCATGTCACCCTCCGTTGCATGTCGCGTGTCACGTCACATATTGGTTGCATTTGTGACCAAGTTGAGATTCGAAGTCATGACCTTCCATGTGTGTTCTAATGCCTTTGTCAGTTGTGCTAAGAAGAATGATTTAAATGCAAAATTTTATATATATATATATATATATATATCACTTTACAAACAAGAAAAATAAATATAAATTTTAATATATTATTAAATATTTCAATTTAATTTTCTTATTTAATGTTACGTAAATATTCTACCTAAATTTTTATTATTAATATCCTTTTATTCATTTAATTATATAGTTTATTCATATTTATTTTTTGTATTTATAAAATTTGTATTTTTATTTGGATATAATATATTGTTAAAAATTCATATATATTATATTATAATTTCAATTTCAATAATAAATATGAATTCATAATTTTTATTTCTTTTTAATATTTATATAATAATATAAATTTAAAATTTAAACTACTTAACAAATTTATAATTATGAAAAAAATATAATTATTGAAAAATTTAAATATTATAAAATTTAATTTTTTTTATTTAACAAAATCAAATGATTTGAAGAGATTGTAAAAAAAATTGTTCTATATTGTGAGTCACGACTACATGAAATTACCTTTGTATTGGATATGATATCAATTCAGTTCATGTTTTAAAATTATATTATCAAAATAAAAGATATTTTTAACCAATTTATTTCATTATTATATAATTATAAAAAACTTCTAATTTTAAAAAATATAATTATTATAAAATCTAATAATGTTAAATAATGAAATCAAATAATTTAAAAATTAGCAACAAAATTTATGGACAGAATTTTTTCCGTTGCAAATTTCTATCACAAATCAGTTTGCGACAGAATTAGCAAGAGAAATTAGTGTCGGAAAAATTCCATCACTAATTCTGTCACAAAATGTGTAGTGATAGAAATTAGGGATGGATTAACGATAGAAATTAGTGACGAAAAATTTTAGTCACTACTTCCGTCATCTGTCACTAATTTCTGTCTCTAATTTTTTTATGACAGAATTAGAGACAAATTAGTGACAGAATTTAAATTTTATTCCATCACTAATTTAGTATGGAAAAATTTTATCACTAAATTCCATCACTAATTGCAGTGATGAAATTTATGAGGGATTAGTGACAGATTAGTGATGGCATAATATTCTGTCACTAATCTTTATCATTTTGTATTGTTATTTTTCAGGAAGAATTTCTCTCCCGTGCTCAATCATTAGCATATTTTCATTAATTCTCTTTTATCCTAAGCTTTCTCAAACTTCTTAAAATACCATGAAAACATGACTTTCTTTTTGTTTAATATTTATGGAGAACACGCATTTCACTTCCAATGAACTAAGATGAATAAATATATAGAAAATATAACAGGATGAGACCCACAAAATATAGTTCAATTACGCAGGGGTGTGGGTGTGGTCCACATAACAATATTAGGTGCAATATGGTTCTTAGACTGACTTGCTCAAATATGAGGTCTTGACAAATTTCTAAGGTTCTGAAACCTGGACCGGTAATTGAACTGGTAGGAGTACTAGGTCAAGGGTTAGTGGGTTAAATTAGAATCAAATTGGAGCTAACCAACGGCCAAAACGATGAGAAATTGAAGATTTTAGCTAAGGTTTTTAATTAAAATGAGATTATAAAGGAAAAAAAATAAGAAAAATCGATTTTTTTTTTAAAAAATACTGGACCGAAACGGTTTACCCGCCGGTTGGCCGGTTTCCGATCCAATCCGGGTTTAAAAACTCGGCAAATTTGAGGTCCATTGAATTAATGAAGGAAAAATAACATAAGTATACCGGACTTATTTACAAATAATTCTAGTAAATTTACAAAAATATAGCCAAGTCTTTTAGGAGTAGCTCTAATTTGTCGTGAATGTGAAAAGACCACATTGTGCTCTTCAAATTAAATTACGAAATTTCAGTTGTAAATTTGAGATATGAAATTCCTTGTGTTGTCCGATTTCGTACTTATGCAAGGTATGCTATTTTAAATTTAAGTTGAACATCTTTGTAAGATTCGTTCCCTTCTAGAATTGAGTCCATGTGCCACTATGTGTTCATTTTCTCCCCACCGTACCTTATTTATTCCATGGCATATGTTCATCGCTGCTCATTTTCATGCTGCGCAAGAGGTTAATACAACTAATTATCACCGTAATGTGACGTTAATTTGGGGTTCATAACTTGGGCACCAGAATTCACATTGAATTGATTCAAGACTTGATTGGAAGCTCTCAAGACACACAGCCAATTGAAAATATTAGCTCTATTGAAAGGGTTAGTCCATCACTGTGTTCGACGATGGCTCGAAGAGGATTATATCCTAGAGGACACTTGTGCTTAACAACCTAAAAATAAAGGAAGCTCTAGATAAGATTTCACTATAGACACCAGTTTCATATTATTCTGAGGCTGTTTGGGCCACTTGGGACATTCCAATCTCTAGGATGCCATTTTGGGTAAAACAAAATCAACTTCCACACCCGGAAAAAACATTTCAAAGATATGATGAGTACATATAGTCTTTCATTATTCGTTATCTCTGGTAAGATTTTCTTTTGTTTTTTATTGGATATCACTATGTTCTTTGATTTGGTCATTGCTTATCTCTTTCTTTTCACCCAATTAATTTGACTTTTTGTAACTGTGCTGCTACATGTATCGCAAAATTATTACTACTTGTGTAACAAACTATAATGCCCTCTTTCTTCCTTTACCTAATTTATGTAACTCGGCACTATATATCTTGTCATTTCATTATCTTCTGACTTTTTTTTTTTTGGCAATCTTAAACAATAACAATAGTTTCAAAGTGGAGTAATTTATACTTTCCATATTTATGACGAAATAACAAAGCTGCTTTCTTTCAACCCAATGCTTAAATGCTAAGGAACTGATCAATCAAGTTATGTTTTATATATAGCAGTATTTCCCATGCTGACTAGTTTGCATGGTTCCTTCCACCTGTATGCATTTTATTAAAATCAACTTTATTTACTTTTTGTTATATCGAGTATACTCACACTTAACATCATATACATTTAGGCATGTACATTATGTTTTCATGTGTGTGTATGACTGTATTTGTTTTTTTTTAAATGTCAACATGGTCATGTATCTCAATTAGTCTAGACAAACCTTATAATTTTTCCTTTAACTTTTGTCATCTTTCTTTTATTTTGCAATTCGCCAAAAAAGAAGTCATTAATGTGACATGACAATGATATTGATGTCAACACCCGTTTACATTTCGATATACACAAAGTAATAAAGATCAAGTTCCACAAGTATATATAAAAAGTACAAATATATTGATAATAGTAATTGTTTACATACAGACCTCATCCGTGCAAGGTTTGATAATATTTATAAACTTATACAAAATATCCAAAAATAAACTACATATTACCACTATCTTTGCCTCAAGACCTGCCCCGTTAATTCCCTGTGTCTACCGTGCCTTTGGATCTACTGGTTCCTGCTGGCACATTATCATTTATGAAAAAGAATAAGATTCTAAGAAATCATAGTAGCAACATACTATCGTTCATATAAAATGCGAAAAGTAGATATGATATGCACCAATTAATGAACAATATAATAACATGTATACATGGGATAGGTCTCAACCACCAGTACTATCCGTGTACCTTGGTTGGATTGTTACTCAACAACCAGGTATAGTGCCCTTCTCGGCAGACTGCCCCTTCTCGACAAACCATGTTGATTAATGAAAGTACAAATAATGGCATACACAATCATATGAACTATGGCATGATGTATGAAGGATATAGTCGCCACCTTAAACCTTTTTCACCTTGAAATGCGTGCCAACAACTCGGGCTTTCAACTCTGTCTTAAAATGGAAAATGTACAAGAATTAGATTAAAACACATTCATATACTATTTTAGGCACTTCCAAAGTGTTTTTGGTGATTATATGAGTTTATAGTGAAAAATTACCAAAATACCCCTAGGGACGGGGCCTAGCCCTACCCGATCTGACCGTACTTTTTCTGAAATGTTGACTTGGGCTATTCTAATATATTTTTGCCCAAGGAATCCTTTTGATGCCTCAAAATTACCAAATTCACTGTCAAAATACAACAATACCCTTGTAGCCCCTAACTTAGGGTTTTGGGGGCGTTTTGGTCATTTCGCTTTCTAGGGATTTTCTGGAAAAGTGTTCAACTATAACCCTACCTAATTTTCCCTCTTAAACCCAATGGAACCATCAATTTCATGAAAATCCAGCTCCTAGCCCATTTTATAGCTCTAGCCGAAACTTAGGATACTCTGAGAAAATTTGGAGTTTTTGAATTTTGACCTCAAATCCTTGCTCCTTCCAACTCCTAATTACTTAATTAACTACTTAATTGCATCCTAACCATGATTTAGACCAAATCTGGGTAGCATAATAGCTAGGGTTTATCATTACCTAAATCTACAATCCACAGCAAATAAACCATAAAACCACCGATTAAACCAACCACAGCAGCAGCAACAAGTATTTGAAGTTTAGGATGCTACCTTTGATTTCTTCTTAGTATTCTATCCTAGCCGAAACCCTAGCCTCCACAAACCTTAGGATTTTGCTTCCTAAACACCATAAATCATGTAGAAGAAAGGCTTAGGGGAAGGATTATACAAGTTAGGAACCAAATCACCAAAGGATTTAACTTACCTTTGCAACTTGCTCCTCCTTCTTTCTAAAATGTTTGAAGCTCTCTCTCTCTCTCTCTCGCTTGTGCTTGGTGACAGAAATGAGAAGAGAAGGGGAAGGGAAAGCTGATTTAAAAATATCCCATTTTCCGTTATTTTCTTTAATTACACAATAATCCGCAACTTTGACTTTTGGGGCATATGACTTATCTACATGTAACCTAATGTTATAAGCCCAATTAGTATCAAACTAATTCCTTCCCTCTCTTGTCAACCATATACACGTCTAGGGGTCAAGTTAGAGCCAAAATGGGCTGATATCAATCTACTCCATATTTATAATGTTGCCATAACAAACTTTTTCCATTTTCAGATTATTTGGCAAATTTTCTGCCCAAGTTTGAAAAATCATAACAAAATTTGTAGACATCGTATTAGAGTGATTCCAAATGCTATAAAACCCTTGTTGAGTCTAGTTTCAAGAAAAAATATAGCCTTTTGCCAATTGGAAGTACAAAAATCCCAAAATTTAAGTTTTTGAATGATGTTCCAAAAAAGAAACAGTTTTTATGGGCTAATTTCACAAATTCATAACTCTTTATATATAAATTTAAATGATTTATATGACCATCAAATTAAAGCTTAGGATGTCTACTTTTATTCTGAAAAATTTCAAAAAATTTTGTCATCATTGGTTCACCCAAAACCACTTGACAAACTCACTGCGTCACAGAAAATCTCATTGGAAGTATTGTTCATCTTTCTATTTCCATATTTAATTCTTATGGTCATAAATATTCACCATTTTATTGACTATCTTAAATAATCACAATACATTTTGATGAATAAAATTTGGGGTGTTACAATTGATATGAACCACATTATACGACTTAATTAAGGATGATCTAGCTAATAAAATATGATACAAAATAAAAACAAGGGTTAAGGTGTAAATTTAACAATGATGTTTTATGAAAGATGCATTTGGCACAATAAAATTTTAGAGGGTGCAAAATTACACACAAACAATTTAAATGGGGGTAAAAATAACTAGACCATCCAATGTTGCAAAACTTCAGTTACTTTATTCTTATGGGGCCCACAAAATTTGTTCTCCGTCTTCCATGTCATCTCTCTCATCCTCAAGCCACCCTCCTTTCTTCTTCTCTCTTTCTCTTTCTTCTCTCCCTCTTGCATGCTTATCCGCCGCCGACCGCTCACTCCAAGAAATTATTGTTTTTCTTTACACAGAATCAATCTCTCCCTGCCTTAGCTTATTAACAAAGGATTGGCATCGCCTTGCCAACTCCGGACGATATCTTTGAGCGTAGGTCTCACTTCTTCCTCACAGCTTCACATACTCCAAGGTGTTGCAGAGGACTGTGAACTCTACCATCGCCACCTTCGGTGCCACCTCGGACACCTTTACCATCATCCCCATCCTCCCCTTCCTTCCCTCCTTTGTCCCCTAGTTTAGATGATGTAAAGCATCAATGGAAGCTCTTGGTTTTACAAACCTAAAAACAAGAAATACTGATTAAGCATAGACACCAGAGAAATGTAGTTAGTGGTGAAAGAAAGCTACCTATTACCAAAAAAATAAACTACCTCATCAACCTATTGAACAAAGCAGTGAAAGCACTTTAGTTTAATGGACCCATATTGAAACCACGGATCCTTCATGATGTCTTCGATGGAATATCTCTTTTTGGGGCTATCACTAGCAATTTAGAGATCAAATTCTTTACTTCCAGTGAAATCTAATCAGGTAATACGTGCTAAGCTTTGAATGCTTTCTTGTAAATTCTCATCACATTCAAAGAAGTGAGTGGCCAGCGGCAGACATGTCTGTAAGAGGGAGAGAAGAAAGAGACAGAGAGTGGAAGAGGTAAGGGTGGCTTGTGGGTGAGAGAGATGACATGGAAGAGAGAGAACACACTTTGCGAGGCCCATAGGAATAAAGTTACGGAAGTTTTGCAATATTGGACGATTTTGTTATTTTTGCCCCCATTTAAATTGTTTGTGTGTAATTTTATGCCCTCTAAAATTTTATTGCACTAGGCGCACCTTTCATAAAACATCATTGTTAAATTTACACCTTTGCCTTAAAAACAATCATCAGACTTTGAATTATTCGCAAGCTGTTGATTACATTAGGGTGGCGTGTGTTTGACTTATAAATATTAATTATTAAATTCAACTTGTAAATATGTAGATTTGTTTTGTAAATACAAATTTTCTGAAACCTCTCTATATTAAAAAATTTTTTACAAGAAAGCTATGGATGATAGTTTGAAAAAATGGAGTATGCAATGTTCTCTCTTTTATTGATAGTCCATCAATCACCTCGTGCAAGTAAGAAATTCTATTTAGTTAGGGAAAATCCCTCAAAAAGAACTTTAAAATTAGTAAAAGACAAAAAGGTGATCTAAAATTGCATATTTATAAAAAAGTGCGAGTGCCTGAACTGGGATATTGAATTTAAGACAAAATGACGTGCGTAACCCTGGAAGTTTTTAAATTGAAAAACGTTGAGGGAGCCGTCATAAGAAAGGCGAAATTGTGTGAAAACGTGGTCGGGACTCTTCATCTTCTTCTGGCGTCGTCGGTGCCGTTGGTCGACCCTGGTTCCGTGGCGTTGAGAGAGGATAGTGCCAGTTGTTAGACCTCACATGTTTTGATGATAACAAAGAATGGTATGAAAAAGATTTGATAAACAAATAAGTTTTAACAAAGTAATAACAGGGCAAATTATCACTTGAACTAAGCACTGGAGTAATGAAGAAAGGCCAAGAGAAAAAGCTGAGAAACTTCATCACTGGCAAAATTTCTAAAGGATTACTCGAGTAAGTACTCGAGTAATGAGACAGAAACTTGAAATAACCAGAGTCAACCTTCAAGTAACCTGCCAATGTTACTCAAGTAAGTACTCGAGTAATAAGGTAAAAGACTTCCAGTTGCTCTCGGCCTGCCAACGTTACTCGAGTAGCTACTCGAGTAACCAGGTAAATCACTTGCAGTTGCTCTCGACCTGCCAATGTTACTCGAGTGAGTACTCAAGTAACTAGGTAAAAGACTTCCAGTTGCTCTCGGCCTGCCAACGTTACTCGAGTCCCCTGCTTCAAGAAATATGTTGCTCTCGGCATTTTCAGTCCTGTCAATGTTACTCGAGGAGCTACTCGAGTAACCTACTGTGGTAAGTAAAAGTTGAAGGTAATACTCGATTAAACTTGATATGCTTTTATCACACTTCACTCAAGGCACTACTCAAGTATACAGGTATTCAATTATTCTTTATAAAATATTTGAACTGGATTACTCGAGTCAGTAATCGAGTAATCTGCAGAGTTATTTACAAAGCACTTGAAGTATCTACCTGAGTAAGCTATGCAGAAAATTTATGTTTACTCGAGTAAGTACTCGAGTAACAAGGTAAGTAAACTTGATGTGCTCTCGGTCTTGTAATCCTGCCAACATTACTGGAGTAAAGCATCGAGTAACCTGAAGTTTATTTTAGAGATTACTCGAGTAGCCACTCGAGCAACCTATGAAGAAAATTATTCCATACTCGAGTAAGTATCCGAGTAAACAGGTATTTCCAAGGTTTGTAAATTTGTTTACTCCATGCACTACCCGAGTAATGTAATGTTCAGTTATTGACTTGCTGATTATCAAAATTTTCATGATGATACTCGAGTAAGTACTCGAGTAAACTTAATGAATACTCGAGTAACTACTCAAGCATGCAAGTCCAGAAATTCAGAAATCATTCCAACGTTCATTGATTTGTTTCCTATGTGATTAACCCTTCATTGTATTAGTATTCTTAGCATATCCGCAGACAAACAATGAAGAGATCTTACCAAATAAGGAAAGTCAAATGCAACGTTCAAACGCTACCTACCGCCACCTACCGCAAACGGATATTTTTCAAATACTGGAAAAGTCAACAGTGGCTGCACACACTCTAACAGGCGACAAGAAAATGTTCCAACGGTCATTACCAACACACATATATATATATAGGAACATCCAAACAGAGAAAAACAACAAGAACACACACACGAACGTATTATCAAGTTCACTACTCTGTTTTACACATACTTGTAATTCTGTACTTCAGTGATTCTTATTCACTCTGTGAGAGAGATATTTTATTCAAACTCAATATTTGTTATTGAGGTAACTTAAGGTTGTGGAACCTTGAGTTGGGATTGGATTACAACTTGTAAGGGGGAGCAAGTGTCCAGACGAAGGAACTTGCTTGTACTGAGGTGTCAAGAACCCACTGAATCTTGGAAGTTATAGTAAAACTCTCAGAAATATTATAAGGACTGGACGTAGGTCAAAGTGGTTGTGGCCGAACCAATATAACTCCCGGTATATACTTCGGTGATATTTCTCCTTACTCTTTACTGCATTATATTCACCGTCAAGTTTTCATATTTGCAATGAAATTTTTAGTATCACCCAATTCACCCCCTCTTGGGTGAAACGCTTGCTCTAACATTTGGTATCAGAGCGTAGGTCTTTTTGTTAAGGTGTAACAACCTAAGAAGGATCCAATGGCAAGCATGGGTGAAGGAATTCTTCCCGACAGAGCATCCATCACTAGACCTCCAGGTTTCAGTGGAGAACACTTTTCTTTCTGGAAAGCAAAGTTCAGAGTATTCGTGATGGCTACTGAATATGGGCTATGGGATGTGATTGAAAGTGGAAACTATCAACCTACAAAGATTGTAGACTCTCAGAAAATTCCCAAGACGCCAGTGGAATATGATGAGAATGACAAGAAACTTATCACTCTCAACAGCAAGGCAATTCTGATGATACAAAGTGCTTTGAGTCAAAGTGAATACTTCAGAATTTGCACACTTCCAACAGCAAAGCAAATGTGGGAAGCTCTAGAAATAGCTCATGAAGGAACTTCAGGAATAAAGGAGAATCGGATCTAATACCTTGGTCACTGAATTCGATCTACTTCGAATGAAATCAGGTGAATCAATATCTGAATTCAAACTTAGATATACTCTTCTTGTTAATCAACTTGCAGCACTTGGGAAAGTTTATGATCAACATACCCAAGTACGAAAGATTTTGAATATTCTTTCTAAAGAGTGGGAGGCCAAAGTCACTGCGATAGAAGAAGCAAAAGGAGAATCAATGAGATCAGTTGCTTCTCTATTTAGAAGTCTTTCTGAATATGAAAGTAAACTAAAGTTCAAACGGGAACTAGATGACATTGGTGACAAGAATAAGAGAGGCCTAGCACTAAAAGCAAAAGAAGAAAATCAAGATAAGGATGAGGAGTTTGACGATGATGAAATGGGTCTAATCATAAAACGATTTAGAAAGTTCTACAAGAAAGGTCAAGGATTCTAACACTTTCAAAAAGGAGGAACTAGCAGCAAAGATCATATCATTTGCTACGAATGTGGAAAACCAAGACATATCAAATCAGAATGTCCAGAACTGAATCAAAAGAGCAAAGAAAAGAGAAAAGGAAAATTCTTTATCAAAAAGAAGGCCTTTGTATCTGCTATATGGGGTGATAGTTCCTCTGACAAAGAAAGTGATGAAGAAGAAGTAGCCAATATATGTCTAGTTGCTTAAGAAGAAACAGAAGAAGAGGTAAATGATTCTGATCCTACCTATGATGAATTACTTTCTGAATATAATGTTTTACATTCTGAATTCATCAAAGTAGTTAAAGAATTAGTTGTTTTTAAAAAGAAAAACAAAGCTCTTGAAAGTGAACTTAAAGAAAGTTCAGAAAAAGATTGTGAAAATTGTTCTTCTTTGAAAAAGAAAAACACTGATCTCACAAAAACTCTTGAAAAATTTACTAAAGGAAGTGAGATGCTAAATGTGATTTTAAAAGCTCAACGATTTGTAAATGATCGATCTGGTATTGGATATGATCCAAAATCAGATAAAAGGAAAGGTAGAAAGAAAGCAGGAGGTAAGTCATATTTGAATTATTTCTAGCATTCTGTGCATACATCAAATCCTTTTGTGTCTTGTAATTACTATAATAGAAAAGGTCATTATACCTCTTCATGCATTCATAAGAAGAAAGGAATGATAGGAACCTACAAATGGGTACCTAAAGGAACATATGTTTCGAAAATTTCCTGTACTAACCCAAAAGGACCCAAAAAGAAGTGGGTACAAGACTTAATCGTATTTAATTGCAAATATGTCTCAAAGCATCCAAAAACAACAAGTGGTACATAGACAGTGGATGCTCTAGACATATGACCGGTGATTTCAAAAGTTTTACCAAATTGCAACCTAAAGAAGGTGGAAAGGTAAAATTTGGAGGAAATCAAACCGGAAGGATAACAGGAATTGGTGAAATCAAAAATGACAAAGGCATATAAGTCAAATACATATACTATGTCGAAGGATTATGCCACAACTTGCTGAGTGTGAGTCAAAGTGCAGACAAAAACAACTGCGTAATATTTGACTCAGAGGAATGTCTAATTATCAACAAGAATGACATACTACTTGATAAGAAGAATATCAAGGCTAAGCTCAGAGCAAAAAGGGAAGGTAATTGTTATACTCTAGATATTAGTAGAAATGAATCTGAAAATTGTTTTTTGAGTAATGCCGATGAAAGTTGGCTATGGCATAAGAGATTGGCTCATGTCAATATGCATCAATTAGGCAAACTACTCAAAAAGGATCTAGTTCTTGGATTACCCAAAGTAAATTTCAAAAATGACTTGATTTATGACGCATGTCAAAAGGGTAAACAAACTAAATCATCTTTCAAATTGAAAAATGAGATTTCAACAAATAGACCACTACAATTATTGCATATGGATTTAGTTGGCCCAGCAAGAGTAAAGAGTCTTAGTGGCAACTTATATTCATTGGTCATTGTTGATGACTTCTCCAGATTTACATGGGTTATTTTTCTATCATCAAAGGATGAAACCTTTGAAGAATTTATTGTTTTTGCCAAGAAAGTGCAAAATGAGAAAGGTATGTCCATTGCAGGTATTAGGACCGATCATGGTAGAGAATTTGAAAATCAAGCCTTTGAAGAATATTGTGATACTAATGGCATTGATCACAATTTCTCTGCTCCAAGGACACCTCAACAAAATGGAGTCATGGAACGTAAGAATAGAGTGCTCACTGAAATGGCTAGAGCAATGATAAATGAAAAGAATGTGTCTCAAGTTTTCTGGGCTGATGCTATGAGTACAGCATGCTATATTTCAAATAGAGCCTATATTAGAACAAAATTTGGAAAGACACCATACGAGTTGTATAAAGGAAGGAAGCCAAACATTGCTTATCTACACATCTTCGGTTATAAGTGTTTCATTCATAATAATGGTAAAGATAACTTAGGAAAATTTGATTCTAAAACTGATGAAGGAATTTTTCTAGGATATTCTAACCGAAGTAAAACATATAGAGTTTTCAATAAAAGAACATGTGTTGTTGAAGAATCAATTCATATTGTATTTGATGAATTTGAATCCTCTGACAAAACCATTGATGAAGAACAGGAAGTTGTTTTAAATCAAGAAAATGGTCAATCTACTTCTAAATCTCTTATTCCAGAAGTTGATGAAACCAAGGAAGAAGAGCAATCACTAGGACAACCTAGAGCCTGGAAATACAATAAAAGTCATCCCTTAAATCAAATCATAGGAGATGTGAATGAAGGGATAAAAACTAGAAATAGAATTTTCAATGAAGTAAGTTTTTCTGCATTCATTTCTGAGATTGAACCTTCTAACATTGATGAAGCCCTATCGGACAATGATTGGGTTATAGCAATGCAAGAAGAACTAAATCAATTTGAAAGAAATCAAGTTTGGGATTTGGTACCCCGACCCAAGGATCATCCGATCATTGGCACTAAATGGGTATTTAAGAACAAACTCGATGAATCTGCAATTATTGTCAGAAACAACGCAAGATTGGTGGCCAAAGGCTATAATCAAGAAGAAGGAATTAATTATGAGGAAACGTATGCTCCAGTAGCTAGATTGGAAGCTATACGTGTACTCTTAGCCTTTGCATGCATCAAAGGATTCAAACTCTATCAAATGGATGTAAAGAGTGCATTCCTAAATGGTTACATCATGGAAGAAGTGTAGGTAGAACAACCTCCAGGTTTTGAAGATGTACCTAAACCTGACCATGTTTTCAAACTCAAAAAGGCTTTATATGGTTTAAAACAAGCTCCTAGAGCATGGTATGAAAGACTCAGTAAATTTCTTATTGATCAAGGTTTTGTACGAGGAAAAGTTGATACAACACTCTTTACAAAACGAAAACGTGATGATATTTTAATTGTTAAAATATATGTTGAAGATATTGTTTTCGGTGCTACTAATGAATTTCTTTCTTGGTTTGCAAATCAAACAAAGAAAGAATGGAATCTTCATATCTCAAACAAAGTACTTGAAAGAGTTATTGAAGAAGTATGAAATGGATGAACCAAATGGAACGGACACGCCTATGAGCTCAACTACGTTGCTTGATGCTGATATCAAAGAGAAAGACTACAACATTACAAAATACAGAGGAATGATTGGATCATTACTCTATCTCACGGCAAGCAGACCGGACATCCAATTCAGTGTTGGCATATGTGAAAGATATCAATTAGCACTAAAGGAATCACATGCTGAAATTGTCAAACGAATCTTTAGATACCTTGCTGACACACCAGAATTGGGTCTGTGGTATCCCAAAGGAAGAAGTGAATATCTAGTTGCATATTTAGATTATGATCATGGAGGATACAAGATAGACAGAAAAAGCACCAGCGGACAAGGACAATTTCTTGGAGGATCTCTTGTATCATGGTTCAGCAAGAAACAAAATACAGTGTCTCTTTCGTTAACGGAAGCCGAATATGTTGCAGTCTCAAGTTGTTGTGCACAAGTGATATGGTTAAAACAACAACTACAAGATCTTGGTATTTATCTTAAAGAAATACCAATCTATTGTGACAATACCAGTATGATAAGCTTGGCAAAGAATCCAATTCAACATTCTAGAACCAAGCATATCGATGTCAAACATCACTTCATCAGAGATCATGTCCAAAAGAAAGATGTGAAAGTGATATTCATTCCTACTCATTTTCAACTAGCTGATATCTTCACCAAACCTCTTGCAAAAGATCAATTTCTATACATTAGAAGAGAATTGGGAATGGTAAATCCCAATGAATTGTAAGTTATTTCAGTTTCTCATAATGTTAGATAAATTTATTTGATAATGTTTTGATGATTACTAATTTAAGCATCGGAGTATGTAGAAACTTGTTTTGCAGGAAGATTGAAACTCTGTTTTGAGAAATAAAAATAGAGGTTATCAGAGGACACCATTACTGGAGTGCCAACTTCAAGTAATGACTAACAGTGCAGCATTACCCGAGGGACAACTTGAAGTAAAAGAGCACATTACTCGAGTAATGGGCTTCTAAAACTGGCAGTAAAGTCTCAAGTGTAATACCCCGAATTTTGAGAATCGAGGTTAGAGAATAAGCCTGAAAGAAGTGGACTGCTAAGCCCCATTTTAGCAAGATCTCAAATTGTGATTAAGGGTTAATGACTTCAAAAGTAGATGTGGTTAGTGATAAATAACCCTTTTGGAGAATATGATGTGATTTGGCACTCGAATGTGATTCATGTGTTGTGAGCAGCGCCGAAACCCTGTATTTGAGTTTAATTGTGGATTAACATCCAAATTGACTTAGAATAGAGGGAAGAATTGAATGTGAATTGTATTGACATGTTGAGATTGTTGTGAAAACATGTCAATGTGATGTGAATTTGATTGATTTGGTGTTTCCAATGGATTCCTTGTGAAAATTTATGTGGGAATGATGTTTGGTATGAAAATGGAACCATTGGAAGTAAAGATGCAAAATCTGAAATTCTGTCTAGTAAAACTCTATTCTGGGCAGTCAGGTTTTGTGAACGTTTTGAATGACCAAATGGTTTCAACAAATTCTGAAACTTTCCAGTCATAGAGTTCACATCCCAAGCTTCAATATGGACATATAATTTGTGCCATTTCGTTTTGGGAATTGGGAGATTTGACTATCCAAATTTTGAGGTCAAAAATAGACTCTGTTTTGGGGCAGTGATGAAATTTGTGTAATTCTGTAATTTTGTGGTGATTTTTGGTAATGGCTCATATTTTTCCTATAAAGAGGACTTAAATATATTTCATTTGGATTTGGTATCACCTCATTTTGATTTTTCTATAATTAGTTATGATTTTTCAAAATTAGGGCAAAAAATCTGCCAGAATTTCTGAAAAATCCGAAAATGGGAAATTAAAAATTATGACATCATCATATTGTAAGGTGACATCAGCATGATATTAGAAACCACTTTCCCATTTCTTCTTCAGCCATTTCCGATGGTTTTACACAAAAAGAGAGGGAGAGAGTGTTTTGAGAGTCTAGAGAGAGAAGGAGCAAGAACTCACAAGTAAGCTTGATTTCTCCGATGACTTAGCTCATAACCTGTGTAATCCTTCCTCTAAGCTTCTCTTCTACATGGATTAAGGTACTTTAAGCTTAATTTTTCTGTTTAAAAGGGGCTAGGGTTCAGCCATATTAAGTAAAAGCCATAAGGAGCTTGAGGTAACTTCCGAAACTTCAATCTTTGATTGTTCTGGCTGCTGTGGTTGATTTAACCGGTGAAATTTCACCGGATTGCTTTGTTTGTAAATTTGGAAAATGGGTTGGCCTAGGTGTTATGCTGCCCAAATTGATACTAAATGGTATTTCTAACCTAATGTAATGGTCAATAAAGTGGTTAGGAGTACAAAGGAATGCGTTTACGAAACCGAAACCGAAAAACCCCAATTTTTCCTGGGGAATTGAGAATTTTGGCCAAGCCTAGTTTGGAGGGGTTAGAGATGGATTTTCAATGATTTGATTATTCCATTGAGTTCAGGAGAGAAAATTAGGTGGGGTTACAGTTGGTCACTTTTTCGGAAAAGGCCGAAAAAGCATAATTACGAAAACGCCCCTGAAACCCTTAAAGTGGGGCTGCCAAGGGTAATTTTGTAATTGACATTGAATTTGATAATTCCAAGTTCAGAAATGGATTCCTTGGGTGGAAATATGTTAGAATATCCCATGTCAAAATTTTGGGAAAAGTACAGCCGGATCGGGTACGGCGAGGCCAGGCCGGGCCCCCGGAGGCATTTTAGTAAATTTTCAATATAGCTTCATATAACCCTCAGAAACAATATGGAAGTGTTTAAATAGTACATTTGACATTGTAGGATCGAATGTGAAGCCCCGAGTTGCTGGCACGCAAATCGATGAGAATAGACTGGAGGTAGGGGACTTACCTTACTTACATGTATTTGATATCTTTGCTTGTGTAGTGATGTATGTGATTGCTTTACTTGATTGTGTAGAGCATATTTGTATAAATGAAGCTCTGTTTTTGTTTTGCTGTGGCCACAGTTTTGTTACATGAAACATTGAGCATGCAGAAATGTCATTATGGGGCATGCATCTAGATAAAGCTAACATGTCATACACATAGCATCTATCATGCATGCATTATGGTATCTGTTTCCTACTGAGATTCTCTTGAATCTCACCCTCCCCTACCAACAATTTAGACAGGGTAAGTGGCTCATGGAGGGAGTTGCTAGGACTCCTTCGAGATAAGAGTTGGTAGTTGGTTACCAATGAGTTGTGAAGACTGTATATAACTCGGTTGAATATATGGTTATGAATTTGAGATGAGATTGTGTAATCCCCATTTGAAGAGTTGTAACGGGAAGTTGTGCCCTGTGTATCTTTAGCGAAGGTATGTACCCGGGATTGCCGGGATGATTATGTTGTGTACTCTGATATTTATATGAATGTGATTTATCTTCGCGTGGTAATTATACTCGAAATGTGAATATGAGACCAAGTTAATTAGATTTTAAAAGGTATTTTTGAAAACCCTATCTCAAGGATGGGATTTTAAATGAGTTTTGATTATTATTGGCATCTATTTCATTTTAATCGCGTATTTTGGATATAATTACGGAGGGGGTTACATCAAGTCACCTGAAATTTAAATCAAACGGTTCATTTGGTGAGAAATGAACAGTCAAAAGTAGAAAAGACAGGTTACCTGAGGGAAGCCTCGAGCAAACTTGAAGTTTGCTCGAGTAAGGCCTCGAGTGACTGCAGGTCCAGATCACAAATTTGATGAGAATCAACTCAAATCTGTTCTGAAATGGCTATTAAATGATTGAGGGAACATACATAGATAATTACAATATTATTCATGCTAGATACGCAATTTAAATGAATTTTTTTGGAAATTTTCTATATGATCACTCGAGTAGGGACTCGAGTAAACTTGATATTTACTTGAGTAAGGCCTTAAGTAACGTCGGGCTCTAGGTCTTTATCTGTCGCAAACTTGGTCATTTCCACAAAATCGCCTCGGGTAAATTACCCAATCCTCTCACAAAAAGTTTTCACAATCTCTTCCTTACTTGATTTCCGTCAAAACCCATCAAATCTTAGCTCCAAAAACTTCCTATTTTGTTCAGATTCACCTTGCCGTAACTCGCGACTTCTCACTCTGTTTTTCTAAGATTTCAAGTTTTCTCTAAATCAAAATGATTATAACCAAAAATCTTACTCCTACAGATTCTTTTGGATCCCCACAACTCTCTGACCCTCTTTCTTCTCGTCCCAGAAAGAGACGAAAACTCACACCTAGATCAAAAGCCAAAATCCAACCAAAACCTCAACCGAAACCAAAGGAGAAAGGTATTGTGATTAAAGAGCCAGTGGTCATAAGGGCTCAATCAAAGAAGAGCACCTCAACTGGGAGAGGCAAAAGCACCAAGTCTCCTTTTCCTTTACCTTCTGATTCTTCTACTCCCTCTTTTACTCCAAAACCCTCCAAAAAGCCAAGGTATGATGTGAATGTGGCTAAAGCAATGGCTGGGATTCTTGATCAACTAGAGAAGGGGCAATCCTCCAAGAAGTCAGAATTGCCAGAAGAGGAAATCACCAAACCTCCAAAGGGGTTCAATGTCAACAAATTGGAGGATTCTCAGAAGTACCTCACACAATTTTCAAGAAGAAAAGTCTACAAAACTCACAGTGTGGATCTCAAGGTACTTCAGGAGGTATTGAAGTATGACCTAAGTCCCTTTCTTGAACCTTTTATGCCTTGGCTGTCAATTAGACATCCTTTTTGCACAAAAGTAGTTACTCATTTTTACTGCAACCTTAAAATCCTAGATGAACCTAATAGGACTTCTGCAGAAGAAGAAATGACCACAACTGTTAGAAGCCAGAAAATCCTTATCTCACCCTCTAGGAACAATGTTTGGTTAGGAATAGAAAACCCTCCAGATGACATCTACTCCAAACTTGAACCAAACCAGATTTTCACTGTCCTTAGACCTGGTGATCTAGTGGGTCCTCTTAATTTTAACCCAAGTGACATGTGTGACCATCACAGGGTTTTTTGGTATATTTACTCTAGATCCCTTGTGAACAAAGCCAATAACTATACTCATTTCTCTGACCGGGACTATTGGTGGTTTGCTTCTCTACTCCTGAAGGAACAAAAAGACCTGGGAGAATACATTTTTTCTGAGATGAAGAGGTACAGAATATAGGGGAAAGCAACTACTCCTATGCCATATCCTCAGATTATTTCACTTATCCTGAAGAAAAACAAGATATGGTACTTGGAGAATAAAGAGCCTATTGAGAGGATCACTCCAATTGGAAGAAACCAGATTGGGAAGCTCAATATTGAAATTCCTCTCAAGGGTCCTTTAGAGTCTGGTCCTAAGAAGAAGAAGAAGACAGAGACTGAGACGAGTAAAATAGATGACACTCAGTCTTCTACTCCAGCTGCCACTACCTCTTCACCCTCCTTCCTCAATGCCACACTTCAACACTTCATGGAGAATATGCTAAGAGGATTTCATGTAGACATCGCCAACACCAATGCTGAGTTGATAACTCACATGAATGACAAGATGGCTGAGTTGGTTGAGAGGATGGACAAGCAGTGTGAGGAGTTGTTAGCTGAGTAGCGTGCCCAGGGTGAGACCCTGAAGTTGATTCTGGCAAGATTGGACTCTATGAGTCTTAGACCTTCTACTGGTCCATCATCTGCACCTGAGGCATTCTCACCTCTAGAGAACATCTCACTTCCAGAGAACATCCCTTCTGAGCTTCATCATACTGAGGTTGAGCCAACTATCCCTGATATATCCTTTCCCAAACCTCCAGTCTCTAGTCCACTTGAACCAAGACCCAGAGATATCCTATGCTCAGTGGATAATCCTGAAACCAATGAGACTATCCATATTACCATTGAGGATTCACCACCCAGAGCTCAGCCTGAACCCACACCTACACCTATTCCTTCCCCTACTCATACAGAGGAAATCTCTCCCTTATCATCTGGTCATCATTTTGCAGATACCACAGAAAAGGTTGAGACCACCACTATGATTGTCTATCAGCCCCCTCCAGTTCTTCCAAGAGATGACATTCATATCCCTCCACTCAATCTTCCAGCTCCTCTTCTTTTGACTCTTCTAGTTCAGATGGTCCTTTGGTTTTTCCTATAAAGCCTATTTCTATGGTCAAGCCTTCTAGTCCTCCACTTGATTGATGAAGAAAAAAAGGGGGAGAAGAGCTTGAGTGATTTTGCTTGAGTGATTTTGTGGTTAACTGAGTCATTTTGGGAATATGGATGTACATGGGATTTAGGGAGCTTTTTATACTTGTAATGCAATTTTTAAGTTCAATGCAAGCTTCTTTAAGTTTTAATTTCAATTTCAGTCCATTTAAGTTTTTAAGTTATAATAATTGTGGAACTAATGAGTTTATTATGTATGCAAGGTGAATATGTTATATTTTCAAAATTTTCCAAAACACTTTGAATTGACACTTAACAAGCTATTTCAAAAAGGTTCTCAAAATTACAATTTATTTCAAGAAGTGTTTATTTGAGAACTCAATTTCAAAAATTTTGTTCAAAATCACCAAGTTTTGTCATCATCAAAAAGGGGGAGAATGTTAGATCTCACATGTTTTGATGATAACAAAGAATGGTATGAAAAAGATTTGATAAACAAATAAGTTTTAACAAAGTAATAACAGGGCAAATTATCACTTGAAGTAAGCACTGGAGTAATGAAGAAAGGCCAAGAGAAAAAGCTGAGAAACTTCATCACTGGCAAAACTTCTAAAGGGTTACTCGAGTAAGTACTCGAGTAATGAGATAGAAACTTAAAGTAACCAAAGTCAACATTCAAGTAACTTGCCAAGGTTACTCGAGTAAGTACTCGAGTAATAAGGTAAAAGACTTCCAGTTGCTCTCGGCTTGCCAACGTTACTCGAGTAGCTACTCGAGTAACTAGGTAAATCACTTGCAGTTACTCTTGGCCTGCCAATGTTACTCGAGTGAGTACTCAAGTAACTAGGTAAAAGACTTCCAGTTGCTCTCGGCCTGCCAACGTTACTCAAGTCTGTACTTGAGTCCCCTGCTTCAAGAAATATGTTGCTCTCGGCATTTTCAATCCTGCCAATGTTACTCGAGGAGCTACTCGAGTAACCTACTGTGGTAAGCAAAACTTGAAGGTAATACTCGATTAAACTTGATATGCTTTTATCACACTTCACTCGAGGCACTACTCAAGTATACAGGTATTCAATTATTCTTTATAAAATATTTGAACTAGATTACTCGAGTCAGTAATCGAGTAATCTGCAGTGTTATTTACAAAGCACTTGAAGTATCTACCCGAGTAAGCTATGCAGAAAATTTATGTTTACTCGAGTAAGTACTCGAGTAACAAGGTAAGCAAACTTGATGTGCTCTCGGCCTTGTAATCCTGCCAACATTACTGGAGTGAAGCATCGAGTAACCTGAAGTTTATTTTAGAGATTATTCGAGTAGCCACTCGAGCAACCTATGAAGAAAATTGTTCCATACTCGAGTAAGTATCTGAGTAAACAGGTATTTCCAAGGTTTGTAAATTTGTTTACTCCATGCACTACCCGAGTAATGTAATGTTCAGTTATTGACTTGCTGATTATCAATATTTTCATGATGATACTTGAGTAAGTACTCGAGTAACTACTCGAGTATGCAAGTCCAGAAATTCAGAAATCATTCCAACGTTCATTGATTTGTTTCCTATGTGATTAACCCTTTATTGTATTAGTATTCTTAGCATATCCGCAGACAAACAATGAAGAGATCTTACCAAATAAGGAAAGTCAAATGCAACGTTCAAACGCTACCTACCTCCACCTACCGCAAACGGATATTTTTCAAATACTGGAAAAGTCAACAGTGGTTGCGCACACTCTATCGGGCGAGAAGAAAATGTTTCAACGGTCATTACCAACACATCTATATATATATGGGAACATCCAAACAGAGAAAAACAACAAGAACACACACACGAACGTATTATCAAGTTCACTACTCTGTTTTACACATATTTTTAATTCTGTACTTCAGTGATTCTTATTCACTCTGTGAGAGAGATATTTCATTCAAACTCAATATTTGTTATTGAGGTAACTTAAGGTTGTGGAACCTTGAGTTGGGATTGGATTACAACTTGTAAGGGGGAGCGAACGTCCAAGCGAAGGAACTTGCTTGTACTGAGGTGCCAAGAACCCATTGAATCTTGGAAGTTAGAGTGAAAATCTCAGAAATATTCTGAGGACTGGACGTAGGTCAAAGTGGTTGTGGCCGAACCAGTATAACTCCCGGTGTACACTTCGGTGATATTTCTCCGTACTCTTTACTACATTATATTCACCGTCAAGTATTCATATTTGCAACGAAATTTTTAGTATCACCCAATTCACCCCCCCCCCTCTTGGGTAAAATGCTTGCTCTAATAGCAGAGACACTGTAGGGCAAATTTGGTGTGGATTTGAGGAGGAGTGAAGGTGAGGAGAGGTTGTGGTGAAAGGCATTGGATAGTTGTAGAGGTACCGGTGTTCGGATGCGAATTTTAGCTTTGGTGTTGATATTCGGTAAGTGGTTGTGTTTAAAAATGTATTTCATTTTAACTTCTCCAGCTGATTAGAATGGCGGTTCAATGTGCATGGGTTAAAATAAGTTTTGAGAAATGTGGATAAAATGTAACGGTGACAAAACCTATGAACTCTATTGTGAGAATGTGAATGGGTTAAGATAAATTTAGGAAATGTGGATAAAACGTAATGAGGAAGGTTGTAAAATAAGTTGTGAAACTCTGTTGTTAAGAGAGGAAGTTTGAATTGTAACTTTTGAAATTTCTAAACCGTTAAAATAGCATATGAACGCGTCAATTGGTGAAATTGTGAGACGGTGTTGAGATGTAGGAAATTGTGATTTTATTGTTGTGAGAATGTTATACATACAGTTGCAAATGGCTTCAGTGAAGTTGTAAAACAAAACCTATTGAAACCCAAAGATAACCTACGAAAATTGAATGTTACAGGATGCAAAACTCAATTTTCCATTCACAACTCGAGTTCATATCATCACTGGAGGGTAACTGCCGAGTGATTAGCTTATAGGATGCAGAACTTGAGTTATGAATTAATAACTCGAGTTTACCAACACAGTCTTGCATTTTCACAACATCCCGTTAGACTTTCACAACTCGAGTTTGCCATTCACAACTCGAGTTCATATCATCACTGGAGGGTAACCGGTGAGTGATTAGCTTATAGGATGCAGAACTTGAGTTATGAATTGATAACTCGAGTCTACCAACACAGTCTTGCGTTTTCACAACATCATGTTAAACTTTCACAACTCGAGTTTGCCATTCACAACTCGAGTTCATATCATCACTGGAGGGTAACCGGCGAGTGATTAGCTTATAGGATGTAGAACTCGAGTTATGAATTGATAACTCAAGTTTACCAATACAGTCTTACATTTTCACAATATTCTATTAGACTTTCACAACTCGAGTTTGCCATTCACAACTTGAGTTCATATCATCACTGGAGGGTAACCGGCGAGTGATTAGCTTATAGGATGCAGAACTCGAGTTATGAATTGATAACTCGAGTTTACCAACACAGTCTTGCATTTTCACAACATCCCGTTAGAATTTCACAACTCGAGTTTGCCTTTCACTACTCGAGTTCATATCATCATTGGAGGGTAACCGACGAGTGATTAGCTTATAGGATGCAGAACTCGAGTTATGAATTGATAACTCGAGTTTACTAACACAGTCTTACATTTTCATGTCATCCCGTTAGACTTTCATAACTCGAGTTTGCCATTAAGAACTCGAGTTCATATCGTCACTGGAAGGTAACCGGCGAGTAATTAGATTATAGGATGCAGAACTTGAGTTAAGAATTGATAACTCGAGTTTACCAACACAGTCTTACATTTTCACGACATCCCGTTAGACTTTCACAACTCGAGTTCATATCGTCACTGGAGGGTAACTGGCGAGTGATTAGGCTTATAGGATGCAAAACTCGAGTTATGAATTGATAACTCAAGTTTACCAACACAGTCTTACATTTTCACGACATCCCGTTAGACTTTCACAACTCGAGTTTGCCATTCATAACTCGAGTTCATATCGTCACTAAAGGGTAGCTGGCGAGTGATTAGGCTAATAAGATGCAGAACTCGAGTTGTCCATTGATAACTCGAGTTTACCAACACAGTCTTACATTTTCACAACATCTTATTAGACTTTCACAACTCGAGTTTGCCATTTTCACAACATTGCAGGGTGATCATCCCACTTCTGGAGATAAGACCATATTCAATAATTCAATTTTCTTTGTAAAACAATTACTGAACAGAAAATTTACCAACCTTCCCATATGAAAATGTATGCATAATTTTAACTACCAATATCAGCAAAATCTGAATTATAACGTTTACCATTTTGGCAACCAAAGATTATCCAGGGTGAAGAAGCAACAACATCAGATGTCATAGGATCTAAATTTGTAGAAGAAAAAAGAGTCCAGTCTAAAGAATTTGAGTGGCTTTTCCTGCTAAAACCACTTAATCTGTAAGTATAGAAACACCAATAGTATTAAGGGTTATGCAATAAAAATATCAAGATAACATCACAAGTGAATAATAATTCAAAGTTTTTCGATTCAGACATCTTGAAAATTCATTGTAGTACAAGTGTTTTTCATATTGTATGAAAAATTCAGTTACTTTACCTAAATGACTGCCATCTCCTCTTAGAGCAAGCTACAGGAATATCACCAAGATCAGGAGCATGCTGCACAGATTCATAGCAAAAGTTTCTAAAGAGTAAATAAAAAGAATACTTGATTTAGCATTAATATAGTTAGGGCGGCTTTCTCCTAACTATAACATTCACATTACCTGATTTAGCATTAAAATTTCAAAAAAAAAAATAGCCTAATAGTGATCTCACCTTTAATTGATCACAGTGATTTGAAGTATTGTAAAGAGTAAATATAAAGAATACCTGCAATTTGTGCAAAGAATTCCTATTAAGCATATTTCATTGGTGCATATTGATTGGAACAAAAAGTTGAGAAAAATATTAACATTAAACCACAAAGAAATTGTGCTTATACTTTTCTGTTAATGCTTTCCCTCCCATTGTCTATGACTCATATGCAAGAATCTACAACAGTACTTCTAAGAGGATCCTGACAAACAGTTAAAGAAAGGTTTCACTTCCTCAACCTTGATCAAATAGAACAAAAACTTAATTATAACACCTCATATAAAAGGTCGATATCCAAATTAGTAATTTACTCCTTCATTTTAAAACGTGGATAATCAAGTATTTTTTCTAAAGTCAAAATTTTCAATTTATACATGAAAAGTAGCTAACTGGTTTCATGAGGAGAATATCATGTAACTACTCTCTGGAAAAAAAACTGTTATACAAACACAATAAGCAAAACTTAACTTCTGCAAGATGTTTGCTTTTACTCTGCCATTGTTAGACATCATCTTAGAGGATATATTGATATGCAGGCTCCCAAAGTAGGTTCAAAACTTTAGGAGTTTGACATGCGATTATCTTAATCTAATCATCTAGAGTTATTGCAGACATATACATGTACAGGCATGAGCGTACAGCATTAGCGCCCAAGGTTTTACGAACCGATTGCATCATTTTCCTCTGAATCGATTAACAGACTAATCAAAAGTGAAAATCTTTAAAACCAGTTCAATATATCTTGCATGCACTTCTAAAGAAACTAAAACAAAATGATCCAATCACTCAGCCGTGTGAGTGCGCTTGCGCATTCTCTTCTAGCCAACCAATCAACTCATAACAATTAATGTTCAACAAGAAACAACAGCTACCATAAAACAATCTAATCCTGATGGAAAAGAAATGATAACCTTTGCTAACAAAGAATAGCAAAGAAAGTTGGTTCAGCTTTATTATGATAACCTTTACTTATTTTGTGGGATCCTCTGTATATACGCTAAAAAACAGGGCTAAACAGAGGATGACGATGATAACTTATGAGACAGAACAAACAACAACGGACTAATAGTAAGTTTCTCTTCAGTTAACTTGAGGGCTATAGAAGTCGGAGGTCGAGTGGAGTCAACAGAAATGTTTGGGGATTGAGGGATTTAAAGCGTGGAGGGCTGCTTAATTAGAGTTATAATCAATCCACTCGAGTCCTTCTTCCCCTTTTTATTCCTGAATTTCCAGTTACCCTTTAATGATGATCTTCACTCGAGTTTTAATTGGTAAACTCGAGTTTAACCATGGATTGACAGCACCACCTAACTAGAGTGTGTTATTTACAACTCGAGTTCTGTGTATATTGACAGAATAACTCTCTGGTTACCCTCCAGTGATTGGGAAACCTCGAGTTTCTAATGGGCCAACTCGAGTCCACATGCGGATTGAACACAGGAACGCACTGGAGTGAGTTTTGTACAACTCGAGTTTGGTTCTACTAGACACCATCACCTTCGGTTACCCTATAGTGATCAGGATAACTCAAGTTTTTAGATTAGAAACTCGAGTCCATCCGTGGATTCATAACACTACCTCACTGTCATCTGTTCTTTACAACTCAAGTTCAATGCAACTTGAAACACGCACTATCTGGTTACCCTCTAGTGATGTTTATAACTTGAGTGATATATGGGCCAACTCGAGTCGTCATGGGAAGTAATACAAGTACGTACTAGAGTTAGCTTCTGAACACCTCGAGTTTGATGCGGCTTCACACCATCACTCTTCGGTTACCCTCCAGTGCTGAGCAAAACTCGAGTATAAATTTCATCAAACTCGAGTTTAATGTGTGCTTTAACAGGATCTTGTTTCTACATCATTAGATTAGATTGTTATCATATTCATAACAAGATCATACATTTTCCTTAGCAGAGAAAGTTTGAATAAATACTCGGTAGCATCAACAACTATGGCCCTGCTTTTCCCATCACGATCCAAACAGAAGATTATATTTCCAGAAATCTTTGAAATATAAATTGGGACATCAAGTGTTTTTATTAGCCATTATCTCCATTTGGAAGACAATATTTGATGTGATTTAAAGTTATGTAAATAAAAACACCATTGTCATTCCAGCCTCTACTTTTTACACGGATTGTCTCATGCAGGGTACATTGATGCACAAGCTTGTTGCTAGCGATGACAATGCCATATTTGCTGAGCAAGGCAACACGTTCCATATCATTATGCCAAACAACATACTTCACAAAGGGTATCTGAATATCACCAAGAACTATCCTCTGCTGAAGATCAAATATAACCACCTCATTAATCTTGAGTTTAATGTGTACTTACATTGGGTTACATGAACACAGATCTTTTTGGTAGCATAGTTGCTGTGGTCAAGTATGTTTTAGAAGGTCATGATAGTAGAGTCAAATGGGTTGCATTCTCATACCATTTTACAACCTTCCCATCACAACCACAACAATTGGAAAAATTTATCTCCCTACAGTTAAATAAGGTCTCACAACTTATGGAGAATCATTCACAAGTTTTGCATAAGGATTCACAAGTTCTTCTATGAATTTCACAATTTCCTCACCTAAATTGACCTCTACACATATTTACCAACATTTCATTAGGTTTTCACAAACTCCGATAATGTTTTCACAGGATAACATTCGATTTTTGCAGGTTATCATTGGGTTTTCATAGGTTTTGTTTCACAACTTCACTGAAGTCATTCGCAATTGTATGTATAACATTCTCACAACAATAAAATCACAATTTCCTATCTCAGCACCGTGTCACAACTTCACCAATTGACGAGAATGGTTTTGCTTCAGCTCGACCACGCGGAGGAAGAACATTGTCGACTCAATAAAATACATACCTCACTCCTGTTTGTCTCGCCTCCCACTTGCGTTCCCGCGCTGACGCTCACCTTATATCGCATCATCTTCTTCTTTTGTCACCAACTTCTTTTATTTCATCAGAGGGCCAAATCTGTCATTTTACCTCCAATTCTAATATTCCAGTTCAAGCACTCGCACTGATATGGAATATGCAATTTCGGAGTACCTTTATGTCTTTTACTACTTTTAAAGTTCTTTTTGAGGGATTTTCCCATTTAGTTATTCTAAAACAATTAATTAGTTAAAATTGGTTAATCTCATTAAAGATATATGTCTTAAATTTGATCTTTCTTTTTCCCAAAAACACCCTCAAGCGCTGAAGGTCATTGAATTAATATACTTTTTACCCACATTATAGATAAAAGGTGTTTTGCATTAAAAATTTAATGATTTAAATAATTTATAGAGAAATTTATATTAAAGAATAAAGCAAATAATCTAGAAGGACCTTGACAAAAAAGGGCCAAAGGGAGTAATATTCAAAGCTATTTATCTCTTTCACTGCAAATATACAATTCATTAGATCATGCAAAGCTAATTTTAATAAAGAGCCAATCATTTGACTATTTATGAAAGCTAAGCCACATAATAATAAAATGGGAAAAATTAATCTCTAAGTCCTTAAGATTTCTTCGAGTTTTGCATCAAGTCCCACATTTTTTTTATTAGTCCTTTACTCTATTAGATTTGTTAATCCTTTATGTATTAAAACTGTTAAATAAGATAGTAGTCTATCCATAGCCTATATGGACCCTCTTGTGCCTAATGAGATCCCACTTTTTAACATTTACCCATTAGTTTAATATATCATAGTCGACATTTAACATATTTTTTAACACCGTCAGTTCTTATATAACGGTTTTATATATAAAGGATTAACGGATCTAATAGAGTAAAGACCCAATAACAAGAAAAAAAAATAGGAACCAAATTCAAAACTCAATCACTCTAACATGGTTCATTGGCGTAGTAGGCACGTTGTCACTTGTCATAATGCAATTTTGTGAATCAAATTTTATCAGTGAAAGTAAACATTTGAACTTAAGAGAAGAAGGAAAGTATAAAATTAAGACAAATCATATTATAAATTGAGCATCGTTTATAACTACATCGATATCTTTAGCTTGACCAATAATACTTCTTGTGTGTCCGGCCGGTCCATTTTGGTGGATGTATTACATTATTTTATGAATAAAAAGTTTATTTTGCTTCATTTGATGCACTCCTTGTGCCGCCTGCTGTAATAATAAAATGCTATGAGCCTTAGCTGAATTATTGATGCAAAACTTTCTTTGCTCTGTCCGGGTCATTACAAAATGCTATTGGCTACGTTCATCCACTATCAATAAAAAACAATACAAGATAGCGGTTAATACTACCATTTGTTGCATTCGTAAAGGTCATGGAACAAACAATTACTAAATGGTCATGCTTTGACTTGTGCCAAATGAGGCGAGTAATACAAATATTTGAGTTTTAATGATACAGACAAAACGTCTTTTATTATACATGCATTTGAATAATGTAAACTACTGAGTCCTTGAAATATATTTCTATTTTTTTTACTATTTTTTAAAAAATAATTATATGAATTATTTTTTTACATAAAAATGTTTTAATCATTGACCATTTCCCAAAACTCCGACCTACCCAATGGCGCGGAGCCACAGTTGGGGGATGTACCCCACCCAAAATTAGGGAATTTTACAACTTTGCACTCCCTGCTCTTTGAAATTTTAAAGGTCCATGAGAAAATATTTATGTTCATTTTTAAAAAAAAAAAATATGTGATATTTTTAACTCAAATCTTATACATTCAAAATCAAAATTTGGAACCCATTAGACTCAATAAGAAAATCTTGTGACTGAATTCAGCAACAATAACAAATTAAAGTTAATTTATAAGATTTGCTCTCAAATTCAAAAAAAAATAGAATTTTATCAACTAATTGAGATAACATATGAAGAGACTATGTACAGAAAAACATATAAACCTTTTCAAATGAAGTATGTCGATCTCAGTCATAAAATAAGACTTATTTTTTCGCTATTTAAATTTCTAATGCGAGAATTCAAAGACAATACAGTTGCCTCTCAAGCTACACATGGTCACCTAATCCAAAATATAAAATAGTGAGAGTAATGCTTTGTAAATGTATCCACACGATCCTACTAATACAGAGCACAAGTGTGCTTCTCCATACAAAAAGCACTCGAAATAGCCTACTATTTCTCAACCATGTCCCTTCACTTACTTATTTTCTTTACTCTCATTTTTCATTCTTGCAAATCTGCTTTATCACTGGGCAACGAAACTGATCGTTTGTCTTTAATCCAATTCAAGGAATCAATATCAAGTGATCCATATCATATCTTGGACTCTTGGAATTCATCCACACACTTCTGCAATTGGCATGGTGTCTCTTGCGGCCACAAGCATCAAAGAGTTACACAATTGGTGTTAAAAGGATACAAATTGGCTGGTCCAATATCACCTTTAATTGGTAATCTCTCCTTCATAAGACTCATCGTTCTTAACAACAATCAATTCCATGGAGAGATACCACAAGAGTTGGGGCTTTTGTTCAAACTACAGGTGCTTGCTATCGAAAATAATACATTGACGGGAGAATTTCCTATCAACGTCACAAGGTGCTCTAACCTCAAGCTCTTATCACTTGGAGGGAATTATCTCATTGGCAAAATACCAATGGAGATTGGCTCTCTCCATAAACTTGAAGGTTTGTATCTACTTGTAAACAATTTCACTGCACAAACCCCAACTTCCTTGTGGAATCTTACTTCTCTTAGGATTCTTTCTTTGGATACTAATAACTTGGAGGGGAATATACATGAAGATATTGGTCGTCTTGAAAAATTGGAAATATTTAATGTAGGTCTCAACAAGCTTTCAGGTGCAATTCCTTATTGTTAGAACCGGCTGACACCCAAGAGGGGGGTGAATTGGGTGTAAGATAAAAACTTAAGAACTTTAAAAATCTTTTTACATTTTAGAGGAAACAATAAATCATAAATCACAGTTAGATATTTAAATGATATATGCTAGCAGTATAAGAGCTTAGGGAAGAGAATATGCAAACTGTGATTTATCCTGGTTCGGTCCAATCCACGATGACCTACGTCTAGTCCCCAAGCTCCTCCTGAGATTTTCAATCCACTATTTTCTTGTTTAATCCAGGCACAAGAAAAGCCTTTACAAAGTTCTCACCAAGATACTCCCCCTTACAACATGTCTTACGAGCAGAGCAATCCCGAAGACCTTTCCCTCCTTCTTACCTGTGCAAGTCTAACGAGCAGTAACGTTCTCTTCTGCTTACACCACTGTAAGTCTTACGAGCAGCAACGTTCTCTACTGCTTGCACCTTGTAAGTCTTACGAGTAGAAAGTTTTACCGGCGATTCTCTCTATACTTGCCCGTAAGGAAATCAACCCACTCAAGGTCCCTCTACCTTGAGATCAATTCAGAAATACAATAGAAAGGATTTACAAACTCTCTCACAGAGTGGATATGATGGACACTGAAGTACAATACAAAAACTCTCTCTCAAATATACATGATGTGGAAAATAGATAAGAACAGAGAGTATTCGGGTAGAAGTGGATGATTCATAATCTTATCATGTTCTGTGTTGTTGTTGTCTGCTTGAATCTTCTGTATTTATAGTTGAGTAGGATATGACCGTTGTGAGTATTTCAACTTATCCGTTGAGTCCGTTGCTTCGTTCGTCCGTTGCTTGAATTTGAAAACTAGCCGTTACGAACGTTTGACGCTCCGCTTCCGTAAAGTCAGCTTTTGACTCTTTACATCATATCTTCATTGTATTCCTGGAGAAATACATTAAACACTAATACAATGAAGTGTTAGAGTGATTAGAAACAAGAAGAATGAGTTATATGATCATTCCATTGATTTCCAGATTTTTCGGGACGCTGTTCTGTTTTTCTGGGAAGCATTACTCGAGTGCTTACTCGAGTAAATATCAAGTTTCTTCACAGGTTACTCGAGTGGCTACTCGAGTGGCCTTCCATTTTCTGCATAGCTTACTCGGGTAGTAACTTGAAGTTCTCTTCTAAATAATTCTGCGTACCCGGGTAGTAACTTGAAGTTCGACTTGAGGTTTGGGTAGTAACTTGAAGTTCAACTTGAAGTTTGGATAGTAACTTGAAGTTCAACTTGAAGTTTGGGCAGTAACTTGAAGTTCTCTTTAAGTTTCTGTCTCTTTACTCGAGTACGGACTCGAGTAACGTTGGCAGGCCGAGAGCAACTGGAAGTTTTCTATGTGATTACTCGAGTACCTACTCGAGTAATGTTGGCAGGCCGAGAGGAACTGGAAGTCTTTTACATGGTTACTCGAGTACTTACTCGAGTAACATTGGCAGGCCGAGAGCAACTCCAAGTGATTTACCTGGTTACTCGAGTAGCTACTCGAGTAAAGTCTTTTGTTATCAACTAGTTACTCGAGTGGTGCCTTCAAGTGAATTCTTGATTTTGACTCGAAACATGGCAAATTATATATCATCGGAAAGCCCTCATTATCTACATTCCAATGCAACAAGAATCAACTCCAAACTCGTTGTATACAGAAAGTTATGATCCAAAGAGTATCTACTGTTCTTAGACAATCCTGAAATCACGAGCAGCAACTTCCAGAAGTCATAGCTCTTAGGATATAGCTTCAAATGTAAAAAATGACCTATCCATGGAAAGTTCTTTGAGTCTTCTTTCATATGGCACTAGTTTCGTCTCAATCCGATATGTATTTTGAGAGTTATGTCCAAAATACCAAAACTGTCCAGGAATATGACGCTGATTCATTTGTCAACTTTCGAGGCTTATATCTCTCTCATCTAACCTCATTTTAATGTGATCTTGGTGTCAAAATTTCATGTTGGAAGTCTTGTTTCCAATGCCACCAGTTTTAGTTCGATCCGACATGTGGTTGGAGAGATATCATCAAAATACCGAACCTCTATTCTGCCACGAGAAAACAGAGTGCCATTTACTTCAACCACATGTCGGATCGAACTAAAAACTATTTTTGTTTTTTAGTTTTTAAAAACAACTTTTTTTTTGGGTTTAGAAACAATTTTTTGAAAATAGTTTATCAAACAGATTTTATTGTTTTATTATTTTTAAAAATAAAAAACAGTTTTTAAAAACAAAATCAAACAACCCCTTAGTTTTTTTTCATTTTTCAAAATACTCATACTGAGCTGACATTTTAATTTTAACACATAATACTTCGTGAAATCCTTATTATAAGTATTTAATAATAATTTTATATAAATCAATAAATTTATTCAAAACAGTTTATTTCTTTCGATATTTTCCATTCTATTCCCTACAATAATTTGTAAAAGTCCAAAAACTCGAGATTAATTAAGAGAGAACACTAGAGATTCGTAGTATATAATGTTATCCTACCGCTCATTTAACAAGATAAAGTTGTCCTACCACACCTGAGGGCTTCGCATGGAAACTAGAGATTAGAGTGACTCCAAACAACTTTGTAAATATAATTTACGATCATTTATTCATTTTTGGGATCTTATAATTTAAAGGTTGAAGGTGTATCCAGCACCTTAAAATATTTTTCAAGTGTATCCTGTAATATCCGAAATTGTGGGTTTAGAATATAAAGAATTGGTCCGAATTAAATAAACCAATAAATCCAGTTAAGTTAAATGTCTTAAGTATATTAAGAGAAAAATGCTTAAGATAATTACAAAAATTATTTAAGGGCCTAGATATATTGAGAAAATAATTATGGGGAGTTAGTGAAATTTTAAAGAGGCTTAGTTCCTTAGAAATGGCCAAAATAATTTTAAAGTTAATTTTGGAATTTAAACGCTTAAATTCCTAAAAATTTGAGGAAAAATAGTTAAAGATCATAATTTGATTTGAAAATTTTAGGAAAATTATTTCAAGGCTTTATGAAACTAATTAAGGAAGAAAAACCCTTAAAAATTATTATTAATTTATGGAATTAGATAATGAGCCAATATTGATTCTGAAATTGAGAAAAGTTAGTAACTTTATTATTTGGACCCGAAAATTGGAATTGGGTTAAAGATAAGTCAAATTATAGAACCTAAGAAATTTAAGGAATTGTTAATTAGACAAAATAGGAAATTTAGAGCATAATATGTGAGGGTAATAGGATAAAAATACACATATATATATATATATATATATAAACACACTCTTGGGTAAAACAATACCCAAATCACACACCCATTCACATGCACACCATCAGCTCTTCCTCACTCTCAATTCAGTCAGCCCAAAAACTCAACCCAATATCCACTTAAACAACAAATAAAACACTCCCTCCCACTCTCATTTTATCATTCCATACCGCCAAAACAAGAGAAAGGAGAGAGAGATAGAGCTCGAGAGAGTTGGGAGGAAAAGGGAGAGGCCGAAGGTGAAGAACTGATCGGAGAGTAGGAAGAAGAGGTTGATCACCATATGCAAGTTTGGAATCTTATGGAGGTGCGTCCCCAACACCTAATTCAAGCTTTTTCCATTTTATTTGAAATTGTTCTTGGGTGTTTTGGTGGCTGGAAGTGAGAGAGATTGCCGGAAAAGATCACTGTCACTGAATAGGACTAAAATATAGTCTTGTATGTCGGTTTTTAGGAGGAATTTACGGGGTTCTTTGGTTCAGTTTGGATGTCACCAAAACAGAGCATGAGAGTAGGAGTTCATAGAGCCAAAATTTTTGAGGTTTAAAGTCCAAATATAAGGATGCATGTCTCATTTACCTTCTTGTCCTTATGGCCAAAAAACATAGCTAAACATGCATGCAGGAAGTTGCAAGAGCTAGGAAATGATTTTTTAGTGGAATTGCTTCAGTTTATTTTGAGGTTTTGAGAGTTTAAAATGTGTATTAGATGATAGAATCAAGGAGAGTTCGATTTACAATGAAAATGGTGGTGTTCTTGAGAGTTTAAGCCAAAGTGTCAAATCTGTAATCTTTAGGGAGTCAGTCAACGTCGAGCACTATTTTGATCAGGAAAATCATGTCCATTGTCTATGAATTTTGGGAAAGAAATAGCAAACATCCAAAAATTTAAAATGTGTCCTAGAACATGTCAATTGGGTATCTTGAACAAAAGTTATATTTTTGGAACCAATATTTCATTAAATACTGTTCCTTTTAGCAAATCCATAGCCATGACTCATTTTCAGCTCCTCATCCATTTTATTGTTCATAAGCCATCTGGAAGGTACTTCATGCTCTTAAGAAGCCAAAGCTTGGATAAGTAACTCATTGGGCTATGAGCCAAGTCCACAAGAGAGATAACTGAGCGGGATTTCAAAACCAAACACCCCACCATATTGAAATTCAAATTCAAATTCCTTTTCAACATGTGTTCTGTGTCAAACCCCTTAACATTTTGATTTTCCCAGAGTAATAAATACATAGTTCAGAGGGCAAACAGAAAAATAGCGAAAATATACTGATGATTAGTACTGGTTTATATTACAGGAAATCCCTATAGAGTTTGAAAAATATATACAGAGTTCAAAAGAAATAAAATTATAGCTAAGGATAATCAACTACACTCCCGCTTGAACCGGATCGTCAGTTGCCGGTAATTACGATTTTGCTCTTAGAGCTGCTACTTTCTTCTGGAATATTTTTAAATATTGAAAAAGGGTAAGATTCGAGTGAACCTCAGTAGTAACATGCAATTAGTCATATAAAATGTGACAGATAAACATGTTATGCACCATGTAATGAAATATAATAATAACAAAAACTTTACGGCATGTGTACATGAGTCAGGGATACTTCTCCACTATCTATAAACCTCGGTTGGGTTATTGCTGCAACCAGGTAAATGTGCCTCATTGCACAATTGCCCTACTCGGCAAAACAGTGTTCATCATACATATTGTAACCCCCCGTCCTCACCAAGGCCGTGATTAATGTTTAAACACGTTTTATAATTGAATAAGAGATCAAGGATAATCAAAAACTTTTTACAAAACTTGAACAACAAGATCTCCATTCATTTTGAAGTAAACATAATTGGCATGTTCGTTTTGTCACATATACAATATCAGAGTGCTAACAAAATTCTCGACATTCACCCGGGATAATATCATTAATCCAAGAGTTTTACAAGGCATCGTTGCCCATCTCAGTTTCCCATACTGGGGATTACACAATAACTACAAGTCTATGGTCAATCCAATATATACATACAATTGTCCAAATGATAACCAAAAACCAAAAATAACTAGAACCACCACTAGCAATTCTAGTCGCCCTTGCTCACTTGCTTGCCTCTCGATCCACTTGCCCTGTCTAAAAATGTTATTTGGAAAGAGTGAGAGTCAAAAGAATCTCAGTAGCAACAATTTACATATATGATACATAATTAAACAAAGCAGGTAAGCATATATCACAATACAGCATAATAGTATTCAAGGTCGGGCACAGCGCCACGTCCCCTCAACAATATTCAAGGCCGGGTTAACCGCCACATCCCCTCGCTCATTCAATGATTAATACAAACAAGAAATGCATTATACATGATATAGGATAAAGTGTCACTACCTTGTTCTTTCCGTCCTTGTTCAGGCGTAGGCCTTCTACGTTCTGGGCAAATATCAAACCCTATAGTCATAATTAAACATGACACGTTATCACTTATTCCAATACTCAAATGACTTCAAAACACTTAGTTTTGGTTATCATTAAAGTCCCTTAAGTAGTTATGAAAGTCTCTAACAATCGCCTAAAAGGATTGGAAAGTACTAGGTTGGAAACCAATTTTTAAAATCACAAGATGCTGAAAATAAGATTTGGCTGTAGCCAAGAAACCTCAGGCTATGGCCAAAATTAGCACAAAATGTTTCTAGCTGAAGCCAAGAATTTCTAGCTGCGGCCAACAACTGCCCAGAAAGTTTTGGGCTGCAGCCAAGGAAACTTTCAAAAATCATAAGTAATTCTAGAAAAATTGAAATTAGGTGATCCTAAAGCCCATTGAAAGCTATTTAAGTCCTATTTACTATAAAAATATGGACCATTACCAAAAATCACCACACAAATACAGAATTCAAGAGATGTCCACACTACTCCAGAATTGATCCAAGATTTAACATCAAACTTTGGACAATCATAACTCCTAGCTCACAAATCGAAATGACATGAATTATACGTCCATTTTGAATCTTGTCATGTTAAGTTTAAGACTGCAAAGTTTCACAATTTTTCAACACCATGTGCTATTTTAAAATGTCCATGTAAGACCATTGCCAGTACAAAGTTTTTCACTAACCAAAACTTGCCACTTTTAAAACTAAGTTCCCAATGGTTCACAATTCATATCCAACACTACTCCCACACAATTTTCCGCAAAGAAAACAATGGAAACATCAAAACAACCAAATTCTCATTCCATCTATATGTTCTGTTCTTGGCATATATTCAACAAAAATCCCAAATTTGTCAAACTTGGCATTTAAGCTTCAATCAAATTCTATCTATCCAAGATACATCTCAAAACATTATATCCATGACAACAACAACTCAAACACCACAAGACCCTAATTTTTTAAAATAGGGCTAAAGTCCCAGAAATTCCAACTTAACCAAATGACCACAAAACTTATATCAAAATGCTCAACTCACTCACCTCTTTAACTTTCTCCAAAAGAGTTCTTTGATTCTCCAAACTCTATATCTCCTTGAGAGTTCAAATCACAACCAATGGTAAATCTACAACCATAGAATTGAAGCTCTCAATGTAAGGAGCAAGATTGAAGAAGGGAGTTTTTCCATTAGAGGTTATTAAGAGGGTCAAATGGCAAGAACTTACCTTGGTAGTTCCTCTTTCTTCTGTAGAAATGAAAACCGAAAATGGAGAGAGAGAAGTGAGAGATGAGAGTGATGAAAGTGTGAAGATGAAGAAGAAATAAAGCCACTCCCAAGCCCATGCTTGCTTTAGCGAAAATGAAGGGGAAGAGGGAAGGAAAAAATGATAGAATATTGTTGCATTGACTTTTCTACCAACTCTCTTATTCTCTTAAGTTGCCACTTGTCCCATTTTCATTGGTTCTCATAAAGTAAGTAACTACTTAGTTACTCTAACCACTCCATTAGCCATTTAGTTACACTTCTCATTTTTCTCTTAGTTAGTAATTATTTTCTCCATTAATCACTAACTAATCAACCAATAATTTCCATTCTTTCCATTTTTCCAGTGATTATGGCATATTAACTTAAATTGCCACATAACACATAATTAAATTCTTTTCCTCTTCTTCATGCGCCATTTACCCCTATTTTAGCCAAAATAATTATTTCATCACATAACTTTGCTAAAATACAAGGTGTTGGGCATTTCCAATAATAATTCATGCCTCAATAACTTTAATTCATAATTACATTCTCGATAATTATTATTAGCCCTTAATCAAAATTTGGGGCATTACGCATATCACATAAGATAGCTTAAAGAAAGAATATAAATATTCACATGATGTATGAAAGATAGAGTTACTATCTGAGTCCTTTTTCAGTTCCAATATCCGTCATATATTCTTGTTTTGGCTCGAGCTATTTGCAATTCCTATAAAAATTAGAGGTACAAGTAACAAATTATTACTTGTACTATTACTGCCTTTAAATCAAATTTTGTTTGTTATCCATCACAGTTCCAACAATTTCTGCACAGTACAATTCTGCACAGTGCAGTTTTATTGTTTTCCAAAAACTAACAGATTTTCAATCAACTTTAAAAATTCATAACTTATTCTAGAAAATTTTAAATTCACTGGTTCCAAAGCCTAAGTGAAGCTCTTTATGTGTATTTTTACAAAACAAAATACTTAATTTTGCCAAATTTAACCACATTCTTCCTAGAAATTAGCCAAACTCCCATATTCCCATATTGCATTCCAGAAACAGAGATCAACTTTGAAAAATCATATCTTTTAATCTACTAATCCGAAAATTATGTTCTACCATCAAATTAAAGCTCTAAATGTCTACTTTAAATCAGAAAAGTTTCATAATATTTTTGTCAAGGTTTAGTTTTCCAAAATTTTGCCACAACCAATATGACTTCCAGAAACATAATCTGATTGCAACTAAACTTCAAAAATACATATATCTTAATATACTGATCTAAATAACACCCATTATATATTAATTTAAATCTTATTACATATACTTTTGTTTTGGAAATTTGTTAGAACAGGCTGACACCCAAGGGGGTGAATTGGGTGTAAGATAAAAACTTAAGAACTTTGGGGAACTTTTTGTATCTTAACGAAAAACAGTAAGTATGAAACTAATGAATCATAAATCAACAGTTAGATAAAATAATATATGCTGGAAAGATAAGAGCTTAGGAAGAGAATATGCAAACTGTGATTTATCCAGTTCGGTCCAATATGTGATGGCTTACGTCCAATTCCCAGACTCCTCCTGAGATTTTCAAATCCACTATCTTCTTGTTTAATCCGGGCACAAGAAAAGCCTTTACAAACCTACAAGTTTAGTCAGGCACTTGTGAAGCCTTTAACAAATCTCTCACCAAGATACTCCCCCTTACAGTAAGTATTACGAGAAGAGCAATCCAGAAGACCTTTCTCTCTTGCTTACTCGTGCAAGTCTTATGAGCAGCAACATTCTCTCCTTCTTACACCTCTATAAGTCTTACGAGCAACAACGTTCTCTACTTCTTGCACCTTATAAGTCTTATAAGTAGAAAGTCTTACCGGCAATTCTCTCTACAGCTTCCCCTGTAAGGAAATCAACCCACTCAAGGTCCCTCTACCTTGAGATCAATTCAAAAATATAGTTGAAAGTGTTTACAAACTCTCTTACAAAGTAGATATAATGCTCACTAAAGTACAATACAAATAACTCTCTCTCAAATATACAGGATATAAAAAATAGATAAGAACAGAGAGTAGTTGGATTAGACTAGATGACTCAAGATATAAGCATGTTTGTGTCATTGTGTTCTCGTTGTTGTTTTTCTTCATTGAATGTTCCCATATTTATATGTGAGTTGAAATAGCCATTGGAAGCATTTCAACCTGTCCGTTAGAGTGGCGTAGCTTCGTTTGACCGTTCTTCAATTTTCAAAAACTAGCTGTTGCGGTTGGTGAACGCTCCGCTTCCGTAAAGTCAACTTTTGTCTCTATGCATCATCTCTTCATTGTATTGCTGAAGAAATACATTAAATACTAATACAATGAAGTGTAAGAATGATTGGAAGCAAGAAGAGTGAGTTTCATAATTAATCCCATTATTTTTGAGAGCTTCAATATGTTGTTCTGTTTTCCTGGGAAGCATTACTCGAGTAAGCCTTGGTCATTACTCGAGTGATCCCTCGAGTAATCCTCTTCAAAATCTAGCCGAGAACTACTAGATGATTTCTTCTCTGGTTACTCGAGTAATCCCTCGAGTAAGCTTTCAAATAATGATGTAGATTACTCGAGTAATCCCTTCGAGTAATTATATACAATTTGTGATAGTGAGCTTTCTGGAAAAATTTCTCACACATTACTTAAGTGGTCCCTCGAATAATATTTTAAATAACTTTGCATATCACTCGAGTAGCCACTTCAAGTGATCTCTTTATTTTGATTCAAAACATGGCAAATTATATATCATCAGAAAGCTTTCATCGTCTACATTCCAATGCAACATGAATCAGCTCTAAACTCGTTGTATACAGAAAGTTATGATCTAAAGAGTATCTACTATTCTTAGACAATCTTTGAAATCACGAGTAGAAACTTCTAGAAGGCATAGATCTTAGTATATAACTTGAAATGTGACAAATTATATATCCATGAAAATCTCTTTAAGTCTACTTTCATATGGCACTAGTTTGTCACAATCCATTGTGTAGTTTGGGAGTTATGTCCTAAATACCAAAGTTGTCCTGGAATATGACGGTGATTCATGTGTCAACTTCAATAGATCATAGCTCTCTCATATGTCCTTTTAATGTGATCTTGGTGTCCATCGTGTTAGGAGTCTAGTTTCATATGCCACCGGTTCAGCTCAATACGACACATGGTTAGAGAGATATGCCCAAAATACCTTACCTCTGTCTTGCCGCGTAAAAACAAAGCACAATAAAAATGCAGATTACTCAAGTAAGCCCTTGAGTAATCACCTCCAAAATGAGGCAGTGCCATATTACTTGAGTGATTTCTCGAATAATCATTATGTCATAACTTCCGTATATGTCATTTTAACTTTGTATTGACCCATTCCAACCTCTGGTATCACTTCTAAGAGCTTAAATCTTGATATTCTCATTTAATCTTGCAAGTTCTTTCTTTAATCTCTTTCTTCTTCTTTCTTCAATCTCTTTCTTCTTGTTTTTCCTCTTGATGATCATTCTTCATAACCCAATTAGATATCTTCTTAAATATCTTCAATCTTCTTCTTTCTTTCTTCTTTCTTCAATCCCTTGCCTCTTGATTTTCTTCTTGATGATCATTTTCCATTTATGAGGCATTATAAGCAAAATAACATCAACCCACCATTGGGTTTATGACTAATCAACTAGATATACAACATTAAACATAGTAGTTAATCAATGTAGAAGATTAGTATACTATACAAACTTTTTGCTCTCATTTGACATCTATATTTGACATTATTAAAACTCATCATATCTCACAAAATTTTCATGGTCATTGAACAAGATTATATTATTCAAAAACATAAAACAATCAAACTGTCAGAACCTGAACGTTCAGAATTTCCCCTATTTCTGACTTAAATTTCAAAACTCATAACTCTCTCTACATGTATTCAAATGATGCATTCTTGCACTCATTTTAAAGCTATGAATGTCTATGATATTCCTAAAAAATTTCATAAATAATGAATAATGTTTGTCTGGTCAAAACTCAACATGAACCTAATTGTCTTTGAAAAACATCAATTTTGACAGTCTAATTTTAAAATTCAAGAACTCATTCATTTTCACTCCAAATTGTACTCTTCTTGATTCTATCATCAACTAAACATCCTAAACGTTCTATACAAAAAGACCTATTCAAAAATTCCATCTATAGCCTCTGTTTAGGCATCTGCAAGTTTTTTGGTAGATGCTCTGTTTTTTCGACGAGTAGAATAGGGTGAAGAAAACTAACATGTAACCATGGATTTATACTCTAAAACTCATGAATTTTAACTCTATACTCTCCTACACATATGTCCTGAGGTTAATGATCCAATTTTAGAACCAAACAACCCCAAAATCATCACACAATCATTGGTTTTAAAAATTTTAGTGAAAGAATTTGTCTGATGACTTTGTTCACTTCCAGCCACCAAAACAACCCAAAAAATCACTCAAATCCAACGGGAAAACAAAGATAAATGTGTAGGAGACTCACCTATATCAGAATATGGGGTTGCATGTGAAGTTTAGAGCTTCCTTCTTCCTCTTCTCTAACGTTAACTTCCTCGGGTTTACCTTCCTCACATGCAAATAGTGTAAAGATAGCACACATAATTAATTGTCCACTCCTCTTTCCATTGCCGACACCTCAACTCACTCTCAACCATATACCTATTAATTAAATCATTCCCTCACTCTCTCATTTCACTAAGTCATTTAGAGAAGAGAGAGCAAAATAAAAAGAACTAAATTGAGAAAGAGAGAGAGACTTATTTCACATGGTGTTAATATCACACCCCAAATTGGACCACGGCTACTCGAGGTCACCGCTACCAACAAGGGCGGACTCTAAGGACTATCAATGGCTTCCTCCTACACACCTTTCTTTCGCCTTCCCACGTCTCAAAGCCACGACTTTGGAGTCATAAGTCATACCCCATGTGAGACTTGGTACCATTGAGCTAGCTAGCTCAATCGTACCATGTCTCACATGGGGCGCGACTTATGACTTCATGGTCGTGGCTTTTAGACGTGGGAGCTCAATGGTACCATGTCTCGCATGGCATATACTTATGACTCTAAGGTCATGGCTTCGAGATGTGGGAAGGCGAAAGAAAGGTGTGTAGGAGGAGGCCACCGATAGTCCTTACAGTCCGCCCGTGCCGATTGCGGCAACCTCTGATAGCCGTGGTCTAGTTTAGGGTGTGACAGTTAGAATCCACAATCTCCCTTTTCTTTAAAGGGTGTGGATGTCACTGTAATGTATTTAAATGAATAAACACATCTATATTTGAAAAAAAGAGGGGGGGAAGAGATAGCATAGATTGTAAAATATCCTACTCTTCGTCAAGAGGGAAAATTTCCATAGGTTGGCCAAACAAAAATCCATAGAGCTACACAATGGGGCTTCATATAAATTACTTTTTATATACAAAAAACAATTTAGGGCTCAATGGTATTTTTCCCTTTATTTTATTGTTGTAAGACCTCTACGTTGTTTAGCTTAAATAACTATCAAGTGCTTTAATATTTCCTTCAAATTTTTAAAAATCGTTGACTATATATAATAATTCCAAGCCAAGAGATGTTTTTTTTTCTTTTTTTGCAAGCAAACCAATAGGTTATTATTTAGTAGCTTCAATATGAAAGGATATATCAACACACAATTGAGGTCAATAAAGTAGCCTTTAGGAAATAGTGAAATACTCCTTGGTGATACATATAAGGCCAAACTAACTTTTTTTTTTAGAGATTAAAGAAGTTAAATAAGTTACTTACTCATGTCATATGTTGTGTATCATTAGATCATATATCAGTTTATAAGTCAAATAAATTAGTTTGCAGTGGTGCAAGTGGCTACCAGTGAGCTCTTAAGGCATGTACTTGACCCTCAAGTCACGGCCTCATGTCCTTGGGGAGGCAAAAATCCCTAAAGGGGAGAAAATCCCTAAGCCTTTCAGAGGCAGAGGGGGGACAATTCCTGACCATCCAAAAGACCTCAGGGAGGCGGGGTGAGGTTGGTCCGGCACCACTCTGTAGCCTCTTGGGTGGAGGGGCCATGTCGTTACAAGACTTGAGACCAGAGCTTTGTCGATGTTGTTAATCAACTGTTCAAACAAACATGACCAAAATCATATTTATATTTGTATGTAAAGGTTTTAAGATTATTAAAATAATGCAAAAGCCATGTGTATTAATATGTAACATGTTGTATATTTAGAGAAGCGACACGCGATTAAATATACTAAAAACAATATTATGACATTGGATTCATTAATGAAAGATGTAAATTATAGTTCAAGAACCACATTTCAACTCATTGATCGATATCTATGGTACATATGATTTTTAACACATTATACTAAACTTTTTAAGAAAAATTCTAATGACTCCTGTCACAAAAATTTCTAGTAAGCAGATATTTCAACCTTGTTTTTTTTTCGAAGGGAAATTCTTGATTAATATTGTCATACAACGTTTTTTAAACCGGACCGGACTGGATGACCGAACCGTTGACAGGAGCAAACTGCGGCTCAAGTTGAAGGAGAAAGCAGTTTTAATGGTCAAGCTAGATTGAGCCGGAAAAAAACCGTTATGAGACCGGAACTCGCTTTTCATCCGGGAGCCGGAACGGATTTTGGAAAACCGAACAGCTTCCAACCATCATTTCAGGCGAGAAGGAAAGCCAGGAATCGAAGAAGATAAAGAAGATCGAAGATGAAGAAGATAAACAGACTAATAATAAAATCATATAACTCAGATTTATTTAGTCGAGTGCTTTTTCGTGTCATTTACAGTGAAAATGAGCTCCTGAAAAACTAAAATACAGATATAGTTTCAGTTGGTAAATGAGCTGCCGGAACTGAAACAAAACTCAGATTTGGTTAGAGAATAAGAGAAAAATACGAAGATGTGTTGTCAATTCCCCACTTGCTTCAGTTTGCGTGTCTGAGTCTTACTTTTTCTTATGTAAGGATGTTCGCCGTTTAGCTTCCGCAAGCACACGGGTCGCAGGTAATAATTTAGTGAGTAAACGAGTGTTGATCCACAAGGACTATGATGAAAGTGAGTTAATTATTGTAACCATATTCTTAACTAGGTTGAATGAAATCATTTGAAATTGAGTATGTCAATTAAGGAAATTTGCTCAAAACAATAAGGTAAAACAAAGGTGATTGTAAAATTGATTCTACTCCAAGGTTTAAAGGCTTAGGGTTACTTCTTCCTCATTGTATTTCATGAAACTATGCAATTGATTCACTTATGCTAATTGTGTGAGTCCATATGCTAGTCAAAGATTCTAAGATCATCAATCAAGCTCTCTCAAGTCAAGATTGATTTTTAATCTTCTTTAACAATATTCAATCTCTTGTCTATCATTAATGAAAATCATCTTTCCCAAAGCAATTCTTCATTAGACTATGCTAGGTTGTTAGATATATTTCTATTCTAATAACAAACCATCCATTTAATCCTTAAACTTCAAGTCTAGCATGATTTTTCTCAAGTTCTACAACCAAAATAGCTCTCTCAAGCATCATTCAATTGAACTAAACTAATTATCTGGTAATCAAGCACAATATAATAATTAAGCATAGAGAACAATTAGCATATATTCTCAACAACTAGCAAAAGCAAGAAAATATAGTAGTTTTAATCCATACAATGAGTAGAAGTAATCCTAAATGAGAGTTTTAGCTACTCATAATCAATACAAACCAAAAACTAAACTCAAAAGTTATATCCATATCATCAAATGGGAAGAAAAGAGGAGAAAAACCAGAAAAAGAGAAGAAAATCTTGAATTTCTCCAAGAATTTCCTCAAGAAGCACCAAAATCCTTCTCAAGCTCTCTAAGAAGCCTCCTTGTGGTTCTTAGCCTCTTCCTTGTGTAGAATGTGTCACTTTTGGCGCCTCTCTTAGGTTAAAATAGCATCAGTAGGACCACTTTTTCAAAACGCATAATATCAGTTTCGCGCGTTCGCCGTGGGTTCGCTACAGCGAATGCCATAGCGAATTGTCATCAAACAGAAGCAAAGCTTTTTCAGGTGGTTTCGCTATGACATTAGCTACAGCGGATTTCACGGCCAACAGGCAGACAGAAGGGTCATCTTTTAAGGTAGTTTTGCATTGGCCTGGCTACAACATTTCCACAACAATTGCAAGCTTCTCCTTCATAGTGTCCTTTTTCATCTTCCTCTTGCATTCTTCCCTTCCTTTCACATCTTCCCATGATCTTTGTGAGCTTTTACAACTTGTCATCTTCCACCTACAAGGAGGAAGACTTCATGAGCTCTTCAACTTTCATAATTAACCAAAACTAATTGCATTTAACTCATGGTTTTGACAAAAGTTTGATTTTGATTATATCCTATCACATTTTCTTCTATAATCTCTTTATATGCACAAGTTGAACCCAAAAATAAGTGAAAAGAGAAGAAAATGTGCTAGAATATTCCTGATTTCTGGGTTAACAAAGGATAAAAAATTTTGTCTTTTAGTTGGGTCAATCAATTAACCTTCAGACTTTAGTGAACTATTGAACTCATTTTATTATGTGATAGATAAAAGAGGTGTGATTTTCCACTGGGTAAAAGAGTTTTCTCCCTTGAAATAAAATAATTGTTTGAAATTATGAAATTAGACTAAAAATTTATTATAATATATATATATATATATAATATTTTTAAATTTAATTATTACATCACCGGTCCGACTAAACAGCTCAACCATTCCAACCGGTTGAACCTTAACCCGTTGACCTTTCCAGCTCAATGTCTGGTCCGACTTTTAAAACTTTGCTGTCATAAGTTCCAAATTGCAAACGGAAAAAAATGCAACATGACAAATATATATTTTTTAATTAGATAGGTACAGATTTTAGAACATAATTGATTAAATTTATTAATATTTTGTACCTATTTAATTATCTTTTATATATTTTAATTAAGTTTAGGATAAAAAGGAATTTTGACGTAAAATGTACTCATATCCTATTTTATTGTGCAGGAGATATTACATGATGAAAAAGATAAGAAAGTATGAAAAAACGAAAATTGTAAATAAGTAGCAGGCAGCCATTATATTATATATCTAAATGAAAAGATATTATATATAGCCCAAGGGCGTGAGATATCAGAAAACGTAAAGCATTGTTTTGGTTGAATCAGATGCGGGGTCTACGCAAGGAAAAGGCAAGAAAAGAAAAAAAATCAGTTGTTCCTAAGATTCTCATATGGAGAGGCAAAGAGATATAATATATCTGCTGGAAAACAAAAAACAAAAGGATATAAGATTTGGATAAAACAACCGCCGCCTGCACATCCAAAGATCTATAAAAAGGGGGACAGAGTTGCAGATCAAGGACACATCATGGTGGAGAAAGAAAGTTGAAGAAGCTGGGAAGGCAGCAGTAAAATTCAACAGATTTGATTTCTTCCATTCTTCCTCTTTATTCTTTGAATCTGAATTTCTTTGTTTCATTATGGATTTTATTTTAGCCATGAGTAGCTAATTTTCTTTTAGACTTAGAGGAACTATGAACTCACTAGTGAACTAGATTTTATTTCCATGATTTATGTTAATTTTGATTATGTAATCTTACTTTGTTATGTCCATTTGATGATTGACCACCATTAGATGTGAATCTGAGTATTGGGATTTACCTTGACGAAGGAAATTTTAATTAGGCTCTGAGATTAAGTAATATGGGATTAGATTACGATTTAATTTGCGATTAAGATAGACATATACCTAATAGCCCCATATAATTATTGAAGAGTGTGTTTGAGTTATCTTACCTCTTGAGTAATTAGGTTAAACATAACAGTTATACTTTAGAGAGGGTTGTGAGTAGACCAACAGGCACTTATTTATTTATACTCGAGCTTAACAAAATTAACATTTAAGATTAACTAATTAAATGGATATAAGATTTGGGGAGCTAGTGAGGGATTATTGACTCTGGGTTGTATTTGACATTGATAGTTTTCGTTATTTAATTTCCTTTGAATTTACTCATAACTATATCATATAACTGAACAGAAATTGAGATTTTAATACCTAAAAATTGATTGATTGATTACTCGTGGGACGATACTCGATTTATCACTTTATTACTTGGCACGACCAGTATACTTGCGGAGCACATCAAGTTTTTGGCGCCGTTGCCATCACCAACCAGTGAAATAAAACAAGCATCCCTCTTGCTACTCCTAGCATATGTATATATATATATATATATATAGCCTCCTTACATACGTCTCTATCACAATATATTGATTTATCTTTTTCTTTTTATGCATTATCTCAACACTTGAGCAAATAAAAGAGGCTTTATCAAATACATAAGATAATACACAGATATTAATTTATTTTGACCCAGTTTTCTTGAGGTTTTTCCCATTTGCTTTTGCCATTTCTGTACGATTGATTAATCAATTTCTGAATACATGTAAATATAAGTCTGATGTCATTTATTTGCTTCTAATATTTCAAACTCACATAGCCACCTATTAACTTGCAAAAAGGTTCAAATATCAAAGTCATACCTGGAATATTCTCCAGCCAAGGATTCTTTTAAAATAGTCGATCTACCACCTCCAATCCTCTTCAACAATTATTTATTTTTGATTATTGATTAATTTTAAAAATAAAAATTACTTTTAAATTTATTTTCTTGAAAAAAAAATATGGTCATACATACGTGATCACTTTATTAATAGAGTTTTGGATAAGAATTGCAAACTCAATCAATTTTGACCTAGTTGTGTTATAGGCTATCGCCCATGTGTGGAATGTTGTAGGATTGATCCCGTAAGCTTTCAAGTTGAAAAGAGCTTGTCCCTTGTACTCTAAGGGCTTGTTTGGTAGGGGAGGGGAGGGGAGGGGAGGGAAAGTGGGCGAAGGGAAAATTTTTTTGAGTTGAATTTAAAAAAATTAGAGAAGTGGGGTTAAAAATTTTTAATTAATTTTTCTTATTCTTTTATTTTATATATTCTTTTTATTAAAATTTTATTATCCCACTTCTTCAATCTTTTAAAATTCAACTCAAAAAATTTTCCTCCCCTCCCTCCCTTCCCCTCCAAATCCCTCACACCAAACAGACCCTAAAAGAATTGCAAAAACTTGGATATTTCAATTGTTTTTTCTTCATTCAAAATAGAATATTTTTACAGTCTATATTTAATTTGATTTTGTTATCATGTTTTTCAAATGTTATTAGTCTAAGAGATCGATATTGATCATGAGATGGTCGAAATTCCATCATAATGAATAATGATTGTGAGCATTGTACATGAATCCCATTTCATTAGAAGTGGCAAAGCATTTCATGTCCATGACTTTTTTTTTTTTTTTTTGCCAAGAATGTCCATGACTTTATTGTATAGGCTGGAAGATATTTGGCGGAAGGCAGGCCAAGGACATTTTGTATTATGTTTGTGTGAATATGGAAGATACATAATATATTGGCCCATGACTCTTTAGGTCTGTGTGCGCGTGTGCTTTTTTGTTGGCGCTTTTGTTGATTTGATTTGGGGTATTCCCTAATCATTTTGAATTTGAGATTGGTAGATTTAGAGCATAAAGGTTTCTTGCTTCTCCTAATAAATATACTTCCCAATTATTTGAATTTGTATTCTCTTCCCTATAAAGTTATTTTATGACATTTTCAATCATTTTTATTTTATTTTTATTCTGAAAACTTGTTCTAGAAAACTACCACTTCAAGAAAAAAACTATCCTGGAACAAAAAATTAAGTAATTTGGATTATCTTGAGCTTTGGGTATTATTTTTTAAAAAAAAAAATTTATCCAGTTTTAGTCTGCATTTAATACCCTATATTCAAAGAAATTAATTTATTTTCAAAATGATCGAATATTCTTAAGAAAAACATTTTGGATGAATTGCTAAATGATAAAGCAGGAACATAGAAAACAGAAATTTTGGAGCTTAAAAATGATTTAGGGCAAAAATGCCCTTTAACTTATAGGAAAAATTGCAATCAGTAGCTTTCAGTTAAAAGACCTAATGGCAACCAAATCCCTCGAAATCAGCAAATTGTAGTGAAGATCTAAGGGACCTGGGTGCTATTAACACTACAAAAAAACATTTAATTTTTGACAGAATTTACCACGGAATCAGCTTTTCTTACAGAATTTCCAACAAAATCCGTTTCGTTGCTGATAGGTGCGTTACAAACAAATTTAAAATTCCGTCAGAAAGACGGAATTTCCGAAATAACGGAATTCTTTTCCATCACAAATTTTAAAAAAAAAAAAATTCAAATTTTTTTTAAATTTCCAAATACCACGTATTTGCTCCTCAGTGCGGAGGAAAATAAAACAAGAGACTTTATATCCTTACCCAAGAAATGACTTTCCTAGTTTTTCAAAATGAGGAGAGAAGTACACACATTTCCCTTCTATGCCAGAAAGTCTTCATCAGGTTGTACAGGCTCTGAAGGAATCAATTAGAACTTCTTCTTTCAGCTTATGACCTGTGAATCCAACAACATTATCAGTCCATAAACAAGCTGGAAAAAGCATTCAATCTTATATGTTTGTGCTTAGATCAGAAAAATTTAATAATATCATTACCTATAAACACTATCTTATTTATCTGATTTTCTTCTTTTCCCCATGGACGAGTTGGCACAATATCATATAATTCTCTCACCCCCTGCAAGATTTTAGTAATAAATGATTTGAGATTAGCACTCAAAACAAAACCTATGTAACAGGAGTTAACTTACTTAACACCAACTTTGTATCAAAAACTCAGAATAAATAACATATACGACGGATTATACAGAACACAAATAATAGACCTAGCTTTCCCTTTGAGCAAGAAAATCCTTAAATAGTAGGTATGCATAAGTGTGTGTGCGTGTGATATAAAAACTCTAACAAGTACTTCTCATGAATCATAAATAATGCGAGTATGCGACACATTTCTAGGACTCTGTGAAACACACAAGACCATACTAGTTCTCCTGAAATTCTGTTACAATACAATGGAAGTCTATCAAGTAAGTTCAGTTGTTGAAAATCAATTCTCAGCAAGACATTTGTCACACCGAACACTAGCAGTTTAAGATCAACCTGCCTTAATATTTAAACAAAAGATGGGTTTGAAAAACTTACATTTAGGAAGTGCATGCAGGTAGCAATCTTTAACATGTGTTTATTTATCAAGACCAAGCATAATGGTAATGTCATGTAAACCAAATATCCTTCCAAACAGTTATAGCAAAAGACACTGCAACAGTAATAATTCAAACAAGTTTCTTAGATTGAACCTCTGTTTCTCTACATAAAAATATCATGTGGACTTTTTTTCTTTTCGAATTCAACACTGCGTTATTGACCATTTGAAGGAAATATTCCCAAGGATCAGAATTTTAATGAGAACATGATAGGAAACTATAGAATCCCGAAACTTAAGAAGAAAAGTCAGAGAAAGGTGGAGCCGTTTCAGATCCAACATCATCGGCGATAATTAGAACAATTAAGTCTTAATTTTTTCTTTAATTATACAGTAACTTGTTGGAAGTAATTCATAGCCGATTCTGTATATATATGTAATATGGATATGAAAATTAATCAATTCAGTTCCACAATCAGTATCAGAGCGTTAGAAAAGAGTCGAAACTGAATCATACTCACCATTGTGTTCCGCATTCTTAATATCAGAACCACAATCAGTATGTCTCTGACATTGTCGGCACTTGTTTCAGTGTCCCAATTTCTGTCAGAACTACAAATCTCTGTCTTCATTTTCTACGCAGCGATCTCAGTCGTTTGTTGCAGACATCTCCTACGTCGCCGACCAACTTCATTCATCAACCAGTCTCACTACTCGATCCGGTCATCCTCATCAATCTTCACATCGGCGAACCTGCTAATACCAGAGCACCGGCTACCACCTCCTCCGTTGTCCACTAGATCAAGTGAGAAGAGAACCAGAAAGCAACAAGCTGCAAACCAGAACCACCTTCGCTCTCTCCATGCAATCACTCTGCCACTCCAAACGACCGGACCCAAAGATTTCCATTAGCGCCATCCAACTTCTATCGTTCTCCGTCTACAACACCTCTGTTCGAAATCCCAACCAAGACTATTTTTTCCCACTACAATCGCTCTGCAACAGCAGTTGAGTCAGCAACCCCGCCACCACCGCCTCCCTCTGACTTTGCTCCGATTCCCAGCACGGTGACAGTAGCGCTCCCCGTCGCTACCAAAATTTTAGAACAGTTGCGCCTGCATCACTCACCTGTTGATTGTTTCTCACTCAGCTGTTGAATGCTAGCTGACTCACAAGAAGCAATTCACACCAAAAAGAAGGAAACGAAAACAAGAGCGGACAAGAAAAAGGAAGAGAAAGAGAAAAAGGGAAAAAGAAGAGGAAAAAGGAAAAGAAAGAAACAGAAAAAAAAAGGGGTAGGCACTGTTCACACGTCAATATTCACCAGTCACTGTTCACGGGGCACCAGTCACATGCACTATTCACCCATGTGCTTAGTCCTTGTTCACAGATTGGTCAATATATCTACAATTTCTGATGCCTCTTCCTCTGTGCCACAATCTTGTTCTCATGACATCTCGACTATTCGATTCACAAAACAAAGAGGTTCTAAAGGCCGTCCATTCTATGTTCATTGTAAAAAACAGGGGCATACAAAGAATACTTGCTAGAACCTCCATGGTAAACCTATTGACAAGAAGCCGGAAAAAGGGAAAGAAAGAGGTCACGTGACTGAAGATTCCAAGGAATCATCCCAAAGTGACCAATTGCACAAAATCAAGGCAATGCTAGCCACACTACAGACTACGATAAAGCCTACTGCTATAGTAATCAGGAGAGAGCCTTGGCTGTAATAAAAGAACTAAGTACAGGGAATTGTTAGATTGTTGACTCAGGTGCCTCGAATCATATGACTGACAATAAAGCTCTCTTCTCATTCTATACTCCTATCACCAAAGGAGTGACCGTGTGAATTGCTGTAACTCCTAGTCTGTTGTAACTGGAATTGGTTTCATCAAAATCTCAGCTACACTTACTCTTCACTCCATATTACATGTTCCAAAGTTGAAGTGTAATTTACTATCTGTGAGGAAATTAGCTAATGATGAACGTTGTCAAGTTAACTTCTTTGCTACTCATTGTATTTTTCAGGATCTACTGACGGGGACGACTATTGTGATTGCAAAAGAAATTGATGGTCTCTATTACCTTGATGAAAGTGATAATCATCAAAATCAATCTTGCAATAAAGTGTCTCTCCCTATAACTGGTAACTTGGAGTTATGGCACAAACGTTTAGATCATCCAAATATAAATTATATATCTCAAATGTTCCCATCACTTGTTTCTCATAAAATGACCTCTGATTTTCATTGTGATTCATGCGAAAAGGCTAAGCATCATCGTACTTCATCTTCAAAAATCCCATAGCAAGCATCAAAACCTTTTTCTATAGTTCACAGTGACTTATGGGGACCATCCCACACACCAAACCGATTAAAAATAAAATGGTTCATCACATTCATTGATGACCATACACATGTCAATTGAGTCTTCTTGTTGAAGAACAAAACAGAGATGTATCAAACATTCATTAACTTCCACAATATGATCCAAACCCAATTTCAAACCCAAATCCAGATCCTGTACACCGATAACGGGACTGAATACTTCAATTAGGCCCTATCTACCTTCTTAACCGAAAATAGCATTGTTCACAAAAGTACTTGTCCCAATACACATCAGTAGAATGTTATTGCTAAACGAAAGAATCACCATATTCTTGAGACTGCCAGAGCCATCATGTTTAGCAGTAATGTTTCTAAATATCATTGAAATGATGTTGTCCTTACTGCTACATTCCTTATTAACCAAATGTCAAGCCGACCACTGTCTTACAAAATGCCACTTCAACTCCTCCACAAACACTATAACCTCCCATAACTCGAAAACACTCTCCCACTCCGGGTGTTTGATTCCACATCATATGTTCACCTCCATCATACCAACAAACTTGACCCTAAAGCCCTTCGGTGTATCTTCCTTGGTTACTCTCATTCCCAGAGAGGATACAAGTGTTATGATCCAGTCTCCAAGCGTTTCTTTGTCACCTATGATGTCACCTTTCTTGAAAATACACCCTATTATGCTTTGTTTGCAATTCAGGGGGAGAGATATGGTGAATTTCAGATAAAATAAAATCCACAGGATAACCAGACAGTCACAATTTATATGCCTACCCACACAGAACCTACTCCTGATACCTTTGATACTCCTGATAACAACCTTGATATCCCTTATAATCCTAATAACCTTGGTAACTCTGATAATGTGCCAAATCCAAGGGGAGACACAAATATGTGGGGTAATACCTACATAAGACGACACAAAAGAGGTAATGAGCCACAAGCTGTTACTACTCACCAGGAGTCGGTACCACAGGCAGGTCTAGGAGAAACAGAAGATTATGATCTTAATCTTCCCATTGCAGTACGAAAACAACCTAGACAACGCAAATTATGCACTAGATATCCCATTGAGAAATTTCTCTCCTATAAGGCCCTTTCATCTAAATACAATGCATTTGTATCTCATCTTGATAGAATCAGGATACCAAACACCATTGATGAGGCTATGGCTATACCTGAGTGGAGACAAGCTGTCTTGGAGAAAATGGAAGCTCTTAAGCGTAATAAGACATGGGATGTAGTAGAACTACCGCAAGGGAAGAAGCATGTTGGGTGCAAATGGGTATTCACTCCTAAGTATAAAGCAGATGGAACTCTTGGAAAATAAAAAGCTAAACTGGTTGCAAAAGGCTCCACACAAGTATATGGGGAAGATTACACTAAAACATTTGCTGCAGTAGCCAAGTTAAATACCATCACAATTCTCTTATCTATTGCAGTAAATTTATATTGGAATCTGCACCAACTCAATGTAAAGAATGCCTTCCTTAATGGAGAACTCAAGGAAGAGGCCTATATAAAGTTACCGCCAGGGTTCCCAGGAAAAAAGGTAACCAAGTCTGCAAGCTAAAGAAATCGTTATATGGGTTAAAACAATCTCTGCGTGCTTGATTTGATAAATTCACTCAGGTTATCAAGAGACATGGATACACTCAAGAGCAAAGCGATCATACCTTGTTCTTTAAACATCATAAGGGTAAGATGGTTGTTCTAGTAGTATATGTTGATGATATAATCCTTACTGGAGATGATGAGGTAGAGATCCATCAAATTAAGAGAGCCCTCACATGAGAATTCCAAATCAAAGACCTTGAAGAGATGAAATACTTTTTCAGAGTGGAAATTGCCCAATCCAAGGGCGGAATCTATATCTCCCAAAGAAAGTATGTATTAGATCTTCTAAAAGAAACAGGAATGACAGGCTGCAGACCCAGTGACACACCTATATGGGTTGACAAGATAGACGAAGGAGCAGATCTCGGTAAGGCTGTGGATGTGGGGAACTATCAATGGATGGTAGGTAAACTAATATACCTGTCTCATACCAGACCGGATATTGTATTTGCAGTTAGTGTGGTTAGCCAGCATTCTCATGATCCTAAACAAAAACATTTGAATGAAGTCTACAGGATCCTTTGCTATTTGAAAGGATCTCCAAGACGTGGCTTGCTGTTTAATAAAACTGACAAACAAAGTGTAGAGTTATTTACAAATGCTGATTGGGCAGGAGATCAAGATGACAGGACATCCACATCTGTATATTGTACATATGTGTGAGGTAACCTGGTTACGTGGAAAGTAAGAAGTAAAATGTAGTCGCAAGAAGCAATGCTGAAGCTGAATACATGGCTGTAGCATTGGGATTCTGTGAAGGCATAAGGATAAAGCGTGTTCTTAAAGGCCTGAGGAAGTCTATAAATCTACCAATTAAGGTTTATTGTGATAATATAGCTGCAATCAACATTACTCATAACCCAGTTCAACATGATAGAACTTAAAATGTCGAGATAGATAAACATTTTATAGGGGAAAAAGTTTATGAGGGCATTGTTGATCCAAGGTATATACCCTCTAAAGAACAGACCACAGACATCCTCACTAAAGGATTGCCCAAGTACAAGTTTGAGTATCTGATTAGCAAGTTGAACTTGATTGATATCTACAAAATGCATTCAACTTATTTCCTAAGTTATGCATCTTGAGGGGGAGTGTAAAATCCCGAAACTCAGAGAAAGGGGGAGCCGTTTCAGATCCAATATCATCGGCGATAATTAGAACAATTAAGTCTTAATTTTTTCTTTAATTATACAGTAACTTGTCGGACGTAATTCATAGCCGATTCTGTATATATATGTAATATGCATATGAAAATTAATCAATTCAGTTCCGAATCTCTTTAGAAACACCTAAGAAATGCATTCAACTCATTTCCGACAGTTAATCATAAAGTTGAGCGCAATCAACCCAACAATGAGTGAATAAAGCCAACTTAGATGTCAAAACAAAAAGAACTTAGCTTTCTATTATTACACCCTGGAGTACAATATAACTTCTGGAGAAACCTTAAGACCTAAGTATGATAATTATTGAGTTACCTGCAAAGTATGTAGTTGATCAGAATTTTCTACACTCAGAACTCCTTTGCAGCGATATACATCCATATCATATTTCTTCTCCCAAAGAATCTCCTCAAGCCATATTCGAGCCTGTTAATGTGGAGCAATATACACAAAATTTTAGTTAAGAGTAAGAAAAGTTGGTTAAGTAAATAAAATAATGATCTTCTTGATGATATCATTTTCTAGTTATGGTTTTAAGACAATAACAAATCAGAGTTTCAAGCCAAACGAATGGAGTATCCTAGTTGGATAAAGGACACAAAAAATTTTTAAAAAAATAAGAGGGACCCATTTATTAGCATTCCAATTAAAATGTATGATGTACTGCTCATCATAAAATATACAATGATGCTAGAAACCACATAAGGAGAAACTTCAAAGGATTTATTAAATATCAAGTCATTGACAAAAACATGCATTACATATAGAAAATAAACCTACCTTTTCAAGATTAACTTTCTGTGACTCACATATGCATATAGTTCTCACACCACTATCATGAATCTTTTTGGAAGACAAGGAATGGCTTTCTTCTAATAATTTCTCTAAATGTGAAGCATGCTGAAATTAGAGAGCAGCAAAGGCAATGTTACTTGAATGTACTTGAGAAAGATCAAAGTAAAAATATCAAATATGGATGAGGAACAAAATTATTTGTGGTTAACTGCAGAATCATAAGCTTGGCGGTTCAATATCTTTGATAAGTCAACTTCACAGCGCACAGAATGAATTATCTCGGCAAGGGAGTTAATGTTATGAATTTCCTCCTCAAGCTCCTCCAAAATGCTTCCAGAACCCTCTGGAGAGACCAAATCAACCTTGTTAAGAATTATAATATCCTAAAACAAAGAACAAAGTTATTAGCTCAACCTTGTTAAGAAAGAAAGCCATGAGAATTAGGAGAAACATTAGATCAAAAAGAATCAGAAAGATCCTACATGAGCTGGTTAAGCACTGATACTGAAGCAGGCAAAATGTAACTATGCATTTAACATATACCGCAAATGCTATCTGAAAGTATGCTTCTGGAAACGAGGAAGATGAGCCACGATGCTCAGCAAGCTGGAAACGAAGGTTTTTGGCATCCACCACCTGATTGATCAGAAACTTAATTTAAAAACAAATGCACACACATACACACTAAGAATTTAAAAGTATCTATTCATGAAAAGGAAAGAAGAGTAAATTAAACCCCTATTTGCCATAAATGTTCTCAGCAACCAAGGAATGAGTAGTCTTCAAATATTTAGTTACTAACTAGCAGCACTCAAGTGAAAGAAACTTTAAAACTTACAGTGGACATAAAAGACGTGAAAATACACCTACTGGAATCCTTCCAAAAAATATACTTACGACGATAATGGAATCAAGCTTTACAGCTGATTCCAACTGTTCATCCAACCATAGCACAGATGCCAAAGGAGCTGGGTTTGCCAATCCAGTGGTCTCTAGCAATATATGATCGAGCCTTGATCACAACAATAAAAAAATGCATAGCTCAATTTCCAATATAAGGTAATAATCATAAAAAATGCAAATTGGCAATTAGCAAGTTATACCATATACTTAACAGTTTTTTGCTTTACCTTTCCTTTCTGTCTACAAGTTGCTCTAATGCTTGAACCAAACTATGCTTAACAGTGCAACATATACACCCATTAGCAAGCTCAACCCATTCTTCAACAAGTGCACCACCATCCCCTTCATTTATCATTGCCCTTTCCACCCCAATTTCTTCACCAAATTCATTCAAGATGACTGCGATCCTCTTCCCGTGTTGAGAATTCAAAATATAATTAACCAGCTGAAATAAATGATCCAACTCTTCAAACATAGTGGCTTAAAATGTTAACAACAACACACAAGAGAACCTCAAACCAAAAAGAAAGAAAACAAGTCGATAAGGATAGGGAAAACTGCATTCTATAACCCCTAATTTAACGATTAACTCAAAGACGCTTTTAAGTTCACAATATTAGTTGGAACTAGTCATTTTAACATTTCCATTTCATTCCAAAGCATATTTTGTATCGTTGTCGCTGGAAGAAGCACAGCAAAGCGGAGAGGAAAAGCTTACAGTAGATTTGCCAGCTCCAAGATAGCCGGTGATGACGGTAACTCCAACTGAAGCTTTCGAGTCAGTTTCAGGATACCGAGAAGTCGATTCATCTTGTTGAATCTGAACGGCTAGAGGTGGGAATTCTTCCTCATCGTCCTCCACTTTCGACCCGATCATTTTAGTTTCAAACTGTTGCAGGTCCCTTATTCCAGGAATTTTCGGTTATTTATTTTTTTTTCAAGAGGCTTTTATAAACCAGAAATGATATGCGAAAATGTTTGGATTGGGCCGGGCTTCAAATGTATGATGGTCCAATGGACGATGGCCCAGAGATTTTGAGAAGATGTCCGAGGTTGGATCTCTTTCGGTTAGGATAGTTGGCACTTGGCAGGATCAGTATGAATTGGATCTAAAGGCTTGTTAGGTATGAGCGGAGGAAAAGGGACAGGAAAGTGAGTGGAGGAAAAAAAATTTTGAGTTTGATTTAAAAAAATTAGAGAAGTCGGGTTAAGGATTTTTAATCAATTTTTCTTACCATTTTATCTTATATATTCTCTTTGTTAAAATTTTATAACCCCACTTCTCCAATTTTTTTAAATTCAACTCATAAAAATTTTTTCTTCCCTCCCATCTCCTCAAAATCCTTCTTAACAAGCAGGCCCTAAGGTTTTAAAATTCATGCTAAAAGGTTTAGGAGGAATATGTCTTGTGAACTAGCAAATGCAAGCACCAATAAATGGCCATGGCAAAGAATATTTAGCACTGTATGCTGGCTCCTAAAGGCATCATGGATGATACGAGAGCTCTAGCTCCAGAAATCATGCATACATGCTTTTATCAACTCATGGAATCTACAGAACAAGGAAAGGTCATACGCAAAATTTTTCGCTCAAAAGAGGTGACAACACAATGGACAACACCACCAAAGGGTTACATACGCCTCGACATAGACGGCAAAGTCAATTATCAGAAGCAAGCCTTATGTGGTGGACTAATTAGAGATTATGAGGGGAAGTGGCTTTTGGGATTCCAATGTCAGCTGGGGTTCATGCCAACAACGGCCACCGAATTGCTTAGTCTCTTGACGGGTCTTTAGTTGTGCAAACAACATGGGTTTAGGAAGATTCTAGCCTATGCAGACTCTATTTAAACTTGCTGATGGGAGATAGAAGGATAAATCATCCACTCCGAGCAGAGATCATACGGGGGAGAAATATAACATACTAAAATTGGGATATCTAGATTTGACATGCTTCACGAGAAGCCATTCAATGTGCAGATTTGCTGGCTAAGGACTCCCATCAATACACTAAAAATTGATGATTCTACAGGAACCTTGTGCTGGTTGTAGTGCTCGTCTGCGTGTAGATATGTTGTTGGCTTAGACTATTTTGTTTTGGTTGTAAACTAAAGTTTTAACTTGCCACTTTATGTGAAGAAAACATTCATGCTAAGAGAGGCACTCACATCTAATACTAAAGAGTTTCTCAAACAACCAACAAATTGTTGGTTAAGGTGGTAAGTGGTCTCACTCCATAAGGAGGAGAACACAAATTCAAATATTGATAAGCGCGCTTGTTGAGAAAAATAAAAACCCTATGAGCTCATTTTAAATATTCATGGGTATTTTTGCAATTCTAAAAAGTATATAATACTAGATGCACTTTTGATAAAGTTTATAGATATTTTTACACTTTAACCCTTAATAAATCTTATTTTTGAGTTGAGTCAGCCCCTTATATGTGTTTTTATATATAGATATCTAATTGGATCAAATTCAAACATTGTTATGACCAGTTAAAGGTAGCCTCTTTATTATTCATAAATATATCATCAATATTAAAATTTTATTTCAGCGCATGGTTTATAGGGTGTATTTTTTTTATTCAGGTGATAATTTAGAAATTTAAAAGTAGACATATTAATTTAAAAATATAAAATTTATTTATTAAAAGAATTATTTAATCCCTTTATGAAACATCAATAGGCATTATTATATACATCTTGGTTTATTTTTGGGTTACAAATGGGCATAGGGTGTATGGAAGTTGACTAATTTATTTACATGGAACTCCATCCATTCCACCTCATCTCTCCCCCTTCCAACGAAGGCTTTTCCAGTGACAATGGAGAAGGCGCGGCAAGAGCCGAAAGACGACCAGAACAAGCGAGAGATTTGCATCTTGGGGCGAGTTTCCATTAGAGGAAACAGAGAGTAGTGGAAGGGAGGAAGAGAGAGAATAGAAGCGAATGTGAAGGTGTGATGGGTAAGAAGGAAGCGGCAGAGAGGTATAAATCCTAACGTTGTCATAGCCCACATCAAATCCTCGCCATTGATGGGCTTTCGCTTCTCTCTCCGGCACTTGTCGGAGTCCTCGCCGGTGATGGAGTTGATGAACTCTCTTGGCCTCGCCACTGTTCCCGTTTTTGACCGGCCATGGTAGGGCCTCGTTTTTTGTTTTCCCTCCCAACTCCTTCCACTCCAATAATTGGTGGATTCAAGATGCAATGGAAAGAATGTGATTTTTCTTATTTTTTGAGAGACGTGAGATGGCTTTTATGGCGTTGGAAACTCAACAAGTCCAACAAGAGCTATTGGATGCAAAATCTCATTTGGAAAGAATAAAAAAGTTTGAAAAACAACTCAGAACTGCTGATTGTGATCAATTGAATTTATTAAGGAATCTGAATCTGCATTTGACATAAAAGCTCATACTCTTTTTGTCAATTGATCTGGGTTGATTTTTCGGATTGTCTTCCACATTGATTGTTTTTTATATTGTTAATCTATGTTTGGGTTTATTTTTGGGAAAATCATTCCCAAGTCCCAAGCAACAGAGATATCCACAGAAAAGTCCCTAGAGATTCTGAAATATCAGAAAAGTCCCTAGGGACATTTTTGATATTATTTTGCAAAGTAAAATGACACACATGCCCTTAATTGAAAGTTAAACTCTTCTCTTCTCCATTTGAAACAGAGCAGCTCCAAATCGTGCAAGAAGAGGATTTTCGAAAATGTCTTGCTGCCTCTCCGTGGTGGTTTGGTGCTGCGCGGTGCGTGTCGGTCGTTGGTCAGGTCATTCCCCGAGCCTGTCCGTCGCGGTGGTCCGGTCGTTTCGGCGTGCGTGTCCGTTGTGAAAATAACTCATTTGGTACAAGGGGGACTTACATCAGGTTGCATCAGTTGCTTAACTTCATACTATGCTGTACTTACAGGGTGGACTTTCATTAGGTTGCATCAATTACTTAACTTCATGCTATGTTGTACTTACAGGGGGGACTTTCATTTGGTATACTATCGGGTTTGATAGATCCCTTGTGAAAATAACTCATTATGTTGTGAAAACAGACATTAAGAGTTGTGAAAATTTGCATCAGTTGCTGTCAAATTTTGCAGCAGGATTTGTAATAAAATAGGCATTAAAATTAGTTAAAATGATGAGTTGCTTAGGTGACAGTGTAAGGTGTGAAGTTTATAAAGTCATGGGAGACTTACAAGTCATTTGTGTATGTGTGTAACGCACTTGATATAATAGGCCAATAAGTTATCAACAACTTGATCAATTATGATACAATTCAACTGTTGTGAGCTGCCAAATAGAAACTACTGATGCAGTCACGACATCCGGTTGTGAAATGAACTGAATGGGTTGTTAATACACGCTTTACGAGTTGTAAATAGCTCAATTGGTCATGCTTAACATGAGGAAACATAGTGCGAGAGCGAGAGGTGTTGGAGGTTGTGAAACAAACTGAAAAGGTTGTTAATACACGCTTTACGAGTTGTAAATAGTTCAATTGGTCATACTTAATGTGAGAAAACATAGTGCCAAAGGAAAGGTGTTGGGGGTTGTGAAACAAAATGAAAGGGTTGTTAATACACACTTTACAAGTTGTAAATAACTTAATTGGTCATACTTAACGTGAGAAAAGTGTCAAAGAGGAACATGTGGGACGTTGTGAAACGAAGCACTTCACTTTGTAAGCAAAGTTGTAAAGTAAGCGAAGTGCTTTGTTTACAACTCGTCAAGCGTCCATTTACAATACTTTGAGTCTTTTTAACAACTTCTACCTTACATTTGACAGAAATAAGGTTTTCTCACATTAAGTAAGTGAAGTGCTTTGTTTACAACCTGTCAAGCGTCTATTTACAACTGGTTGAGTCTTTTTAACAACTTCTACCTCACATTGGATAGAAACAAGGTTTTCTCATGTTAAGTAAGCAAAGTGCCTTGTTTACAACCCTTCAAGCGTCCATTTACAACACGTTGAGTTTTTTTAACAACTTCTACCTCACATTGGACAGAAACAAGGTTTTCTCACATTAAGTAAGCGAAGGGCTTTGTTTACAACCTATCAAGCATTGATTTACAACTCGTTGAGTCTTTTTAACAACTTCTACCTCACATTGGATAGAAACAAGGTTTTCTCACGTTAAGTAAGCAAAGTGCCTTGTTTACAACCCTTCAAGCGTCCATTTACAACACTTTGAGTCTTTTTAACAACTTCTACCTCACATTTGACAGAAATAAGGTTTTCTCACATTAAGTAAGTGAAGCGCTTTGTTTACAACCTGTCAAGCGTCTATTTACAACTGGTTGAGTCTTTTTAACAATTTCTACCTCACATTGGATAGAAACAAGGTTTTCTCACTTAAGTAAGCAAAATGCCTTGTTTACAACCCTTCAAGCGTCCATTTACAATACGTTGAGTCTTTTTAACAACTTCTACCTCACATTTGATAGAAATAAGGTTTTCTCACATTAAGTAAGTGAAGCGCTTTGTTTGCAACCTGTCAAGCGTCTATTTATAACTGGTTGAGTCTTTTTAACAACTTCTACCTCACATTGGATACAAACAAGGTTTTCTCACGTTAAGTAAGCAAAGTGCTTTGTTTACAACCTTTCAAGTGTCCATTTACAACACGTTGAGTTTTTTTTAACAACTTCTACCTCATATTGGATAGAAACAAAGTTTTCTCATGTTAAGTAAGCAAAGTGCCTTGTTTACAACCCTTCAAGCGTCTATTTACAATACGTTGAGTCTTTTTAACAACTTCTACCTCACATTTGACAGAAATAAGGTTTTCTCATGTTAAGTAAGCGAAGTGCTTTGTTTACAACTTGTCAAGCATCTATTTACAACACATTAAGTCTTTTTCACAACTTCTACCTCACATTGGATAGAAACAAGGTTTTCTCAAGTTAAGTAAGCAGAGTGCTTTGTTTACAACTCGTCAAGCATCTATTTACAACTTCTTAAGCATATGTTAACAACATGTTGAGTCTTTTTACAACTTCGTCTCATTGCTGGATGAAACTATATTTATTTGCAACGCAAGATCTCACAACTGCATCAATATTTCCCATTGGGGGTGTTAGAGCAGCTGACTTGGTCATAATGTATCAAGTTATTAACAACTTGTTATGCCTATTTTATCAAGTGCATTAGTTACATTTACAAGTAAATTGTAATTATCCCATGAGTTTATAAATTGCACACCTTCCCACTTTCACAGAAGCTAACCATGATTTTAACTCATTACTGTGCTTATTTGATTATAACTCCTGCTGACAATTTTTACAACAGTTGACATCAGCTTTTTCAAGTTCTAATGTATGTTTTCACAACATCATGAGTTATTTTCACAAGGTGATTGTCCAACCAGCAATAGTCTGCAAAATTAATGTCTCCCCTGTAACTACAACAAATCATGATTTCAAACAACTGCTGGTACCTAATCATATAACAAAATCTTAGTGTAAGAGAATGATCATATAATCATTTGCCAGTTATAACAAATTGATTTAGTTTAGCATAAGCCACATGGCCACACCTAGATACTTGAGTGAAGTACTTTACAAGGACCTCAAACCAATATCCAACTAAAATTCAAAGACTACTTCATGATAATCCTACATAGTATCCCAGACAGGGCGCTAAACACTTTCAACCTAATCAGTGGCTAAATTAACAAAAGCCAACAATCTATGACATCTTTGCCAATAATCAGTAGCTAAAGGTATTCTCATACGATACATCATGTTTTAAATGTATATTCAAGGAAAGCAACTTACTTCTTTGTTACTTGGTTCTATTGCATTGAGCATTTCTGCAAGAACATCCGTAATACCACGAGCATTCTGAATTTCAGTCAAACTGGCAGTAGAAGGTTTGATTAAAAAGAATATAATGGCATGAAATTATATGTACAGCATAGCACAAGTTGTAAAATCATGTTATGGCTGATCATAACGCCATCAGCAGAACATACAAAATTTAGCATGTGCTAATCTCAATTCAAGGCAGTTCATTAAGTCCAATTTCTTAGATTTAAGAGAATGTATTACCAAAAAAAGGGGGCCTATCAAAAGCTGCATTCATTTTCACAACATATAAAACAAGAAACAGCCAAGAGCCTCCAAATCAAACCAACCACTTTTATGCTATGCAGGATAGATCAAGAAAAGAATAAGCAAAAGGGAAGAAAAATGAAAAATGTGTCCAAACTGGAATTAAGCTAGTTTTCTATTAACTTTTATTAATCTTTGATTTCATCCCCAAACATTATAACTCCAAAATATATGAAGTAACAACCATCTTAAATGAAGCAATGCAAAACAAATATGCAAGGCTAGGCCAATCACTTAAAACATGACATCAGAGCTCAATGGAAACCTGCCACAGATAACATGATAATGATACTTTTATTTTCGTCAATATAATAATGATGCTTGAATAATTATATATAGCAACAAAATCTCTAACAAGTCATAGTACATAGAGAATGCTATAGAGGTTACATGAATTAAGAAATTTTGCAATTTCATCACTGTACTGTCACAACTGAATAGCAAATCATATAACATTAAAATATTAAGTTGTATGATGGACGGCGACTCAGAGCGGAGCAGCGACGCACAACGACTGGGAGAGGAGCAACAGCGACGTAGTGAATGGGAGCGGAGCTCAAGTGACGCACGCCGACTAGGAGAGGAGCATTGACGGACGACAATTGGGAGCAGAGCGGCAGAGACAGAAGGCGAGAAGCAAGGGCAAGGTCTTCAATTGCTGCTGAAGCACGAGTCTGATTTTGAGTGAAGGAGACTAAAATGTGGGCATCTTTGTCATTTTACATTAGGAAATAATCACAGAAAAGTCCCTAGGGACTTTTCTGATATTTCAGAATCTCCAGGGACTTTTCTATGGATATCTCTGTTGCTTGGGACTTGAGAGTGATTTTCCCTTTATTTTTCTCATATTGACAGCAATCACAATCCTAATCGATCCCATAAAACTCCTCCATCCTTGTAAACATCATATTTTGTCTAGGCCCACTTAAAAAATAAAAGCAAATGAAAATCCTCTCATTGATGATGATTTGTGTCTAAATTGGCCATCATCATTAAAGAAAAAAAAAAGAGAAAATATGAAAATCCTCTCATTGATGATGATTGGTGTCTAAATTGGTAATTATCATTAAAGGGAAAATTAAAAATAAAATAAAATAAAATCAAAAAATTCTCATATTGATGATGATTAGTGTGCAAATTGGCATTGTCATTCATAGGTTTAAATTAGGAAATTGCTTGTATGAAAATATAAAAAAAATAATAAATAAAAAATGAAAACTAAAAAATATCTCTCATTTATGTTGATAGATTTTAATTAGGAAATTACTTGTGGGAAAAATTAAAAAAAACAAAAAAAAAATTTAAAAAAAAATCCCTCATTGATAATGATTAAGTCCAGTTAGAAAAGTTTATTAACAGAAAATACCAAAAAATTAAAAAACGAAAATTAAAAAAAAAAATCTCCTATTGATGGTGATTGGGTCAAGTTAGGTAGTTTTATTAACATAAAATATAAAAAAAAATTCAAAAAATGAAAATTCAAAAAAGAATGAGCATTTATGAAGAAAACCCTACTTTGAGACTATAAATAGAAAAACAAAGGTTGAAGCAACACACAAAAAAAAGGGAGAGAGCAAAGACACAAGAATTACACAAGAATTTTCGGAGAGTAAGGAGGCAAGGTTTATGAAAGTCTTGGTTGATATTGTGCTTGTATCACATGATATGTGAACACTGAATTGATCCCTTATTTTATTACCTACCTCCCTTCATTTTGTCTCTTTGCAGCAAGATTCAGAGCATAAGAGGTACCTGTCTTCATGGCTTTTATTCAAATGATATATTGACTAAGCAATTGCTCCTTGTTCCCTTGGTTAACATGCTCTTGTGTACTTTTTGGGCTAAACTTGTATGGCATGAAATTCGTTTGCTTCTTATTCTTCATATGATTGTGGATTCATCGTCTTGTGCATGAATTGATCTTGAGGTTATTTAAAACTTTGATCCAGATTTTTTTATGAAAATAAAAGAAAGACACTCTTTTTATAAGAAAATAAAGAAATTGCTTTTTTAAAAATATAAAAAAAATACAAACCAAACAAAAAAAATATTTTTTCCAAATAAATTAAGCAAATTTTTCTTGAAAGACACAAACCAAACTTTACGCCTTTCTACCCCTGAACTATGTCAACACTCGTTTCTATTTTGATATGTGCAGGGCAATAATAAACAAGTTGCACAGGCAAACAGAAAAGTACCGTTATACTGATAATAAGTATTTTTTTACATACAGACATTAATAGAGCAAAATTCACTAATAATTACAAATATGTACAGAATATCCCAAAATATTTCAAGTACAAGCTAAATATAACCACCGGATGTGTCTCAGGAAACATGCCTATCAGTTTTCCTTAACTGTGTCATTGCCTTTTCAACCGCTGGCACCCGCTGATACATTTTGAATTAGAAAAAGGGGTGAGATTCCGAAGAATCATAGTATAAACATATTATCAACATATAAAATGTGAAAATTAAATATGCAATGCGCCATATTAGGCAAAATGAAAGTTCAATTTGATTCATATGTGTACACACGTTTTAGGGCCAAACATCGAGTAAGAACCCTACATGTACCTTAGCCGAGTCACAAACCACAATTAGGATTTTCGATATACCTTGGCTGGGCACCGAACCACAACCAAGTACTGTGCCTCTAGCACGCATTTATATCACAAAATATATTAACACATAACATACAATAATCACATAGTATATGAGAGATAGTAGTCCCTACCTCAACCCTTTTTAACCTCGAGATGCTCACCTCGTGGAACGTGCCAACTCCAGGTTCCTAACTCAGTTCTAAAATACCAAATGTACAAGAAATAGGTTATAACCTATCCATGTATTATTTTAGACACTTCCATAGTATTTATTATGGTTATATTAGCCTATGGTGAAAATTTACCAAAATGCCTTCGGGACCCCAGCCCAGCCTCGCCGTACCCGGCCTGGCTGCATTTTTTTTGAAATTTTACTTAGGGCTATTCTAACATATTTCCAACCAAAAAATCCATTTCCGGATTCGAAATTACCAATTTCAATGTCAAATTACAAAATTGCCCTTGACAGCCTTGCTTTAAGGCTTTCAGGGGGTTTCCGTAATTATGCTTTCTTGGCCTTTTCTGAAAAAGTGCCCGAATGTAACCCCACCTAATTTTTACTCCTAAATAAAATGAAACCATTAAATCATTGAAAATCCAACTCTAAGGCCCTCTAACAGTACTAGCCGAAATTATAGCATCTTTTGGGAAAAATCGGGGTTTTACAGTTTCGGCTCCTTAAATGCGTTCCTTTCTACTCCCAACCGCTTTATTAACCATCTAATTGAGTTGTAACAACCATTGAACTAAAATTGGGCAACATAACCCTTAGACACACCCATTTCCAAAATTTAAAACCAATGGTAATCCGGCGAAATTTCACTGATTAAATTGCCCACAGCAGCCAGAATAGTTAATATACAAAAGTTTGGAAGTTACCTCAAGCTTCCACAAGCTTTTCCCAAATATGGCTGAAACCCTAACCTTTAGAGAAAATATTTTTGAGCCTCCAAACCCTAAAGAAGAAAGAGGAGTAGCTTAGAGTTGGAATTATACACGTTAGGAGCTAAATCGTCAGAGAAATCGGCTTACCTTGTGAGATTTCTTCTCCTCTCTCTCTATGATTTTCACACATTCTCTCTCTATTTCAGGTCTATTTTCTGCGTGAAATGCTGAAGGAGGAAGATGGGAATGATATATTCTAATATCATATATTATTTTAATTATTTATGGAATTTTCCTAAAATTTCAAAATTAATTTTTATTACATAACTTCCTACATTCATGTAACCATGAAATCATGTCCAACCAATATCTCCTTATTTATACCACATGTAGGAGACACCTAGAGGTGCCTCCCTATAGTCTCAATTGGCTTCACAACTTATTTCGGTTACGTATACACGTAAAGTTCCAATTTTGGTCAAATTTACATTTTTGCTCAAATTTTTCATAAATTCATATTTAATTGACCAAAATATTCTAAATATATTTTTCACCTTTATATTCCGTAATTAATTGAAATTAACTTCAATTAACTGGAAAATAATTAATTTTGTGATAATTTGGTAAAATTACGATTTTGCCATTGCTTTCTAATCCAATTTCTTTTCTTATTTTTCCTTGGCCATTTTCCATCTATTTTTGGACCAAATATTTTTGTCTAATATTCCTTCATTTTTGGATCTTAATATCAGGATTTTTAAATTACCCAAATTAATTCCATAATTATTTTGCCCATTTTCTCATTAAATTGAATATTTATAACATTCATAAATTCCAAATTTATGAATATTCACCATTTTATTGAATTTCTCAAGTATTTATAATATTTTTTGTGAATATAAATTTTGGGGTGTTACAAACTATATGGGCTTTGATCCCTCTAAAGGGTACGTAGGCCCTAGGCTCTCTTCCTAGGTTAAGTCCAACTTTATAAATAAATATATTTTTCCTTATTCTTTTGTAAATAAATGTTCCTTTTTTCTTTATTTTTCATTTTATTCATTTTTGTAAATATTCTTTTTTATTTGGGTAATTATAATAAAATTAAAGGACATATTCATTTTTAAATAATTGACTTAGGGTAACCATTTTTATGAATGAGTGTTGTGGGGTGCCTAACACCTTCCCCATACACAATCGACTCCCAAACCCTAAATGGTTTTTGTAGACTAGTTTCCGTTTTTTTTTTAAAAAAAAGTTTTCCAAAATTATCCTTTTTCAAAATTTTGGTGGCGGTTCCATAATTTCTAAATTTCAAGCACTACAGCTTGGCAACTCCACTAGGGACGGTTTGAGAGTCAAGTCCATTTAAGTTAAGTGTTTAAAAATAATATGGCATCAATTTTTTTAATTACCCTTTTTTCTTTTTTTATTTGCTTTTATTTATTAAATTCTTTATTCATTCATTTATTTATTCTTTTTCTCTGTATATCTTGTGATTTGCTTAGCAGATGAGGGTTGAGTAAAACTTAGGCCATAGGTTGGCATGCTTTCCACACACACTGAACACAAACACTATTCTCCTCACACACATTTTGGGCCGTATATCGGGGTCTGTGACTTCCTTAGGTGAGCGGAAGTTTCTAACAGTCTCCCTGTGGGGTTTTTAGAACCCCCTAAGGTTACTATGAAAACTTCATCCTAGCTGTTACTCATTTGGTGAGGTTGATCCCTATGGGGTATTTATAACCCCCTGAAGGTCAATTTCGTCAAATGGGGTCTTCATCTTTATGATGGGGGCAGTTAGGAGACCTTTATATGTGGGAATTAAAACCACCTTGAAACCATTGCACTTATTAGTGAAATTATCAACCTACCTAATTAATTAGTACTTGACTTGTCGTAGGATAGATACCTCCAACCTAGGATTATTCCTAAAATAGGACACTGGAGGGCATATATTTATTTATTGTTGATAATATTATTTGTCATCCATGCATAATTAAGGAAACCCCTAAGATCAAGCGGCTAATTGTCGCTTCACCTGGTTATGTATCTAGTATCACTCCTCATATAGATACTTTACAAGGAAGGTATATGTATTAGATAGCCAACCTTAGTCTCAGGGTTTATGACCCTAAAAGACTATGAGTTTCATTACATCTATCATGTTAGAAAATATCTCAATGAGAGATAACCCTTTTAGGGCTCGTGAGGCACCATTACATCATTTATAGGCCTTTTAGCTTCATTTGATATGGGCCTTGGACATAATCATCATTTTTAAAACCTTTAGCAGCGTGATAGCTTGGGTCATTCGCAAGTTAATGGGCACTTTATTCTCCCTATGAGGTAATGGATCTCTTGAGGAGGTGGAGTTCTTTTTCTCAATGTCCATGAACCATATCAAAACTTGAAGTACAAGTCATCACTCTTTTATATCTCATGAGACATCCTTACATCATTCATTGGCATTTAGCTTCATTTGATATGAGCCTTGGACATAATCATCATTTTTAAAACCATTAACCGCGTGATGGCTTGGGCCATTCGTAGGTTAATTGGCACTTCATTCTCCCTATAAGGTAATAGATCTCTTGAGGAGTTGGAGTTCTTTTTCTCAATGTCTATCACCCATATCAAAATTTGAAGTACAAGTCATCACTTTTTTTATGTCTCATGAGACATCCTTGTATCATTTATTGGCATTTAACTTCATTTAATATGGGCCTTGAATATAATCATCATTTTTTAAACTCTTAACCGCGTGATGGCCTGGGCCATTCACAGGTTAATGAGCACTTCATTCTTCCTATGAGATAATGGATCTCTTGAGGAGATGGAGTTCTTTTTCTCAATGACCATCACTCATATCAAAACTAGAAGTACATGTCATCACTCTTTTATGTCTTATGAGGCATCCTTGCATCATTCATTGGTATTTAGCTTCATTTGATATATGCCTTAGACATAATAAACATCATTAAATAAGGAGGCAAAAAGAGGGAAAACGAGCATGTAAATAAAAATAAAAATAATAATATAGTAATATATTTAGTTAATAATGCTTGCATAGAATATCTTTGCTTAAAAATGACTTCATTTACCCTTGTCCATGTCATCCCTCCTTCACACAAATGGTTATTTCTTATTCCTGATATGAGGTAAAGACTTTTGTCTCTCTTTTCACTTTCTGAGAGTATTATTCTAAATTGAAGGAAACTGTTAAGAGTCTAAAAACTTATTTTGTACAAGTTGCTTGTATCAAGGTGCTATCATACTATGGAGAAACTTAGTTTTGAAAATGACTCGATCCTACCTTGATGAGGTTAGTTTTAAAGGGTAAATTGTTTAACTTGGACGCAATGTGATTACACAAGCCATGTGAGGATTTGAGCCTATTGATATGATTTCATTTTCATGTGTGTACCACTTATCCTTTATCCAATCTAGAACTTGGTATGTATCTTGTTTAAGGTCAGATTTGATGTTCATTTGCTTGATAGAGAGGACCAAGACATTCATTTTTCATCAAAAAAGCCAAATAGCCACCCTTACATAATAGCCATTTCAGTCTATGTGATAGCATGCAGAAACCACAAATATGTTCCTTACCTCTTATTCAAGTTTCTTTTTTAGAGAAGCATGTGTACACTTTGAAAATTGTGAAGGCTTTGAGGTGAATCTTGTTGAAAAATGAATAGTTGAAAGAAAAAGAGGAGAAAAAAAAAGAAAAGAAGCTCACTAAGTTGAAAACTCGTAAGGGCAATTAGACAAAAGTTAGAGCCAAAAAAAAAAGAGAAAATGCAAAAAGCTTGCTAAGTTGAAAACCTGAAAGGGCATTTTAGGCAAAATTTAAAGCAACAAAAAAGAAAAGAAAATAGGAAAAATCAAAAGAGAGATTCACAAATACTAAGGGAAACCTGGAAATAAGCTTCCTTTAGCTCTTCTTTTGTTTGAAGGTCTTTAGAGTGTACACTTGCTTGTTTAGTTATTGTAACCCCCTCTGTAATTATATCCAAAATACGCGATTAAAATGAAATAGAGACCAATAATAATCAAATAACATTTACTAACCCATCACATGATGGGGTTTTCAAAAATAACTTTTGAAATCATTTATAAACTTGGTCTCATATTCATATTTCGAATACGATTACTACGCGAAGATAAATCACATTCATATAAATATCAGAGTGCACAACATAATCATCCCGGCAATCCCGGGTACATACCTTCGCTAAAGATACACAGGGCACAATTGCCATTACAATTCTTCAAATGGGGATTACACAATCTTATCTCAAATTCATAACTATATATTCAACCGAATCATATACAGTCTTCACAGCTCAATGATAACCAACTACCAACTCTCATCTCGAAGGAGTCCTAGCTGCTCCCTCCACGAGCCACTTGCCCTGTCTAAATTGTTGGTAGGGGAGGGTGAGATTCGAGAGAATGTTAGTAGGGAAACATTATCTAACATTCTCAATATGCAGGTAAGATAAGTGTTTAATGCATGACATGCGTGCATCACATAACTCATGCACACATACAATGACAAATCTATAAGCTTAATGATTCGAACGATACACATATGGCCATAGCATATATTGAAACAGCTTCAAATCATTCATACATGTGAAAGAGGCAAGCTTCACCCAAAAGGGGGTGAATTGGGTGATGTGATAAATTTTTCGCTTGATGTGGTGATATGTAAATAGTTGTAGACAGAGTAGAGTTAAGAAGATTAGAACACAGAGAATTATACTAGTTCGGCCTAAAAACCAGGCCTACATCCAGTCCTCAGAGATCAAGACCTACTGAGATTTTTACTATTCTTCCAAGATTCAATGGGCTCTCAGAATGCCACAAAACAACAATTGTCCTCGAACGGACTACGAGCTTAAATATTCTCACAGTAGGAAATTTCTCTCCCCCTTACGACAAGTCTTACGTGCAGAAAAACAACCTATGACCTTTCCCACTTGCTTACGTATACAAGTCTTATGAGCATCAACGTTCTCTCCTGCTTACACCACTGTAAGTCTTACAAGCAGCAACGTTCTCTACTGCTTATATCTTATAAGTCTTATGAGTGGAAGGTTTAACTAGGAATTCTCTCAACTGCTTCTCTCGTAAGGATATCTACCCTCTCAAGGTCCCAATACCTTGAGATCAAATGAAAATAGAATTTGAAATGTATATAGACTCTCTTACAGAGCAAGTATGATAAACACTGAATATCAATATGAATACAGAGAAAATATGAATAACAGAGACTCGTGAATTTGCTTGTGAATTCTTGTGCTTCGTTAACTTGACGATCTCTGGGATTCTATATTTATAGACGTTCGTTTTTGCCCGTTTGAATAACGATCATTGTGGAGCGGGGCATGTTACTATGGAACGGCATGCTCACGTTTGAAAACTTTGAATGCGGTAGGTACGTGCTTGTCAGAATGTTGTCAGCCGTTGTTTGACTTCCTTCGCGTCTGTTTATTTCAACGTTCATCCTCCTGTATCACACTTATAATTTATTCAAAATGATGTTAAATAATAATAATAAGTGATGATAAGATAAATAAATATCATTAAACCATATTCGGATTGAACGCTGTAAGACTGGTGCATTTTGTCTTCTGGCAGAGTATCACTCGAGCATGGATGGGCTCACTCGAGTGAATACACATATTTTCTCCTTGTTCTTCAGTTTTTCACTTGCACTTCCACAGGATTTCAGAGAGTTAATTTTCTCACTCGTGAGTGATGTGGGGCCTCACTCGAGCACAACTCCTTCTGCTCGAGTGGCCTTGCTTATTACACTAAGAGACTCGTCTCTGGACAACACTGCATACCATTTTAGCAAGAGTGAGATTTTGCACTCGCAGGTGATGTGGGCCCTTACTCGAGCACACATACTCCTACTCGAGTGAGAAGAATATTCTCATGTAATATACTCTTGTTATCAGCACTTGCAACAGTATTTGAGAGAGTTAGATTTCTCACTCACGAGTGCTGATGTGTCACTCAGGCATATGAAGCCTCACTCGAGCATACTTGTACTTCTCTAACCTTTATGACTCTCGGCCAAACACTTGCAGTCCCTCACTCGCTAGTGCTCGAGTACAAAGCAGCTTCATGCTCGAGTGTTCGTTACAATGCTCGAGTACATCAGTAAGGATGACAGGAATTGCTCTCAGTCAAACACTTGCAGTCCCTTACTCGCATGTGCTCGAGTGAGAAAGAGTCTTTTGCTTGAGTGCTATCTCCAGTTCTCGAGTGCATCAGTAAAAATGACAATAGTTTGCTCTCAGGAAAACACTTTCTGTCTATCACTCGCATCTGCTTGAGTACAAAAGTGCTTCATGCTCGAGTGCTAGTTCTTATGCTCGAGTACATCAGTTAAATCTGACAGCAAATGTCACATCCCCCTGTCGGTGCTCTCGGGGACGCCTACTCCGGCATAACCGGCTACAGCACCGACAGTAGTGCCACCCGTACTAGCATTCAGGCGTGGCAAGTAGCTGGGCTTACGGGCCCAAGACTCACAAGGAAATATCTCCTCCCCCTGGAGGATTTCTCTCGCCTCCCCACGTCTCGAACCCTTACCCTGGGGGTAAGTATAAGAGTTTGGTGAGAGGTGGTACCATTGTAACCCCCTCCGTAATTATATCCGAAATACAACATTAGAGTGAAATAGAGACCAGGTTAAAGTGTTTGATTTTGAAATGTATTTGTAAAAATCCTATCTTAAGGATGGGGAATGTAAATGAATTTTGATTATTATTGGTCTCTATTTCACTCTAATGTTGTATTTCAGATATAATTATGGAGGGGGTTACAGCAAACATCACAGAACTTTGCCATATGCATTTGGTAACTTTGCAATCATTCCTTAAACTTATAAAACTATGTTTTGCACACAATTGCCTTTTGTTATCATCAAAACTTGGGATCTAACAACATGTTCCACATAATCAAGCAAAGCAATAACATCCATCAACACATTAATACAGTTATCAGAGCATGCAAGAGAGATAAGTTCCCTACCTCCAGTCTTTTATCCTCGATTTATGTGCTAGCAACTCGGCGCTTCACATTCGATCCTACAATGTCAAATGTACTATTTAGACACTTCCATAGTGTTGCTGGGGGTTATATGATCCTATATTGAAAATTTACTAAAATACCACCGGGGACCCGACCCAGCCCCGCCGTACCCGGTCCGGCTGTACTTTTCTTGAAATTTTGACATGGGCTATTCTGACATATTTTCGCCCAGGGAATCCATTTCCAGACTTAGAATTATCCTATTCAATGTCAATTTACAAATTTACCCTTGGCAGCCCCACTTTAAGGGTTTCAGGGGCGTTTTCGTAATTATGCTTTTTCAGCCTTTTCTGAAAAAGTGACCAACTGTAACCCCACCTAATTTTTGCTCCTGAACTCAATGGAATCATCAAATCATTGAAAATCTAACTCTAAGACCCATTTATAGCCATAACCGAAATATACAAGTACTCCGGGGAAAATTGGGGTTTTTCGGTTTCGGCGCCGTAAACGTGTTTCTTTCTACTCCTAACCACTTTATTAACTATTACATTATGTTACAATTAACATTAAGACCCAATTTGGGCAGCATAACCCCTAGGCCATGTCATTTCCAAACTTTAAAACCAATGGCAATCTGGCGAAATTTCACCGATTAAATTGCCTACAACAGCTAGAATAAGCAATATACGAAAGTTTGGAAGTTACCTTAAGCTCCTAATAGCTTCTCCTTGACTTGGCTGAAAACCCTAGCCTCTTGAACACCAAATTTGCTTCTCAAACACCTTAAATAACATAGAAGAGAAGCTTAGGAACAAGGTTATATGCATTAGGTACGAATTCACCAAAGAAATCAACTTACCTTGTAAGTTCTCTTCTCTCTCTCTCGGCTTCTTGTTCAGCACGAAAATGAGAGCTGAAGATGATGAGAAAATGTTTTAATTTCCATGCTGATGTCATCTTTTATTTTGATGATGTCATAATTCCCATTTTCGGATTTTCTGGCAGATTTTCTGCCCAAACTTTGAAAAATCATAACTAATTCTAGAAAACTCAAAATGAGGTGATTCCAAATCCAAATGAAATATATTTAAGTCCTATTTATAGAAAAAATATTGGACATTACTAAAAATTACCACACAATTCCAGAATTACATAAAAGTTATCACTGCCCCAAAACAGAGTTCAGTTTCCATCCCAAACTTTGGACAGTAATATCTCCTAGTTCACAAAACGAAATGGCACAAATTATATGTCCATTTTGAAGCTTGTGATGTGAAATATAATACTGGAAAGTTTCATAATTTTTAGAAACCATTTGATCATTCAAAAAGTTCACACAAACTGACTGCCCAGAATAGAGTTTCACTAGACAGAATTTCAGATTTTGCATCTTTGCTTCCAATGGTTCCATTTTCATACCAAACATCATTCCCACATAAATTTTCACAAGGAATCCATTGGAAACACCAAATCAATCAAATTCACATCTCATTGACATGTTTTCACAACAATCTCAACATGTCAACACAATTCACATTTCAAAACCTAACATTGCAACATTTCCATTCCAAAGTTCCAAACCAATTTCAATGGCATCAAAACACACTATGACACCATTTCCAACACAATACCCCATTCAATTCTTCCCTCTATTTTAAGTCAATTTGGATGTTAATCCACAATTGAATTCAAATACAGGGTTTCGGCGCTGCTCACAACACACACGAATCATATTCGAGTGTCAAATCACATCATATTCTTCAAAAAGGTTATTTATCACTAACCACATCCACTTTTGGAGTAATTAACCCTTAATCACAATTTGGGATCTTGCTAAATCGGGGCTTAGCAATCCACTAATCTCAGGCTTATTCTCTAGCCTCGAGTCTTAAAATTCGGGGTATTACAGTTATCATGAGTATCTACTTCGCTCCTTAGATATCATTTATCTTCTACTTACCTTTTATTCAAGGTACTTTGTTTTTTTTCCTCTAAAGAGTACTCAATATTCTTTGTTAGGTGAGTATGTGCACATTCCTACAATTTTTGAAGCTGTCAAGGTAATCTGGTTGTAAGGCTACTCTCTTTTGGATATTTTAAAAAAAGAGGAAAAAGAGAAAAAAGAAAAGAAAAAAAGGTTCGCTAAGTTGAAAGCCCGTATGGGTAACTTAGGCAAAAGTTAGAGCAAAAATGAAAAGAAAAAAGAAAAAAAGAAAAGGCAAAAAGTTTGCTAACTTGAAAACCCGAAAGGGCATCTTAGGCAAAAGTTAGAGCAACAAAAAAGAAAAGAAACTAGAAAAAAATCAAAAGAAAGATGGGCAAATACTAAAGGAAATATGGAAAGATATTTCTTCAATTCTCCTTTTGTTTTAAGGCTTATAGAGTGTACACTTGCTTAACTCTATGTTTGGTTCTTATCGCCCTTAGTTTCTTAGATATCCTTTATCTTATACTCAGGGTATTTTTCGTCTTGGTTAGGGGAGTATGTGTACATTCTTACAATTTTGAGGCCGTCAGTGTAATCTGATTGTAAGGCTACTCTCTTTTGAATATTTTTTTTAAAAAAAGGGGAAAAATCAAAAGAGAAATGAATAAATACATAACATATAAGAATAAGAATATGATATTGTTCATATTCTCTTCTGCCTTTGTTTTTACCCCATGCCCACATAAAAAGTTCTTGTGATCTTTGCTAGCATATGGCTCTTTTAGTGATTAAAAACTTAGATTATTGCCAACCTTATGAAACAGGAATTAGATAATTTGGATATAGAGAGTAAACACTAACCCTCAAACATTGAGTAGTGAGAGTAAACACTATACCTAGTGAGGAAATCTTTGGGGCATTGCATTCTTGTTAAACCTTTTACCTTGATACTAGTTAACTTGAGGTTGGTAAGATGATTTAAATAACGATACATTGATATATCACCTGATCCTCTATTCTTATGACTTGAACATTATGACCAGATGCTAACACCTTGCTAGGTTTCTTGAGTTATGCTCAGAGGTCATTTCTTAAGCATTTGGGTCTAAGGAATTCTACCATTCCAATCCTTTCCTACTCTAATCGCAGCATGTGAGCCTTTCCTAGCTTTATCACTTCATATTTGGGACATTACCTTCCTTCTATTTGCCTTTCAATAAAGGGAACTAAGTTAGAATTTGGAGCTTCTCCTTAATTCTGTTGCCCTATCCATTTCTCAAGACAACATTGACATTGTTAAATAAAGTTTTAAAACAAAATTGACTATTCAAACATTATAGATGAAGATACAAAAAAAAAGATTCTTGTACTTCATAAATTCAGATAGATTAAGAAAAGAAAGTTGAATATTCAAAATTTGGCTTACTGATCAAGAGTCCTTTCTTTTATCAAGAGTTAGCACTAAGTTATGCCCAAAGAAAAATTGTAATATCTTGTCATAGTGGGAAAACCTTTCTTGCATTGGGCTTTGCATTGATTGTACCCTCACCATACTTACATGTATTGCATGCCATTTTGGGGGGCAAATTTTGGAATTAATTTTTCATCCAAAAAGGCTTCTGTTAATATTATGCCATGCATGGCCTCGAAATGTGCTTTTGCTAAGGTTGGGGCAAACCTAGAAGCTTCTCAATAAGAGTCATAATAGCCTAAACAAGAATGTCATCCTACATGAACTAGTAAGTCAAGGGGTTTTGAATAAGACAAAGGCCAAAGTGGGGGCAACATCATTGGTCAGGTAGCTTTTCATCAATTTCATCATCCTCATCATCATTTCATAATTTCCATTATCATCTTTATTATGATCATCTTCATCTCCTTATCATCATCCCCATCCTCATCCTCATTAGCCCCTCATCATTTTTATTATCAGCATTATCCTCATTTCATCATTTCCTTATCATTATTATCATATCCTTATCATAATTATCATCATCATCATGAGCATTATCATTGTGTTTATTATCCTTATTAGGATTTCATTATCACTGTATCATCATTATCAGTGTCATAACCTTCATGATGACTTCGCTATTTTCATAATTCCCTTGTTATTATGGCCATCATTATCCTTTTCATTATCATTGTTTTCATCTTCATTACGATTTCATCATCATTATCAATGTCATCACCTTAAACAAGACTTCACCATCATTATAATTTCCTCGTTATCACGGCTATCACCATCCCCTTCATCATCATTATTATCATCCTCATTAGGATTTCATCACCACTATCACATCACTATCAATGTCTTCACCCTCATCATGATCATCCGTCACCATTATCATAATCTCCTTGTAATCATGGTCATCACCATCCTCTTCATCACTATTGCCATCATTAGTGTCATTATCACGTTTAAGGGCACTGCATGCTTAGTTTCGCATCATTAGCACCATTATCATCATCATCTATTACTTCTCCATTAGTGCTTCATCTTCATCATTATTAGTGTCATTATCATATTACGTATTTGGATTACTGCGTGCTTAGTATTGCGTCATCACCACTATGGTCATCACCATTTATAACTTCCTCATTAGCACTTTATCAATATTTTCATCATCATCATCTCATTATGTGGAGCATCACAAGCTTAGTGTCACATCATGACTATCATTATCATCATTCATGACATCACTATAAATACTTCAACATCATCTTATCACTATCATCTTCATTATCAATGTCATCATCTTCATTGGCATTATCATAAGCACTGTTCCAAGGGGCATCACATTTTCATGGCATCCCTTTTGAGCCCTGTATCGATAGGCATAGTCAAAGCCCCGTAACAGCTAGCACACTTTTTAAATCCCTGTGCCGGATGACACCCTCAAAGCTCAGTAACGGCTGGCACCCTTTTCAAAACCTTGTATCGGGAGGCACCCTCAAAGCCCAGTAATGGCTGGCACCCTTTTCAAAACCCTGTAACGGCAAGCACCCTCAAAGCCTAGTAACAGCTGGCACCCTTTTTAAAGCCTTGTACCGGCTGGCACCCTTTTCAAAGCGCTATACTGGCTGGCACCCTCAAAGCCCAGAAATGGCTGGCACCTTTTCAAAGCCCTGTATCTATAGGCACACTTAAAGCCCAGTAACAGCTAGCACAATTCTTTTAAAGCCTTGTAACGGTAGGTACTATTCTTTCAAAGCCCTGTATCGGCAGGCGCCCTCAAAGCCCAGTAACGGCTAGCACAATTCTTTTAAAGTCCAATAACGCTCGGCACAATTCTTTTAAAGCCCTGTAATGGCAGGCACTTTTCTTTTAAAGCCCTGTATCGGTAAGCACCCTCTAAGCCCAGTAACGGCTGACATAATTCTTTTAAAGCCCAATAACTCTTAGCACAATTCTTTTAAAGCCTAATAACTCTTGGCACAATTCTTTTAAAACCCTGTAACGGCAGGTACTATTCTTTCAAAGCCCTATATCGGCAGGCACCCTCAAAGCCCAGTAATGGCTGACACCCTTTCAAAGCCCTACATTAGCAGGTACCCTTTAAGCCTAGTAACGGCTTACATACTTCTTTTAAAGCCCTGTATCAGCAGGCACTCTCAAAGCCCAGTAACTGCTAGCATAATTCTTTTGCACCCTCAAATCCCAGTATCAACAGGCACTCTCAAAGCCTATTAATGGCTGACACAATTCTTTTACGCCTCACCAAAGTCCTATGTAACTAGGCGCTTCACTTCCACTCCAAGTAATCATCTATCTCCACCTACGTTCTTCTCCCCTATGAACCAAGTAAAGAGGGGCATGGGCACTGTATTTTGTCCAAACTCTTCTTGGTTCTAAAGGGGACACTTTATTCTAGTTGGCAGGACAAAATACGTTTTCTTATATTTACTTGCTTCATAAGCGAGAATATCACTTTTCTCAGCTATGAAACAAGTAAAGAGGGACAACTGTAAACACCCTATTTTGTCCGGGCCCCACTTAAAAACTAAAAATGAAAATAAATGAAAATACTCTCATTAATGATGATTGGTGTCTAAATTGACAATCATCATTAAAGGGAAAAATAAAAAAAAGAGAAAATAAGAAAATCCTCTTATTGATGATAATTAGTGTCTAAATTGGCAATTATCATTAAAGAGAAAATTAAAAATAAAAAAATAAAAAAAGAAAATAAAAAAATACTCATATTAATGATGATTAGTGTGCAAATTGCCATTGTCATTTATTAAGGGAAAATAAAAAAAAATACAAAAATAAAAAAAAAATCTCTCATTCTTAGGTTTAAATTAGGAAATTGTTTGTATCAAAATATTAAGAAAATAATAAATAAAAAGTAAAAAAAAAAATCTCTCATTTATGTTGATAGCTTTAAATTAGGAAACTACTTGTGAGAAAAATAGGAAAAATAATCAAAAACAAAAATTTAAAAAAAAACAACAACTCCCTCATTGATAATGATTAGGTCAAGTTTGGAAGTTTTATTAATAAAAAATACCAAAAAAGAAAAAAAAAAAGGAAATCTTCTATTGATGGTGATTGGGTCAAATTAGGTAGTTTTATTAACATAAAATACATAAAAATTCAAAAAAGAATGAGCATTTATAAAGAAAACCCTACTTTGAGACTATAAATAAGGGAGTAAGGGTTAAAGCAACACGCAAAAAAAATGGGGAGAGCAAAGACACAAGAATTTTTGGAGAGCAAGGAGGCAAGGTTTATGAAAGTCTTGGTTGATATTGTGCTTGTATCACATGATATGTGAACACTGAATTGATCCCTTATTTTATTACCTACCTCCCTTCATTTTGTCTCTTTGCAGCAAGATTCAGAGCATAAGAGGTACCTGTCTTCATGGCTTTTATTCAAATGATATATTGACTAAGCAATTGCTCCTTGTTCCCTTGGTTAACATGCTCTCGTGTTCTTTTTGGGCTAAACTTGTATGGCATGAAATATGTTTGCTTCTTATTCTTCATGTGATTGTGGATTCATCGTCTTGTGCATGAATTGATCTTGAGGTTATTTAAAACTTTGATCCAGATTTTTTTATGAAAATAAAAGAAAGACTTTCTTTTTACAAGAAAATAAAGAAATTGTTTTTTTAAAAAAATACAAGCCGAACAAAAAAAAAATTTTCCAAATAAATTAAGCAAATTTTTCCTAAAAGACACAAACTAAGCACCACGCCTTTTTACCCCGAACTATGTGGGTTTTAATCCCTTTAAAGGGTACATAGGCCCTAGGCTCTCTTCCTAGGTCAAGTTCAATTTTGTAAATAAATATATTTTTCTTTATTTTTTTGTAAATAAATGTTCCTTTTTTCTATAGTTTTCATTTTATTCATTTTTGTAAATATTGTTTTTTATTTGGGTAATTATAATAAAATTAAAGGCCATATTCATTTTTAAATAATTGACTTAGGGCAACCATTCTTATGAATGAGTGTTGTAGGTTGCCTAAGACTTTCCCCATACACAATCGACTCCCGGACTCTAAATAGTTTTTGTAGACTAGTTTCCATTTAAAAAAAAAAAAAAAAAAGGTTTCCAAAATTATCATTTTTCAAAATTTTGGTGGCGACTCCATAATTTCCAAGTTTCGGGCGCTACAATCCTCCTCCTCCGTAGTGACCTCACAATCTAGCGCCTCCAATCTCCGTCTACTCCTTTAGTTCAGAATTTTGGCACTTCTTTGCGTTCAAGTTTTTTTTTTTAAATTTGCCCTACTCACAAATGTGATATGGAAAAAAAAGTGAGGTGGATACTATATTGGCATGCCACCTCTACGTAATTTAGTCAACAAACGTTGACCGTTTGGGTGTGTTAACGGAGGGGCGACATTGTCCCATTTTTAAAACTTCTGGGGAAATATTGTCCCCTCAAAAATTTTCAGACATCCAATGCTACTGGGTGAAAACTTTCAAAACATTTTTGTCCTTTAACCCTTTATTATTTGTCTTATGTTCAATATTCTAGGAGATATTAGGGGCATATGGTTGAATTTTCTTATAGGCCAAAAAAAATTCTATTTATATTGTGCTTAACATTCTGCAAATTAAAGAGATGCATGTCATAACCGCTACAGCCCATGATTCATGAACAGGATTTGGTTGTGAAGTTTGCTGGTTATTGGGTTGTGCGTTTTGATTGACACGTTAGGTCTAGCTGGCTTAACTTTTCTGAGGTTTGCTTTGTTTTGGCCTTCGCTTGAACCGACACTACTTCCATGGGGCAAGCCACGAGGCACAACAGAGTGCAACTGCATTCCCCCACGAGGACCCTTTGGTAACTTGACGGATCAGTTACTAATTTGAAAAGGTAGGTGAGCAAGATAAAGCGGCAAGCACTTATGGCCATTGGCCAACAGTAATACAGTTAAGCAAAGGATTCACTGAAGAGTTCAAGGAATCATTTTATGAAGTAAGTTGCTGAAAAGGATGACTACAATGTTATGGTTTTTCTTTTCTTTTCTTTTTTTAAATTAAAGGATGGAGTATTGAAGAATAATATTCCGAGGATCAAAAGGAAGATATCTCCATGAATGTCAAAGAAAAAGTTGTTTTCAAGAAAGTTGTATTCAAAAATTAAAATTGTAGATTTTGAGTTCACTTTAGAGTTGTATGTTGACACTTTTAAGAGTTGAAGTAGTGTCAACTTGAAGGGGTGTGTTGAAATATTGAACCATGGTTAAGATCTTATCTTGTTAGTTAAGATCGTAATTAGTGATTGGATCCTATAAATAGAGGTCCTGGTTAATATGTTAAGTGTGTAGAATATTTAGATTCTTATCATATTTAGAGAGAGGATCATTTGAGTTCCTCTCCAGAGAGGGAAGTTCCTTAGCTTCAAGATCCTTAAAGTTATGGTTAGTTGTTAATCATCTTTAAGTGAGGGATGATCATTGTTAAACCCCAAGTGGGTTGATTTGTATCTTATAAACATCAATTTGTTATCAATATATAAAAGATTCCTCTTGATTTTATTAACAAAAATGAATTTTCTTATAGTCAAATAACTTTTGATCCACTTCACCTCCCTTGTACGTCTAGAGTCTAGACCAGACAATTCCTATTTAATTACTTTTTTTTCATAGTTTAACAATAATTTTATGAAACATACTAAATCAAAATCTTCACCATTATTTGTTTAGAAATTTCATCGTCGGCTTTGCATATAATTGATATACGCGCCTAATGCTTATTAAATTTTGTCACGAAATTTCGTACATATCCATTGCCACCTACATATTGTCAACTGATAAGGATTATATTTTAAGTTTTTTACTTCACTCAATGCATAATTATATATACAGTTGTATCTTCTTTATACATATATATATATATATAGGCATTTGTAAACTAGACGCATATTGCATACGTGTACGTTACTGTTACAGTTGTTCTTCAATAAAATGTAATTTATAATATACGTGGTAGCGTTTTATTAAATATTCCAGAATTGGACGATACAATTTTAGTGACAGATAATTAATTAAAAATAAACTACACAAAACTCTTTTAAATTTTGGATCATGTACAAAAAAATTTATTAACCTTTGAAATTTAATATCCTTAAGTTTAAAAGTTTATAGGGATAACTCCCAAGTATAAATTATATGTTACTTGGTCAAAAAAACAAAAAAGAAACTATCAATTATATGTTCAGTTAAACTTTGTTTTTGTGTGCATACATACACATATATTTAGCCCCTCAAACTTTGATTAATTGTAGATAATCCTTTTAGAGTTTTAGCTAGGTGCGGATGAGTAATGTACAAAATTAAAATTAAAATTTTGGAGGTTATAAAAGCTATCTTTATATGGTCCAAAGTTCTAAAAGTTATGTATAAATTTTCCATTAATGAATAAATAAGAAGCAAATCAAGATCGATCGCATATGCGTAATAAGCTAGTAAACGGCTCATCTTTATATATATATATATAAACTTTGGCTTCGAATGATCAAGAAGTCGACACACACATTATGTAAATGGTTTCAAGTGGTTTTTTAAGATTTAATTATTAGATTATAGATTTAATAAATACTAAAGTATGTGTGTACGGAACATTCTTATTATAGTCAACGAGCTTCGCTTATCATTAATTATCGATCACTAACAATTATACATAATAAATTAACTATCATTTTTATAAGACGTATTCTTTCTTTGATCGTTTATTAATATTGGTAAGATTTTAAATCTTGATGAATGATGTGGAAGATAATTAAAAAAAGGGAAAATCACTCCTAAATCCCAAGCAAGCTTTTAGGTTATATTCAAAGAAAGATTATGAATACACGCTTTTAGGTTGTAACCCTAAAAGCGTGTATTCAAAGAAAGAATACAACCTAAAAGCTTGTTTGGGACCTAGGAATGATTTTCCACAATTAAAAGGGAAAATTGTATTTAAGTCCCATGAGACTTTTTTTTTCAATAAATTCAAATGCACTGACAAGCCCATAATCATTCACTGACAAGTTCATGAGTATCTGACAATTGACATTTACTGCAAAAAAGTCCCACATGATTTAAATGCAATTTTGAAATTTCAAGGAACCATTTTATCGTATTTTCTCTGGTCCAGGACCTAAATGCCATTTATCCTAATTAAAACTTATTCATGTTTTATCACGACTTGTTAGTTGTTAGCTCTTTTTTTTACTTCTTGATACATTCGTGTTTTTTGACTTGTAATAAATCATTTATTATAGATGTAATATATTGCATTTCATTTTTAAAAAAACATATGAATTAGGTGGGGAATCATCATGAATATGAAAAAAAAAATTACGAATATAAGAACATTTTGAGTTGGAATAATTGAGAAAATAACATTATGGTCCCAATTAAAGAAAATAGCAGCAGAAAAATCTCATAATTTATCAATGGTAACTAGCTCTTGTACTTGTCAATGGTTGCTCTTTCATTTATCATTAACAAGTTATGGGACTTTTCTGATATTATTTTTCTTGGTTGGGACCGCAGTGTGATTTTTCCTAAATATTTTTTTTCTTGCCAACCCTAAATAATTTATGTTATTAATTGTTCATGATGATAAAATGTAGTACATGTGTTTATGAGTTTGCATATGACAAATTAAACTTCATCATAAACATTAGTAAATATCAATAAAATGGCTAGGGTTAACGCCACTACTTGTCCTTATAATTTAATCAAATTTAATTTGCAGTGCCTATAGTTCAAAATCATAGTTTCTCATCCTAATTCTGTATACTTCATCTAAAATGTTAATCTCTCTTATTTTCGTGAGGGCTTGTGAAATGATGTTGATTTTGTTTATGTGACATTAACACCACTAAGTTTACTTATGCGAACACGGTTGAGGTTTTTAAATTATAAACTCATATTTTTAAATTTATTCTGAGTCTTTATAGTTTGTTTGAGTTTTACTTTTCATCCCTATACTTTTTTTCATTGTTTTATTTTTTTTTTCAATTGTTTTCCGTCCCTCTTCTTTATTTCCTCCAAAACATTGGTATTCATAAGGACCAAGAGTTGGGCTTAACGTGCCTTAACATGGTATCTGTATTTTAAAAGTGTTCCTTTAACTCTAAGAAACGGCAACGTATGGAAAAACCAGACTGGACTACATTCTTGATATGGGATTAACAATCAATTGTTGTTGATTATTTTATTTTCTAAATAGTCATTTGCACGTCATGAAGATGGGTTCAAAGGATAGTGTCTGTACGTGCATATAATAAAATTTAGGGTTATGGTGCAAAAACACCTATACACTTTCTCATATGTGTCTAGCATCATATATATTACTTAGGTACAAAAATGCTCATAAACTTCCTTAACGGGACAAAAATATCAGTTCCGTTAACAAAAGCAAATGTTTGTTAACTGTTGTTTTTGTGGGCCCCACACTAATTATTTTTAAATACGGGTAAAGAAGCAAATTTACCAATGAACTTTTCACAAAAGTGCACCTGGCATCATAAAATTTTCTTAGGTGTAAAAATACTTATGAACTTTTTAAAATGGGTGAAAATCTCATCTTGATTATCACACTAAACGTGCATCCCTTTTTTATTTTTGTAGGTCTCACAGGTACCCAAGTGTAAACCTTTAGAAATCTATGTGCTAAGTCATCAATTCAACTATCTCCCTCTCTCCCACCCACTCTCTCTTCTCTCTCTCACCCCACTAGTGCCCACTCACTCCCCCCTTTCTCTTTCTCTCTCTTTCGCTTGTGAATCTATCAAAACATATACAACTTTCAAAACGAAGAAGAGATAAGAATCTTACCCGCTCAAAAGAAACGAATGATTGGGGCTAGAGAACACTACTATGACAAGCGTAGAGAAAGATTGGAGGTAGAGAGAGAGAGAGAGAGAGAGAGTGAGCCAACAGAAACAGAGACGAGCTTTGGCATATGAAGGACTTTATTAAGGTTCCTTAAGCTAAAAACAAAACAAAGGTTTAGTAGTTGACCATGACGACTCAATACACAAATTTCTAAAGGTTGACACTTGGATACAAGTGGGCACACACAAACAAAAAGTGATGGACGTTTGGTGTAAATAGGAATGGTTTTTTCACCCCTATTTTAAAAAGTTCATAAGCATTTTTGCACTTAAGAAATGTTTATGGTGCCAGGTGCACTTTCACAAAAAGTTTATGGGGTAAATTTGCCCATTAACCCTAAAAATAATTAGTCTGAGGCTCACAAAACAAAAAGCTAAATGACATTTGTGTTATCTAACAAAGCTAACATTTTTCCCCCATTTAGAAAAGTTCATAGATAATTTTGCATTCAAATAATGTATATGATGTTAGACGCACATATGGAAAATGTGCATAGATATTTTTGCACCTTAACCATAAAATTTATAACAAAGCATATTATTGACAAACGTTTTTTATTATGGCTTACTTCTTTCGATCCTTAATTATATTATATTTAGAATTGTTTTTAGTTTCTTACATATAAGCCATTTTACAAAATGTTAAAATTAAAACATGTCTAATTATTTCCGTTTATGAATATCATATTTGTATGGATGTTTATATATCTCCATTATCTCTGTTATCTCCAATATCCCATAGTTATCTCTTATTGTTATCAAATTTGTAGATATTGATTCTATTGAGATAGTAAAGTTATGCCTATAAATAGAGTACATGTGTTATGCATTATATACACATTGAATAGTGAATAAGATTCATCCTCTTGCTCTTATATTCTCTCTTTCATCTTTCCTTTTTTTTCATAACATGATATCAGTATGTGACTCTACCGAATGACTTCATGCATATTGTGCATGCTTATTGATTTTTGTCCTTTTTCATTCATCTTGCCAAATGAGTTGAATCGTATATCTTGTATGCCCGAAACACCCGAAACAAAATGGGTTAAAGGCGCGGTTGTTTGCAATTGTGAAATCAGCTCAAATACAAAATAGAAAATCGATCAAACCAATACATGTATTTATGATTGGAATCACGAATTAAAAAAAAAGAAAAGAAAAAACAAGAAACCAAATGGCAAAGAAGGGGTCATATAAATCTAATAGCTATGCAATCAAGAAAAAAGGACAAGATTGGCAAATCGTTAGGAAGCTTGCAGAACTAGGGCCCGTCTGGTATGCCAGCAATTGAATTTGAATTGAATTCCATGCTTTTGGCTTGATTGGTACAAATCTTGGAGCATGGAATTGGCTTCCATGTGAAGGCCAAATCCATCAAACTTGATAGAAATCATTTCCATCATACAACTCATAGAATTCTATTTTTGCCCCTCTCCTCTCCTCACTTTTATTATCCCCAACCCACGTTGTCCCTCTACCCCTATTTGCATTGTCGCCAACAGCCCAACCACTACCGTATCATCCACCTCTATCACTAGCAACCCCGATGGGTCCTTGATTTTCCTACTCTCATCAGACCCTCACCCCATTGGCCACCACCATTCTTTACTTCGTCAACCTTTATTGCTTGGACTCCAACGCCAAGCCCTCACCTTTAACCACTTTGGCGGTACACTATGATATGCCACCATTCGATTCCTTTAAGGCACCTTTAACCAATGCACCAATTTCTACACTCACAACTAATCTTAGGACTAGATCGACTTCCTCTCCATTTCGCGATGACTGTGGCTATGGAAGACAAATTTTTCTTTTCCTCATGTCTCCCCACAACTACCCACGCCTTCTATTTCTCTTCCTTTATTCTTGCTTCTTCTGGTGCTCTTTGTTTCTGCATATAGCAGCCACCATGACAACAACGACGGCTGTGATGATGCTACGGCGACAGACCTTTTCCTTGGCAACAAAGTTTTTGTTTTAGAGCCATAGAATTTTTTCATTATTGGTTCAGTTGAATGCAAGTTGGATTTTTTTAGGCTTGTCTAGATTTGGTCTGATACTTCCTGTGAAGGTGACTGTATTTTGAAGAATGGGATGTATTGGGGGTTAGACAGTGATAGTCTAGGGTGATTTTCAGATGGGGGCATACTAGTAATTTGATATTTTAAATAAAAATATTAAATAAAAATAATACCTGAATTCCATGGACATACCAAACATACATTAAAAATTATTTCCATATCTAGCTCTATCTTTATTTCCATTTTCATCAAAATCAATTCAAGCGTACCAAACGGGCCCTTAGTATTCTTGATAATGACCCCATAAGACCCTTACCGAAGTATGCTATTGTTTTTCATAATTAATTTATCATCTTCATATACTCCTATGATACACTACACACGAAATTAACATGCCTTGGAAATTTAGAATGGCTGATTACAACATGTTATTCCCCTTAATCTATAGAAATTTTATTTTAAACACAATTGAAAATTTTATGATTTATCTTGATCATTTATCATGAACTTGATGCTAGTGTGGTCTGCTTTAATTTATGTTTCCAAAGTTTCATAAATTTTACCCTTTTCTGGTAGGTTTAAGAAATTTTACCATTTTCCGATTATGAAGATTATGAAAGATTTTCTTTACATGATGAAAATAGATATTTATTATGTTTCCATGTGGCTTTGATATAGCTTTAACTCTTTAACAATCCCCTCTCTGATTTCTTATTTGATCTATGAAGGACAATTTAAGACAATATATAGAACTAAAATGATACTCTATCTTATAGGTATGGCTACTTCAATATGACCCTAAGCTATATAATTTCTACTTTCTATTCAATATGACCCTAAGCTATATAATTTCTACTTTCTATCTTATGGCTAGAAGTCTTATATTTTGATTTTATATTTTGAAATCATATGACTAGAAGTCATACAACTTTTATTTTTCTATCTTATTAAATGGCTTGAAGCCATATAACTTTTATTTTCTACCTTATTATATAGCCAGAAGCCATATAGCTTTTATTTTCTCATTATATAGCTAGAAACCATAAAACTTTAATTTTATCTATGTTTATGATATTTGGTTTGTATATTTATTATTATTATAATTTTAAGGCCAGTGTCCATCATACTCTTGATTTCTTTATTATATACCCAGAAGCCTTATCACTTTTAATAATGGTTATTTTGTAAAAGTCCACTTTATGGTTTTAATAAATGGTATGGGTAAGAAAATTGTGGTACTTTAATTAAAGCCATGAAGGCTCATGCCTCAAATATAGAATGACATAAAAGAGCTTTACAACTTTGAATTGCGTACCCCTTTATTATGTACACAGAAGCATTACTCTTCAATTACTTAGGGGTTAATTACCTCTTCATAACTTGTTAGCAATTATTCTTACTATATTCATATATCAGAGTTAGTTCTTATTCTGGCTTAATTTCAGTGATCCTGATTACCGTTCAATTCTAAGACGTATATTCATACATACTTATCAAGTGTAAATACTTTACACAGTAAAAGTAAATACACTTGAATCTTCAATTCTATGTCTTCTTTCCTTCTTGCTCATCTTCAAGCTTTCTTCTCTATCCTGTTTACAGACCTATTGGTTGGTAGGGCAGGGTAAGATTTGGAGGAATCTCAGTAGGAAACAGTACTAATAATGCATGCAAGATGAATGCTAGTGCATGATATGCTTGCCTTACATAGGCTCAGTTCACATAATGCCATTTTTGCATATTCAATGTTTCGTGCAACATATCTATGACCACAGTATAAACAGAAATAGAGCTTCGTTCATTCATACATACTTCACATAATCAAGTAAAGCAATACTGCAAATCAATACACATCAAATACATGCAAGTTAAGTAAGTTAACTACCTTCTGTTTCCTTTTCTTCCAACCATCGGAGTTGCTTGAAGCATCTTCCATTCTTCTTCTTTCTTGACTTCTCATGGCCCTAAACACATAGTCATATTATTAAAGCCATGAAAAATGAATGCCAAATGGGGCTTCCTTAGTCTCATAGGCTTACTTTCATCCTTAGAGTTTACACTTGTTACATTTGGTCATTTCTTTCTTAAATTCGCATGGTAGCTAAAAGCTGCCAGCATTTTGACCAAACTTTGAAAATCATAACTAATTCTAGGGAACTCTAAATCAAGTGGTTCAAATTTCTATTCAAAGCTCTTTGAGTCTATTTTAGAGATAAAATATTACTTAGAGCCAATTTAAGCCACAAAATTCGTGAACTATGACTAAAGCCTTACTTCCATAAAATTCATTCTAGATTCAATGCCTAACTTCAAAAATTCATAATGTACTAATCCAAATGGCACAAATGATCTATCAAATTAAAGCTTGATATGTCTACTGTAACCTCTTCATGGTAATTGTATCCGGACAACGAAATTTAAGTAAAATAGAGACCAATAAGACAAAATCATTTTTATAATCACTCATCTCCAAGAGATAGGGTGTACTAACAAAACAATTAAAACCGAATTCATCTAGTCTAACATTTACTTTCGAATATAATTACCTTTGCAATTATATCACATAATAAATATCAGAGTGCGTAACCGAAATCTCGGCGACCCCGGGTTACTTATATATACATATAATGGGTTTAAAGGTTTCCCAAAATGGGGATTACATGACCAAAATTCATATTTACATCTCATATACAAAGTAATCCCAAAATCCAAAACAGATAACCAATGGTCCGAAATTCAGTATATCCCTACTAGCTCGTGGTTGGCCGCTTATCCTTAGAACCACTCGCCCTGTCTAAAAATGTTAGTCATTTGGAAAGAGTGAGATTCTAAAGAATCCCAGTAGTAACAAATCATTCATACCATATGTAATCACATAGCATGTAAGTAAATCATCACATAACAGCAGCAACACAAATCACACTCCACCCTCATCCCCTTTTACCACCTGGAAGGCACACCATCCTAACCCGAACTGTTGTTAGCGAATCAGGGACTGTTGGTATGGCAGTGCATACGAATAGCCTTACGGCTTACATATAGCCTTTCAGCCCACAAATAGCCTTTCGGCTTACATAATCACAAATATTACACCCTAACCTCATCCCCTTTTACCGCTGGGAAGGCACACAGCCTTTACCCGAACCGTTGTTAGCGACTCAAGGACTATTGGTATAGCGGCGCATACACAATTTCATAGATATTACAGTATACGAATCCATCACAAACCAATGATATAACACACATACAATGCATCACATAAGATATAAAGGAAAAGTCACTACCTAAATCTTTCCTGACTTTCTTTGGCTCCGCAGGCTCACGAGGGCGACAGATATCAAATCCTATACCAAATTAGGGACAACCAATCAATCTCTTTTCCAAATGTATATTTACATAATACTCTAAGTTGGTTATCATTTAGGACTCTTTAAGTGGCTAATAGAGGCCTAAACATATGCCTAAAGGGTTGGAAAAACTACCCTGATAACCCCTTTTTCGAAAGGCAATACAGTGATTTTAGGCTGGCTCACTCGAGTGAAGATGAGCTCACTCGAGTGATGAGCGACTCGTGCTCGAGTGAGAACGGCTATCACTCATGAGTGTTTGACAGTGAGCAACTACTTCAACCAGAAAGTGTTCACTTCACTCGAGCATAAGGCTTTACACTCGGGAGATGACTCCAAATTTACTCGAGTCACCGGAAGTGCAACACAAAGATTGACAACCCGAGAGCACACATAATCACCAGATGGACAAGCTCACTCGAGCATACCCCCAGTGCTCGGGTGAGAAGGTTTCACTTGCGAGTGCCAGAACACAATCTTGAACATCAACCAGCGAGTAACAACCCGAGACGCAGCCCTTACCAAGAACTCATGCCATCACTGTAACCCCCTCCGTAATTATATCCGAAATACGCGATTAAAATGAAATAGAGACCAATAATAATCAAATAACATTTACTAGCCTATCACTTGATGGGGTTTTCAAAAAATACCTTTCAAAATCATTTATAAACTTGGTCTCATATTCACATTTCGAATACAATTACTACACGAAGATAAATCACATTCATATAAATATCAGAGTGCACAACATAATCATCCCGGCAATCTCGGGTACATACCTTTGCTAAAGATATACAGGGCACAATTGCCCATTACAATTCTTCAAATGGGGATTACACAATCTCATCTCAAATGAGTCCTGCCGCTCCCTCCACGAGCCACTTGCCCTGTCTAAATTGTTGGTAGGGGAGGGTGAGATTCGAGAGAATCTCAGTAGGGAAACATTATCAATATGCAGGCAAGATAAGTGTTTAACGCATGACATGCTTGCATCACATAACTCATGCACACATACAATGACAAATCTATAAGCTCAATGTTTCGAACGATACACATATGGCCATAGCATATATTGAAACATAGCTTCAAATCATTCATACATGTTCCACATAATCAAGCAAAGCAATAACATGCATCAACACATTAATACAGTTATCAGAGCATGCAGGAGAGATAAGTTCCCTACCTCCAGTCTTTTCTCCTCGATCTGCGTGCCAGTAACTCGGGGCTTCACATTCGATCCTACAATATCAAATGTACTATTTAGACACTTCCATAGTGTTTCTGGGGGTTATATGAGGCTATATTGAAAATTTACTAAAATAACCCCGGGGACCCGGCCCGGCCCCACCGTACCCGGTCTGGCTGTACTTTTCCCGAAATTTTGACATGGGCTATTCTAACATATTTTCGCCCAAGGAATCCATTTCCGGACTCGGAATTATCAAATTCAATGTCAATTACAAAATTACCCTTGACAGCCCTACTTTAAGGGTTTCAGGGGCGTTTTCGTAATTATGCTTTTTCAGCCTTTTCCGGAAAAGTGCCCCACTGTAACCCCACCTAATTTTCGTTCCTGAACTCAATGGAATCATCAAATCATTGAAAATCCAACTCTAAGACCCATTTCTAGAGCTGGCCGAAATTCTCAAGTATTCTGAGGAAAATTGGGGTTTTTCGGTTTCGGCTTCGTAAACGCGTTCCTTTCTACTCCTGACCACTTTATTAACCATTACATTAGGTTACAACTAACATTAAGACCCAATTTGGGCAGCATAGCCCCTAGGCCAACCCATTTTCCAAATTTACAAACAAAGACAATCCGGTGAAATTTCACCGATTAAATCAACCACAGCAGCCAGAACAATCAAAGATTGAAGTTTTGGAAGTTACCTCAAGCTCCCTCTGGCTTTTACTCAATTTGGCTGAACCCTAGCCCCTTTTAAACAGCAAAATTAAGCTTCAAGTACCTTAATCCATGTAGAAGAGAAGCTTAGGAGAAGGATCATACACGTTAGGTACGAATTCACCGAAGAAATCGATCTACCTCGCGAGTTTTCTCCTTCCTTCTCCCTATTTTCTCCAAGCTCTCTCTCACGTTTTTGTTTCTCAAATGGCGTCAGGAAATGGCTGATGAAGATGAAGGAATTGCTTTTAATTCCATGCTGATGTCATCTTTTATTTTGATGATGTCATAATTCCCATTTTCGGATTTTCTGGCAGATTTTCTGCCCAAACTTTGAAAAATCATAACTAATTCTAGAAAACTCAAAATGAGGTGATTCCAAAGCCAAATGAAATATATTTAAGTCCTCTTTATAGGAAAAATATTTACCAATACTAGAAATCATCACACAATTCCAGAATTACATAAAACTCATCACTGCCCCAAAACAGAGTTCAGTTTCTATCCCAAACTTTGGACAGTCATATCTCCCAGTTCCCAAAATGAAATGGCACAAATTATATGTCCATTTTGAAGATTGAGATATGAACTATAAGACTGGAAAGTTTCAGAATTTTTAGACACTATTTGGTCATTCAAAACGTTCACACAAACTGACAGCCCAGAATAGAGTTTCACTGGACAGCATTTCCAGTTTTGCAACCAATGTGTCCAATCCAATTTAAATCAATTCCAATGATTAAATACCACAACATGACACCATTTCCATCACAATACCCCATTCAATTCTTCCCTCTATTCTCAGTCAATTTGGATGTTAATCCACAATTGAACTCAAATACAGGGTTTTGGTGTTGCTCATAACACAAGTGACTACAATCCTCTTTATATTCTCTAAAAGGGTTCATTAATCACTAACCACGTCCACTTTTGTAGTCATTAACCCCTAATCACAATTTGGGATCTTGCTAAACTGGGGCTTAGCAATCCACTAATCTCAGGCTTATTCTCTATCCTCGAGTCTCAAAATTCGGGGTATTACAATCACTCGAGCAATCTCATGCTCACTCGAGTGATCACCAACATCACTCACGGTGAAGGAAGTGTACTCGAGCCCTCATCATGATAACCCAGGCAAAACACGAACAGAAAAGGGAAAACACACGTAGCACTCGAGTGAGGCTATCAAAATGCCCAGATCGCAGCACATGACAGAAATATCCCAGATGGTCAAAACCAATCCCAATGGTTTCCAAACTTCTCATAAAGCTCTACACACTTAACCATGCCTAAGGAACACAGACAACTTCCAAAAGACCCAAAAAACATTCTAACTACAATCAAACACTTAGGTCTCTATGACACACCCAATGTTCAAATTTCATTCAAATCAATTCAAACTTTCCAAATCAACTACAACAATCAAATAATTCCACAATAGACTAATTTCAACATCATCCACTATGAATTTCATTCATTCCAAAATAATCATAAATTAGGGCAAATTTTCCAGAATTTCTCAAACTTATCCAAAACTCATAACATATATATTAAAATGCCTCAAATGCCTACCTCTTCACTTTGCCAAATCCAGAATCTTGATTCTCCAACTTTCAATTTCGTCCAACACCCAAATCAACACTATTCAAGATTCTGAAATCACCACAATGAAACTCTCAATGAGGTGCACAACATTAGAGAAGAGGATTTTAACAAAGAAGTACCATTACTCACCCAAAATCAAAGCTTTTACTTTCTCTTTCCTTGCTTGAGTTCAGCGAAAATGGGGAAGAAAGAGAGAGAAAATGAGAGATGGAAGAGATGATGATGATGAAGCACACTCCCTCCCCTAACCATACACACAAACCGCATAGGAGAGAGAAGAGAGAGAAAAAGTGATGTTTTGTCCTTTTTTGTGCCATCCAAGGGACTACACAATGCCACATGCCACCATCCTATACACTCTTACATGAGCTCACATAGATGCAAAGCATGGGATTCCGACCCATGGTCAATAGATCTCAACCCTTGATCTCAAATCACCAATGAACATTTTTATCAAACTTACATCATATTTCTCTAAAAGTGTTTAATTACACTAATTACAATCAATATCAGAGTCATTAGCCCTTAATCACATATTGGGATATTACATCTACTTTCATTATGGAAAGTTTCATGGCCATTGGACAATATTATATTGCTAAAAAACACAGTATATTCAAACAGCCACGCAGGAAACCCTAATTAGCAGCAAACTCCAGTTTTTGGATTCTAAATCCACTCTTTCTAAAATTATACCAACAACATAGTCCTACACAATTTTGCCCAAGGAATCCATTGGAGACCTCAAAAACAGAAAAATCACACTCCTTCTTTAAAAGGAAGCTCTTGCTCACATCTTGCTCTTTCTTAAGCTCTTTTCTTAATTCTCCAACTTTGGCTCTTGCTAGATGAATCAAAACACCTCCTTTTCAAAAACAAAAACCATAGGAATGATGCTCTTCGAGAGGAGAACAATGTTTATCAAGAGTATTTAAGCCAAAAAGGTGATTAACAAGGTAAAAATCAAGCATGCACACTTACCTTGCTTCTTTGTTCTTCTCTCTTTCCTTTTTCTTTTTCTCTTCCATTTTTCCTTGCTTGGTTGTCCAAATGAGAGCTAAGAGAGAGTGAAATGTTTAAATAAATGGATCCTTTTCACTTAGCTTGCTTGGCCAAAACTTAAAGAGAGTTGGAAGAGAGTGTGACGTGTCAACTTCTTATAGTGTCTTAAAAAAGTGCTTGAGTTAATTTAACTAAGAGTGGTTTGTTTACTTGGGTTGATATTTTCTCTTTCCCTCTTCCTCTTACCTTGAACAAAATGTTTATTCAAAGAGGAGGGAATTATGTTGACAATTTCCTCTTAAAGCTTGCTTTTTGGTCACCTTTCTAAGATGAATCAAAAAGTAAGACTTGTTGATTTTTCTTCTCCTTCTTCTTTCCTTTCTTTCGACTTGGTCAATGGTTATTCATTTGCTTAATTTAAATCCTCTTTCCTTCCCTTAAAGTCTTTGATCAAATTGCTTTAACAAAAAGGAAGAAAGAATGTTGACTACTTGACCTTATATGTATAGGTTCAAGTTGGACCAAAGTCTTCTTTCAAAATAAGTTGAATCTTTGACCAACAACAATAAAGCCTTTATCCCACTAGATGGGGTCGGCTACATGGATCGCACGACGCCATTGTGCTCTGTCAAAAACCAAATTTTTTGGTATATTATTAATCAAAAAGTCTCTCTCTATGACTTCATTAAGCGTACGCTTCGGCCTTCCGCGACCTCATTTTACAGGACTCTATACGGCTTGATCCACCCTCTTCACCGGTGCATTCAACGGCCTTTGTTGAACATGTCCAAACCACCTCAAACGACTTTCTACCATTTTTCCTTCAATAGAGGCCACTCCAACTCGCTCACGTATATGATTATTACGAATCTTGTCTTTTCTTGTATGACCACACATCCATCTCAACATCCTCATCTCGGCCACCCCCATTTTATGCTCATGTAATCCCTTCAAAGCCCAACACTCACTACCATAAAGCATTGTTGGTCTTATAGCAGTACGGTAGAACTTCCCTTTTACCTTATTAGGTACTTTCTGATCACAAATAACTCTAGTAGCTTTTCTCTATTTACACCATCCAGCTTGAATTCTGTGATTGACATTACCATCAATTTCACCATCTTGTTGTATAATTGATCCCAAATACCGAAATTTTGTCACTTGCGGAATGACTTGCCCTCCCAATTTAACTTCCACTTCATTTCGACATTGTCTCTTATTATACTTACAATACATATATTCAGTTTTTCTCCTACTCAGACGAAAACCCTTCACTTCCAAAGTCCGTCTCCATATCTCAAGTTTAGAATTAATTTCCTCCCTGGATTCAGCCAACATAACTATATAATTTCCAAAAAGCATGCATTTAGGGATCTCCTCTCTTATAGGCTCAGTTAGAACATCTACCACTAGGTTAAACAAATAAGGGCTCAAAGCTGATCCCTGATGTAGGCCAATCCTTATAGGAAAGTCCTTTGTTACACCTCCAGGCATTCTAACATTGGATGCAACCCCCTCATACATGTCCTGAATGACTTTGATATATGCAAACCGCACCCCCTTCTTTTCCAAGGCTTTCCATAGTATATCTCTTGGCACACGGTCATATGCTTTTTCCAAATCGATGAAAACCATATGCAAATCTCTTCCTTTGCTCCTATACTTCTCCATACACCCCCTTAATAAATAAATCGCTTCTGTTGTAGACCTTCCTAGCATGAATCCAAATTGGTTTTCCACAATTTCAGTCTCCAATATCAACCGGCGTTCAATCACCTTTTCCCATAATTTCATTGTATGACTCAAAAGCTTAATTCCTCTATAATTTGCACAATTTTGAATATCCCCTTTATTCTTATTAATAGGAATCATAGTACTTTTCCTCCACTCATCTGGCATTTTCTTGAATCGTAAAATCTCATTAAATAATTTTGTGAGCCACAAAACACCCTCTTCACCCAAGCATTTCTAAACTTCAATAGGAATCCTATCAGGCCCAACAGCTTTACCATTTTCCATTTTCCATTTTCTTAAGAGCTTCCCTAACCTCGCCAACTCGAATCCTGCGGTAAAATGACAAATTGAGATCGCCTTCTCGAGTTCTCAAATCTCCACAATCACAAGGCCCTCCCCCTCCATCATTGAACAACTTATAAAAGTAGGCTTCCCACCTATTCTTAATATCTCCATCAGTAACCAAAACCTTGCCTTCTTCATCCTTTATACATCTCACTTGATCCAAGTCTCTTGATTTTCTCTCCTTATTCTTTGCAATCTTGTAAATCTTACGCTCTCCCGCCTTTGTTCCTAACTCCTTCTAAAACTCCTTATATGCTTTATTACGAGCTTCACTCACTACCTTCTTAGTCTCCTTTTTAGCCAAACGATACCTTTCCCAATTTTCCACATTATTACACAAGTATATTGCTCTAAAACAATCTTTCTTATGCTTGAATTTCTCTTGAACAGTCTCATCCTACCACCAAGTCTCCTTATCTTGCCGACCAAAACCTTTTGATTCTCCCAACATTACTTTAGCAACCTTCTGGACCTTTTTAGACATATTCTCCCACATGATATTAGCCCTTCTTTGTAACTCCCACTCACCCTCCTCCAAAAGAGTTCTCTTAAAAATCTCCCGCTTCTCCCCTTTTAACTGCCACCACCTGATCCTTGGATTTAAAACTTGCTGATGCTTTTCTTTTACATACTTAATATTCATATCAAGGACCAAAACCCTATGTTGTGTTGTCACGCCATCCCTAGGGATCACTTTACATTTAGTACAAAATCTTCTATCAGAGTTCCTTACCAAAAAGAAGTCAATTTGTGTCTTGGCAGCTCAACTCTTATATGTTATTAAATGCTCTTCTCTTTCTTAAAGCAAGTGTTGACAATCTTGAGGTTATATGCGAGGAAGAAATCAATAATAGATTGACCTTCACTATTGAGCACCCCAAATCCAAAACCCCCCATAAGCCCTTGCATGAGGTCCTGCCTCCTTACCGACATATCCATTAAGATCACCTCCAATAAAAATCTTTTTGATTAGTGGGATACTCTGAATTAGCCCCTCCAAATCTTCCCAGAACTTTTCCTTAAGATGTGCTTCTGCCCCTACTTGAGGTACATACGCACTGATAATGTTTATTCTATCTTTCCCAACAACCATTTTTAAGGAAATGATTATGTCCTCAACCCTTTTAACTTCCACCACTTTCTTTCTCCATTTATTGTCAGTGATGATACCAACACCATTCCTTCCATTGACCTTTCTTGTATACCAAAGCTTAAAACCATTAATTTCCCGAGACCTTTCTCCCGCCCATTTAGTTTCTTGAAGGCACAAGACATTAATCTTTCGATCATTTATTACGCCCACCACCTCCAGAGATTTGGTATTCAGAGTCCCAACGTTCTAAGTGCCAAATCTGATCTTGCTCTCATGAACTAGCTTCTTTAGCTGCCTCCATTCAGAAGAGAGCGGTAGCCCTTGCTTATTTAACACTACACCCGGGTGACGATATAGCGACCCTTGCTCACTTATCACTGTACTCGAGCCATACAACGCGTTACTTATAGGCAACGACCTAGCATTAGCACAATTTCTTCGTCGATCCATGTTCATAAGAGATTCGACAAGGTTTTACGTTGGCTTTCAGGGCCTAACACAACCCTTCTCCTTTACCCGGGCTTGGGACCGGCTATAACATAGGCGGAGTTGAATCTTTGACCAAGTCTTTCTTTTTTCCCTCTTTGCCCCTTTGGACATTTTTATCACCATAAAAGGAGGGAGTTTATTTGCTTTTTCACCTTAATCATTACTCTTGCTTTTCAAGGACAAATCTTAGCTCTTCATTTTGGTTTCCAGTTTTAACTTCAAGATCAAGTGGAAATTGTAATATCCTGAATTTTGGGCCTAGGACTTTGAGAATAAGCCTATATCAGGTAAACTACTAGGCCCAGTTCGAGAAGAGTCCTAAGAATGTCGAAAAATAAAAAGACTTTAGGGGACTATGTGATTCGGCCCTACCTAGCAGAGGGCTCAGTATACATAGGCAGTAGGATCAAAGTATCATGTAGATATGCATAGGATATATATTTGGTGCCATTGAATGGGTAGAAGACACCACCTAGCTATGCCATGAGGTAAGGGACTGATTAGTCAGGCAAAATAGGCCAGTATAGGTATGCACATAGCATTTTTAGGGCAAATATGTGTACCCTGTGTTTATGTCTACATAGCGCCCACATGCCTTGACAACACAGGGTACCACAGCTGCTAGTTTTACACACTGCCTTTCCACGTAAGGCAAATTCTAGCCGGTGCAACCTCCCCCAGTAGAGAGAGGCTATGTATGGGTAAGAACCAATACTTCACCACAGATCATACTGTGAAAACCCTTGATCATGTCAAAATTCTACAAACTAGCTCTAATACCATAATGTCTTTATAGAGCCCATATGCCGTGGCAACACAAGGTACCTCAGCCACTAGTTTTACTCATTGCCTCTCTGCCTAGGGCAAATTCTAGCCAGTGCAACCTGCCATTTGTTCAGTGATCCAATGGTTCGATGACACGTGTCATTTACTTTAGTAAAGTAGGTCCCACCTCCTTTCTCGGGCCTTTAGCTGTCCAATTTTGTCAGGGATAGTAAAAGTCTGATGGTTTTCCCCTGGCTCTAGGGTTCGGTGTTTGAGAAAGTTAGTCAGGTAGATAGATATGAGACCGGTAGATTTACTTGGTTCAGGTGACATGTGGCACTTCAAGAGTATGACAACACAAAAGGCAAAAAGCAACCCTCATCATTAAGGACACTTGTCATTCTCTTAATATGCCAACATCAAAGTTGATTTGTACTTTATTGTGATGAATGGACAAGTGCCACTTTCTTATTTGTCCAACACAAAAGTTAATTCATCATTACTCATCATGACTTACTTTGTTAAAGTTGCTTTAATAAAATTACTTTATTGGTGCTCACTCGAGATTCTACTCGACACTTACTTGGGGTTGCTTCACGTATACCGAGGCCTGTCAGATGATGCCAAGTTGGGGTATTATTAGATATGATTAGTTTTGATGATCTCAAATATAGATGCCAATATTAAGAGCAAAAAATTTGCATAAGGTATTTATATCCTACATTTACTAACAATTATATTTAATGTGAAATATCTTGTAGATTAGTCAAGCAAAGAAAGAGGATATCTAGTTCGGTTATGAAGAAAGATTATCAAGAGGAAAAACAAGAAGATAAATATTGAAGAAAGAAGAACTTGTAAGATCTAATGAGAATGTTAAAATTCAAGCTCTTAAAAGTGATAATAGAGGTTTCTATGATCAAATGGAGATTGGAAAAGGTCAATTCAAAGCTAAGATAATTTATATGGAAGATATAGAACTTCCACAAGGTAATTACTTGAGTAATAGCTTTCTGCCAAGTTTTGGAGGGCATCACTCGAGTGATTGTCTTAATCATTCGAGTGACCACTCTAGTGATGAGCATTCTCTTGTGCTCTGGTCCTGTGCAGTATGACATAGGTTCGGTATTTTGGCTATATCTCTCTAACCACAAGTTAGATTGAGCTGAAATCAGTTTCATATGAAACTAGACTCCCAACACATTAAATACACACCAAAATCACATTCAAAGGAGTTCTGATGAAAGAGATATGAGTTTTAGAAAATAACACATAAATCACCATCAAATTCCAGAATGGTTCGATATTTTGGACATAACTCTCAAACTATATGTTGGATTAAGATAAAACTAGTGGCATATGAAACTAGAATTAAAGAGCTTTCTATGGATATGACATGGGTCATATTTGGAGTTACATTTCAAGCAACATGACTTCTGGAAGTTAATGATCGTGAATTCAGACACTATCTAGTGCAATAGTCACTATTTAGATTATAACTTTCAAAATACAACGAGTTTGGAGCTGATTCTTGTTGCATCGGAATGTAGACAATCATAGCTTTTTGATGATAGGTCATTTGCCATATTTAGATTCAAAATGAATGGAACACTCGAATGATGAAGTTGGAAAAAGCCTCCAATACTCTTTGCTAGATTTTGAAGGGGATTACTCGAGTGATGACCCAGGATCACTTGAGTGACCACCAGAGTGATATGACAGACAACGTTTCGTAACTTTAGAAAACCATAGGAATGACTGTGTAACTTACTCTTCTTGCTCCTAATCATCTAACACTTCATTATTTTAGTGTTTAATATAGTTTTCCAGTAATATAATAAAGAGATTATGTGAAGAAACAAAAGGTGACTTTACATAAGCGAAGTATCCACTACAATAGGACTTTAACGAACGAATGCTTACAACAGTCATCTACTACAATTCAACTATAAATATAGAAGCATTCAAAGAATAGATATACACACAACAATAACAAATATGCTAAGGTCATGAAGCATCCACTCCTACCGAATACTCTCTATTTATCTACCTTTGATATCATTTACCTAAGAGAGAGATAGATTATTTGTATTGTACTTCAGTGTTCATCTTATTCACTTTTGAGAGAGAAGATTGATTGCAATCTTTTATCATTAAGGATGTATCCTTACGGTGTATAAAGGGGAGTAACTCAGTTGTAACCTTATCGTGTGTAAAGGGGAGTAACTCCGTGAGAAATTTGTAAAAGGAATTACAAGTACCTGGCCAAACTTGAGGGTTGTATAGGCTTTTCTTGTGCCCAGATTAAACAAGAAGATAGTGGATTGGAAATCTCAAGAAGAGCCTGGGGACTGGACATAGGTCATCATGGATTGGACCGAACTAGGATAAATTACAGTTTGCATACTCTCTTCCTTAAGCTCTTATATTTCTAGCACTGTTGATTTATGATTCATTACTTTCATACTTATTGCTCTCATTAAGATATGAAAAGATTGTCAAAGTTCTCAAGTTATTATCAAACACCCAATTCACCCCCTCTTAGGTGTCGGGCAATTCTAACATTTGGTATCAGAGCCGAACTCTTATTTAAAGGACTTAACTCAAGAGTTTATAATGGCTAATTTTGGGTATTATATGCTTTTCAAAGGTTTTGACTATACAATTCCACCTATTTTGAAAGATATTGATTTTTGGTTTTGGAAAGCTAGAATGACTAATTTTATTAAAGCATATGATTTTGAAATGTGAAATGTTTTTACAAATGCCTTTGATTTTAAACTGAGAAAGGATTGGACAGAAAGAGAAAAGAAATATTTTTTTTAACATTAGGGCAATGAAAATTTTATATTGTGCTTTAACCAAAAATGATTTTGAGAAAATTAGATTTTTCTCTACTGCTTGAGATATTTGAGATACTCTTGATTCTATGTATACTTATAACAAGTGTGTTGAACTTGAAAGTATTGATAGTTTATGTGAAACTATAAGCTGCACATCTACGGTGCATGAACAATTGGAAGTTAATGATGAAAAAGGAGAAATCATAGAATACCTCCATATAGTCAATATAGATAGACAAGAAGAAGAGGATTCCCGAAAAGAACTCATATAGACGGATATGAAAAATCACTCTCTGGAGCTTAAGATGAACTTAAGGTAAAAAGTTTCAATTCTTCTTGTGATTTTCATAAAAATGATTGTCAAAGTCTACATAAGATTGTTTTTCAGCCAATTATTGATTCTGTTGAGAAAAGCAAAAATGTTTTCAAACATGCTCGAAAGTTTGTTGGGAAGAAATAATGTTCAAATAAAATCCATTCGAGGTTCTACTCTCATGACCGACATAATACTTGCATGATATCCCATAATGCATATCTTCATACAATTTGCAATTATTGTGGTAAATCCGATCATATTTCTCACACATGCTATATTAGAAGAAATTCCCATGTGAGAAATAGATATGTTTGGACTCTGAAAGAACATGAAAAGTTGAATGATAAAATTAAGGACCCAAGTACATGTGGGTACCAAAATGTCTATCTAGTACTTTATGTATGTAGGATGATTCGAAAAGAAATGGACATAAGGGTACAGAGAAGATGATAAAGAAGCCAAGAGGTTCTCATACACCAATTAATAGGTTCATATTATCACAAAGAGAACTCTCAGAACATCCATTGCTGGAGCTAAAGAGCATAACCACAGAAAGAAGCAATGGATAAAAGGAGTATGTTTCACCTCAAGGAAGGGCTACCATAATATACCATTCAACCACCTTGAGGAGAACAAGAAGAGGAGGATTTCTCATACATAAAGAAAGATGCAGTGGGTATACAAAGGCAATCCTTCAAGTACCTAACGTAAAAGTAAACAATGGTAAAACCTCCTACACTATCATCTTTAATATTTATTGAGGTTTATACCTTGTTACCTTAGGAATGAGTATTGAACATATGTTCTCACAATCTTCAGAAAATTCATTCATAAAGAATTGCAAAGTTCAATAGCTTAACACTTTATGTATATACGCACACTTCAAGAGAAAATATTTTTATACATAAAGTCATGTTTAATTCATTATGCTTAATTTCTTTGAATTGACTATATTCTGTAGAACTCGAGTATCGAGACTTCATATCAGTAATTTCAAAATTCAATTGTCGCACTCATTCTTCCCAACTCAATTTGAGTGGTAAATACTTGCTCATTACTATATACCATTAGTGATCAATTTACCAGAAATAGAATTGTGCATAATCTTTCTATACATTGGAAGTTTGAAATACACATTTTAAAAACTTGCTTAGAATTCAATCCACCTTATTAGTGCATACACATGATTTGAAAATTATTCATATTTTGTCTGCATTCAAATCAGTTTCAAAATTGGAAGTTAATATTTTTGTATACTGAAAGTTAGAAATGCTTCAAATTCATCCACCTGATTATTTCCCTATCGTTGACATATTGATCATTGATCTTAAATGTTCTATCCAATGCATGAACTCTTTAATCTTTATTCTCTAACATGTTAAACCTTACGTCTAACAAGTTAACTATCTATACGAGTTTCAAGTGTATTTCCTAGAAAAGAATTCAATATGTGAAAGCCTTGTGCCTAATGCACAAATCCTTATTAGCCAAGTTATTCCAAGCATTATGAATATTCATTAATGCATTGAATCTTAATGTATTAACCATTATGAATATTCATTAATGCATTGAATCTTAATCTATTAACCATTAATGAATCTTAATCGTATTTAATAAATCCATATACATGTTCTTGTTGATCGAATACTTTAACCATTGATACCAACTATCTTTGAATAATCAGTGTCTTGTATTTGAATCATTGGTTTGAATATTCTCAACTCAAAGTATCAAGATAGTCTCTAGGTGTAACCCACTTCGTAATTATGATTTGAAAAATGTATTTTAAAACGAAATAGAGACCAATAATAATCAAACTCATTTACAATCCCTTCCTTACGAAAGGGTTTTCACAAATATTTTCAAAATTTCTGCTTTACCCTGGTCTCAAATTCCACAACTCGAATATATTTACCCAATGCAGTTACATCACATTTACATATCAGAGTGTACAACAAAATCCCGGCAACCCTCGGGTTTCATACATAAACTAAAGGTTTATAAATTCCTATTAGGGGATTACACCACTGTCTCCAAAACAATATTTATAAGATATACGGTGATCTCTCAACAAAACATGATAACCAACACCAAAATATAAATCTCCCTAAGGAGCCCTATCTGCCCTTGGTCGTCTCCTTTCCCTTGGATTCACTCACCCAGTCTGAAGGTTAGTCAATAGAAAGAATGAGATTCAAAAGAATCCCAGTAGTAACAAATCACTTATACCACATGTAATCACAAATCATGCAAGAAAATCATCAAGCAGCATCACAGCATAAAGCATAGCACGCAGGCTACCATATATGCACATAATCACATAATCTCATCCCCCGTATTCCACCACCCCGAAGGCACGGTCCTCCCACCGTCAACACTGATGGGCCGTGGGTGAAGGTTTCACAAATAGCCTTTCGGCTTTCACATATAGCTTTACGGCTTTCACAGAGTCTCATCCCCCAGATTCCACCGCCCCAAAGGTACGATCCTCCCACCGTCAACACCGATAGGCCACAGGTGATAGACTCAAACAATGATCAAACAAACATACCATGTATCACATATAGTATAAAGGAAAAGAGTCACTACCTTATTCTTTCCGATTGTGCTCTAGCACGGTGGATCACGAACAGGGCAAATATCAAATCCTACAATTCCAAATGCACCATTTAGACACTTCCATAGTGTTTCTTGGGGTTATATGAGTCTATAATGAAAATTTACAAAAATGCCCCCTGGGGACCCGACACGGGCCTGCTATACCCGTCCGGTTACACTTTTCCTAAAATTCTAATATGGGCTATCCTAACATATTTCTGCCCAAAGAATCCATTTTCAAACTTGGAATTATCAAATTCAATGTCAAATTACAAATTTACCTTTGACAGCCCTACTTTAAGGGTTTCAGAAGCGTTTTCGTAATTATGCTTTTTCGGCCTTTACGAAAAAGTGACCAACTGTAACCCTACCTAATTTTTGCTCCTGAACTCAATGGAACCATCAAATCATTGAAAATACAACTCTAACCCCTCCAAACTAGCCTTGGCTAAAATTCTCAATTCCCTGAGAAAAATTTGGGTTTTTCGGTTTCGGCTTCGCAGACGTGTTTCTTTATACTCTTAATCACTTTATTAACCATTACATTAGGTTACAACTAAACATTAAGACGCAATTTGGGCAGCATAACCCCTAGGCCATATTATTTCGAAACTTTAAAACCAATGGTAATCCGGCGAAATTTTACCTATTAAATTGGCCATAACAGCCAGAATAAGCAATATACAAAAGTTTGGAAGTTACCTCAAGCTCCCACTAGCTTTTTCTCAAGGTGGCTAAAAACCCTAGCCTTAGAACACTCAAATTTGTGCTCCACAAACCTTGAAGAACATAGAAGAATAGCTTAGGAGCGGAGTTATATCCGTTAGGTAAGGATTTACCGAAGAAATCGACTTACTGTACAAGTTCTTTTCTCCTTTTCTCTCTATAATTTCTCAGACCTTCTCTCTCTTATTGCAGCTGAATGGCACGGTTTTGGGCTGATGGAGCAGGTGGATGATGATTTAATATGATATAATATTATTTTCTAATAATTTACTAAATTTCCATCAATTTCGGATTTTTACAAACTTCCAGCAGATTTATGCCCAAACTTTGAAAAATCATAACTAATTCTAGAAAAATCAAAATGAGGTGATCCCAAAGCCAATGGAAAGCTATTTAAGTCCTATTTATTGGAAAAACATGGATCACTGCAGCTCATAACCTCAAAAATATATAATTGCACAAAAGTCCATACTGCTCCAAAACAGATTCCAGTTTCCATCCCAAATTTTGGAAAATCATAACTCTTAGCTCACAAATT